>OY757941.1:38346953-38454453 GCA_963585895.1 Sepioteuthis lessoniana
TTAAATTTTTGGGATTTAAAATGGGAAATAATGTCTAATCTAAAAGTAATGAATTTCCTAGATATTACTTTTAGTTTATCTGAAAATAGCTTTAAACCCTTCCATAAAGACAAATAAACCCTCTTCTCATTAATGTTAATTCTAACCACCCCAAATCCGTGAACAAATCCCAAATGCTGTTAATACAAGAATTAATAGATTATCTTCTAATAAAAAAAAAATTATGAAGATAATAAGATATACGATGAGGCTTTTGAGAAAACAAAAACTAGAATGCTTAAAAATTGTTAAAGATAATTTTTAGACTTGTTACAATGAAAACAATAACAATAACAACGTTAAAAAATGATTATAGCAATTGTAATAATAGGACTGTGAATGATGAGACAAATGATACGTTGAATAACATTAGTGAGAGGATTAACGGTGATAGCAGCTGTAGAAATAAAAACCATAAAAATAGAAAAAGAAATCTAATATGGTTCAACCTCACTTTTTGTAAATTATCTACTAATAATAATGGTACGTACTTCCTAAGGCTTATAGATTAAAATTTTAATGGAAATAATCCAATGAGGAAAATTATTAACGGGAATTTTCTTGCACTAATAATTTATACAAAATCATTAGCAACGACAAAAAAATTTAATTGAAAAGTCATGTGTTGATAGACAAGGTTTGAGTAAACCATTATCCAACAGCTGGGTTATATGTTTGTTTGTTTATTTGTTTGTTTGTTTGTTTATTTGTTTGTTTGTTTATTTGTTTATTTGTTTGTTTGTTTATTCGTTTATTTGTTTGTTTGTTTGTTTATTTGTGTGTTTGTTTGTTTATTTGTTTATTTGTTTGTTTGTTTGTTATTGGGTTTTATGGCATATCAATCTTTGTTTTATGGCATATCAATCAATTTTTATGTAAATAATCTGTTCTATTTAAAACAATTCAGTTTAGCATAAGTACACAGTTTAATTGTCAAAAACATTTCTATTTCAAACTATTCAAGTAGTTATATGTAACAATTCAGTTAAGTGTAAATACAGTTTTAATGTCGAAAAACAATTCCATTTCAAATAATTCAGTTAAGCATAAGAATGTAGTTTAAATGTAAGTACGGTTTAATTGTCAGAAACATTTCTGTTTGAAGCTGTTCAATTTACTCAAACAATTCAGTTTAGCAGAAGTATGCTGTTAGTTCTATTTAACCTCTAGATAGGGCCCTAACACATGCTACCACTCTGGGCCAGGGTGGACCTGGGAGCGATGGCAATGAAGGGGTACTCCGCATTCCCCAAAGCTACAGCATTGCTGGAACCTCACCATTAGATTGTTTAGTGTCATATCCAGGACACTCGTTGTGGGGTCTTGCCCCTCTGCAGAGAAGCAGTCGGTGTATTCTACAGCCCCACCCGACTGGGCAAAGCTGGGTTAGAGAAGAATGTCCTATTAGTGGTAAAAGTAATTCCGAGATTATAGTGTATAAAGCAACCATTTCCCAATGGAAAACAGAAGGAACATAAAAGTATATTTTGGAATTTCTGCTGGAGATTGGAAGCAGAGAATTTATAATCATAGATATTCTTTTTCTAACCCTTCTTTAAGAAAACAAACAGCCCTTTCTGAACTTTTCTGGAGATTGAAGTATAGTGGCCTCACACTACTTGTTTGATTGAATTTTATTAAAAGATCAACATCTGCAAGTAATTTCAGAAGTAGATGTCACCTCTGTCTAGAAGAAAAAAATAATATTATAAAATATAGAAATATCAGTAAATTACTAAATCAAAGAAATGAATTGATATTCAAATGTCGCCATAAAAATAGAAATAAGCTTATCTGAAATGACTTTAGGATATATATATATATATATATATATATATATATATATATACATATATATATATATATATATCAACAATTTTTAAATTTGTATTTGTGTATCTAGGTTTTAAGATTTGATCTAAATTAATTCTTATATTTTAAACAACTGTTTTTTTTTTTCATTTAAATTATGTAATATGCGATATAAGGTATTAATTTTTTTTATTACAGAGTGCATATTATGAATGACAATTTTTGTAATACAGAGTGATACTTATCTAAATTGATTAGAATGATTTGCTACTAGTATTTATTTTAAATGTTAATTATTATATTATATAATAACATATTATGTTAGTTGTTTATATTTGTCGTTTTTGTTTTTCTTGGCATTTGATATTATTAATATTAATGATTATAATGAGTGGATGATTAGTTTATAATACTAATAGGTTGGACGATTAGTAATAATATTTGTAATAGCAATATTAATTATAATTCTTAATATAATATTATCTATAATACTCGGTATGATTTTATTTATAAGTTTAAGGATTTGAGGTTTTCTAATAATATGAATATTATGATAATATATATGATATAATTGTAATCTTGAGAATATATAATATTGTGATGTATTTGTTTATAATTTTAGATAAAGCCTTTACAATAACAGGGATGATTTTTATTTTTACTTTAATGTGATCAGTTATATAGAATTGTATTAAAATAACAATTTTCTTAGCTTTTTGGTAAAATAGTATTAATATACAATACAATGTTTTATAATATAATTCAATCTTGTTTAGAGGTTATTAATCCCCATGTGAGTTGTTCATAGTAGATATTTTTTCTCCCCAAATCAATTTATTCCTTTATTCTATATTTTTTCCATATCTCCGTCATTTGGGTTTAAAAGTCTTTTTGCCATTATTTAAAAAAAGTGTAGAAAGGAAAGAGAAGTCAAAAATTGATCCAACTTGATATTTCTCAACGACACAGAAAAAACAAAGGGTCTGGTATTTACTTAAAAGAAAATAAAAAATAAAAAGAAATGAAATTTGGGTTAGGGAGGTAGGGTGGCCGGAATTTTGTGGGTTTTTCTAAATCTTTATTAGAAATTTCACATGATTTCTTTGTCTGAAGATGCAGATGGTACATTTTAAAAATATAGGTTCTGCTGAAATAAATATTATTTCAAATAGTATGAGTAATTTTTAAAGGTTTTTCTTTATGTATATATATATATATATATATATATATATATATATATATATATATATATATATATGTGTGTGTGTGTGTGTGTGTGTGTGTGCGTGTGTATGTGCGCGCGCGCGTGTGGTTTTTTTGGTTCGTTGTTTGCTTAGTTGGTTGTTTGGATTTCAACAAATTCAGTTTATAATGAGTACACAGTTTAATTGTTAAAACCATTTCTATTTCAAGCTATTCAGTTAAGTCAAACAGTTCTAATTCAAACAAATTCAATTTAGTATAAGTATAGTTTTTTTTCTACACACAGTTAAATGTCAAAACAGTTCTATTTCAAGCAATTCAGTTTAGCATAAGTACACGGATAGGGCCCTATCAGGTGCTTCCAATCCGGGCCAGAGTGAACCAGGGAGCGATGGCAATGAAGGGGTGTGTATGTGTATGTGTGCGTGTGTTTATGAATATGATTTTGGAAATACATATATATCAACATAAATAGACATATATATATATATATATATATATGTGTGTGTGTGTGTGTGTGGAGAGAGAGAGATAGAAAAAGATATACTGAGTCTCGAATACAGATAAACAGATACAAAGGCAAATAGATACATCGATTAATAGAAATGAACAGCTGTATGTGTTGATAGATAGATAGATAGTTAGATACTCGAATGCATCTATTTGGCAATAGATACCCTATAAGATTAGTCAGTTTAAGTGCGACGTAACCAGTAAGTGTGAGAAAGCTTATAAATGCAACTTCCGTCTTCTTTCGATGCCGTAAGTAATAAACAACCAATCAAAACACCTTATCAATTGAACGCCACTTCTGTTGTCATTTTTAACCGTCAGTCAACAGTAAAGGCCTCTTACCGCACCTTCTTACCTTACCGCTAACTCATACACAGTTTTGTGATGTGTAAATCGTCCGCTGGTTGTAAATCTTAAGAAAAGGCTTTTAAATGTTGTGTCCGTCTGAGAAAAGATGACGGACGCATATTGGCAGAGTGTTTCTAAATGATTTCCACCAAATACTTCTTTATGTGCATTTTATGTTGGTTCTGAAAGGCCGTCTTGACAGGGATTCTTAAAATAAAGTATATCTGAGTGCTGAGATACGGGCTGTTTAATTCGTGACTAGGTTTCCGTATTATGCAAGACGAGCAAATAACAGATCGGGTTCTCTTTATTAATAATAGCCAAGTAGGCTTCTTTTTAAAAAGAAGTGAAAGACTGTCATTTCAATTCCATTGCTAAAATCTTTCTGAGATAGATAGATAAGTATGGACAGTGATTGATAGATAGAAAGATAGAGAGATATGAAAAGAGGGTTCATATCTATTTATCTTTCAAACAGTCTATCTATGAGAATTACTTTTTTTATTTATTGCGGACTTTTTGTCCTCATCTAGGTAGTTTTTGTGTTGTTCCTTCTTTCCCTACGTTTCGGCAAAATTCCATCTCTGGCCTTCTTCAGGTGATTAACCGCAACCTCGGATAGGAATGCTGTCTTGTAACCGTATCCCCAGTAATTACTGCCTTCCATAGTTGTTGTCTATCGCACCAGGTTTTTGACCAAGTAAACCTCTGGCCGGCTTGGGTAGGATTTGAAACCGCTATCTTCTGACAATGCTCACTTGGAACCGTAGAGACTCAACGTCTCTATCCACTGTGCCACGGGCTCCGAATCCTACCCAAGCCGGCCAGAGGTTTATTTGGTCAAAAACGTGGTGCGATAGACAACAAATATAGAAGGCAGTAATTACTGGGGGTCTGGTTACAAGACTCAGCATTCCTATCCGAGGTCGCGGTTAATCACCTGAAGAAGGCCAGATGTGAAATTTGGCCGAAACGTAGTGAAAGAAGAAACAACACAAAAACTACCAAGATGAGGACAAAAAGTCCGCAATAAATCAAAAATTAATTTTCAGATTAAGAAGCCTCATCTCAAAAATGATTTCAATTAAAGACAATCAATCTATCTATCTCTGAACAGACTGAGATAGATAGATAGATAGATAGATAGATAGATAGATAGATAGATATTTATCCATTTATTCTAAAACCATATACGTGTGTGCAAAGAAATAATTAGGATTAAATAGAAATAGCTTCTGAAAACCAAATTGTTGTATCATGGTAAGGAAGAGATGGGCTGTGAAATAGAGTTCATTATTTATTAATTGAAGTGGTACAGTCCAACAAATATGACCCCACCCAACACATGTCCTGGATATGACAATAATCAATCTGATGGTGATGTTCCAAGGATGCTGGAGCTGTGGGGAATGCGGAGCACCTCTTTATTGCCATTGCTCCCAGGTTCAAACTGGCCTTGAGTGGTAGCACCTGATAGGTCCCTAGCTATAGGTTAATAGAAGTAATGGCATATTTATGCTAAACTGATTTGTTTGACTAAACTGAATACCTGGAAATAGGAATGTTTTTGACAAACCGAACTTACATTTAAACTGCGAGCTTATGCTAAACTGATTTATTTGAAATGGAACTGTTTTTGACATTGAAACTGTACGTACAAAAACTGATTTGTTTATCATAGAACTGTTTTGACATTTAACTGTTTGTAAACAAAATATGTACTTATACTAAACTGAATTTGCTGAATTAGAACTGCTTGACTAAACTGAATAGCTTGAAAAAGAAATGTTTTTGACAATTAAACTGTACTTACATATAAACTGAATTGTTGGAAATAGAACCATTTTCATAAAAATTGATTTGGCGTTAAATAACCTACAAAGTTTGTGTTGTGAGACCCAAACTTACCTGCATCATGGACTCTTCCAGCATGATATTACTAGCGTAGTAATATCGGAAGACGGGTAGCAGTGGTAGCTGTTGTGCCAGTGTACTAGAAGTACGACTACCAATATTGGACAGTATCCTTTGTAACTTTTCCTGTATATCTTTCTTAACTCTAAACCGTGTTCCGTGTTTTCCTTCTGTGTACCGACTTTGGATCCATATCAGGTTTATATACTTTCAAACCCAAACAACCCACCAACCAAATCACTCTGTTGCGACCTTGGCTACACGTCGCGTCTCATATATCCAAGAGACAGCCTCAGATTTGTCGCGTGGCATATATATCTTCATACAAACATATAATAAACATCACTTATAAATCTACACACAATAATACGTAAGATGATAACCTACACACACACACACACACACACACACACACACACACACACAAGAGTTGAAGACAATTCTAACGTTCTTTTGTCTGTATTTTTCTATTTTTTCGATTTCTCCAATATCATTAGTTCTCCGCCCGATGATTGTCGTTTTTAGAACATCATGAAACTTGAGGTCGCAGACCAAATTTAATGATATCTTAAATATATAAAAACTAATATATAAAATTAATGGGTCAACGAAGAGATTTATATTTTAAAGGTTTGTTTATTTATTCAATGAGCCGGCTCATTACCCTAGCGGGTAGAATGTTCGGCAAAGGTCCGGTTCAATTTCTGGTCAAGTCATACCAAAGACGTTAAAAATGGTACTTGATACCTCCTTGCTTAACACTTAGCAATATAAGGTACTTATCAAGGGTAAAATACAGCAATCCAGGGAAAGGATTAGCGCCCTGCCTTACACCTCAGTGTATTTGCTATTGAAAAGGGAACCCTCGGGTTGCCCTCGACTACGGTCGCCATCATTTTACTTATTCATTTAAGAACGAAATAAATTATAGATAAATAAATGAATCTTAAAAGATTTCAGTCTCTTCGTAGACCAATTCATTTTAAAATATTTCTTTCTCTCTTTGGACCTACTGTTATATTTTGACCATCCTCCCGGGCCAAAAATGTTATTCCAAGGTGATGCACCGGAAGGAAGTGACACATTCCAATGGCCAGTAATTGAAAGAGATCGCGTGGGCGGATTAAGGCTTATAATATGGGACAAGGTGAAGGTCCCACGGTGCCACTACAGTGATGCACCAGAAGAGAGTGACCTGTGAACTGCATGACAGTTTTTTCCGCTTGATGACGATTAAACATTCGATTTCAAAGATCCAGTGGGCGATCGTGTGGGCGTTGAATTATTATATAATTGAGTTGAGTTGGGTGCCAAAACAGTTGCCAGTAGAATTCCAGACAGCTAGAGACCAGATGTAGTAGGGAAAGCCACACCCGACCAAGGGGTTCCTCGGAAACCCCGATGGAGTAGACCCCAACATCAGGAGAACAAGAAAGAAACAACGTGACGGTCATAACAGTGGGGTCAAAATATGAAGTCTATGTTCGGTCTCCGGCACCCTTTCAAATGCAAACCTTAAACAACCCTTTTGAACCCTTGCAATAAAGTGAGAGATGAATATAATTGTTAAAGAACTATTCTTGCGTCGTTTCTTCCTGCGTCTTCCATCCTTCCTGCATCTTTGTTACTGCGTCTTTATCCTTGCGTCTGTTATTATTGCGTCGGTATGTATCCAGCATATATATGTATATTTCTGCATGAATCAGCAGATGACAATGCAACATATATTAATTTGGTGCATGTGCCAGTAGAGTTCTTCAAGGGTTCAAAACGAACCTGGTTACCGTAAACGACAGTTTTTAAGCATCACAACACGACATCAACGAAAAGGACAAAGAAAAATGCTGGAATTGAAAGAAGTAAAAAGAAAAAAAACGAGAACAAACTAGCAACAAAAAAGAGGAAGGTGAAAGGAACAGACCGACGCGAAAAGAACAGAAAAAAGACGGAAAGAAAAAAGATAAAAAGAGAAAAAAAATTGTAAGTAGAGCACTCATCCATATAACTTCAATCTCCCTCTGTCATTTAATTTTGGTTCGTTAAAAAAGGATTTAAATTGATTATAATTGTGAAAGATTAGTTGTAATGACAAGGGCCTTTCTAGAAGCATAAAATTGGAAATAATTTTTTTTAAAAAATGTGTGGTCCCTGGAGAAAAATTGAAATTACTGCTATGTGTAATATTGTATCGAAGTGAGGGAGGAAAAAAGAAGGGAAAACAAAAGATGACTAGGGGACAGTTGCTGTCCTTTTTTTGATGGACGGCAATAGTAAATAAATTTTATCAATGGGATTTTTATCGTAAATAGGTCTTTGTAAGTAAAAAAAAATCGTAGTAACTTTTCATTGGTCCAGACAAGTGATGATTGAAAATTAGAATTTCAGTCCAAGATCTGGAATCCCGCATATCTGTAGTTAAGACCTTTTGGGGCAGGTTTTTATGTTTGGAACTTGTGAATTGGAAATGAGAATTTTAATCCGAGAAATGTAATCTTGGGAGCATTAATGGGATTGTTCAAGAATTTTGCACATTGGTGGTTTGTCTGAAGAATGCGCATATACTTTTTCGATATTTATGAAGTTGGGAGAATCGATATTTTCGGCGCTGGTGGAATCAGGCCGGTTGTTTTGCTGTGGAAATTGTTGATATCAATTATTGAAGACATAGGTATTGTCTTGAAAACGGTCTTGCCGTGGAGCCAGAGTAACTAAGAGACAGATGTTTTTTTTGTGTCTGATGAGGCAGACAGGTATTTTGTGAGTTCCCCCTGGAGAGAAGCTTTGAGATTGTTATTGGGGAAGATATTTTGATCAGGGTTTTGGATATAATTAAGAGATGCGCAGAATTTTGACAGAAGCAGGTGTGGCGAATATTCGCAGATTCGGATTAGGAAATATTTTGAATTTGGAAATGTTGGCTGAATTGATAAAAGTTTGGGATGTTTAGAAAGAAAAACCCGGGATTTTGTGAAAAGAAAAAAAAAGAAGAAGAATGCTCGTAAGCTATTGAAAAAGTTGTATTATACATCAGGCTTAATTTAGGGTACTATAAACTGAAATTGAATAAACTGGAAGGCGAACCTATAGTTATCGTGTTAAGGTAAAGACAGAGAGGTAGATATAAGGTTGAAAAAAAGGGACATTAAATGAGCAATTTATTATGAAAAAAAAAAGAAAAAAAAAGAAAAAAATGAAAACAAAAAAAACGTACAGGACAATAGAAAAAAGACGGAAAGAAAAAAAAGGAGAAGAAACTTGAACATTGTTGAACACAGCATATGAAAAAAGAAAAGAAAGAAAGAACAGACATTTTTAGTAAAATAGACAGTACATACATTGAAAAAAGAAGAAAAGAAAACTGAACATTTGTGAACTGTGATTGTAACATTGTTTTGACTTGTTGTAAAGTGGAAAAAATTTTTGAGTTTGAGTTTAAAGGCGACATTAGAAATTTTTTTTCCTGTTCATATTATGAAATTTGATGAAAACCATTAACAGAGGATTTTATTCTAGCTTTACTAATATTTGCAATTATATTGATTCTAAAATGTTTTTTAGAATTTGGGGTTTTCGTGGAATAGGAAATATTTTTGGGGGGGGTTCTGTTTTGAGGAATCGGTGGCTGACGCGAGAATAGGACAGACATTCATCCAATTGGTTTCAGATTGTTGTTGGGTAGACGGCAAAGAAAGCAATTCTATCGAAGAATTCGCCGGCCCATGAAGCTGTTCTATTTTTTAGTTTGGTGTTCCGAGGATGGAATAAAAGAAAAAAGGCGTGGCCTACTCCAAAATTTTGTGGATGATGTCTGAGTCTTTCAGTCACGATGGTGTTTTGGATTCGTGTGTGATTTGGCTAAGTGAAACGAATCTGGGAAAGGCGAGGTGCCTATATATTGGTAGCCACGAGGGTTCCTGATTAAATTGAAAAGAAACCCGGCGCGGGTTTGATCAGGTAAAACATGTTTCCCCAAGGGCTTGCAAACCAATGAGCATGGAAACAGAAACTTAACGAAAAAAATGGGTAACACATTGCTAATTAGTATTTTGCGTGGACTATTTTAGGTGGTTTACAGCATGTTTGCCAGATTGTGATACATTCGGATGTATTGTGATACGTTGTTTTGGGCCATGATTTTTGTGGAATGCTTTGGGCCTTGAAGATATTGTGTTTTAGTTTATGAAATTCTCCGGTTACTCCAGGTGGGAACCTGTTGAGCAAAGAACTTGAGTGTGGTCATGAGGAATCCAGGCGAAATCTATTGCTAGAATTGACCAGGGTCACTAAGTTGGTGACCAGGATATAGGACCAGATTATGGTCCTTTTAGGGTTTTGAAATTTCTTTAAGGAATTATAGAGGGCCCGCTGTGTTGAGAAGATAAAAAATGCATCTGTATGGTACCTTGATGCACAAATCTCAAGATGGCCAACCACGCAAAGATAGTTAGAGAAATTTAGATAATAATTAGCCGGGCAAGTGTTACATAGAGAGACAGTCGCCCTCTTAGTAAGATTTTGTTGCTGTAGTTCAAGTGATTCTTTTTGTGTTTTCAGCCATCATTGTCCTTGTAAATTATTCTGTAAAATATATGTGAGGGTGACGGAGACGAACGTGAAGAAAATTCCACATGTGGAATTTTGAAAAATTATTATCGGATGATTTTTATATTTTGACCTTCGACCCGGGCCAAAAATGCTATTCCAAGGTGATGCACCGGAAGGAAGTGACACATTCCAATGGCCAGTAATCGAAAGAGATCGCGTGGGCGGATTAAGGCTTATAATATGGGACAAGGTGAAGGTCCCACGGTGCCACTACAGTGATGCACTGGAAGAGAGTGACCTGTGAACTGCATGACAGTTATTTCCGCTTGATGACGATTAAACATTCGATTTCAAAGATCCAGTGGGCGATCGTGTGGGCGTTGAATTATTATATAATTGAGTTGAGTTGGGTGTCAAAGCAGTTGCCAGTAGAGTTCCAGACAGCTAGAGACCAGATGTCGTTGGCAAAGCCACACCCGACCGAGGGGTTCCTCGGAAACCCCGATGGAGTAGACCCCAACATCAGGAGAACAAGAAAGACACAACGTGACGGTCATAACAGTGGGGTCAAAATATGAAGTCTATGTTCGGTCTCCAGCACCCTCTCAAATGCAAACCTTGAACAACCCTTTTGAACCCTTGCAATAAAGTGAGAGGTAAAATATTGTTAAAGAAGTCTTCCTGCGTTTTCCTTCATGCGTCTGTCTTTGTTGTTGTGTCGTTGTGATGCTGCATGAACGTGTAAATAACTATATAACACTACAACGAATAAATTATATATATCCGTTTTCTATTCTGATTTTGTTTTCGTTTAATATGATATTCGCAAGGTATGGTAAGATTTGGTAAAAAACTGGACGTTGTTTTATAAAGTTTGTTTTGGAAAGGACTGCAGACTCTTGCAGTTTTCGGGATTTTTTACAGACTATGGGTTTGATTAGGGTGGTCGGTAAAAATTGAATGTGTGTTTAAGCTGTAACATGTGGAAGAAAATGGCGTTTCGATCGTCTTTGAACAGAATAGACACAGATTTTAAAATTATATTGATGCTTCAATTTAAAAAGGAATGAAATAATCTAATTAACGTTTGACTATTACATTCGTTACATCGAGAATTCGGATGTAAAATTGCCCAGTCGGCTGGGGCTGTAGAATGCACTGACTTCACCTCTGCACCCCAACGAGTGTCCTGGATTATGACACTAAACAATCTGATGGTGAGGTTCCAGAAATGATGGGGCCTTGGGGAATACGGAGTAGCCCTTCATTGCCATAGCTCCCAGGTCCACTCTGGCCCGGAGTGGTAGCACCTGGTAGGGCCCTATCTATGGGTTAAATAGAACTAACGGCATACTTATGCTAAACTGAATATCTTGAAATAGAAATGTTTTTGACAATTGAACCGTGCTTACATTTTGAACTGTGTGCTTGTGCTGAACTGAATTATTTCAAATAGAACTGTTTTTTAATATTGAAACTGTATTTAAACTAAATTGAATTGTTTAACTTAGAACTGTTCTGACATGTAACTGTGCCTAAACAAAATCTGTACTTTTACTAAACTAAATTAGCTGAATTAGAAATGTTTTTTACAATTAAACTGTACAAACATTTAAACTGCGTGCTTATGCTAAACTGAATTGTTTTAGATTGAACTATTTTTGATATTGAAACTGTACTTATACTAAACTGAATTGTTATATATAACTGCTTGAATAGTTTGAAATAGAAATGTTTTTGACAATTAAACTGTGTACTTATGCGAAACTAAATTGTTTTAAATTGAACTGGATATATTTACATAAAAATGGATTTGGCGTTAAATAAACAATAAAGGTTGATATGCCATAAAACCCAACAAATCAAACCAATCGGATGTTTAAAAATGATGTTGACAACAAAGTATTCCCTACTAAATTAGAAAAAGGTATACTCTTTTAAGCAACATTAAGGTACTTTTTTTAAAGGTACTTTAGTCCTATGAGGTAATGTGAGAAGGGTGTTTATTTTTCGTGGAAGCGGGGCATTGAATATTCAAGGGAGCCTTCAGGCGTTAGACAGGGTAATGGCAGCTCGAGCAGAGATTGTTGGATTGGGCTGGCAAGCTGGAAAGCCGAATGGGTATCAAGAGACTGATAGTTGGGAGTTTAAATTTGAGTTCAAGTTCGAGTCTAGGGTAGTGATATGGTTGGGTCACCAGGAATAGTAGCAGTTTGTTGTTAGATACAGAGCGACGAGAAAACAGACCTGCCCTTAAACCCTCATCATGAATTATTATCACACTCCCAATCTCTCCAAGATAAACCAGAACAGAGAAAAAAACAACAATATTTACATATTATAGTAATCGTTTTTATGTCTGAATTTTTGAAATGTGACTTGATGTGCAATATTTTGTGTTTGATTTTTTAGACTGTTGTCCTCATCTTTATTATTGTTAGTCGTAACATAACGTTTCTCACGCTGTATCCTCTGGTCTTCCTCGGGTGTCCCTGCTTTATCTCATGACGTTTCTCGCGAAACTTCTTGCGATGCTTCTTGGATTGATAGACGTGAAAAACAATGACGTCATTATTTGAATGATATCTTCATGATTCGGGAATGTCTCGTTTGATAGGCAGTCAAATTTTAAAAATGATTTTCCAGGTTGAATAATTACCATACCCAGATTAACAAGGGACACCTGATGAAGGCCAGAAGATACAGCGGCCGAAACGTTGTGTTACAACTAACAACAATAAAGATGAGGATAACAGTCCGAAAGATCACACACAAAATATTGTATTCGTTTTTGTTTTGTTTTTTCTATCTTATATTTTGTATGTCTGACTGAGGTCAAGCAATTTTCAAACGGAACCTGCGACCGATTATTTTTCTTAAAATACGCAACATGGAGTGGAGGTTGTTCAGTCGGCAAAACTGAGTAAGTCTCGGACGCTACAATCAGAACAGTAACATTCAAAATGGTATCCTTCGAATAGGGTAACCTTCGTTCAATGCACGCTAACGGAGACGACCCGGAAGTAGGCAATTAAAAACGGGTTTCAGTGCAAGCATGTATTCTCTCTCTATCTTCCCTCTCTGTTTCTCTCTCTCTTTCTCTTTCACTCTCTCAGTATATATATCCAAGCTCTCCGAAACGAAAAGGCTGCGACGAAAGGTCAGTTTTGTAAGGGAGTTTAAAAGGTTTCGATTTAGAATTTAACTCCTCGACCAATTGCCAAACTGTCCTATTATTTCCCCATAGCTTGGTAGAGAAAGGTTTGGTGCATATCTTTCCCTTGTGTATAAAATCTGTGGGAAACGCAAACAGAATTGACCAAGATTTGAATTCAGCAAGCCTTTTTTCATTTTCTACGTCGATAACCGTTACACTTGGAGCGTCTCCAAAATGCAAATGTTAGTAAACCTACTGTCATTGTCAAATGCTGTGAGCTTTTGGTCAGCAATTCTTACTGAGGTAGAAATTTTGATTTTAATCTATATATATATATAGAAAGAGAGAGAGAGAGAGAGAGAGAGAGAGAGAGAGAGAGAGATAAATAGATTGATTGATCAGCTATGGATAAACTGCAGGACTGTCTGGAAATTTTAACTTTGCTAAGGCAACAGATCTGGGAGGTGGAAAACTCTCAATTGAAGCTTTTTAAACTCCGCTTAAAAATTACCCTGTTTGAGAGAAGGAGTAGGATAAATACGTATATATATATATATATATATATATATATATATATTGAGAGAGAGAGAGAGAGAGAGGAAGAAAGAGAAAGAAAACAGGTAGAAAGTCCGCCAAAATGCACACTCACACTAACCGCAACCATCTTATTGACCCTATATGGACTTTATGGGTATGCCATCGTGTAATTGTTGTGGTCAAAGGAAATGGACACAGCGACACGAGTTCAAAACCTGGACGAGACTGAATGCATTCCACATATCGCTAGTACCCTTGGGAAAGGTATGAATGCCACTATTCCTCCTTCTATATAAGGGTAAATAGAAGGGCAGACCTGATGCTATAATTTTGCTAGAAAACCAGTCTAGGAGAAAGAAAACTCTGATTTTGAACCATCTTAAACTCCTCTTAAAATATGGCCTTGTGTCGCATCCTTCATATACGGAAAGGCAGTAAATGTGTACACGAATCATGAAAATGAGGACTTTCTGTCTTTAAACAAGACCCCCCCCCACTCTAGGCGGTGAACAACCCCCACTCGAGATGTTGCTGTGTGAGCTTATCTTAATATGCATTTTCAAGGGCATGGGCTAGGATGAAGACGGGCAATAAAGTTCCTTTCACGTTTAACACCTGCAGACTTTTACCAATGGGGGGACCCTAAAAGATGACGCGTACGGCAAAAATGACTACATTAGCGGAATTAAGACAAGACATTTGAAATTCATGTGCAGCAAGTCCTACAGGACACTTTTATCACCGTTTACCTATTTACCCAACCCCTCCGCTCGGACAGGATATGACACACGGTCAATTTTTAAGCGGAGTTTAACAGGTTTTAATTCATAATTTTCCTTCTCCTAGACTTGTTGCCTAACCAAGGCTGAAGAACTTAGTCTGTCCTACTATTTACCCATAGCTAGAGGGAGAATAATTGGATTCATACCTTTCCCAAGGGTATTAGTGCTATGTAAAATGCAATCAGTCTCGTCCAGGATTTGAACTCGTGTCGCCGTGTTCATTTCCTACGACGATAACCATTACACCACGGGCACCTCCACGGGCACTTTTATCAACGTTTACAACCAGTAGATCTCCGTACATATTAGTAAGTAAAGTTGGCGACCGTAGTCGTGGGTGACCCGAAGGCTCCCTTTTTTCCATTCCTTGAATTCCTCCACTTTACCCTTAATCCTTACCTTGTAATGCTGAGTGTTAAGCAAAGCTGAATCAAGTACCATATTTTGAGTCTTTGGTTTGACTCAACCTAGGATTGAACCCGGTCTTCCGGACTATTTGCGAACACTCTACTCATGTGGACAATGGCCTGGAAAACAATATATATTGTCATCCACAGGCAGACTGTAGTTTGTATCTCAACTCTTCCACGCAGGAGGATTCTAGCTGGGATTGAAACCCGCCCAACTTTACGTTAGACTTAGTGTCATACCTCTCAGCCCACAGTCGACATACATATAAATGTCTGTAAACAATTAGAATTTAATACTTCTTTAATTGTAATTTGCATTAATTTCGAGAAGGCTGAAGAATTTTTGTATTCAGCTTTTTTCTTTCCTGGAGTGTGTATACATATTTTTGGCGGAATCTGTCTATCTATCTAATAATATATATATATATATATATATATATATATATATACTCTCAAACATATATATTGTGTGCGTGTATTTGAAGAAGTCGAGAAGTAGGTTTATGTATTTATGTGGATTTAAAACGAAGTCAAGATATCTGACACACACAAAAAAAGAAGAAATAAAAGAAGAAAAACTTCAAACACATGTAAGCTTCGTTCGTTATATTCTTTAGCAGTAAACATTAGATTTCCCAAGTCAGGAAAATCCTGAAAAGAACGCGCGCAAATTCAAAATCCATGGAAATTGAAGGTAGAAAGGAAATGAAAACAAGGCAAAATGAAAACGAGGCAGAAAGACGAGGTAGAATGAAAACGAGGTAGACTGAAAACGAGGTAGAATATATATTGAATACAGAACTGTACGCGTATCTTCATATTTTCTATACAATGAAGAAATTATGTTTAATTTTTTTTTTTTTTTCGTATTTTTTTTAGAACCTTAAGTGCCATCTGAATGAACGTCCATTTTTTTTTCAGGCGGAAAAGAACCGATAGAATAAGAATCTCAAGTAAACCAGCAATGATTTAACAAGAAAAAGAAAATCTACAATCTATCGTTCATTCATCTACGATTTTAATTCTTTATCATGGCTTTAAAAACCTATTTTCTTCCGCGAATAACAGCAAACCTTTTATTTCCTGAAGATTTCCCCCATTTTTTTAATGGGTTTCCATATGATCTATTCATGATGCTTCTTCGGGCAACATATCAGGTCACATAAAAAACAAACAAAAGAAAAACAGGTCCACTGAACAATTTCCCTTCCATATGAAAAGATTTTAGTTTTTGCAGCTATGCGATGACCAGGTAATTAATATCTTGATTCAAAATTATATATATATATATATATATATATATATATATATGTGTGTGTGTGTGTGTGTGTGTGTGTGTGTCCCTGAGTCGGGTAGTACTGTTGAACACGCCTTCCTCACTAAACTGCATCTGATAGTGAAGCCAAAGTTATGGAGCTTTTAGGAATATGGAGTACATCTTCATCGCCATTACCCTCAGCTCCACTCAGGTTGTACTTGTAAATATCCCATCGACTGGTCATCTACTTGTAAATATTCCATCGACAGGTCATCTAAAATAACTATTTAACCATGTACAAACGAATGACTGTCAGTTTGAATTGTATTACATTAACTGTGTGCAAAAAAACTTTTAATGTTCGATGACAAAACTTAAAGATATTTGACTGTGTGCAAATAAAACTGTTAGTTTTACATAGCAACATGAGAAATGATTTAACTGTTTGCAAACAAATCAGATTACCTTCTTTGAAATATAAATGACTGAATATTCATTTACAAATTATATATACATATATATATATATATATATATAGAGAGAGAGAGAGAGAGAGAGAGTTTGGCATTAAATAACCAACAAGAGTTGATATGCCATAAACCAAACCAACCGATTAATATATATGTATATTTATATTTATACATGCGTGTGCGTGTGTTTTGCTGGTAACCTGCATGATTGAAATATCGTCCAAATTTTGCAATAAAAGCTATTTTGAAAAATAATTTTTTTTTTCAATGATATATTTCGTAAAATAGCATATCTCGGGAAATGAAAAAATTCTTTAGCGAAATGTTTCGTAAAATGATCTTTTAATTGAATAATTCATAAAAGGATTGCCCAGTCGGCGGGGTTTTAGAATACACTGACTGCAACTCTGCAGAGATGTAAAACCCCCAGCCAATGAGTGTTCAGGATATGACGCTAAACAATAAGATTCCAGTGATGCAGGAGCTTTAGAGAATGCGGGGTATCCCTTTATTGCCATTGCTCCCAGGTCCACTTTGGCCCGGAATGGTAGCACCTGATAGGGCCCTAATTATGGGTTGAATAGAACTAACTGCATACTTATGCAAAACTGAATTGTTTGAATTAGAACTGTTTGACTAAACTGAATAGCTTAAAATAGAAAATGTTTTTGACTATTAAACTGAACTTACATTTAAACTGCATGCTTATGCGAAACTCAATTGTTTGAAATTGAACTGTGTTTGACATTGAAACAGTACTTACACTAAACGGAATTGTTTAATATAGAACTGTTTTTTGACATTTAACTTTGTGTTAACAAAATCTGTACTTATACAAAGCTGAATTAGCTGAAGTAGAACTGTTTGACTAAACTGAATGACTTGAAATAGAATTGTTTTTGGCATATAAACTGTGTACTCATGCTAAACTGAATTTTTAAAAATAGAACTAACTATTTGCATAAAAATTGATTTGGCGTTAAATAACCTACAAAGGTTGATATGCCATAAAGCCTAGCCAACCAACCAACATCATAAAATGAAAATTTTCGTAAAATGGAATAATTTCTGAAAGTAGAATATTTTGCAAAGTAGAATAATTCGTAAATCGTTTTTTTTTTTTAAAGTGAGACAATTCCTAAAGTAGAGGTTTTTTTTTAAAAAAAAAAGAGAGGTATGTTTCGTAAAATGAAATATTTCCAGAATTAGAAAATTTCATAAAGTGAAATATTTCAAAAGGTGGTTATTATCACGAAGAAATTGTCCATCTTATTTTCTCGAGTAATATGCTAAATGATGTATGGCATCATTTGTCAAGTTGTAGTCGCTTGCACAATTCCCAGTCGATCAACTACTCAGCAGGTAATGTCGGCACTTTGGGGTTTTCTACGACATTTTGTTAGATTAACTTATAACATTGGTAACTGACTCCCTCCCTCTCTCTCTCTCTCTCTCTCTCTCTCTCTCTCTCTCCTTCACTGATTGTTCTATTGAGTCTAAAACATTCTAGCTTGAAAAACTTAGTGCTTCTGGTATTATTTCGAGCTGCTATTATTAAGGACTCCATTTCTTTAGGTTTGCCCTACGCTGCCCTATCCCGGTCAGTTCGTTTGCAAAGACTCCAGTTTATCTTCTGAAGTGTCTATCAACTTCTTTTCTTTCCATTTTCATCTATTTATTTATTTTAAAAAAAAATCATATATATATATTTTTTTGGTTTTAGAATTATTTTGTTTTCAATCATATCTATCTTTCTGATGGAGGTGCCCGTGGTGTAATGGTCACCGTCGTAGGAAATGGACACGGCAACACGAGTTCAAATCCTGGCCGAGACTAATTGCATTTCACATAGCACTAATACCCTTTGGAAAGGTATGAATCCAATTATTCTCCCTCCAGCTATGGGGAAATAGTAGGGCAGACTAGGTTCTTCAGCCTTGGTGAGGCAACTAGTCTAGGAGAAGGAAAACTCTGAATTCAAACCTGTTAAACTCCGCTTAAAAATTTGACCTTGTGTCACATCCTGGCCAAGCAGAGGGGTTGGTAAATAGGATATCTATCTTTCCGATGTTTATAGCAGATACAACAACTGAGTTTTGGTAACGTTTAAATTATCATGCTAAACTGAGCCTCAGAGTAGTGAAAGCTGCTCACAAACTACCAAAACTTGGAAGGTTGGTTGGTTGGTTGCTTTTTATGGTATATAAATATCAACCCTTGTAGATTATTTAATGCCAATGGGCCAGGAGACCGGGGTTCAATCGCAGGTCGAGTTATACCAAAACAATAGTCGTTTATACCCCCTTGCTTAACACCCAGCATTATAAGGTACGTATCAGAAGTAAAATGGAGCAATCTGGAGAAGGACCAATTTCCCTTAAATGCTCTACATTACACTTGGTATATATCTTATAATGAGCAAGGTGGTATCAAGTACCATTTATATATATATATGCATAGTCGGTCATATTTTAAAATAGCCTGAGCTCATTTATTATCACACAGTTAAATGATTTCAAATATTGCTATCTCTGAAAATTCAATTTATAAATCATCTGTTTTGACACAGTCAAATGGTTTTGTTTTCGGTTTAATGGCATATCAAACTTTCATGATAATTTAATGCTAAATCCTATATATATATATATATATATATATATATATATATATATATATATATATATATATATATATATATAATTTATGAGTGAATAGTTTGTCGGTAATTTTATTTCAGAAATTTGCTTGCTCACAATTATATCATTTCAAACACTGCTATTTATTGTTTGCACTCAGTCAGAATAGTCTTGAGTGTTGCTATGTTTTAGTTTAATCTAACATCATTCATTTGTGTGCATACAAGTAAATGTTTTCAAGTATAAAAAATGATTAAATATTTCTATATGTCCAACAGATTGGACCCTAACAGGTACTAGCACTTTGGGTTTTAATGAAACCTGGGAGTTATGTCAATGGAAGGGTACTCAACATTTTCCATAGCTGCGGGATCGGTACCTCACCATGAGATAGAATATAGTATCATACCAAGGACATTAGTTCTCTTTGACCCTTAGATGGGCCTCTAATACGTACTGCAAATTTGTATAAGAAGAGACCAGGGAGTAATGGTAGTGAAAGAGTATCCCAAATTCCCCAAAGCTCCTAGCCATAGTTTGGTGTCATGCCTAGGATACTGATTCTTTTTTACCCTCAGATGGGCCCCTAAATTGTACAACCAATTCAGATCAGAAGTGACCTGTGAATAATGACAATGAAGGAGTACCCCATATTCCCCAAAGCAAGGACCTGAACCTTGCGATTAGATAGGGTTGTTATCATAGTTAAGATAATGATACTGTTTGACTCTTTGATGGGACCCTAAAAGGCATTAAAAATTTGTATCAGGAAAGACCTGGGTTTAATGGTAATGAAAATGTTCTATATATTCCTTAAATCTCCAGGACCCGAACATCACAATCAGAGATAATATAGTAGGATAGTGGTTGTGTTTGACTCATAGAGGGGAGCGTAATTTCAGATCAAAATGTTGTATAGCCACATAATACATATACATCAATAAAGACGAGCGACACAGTTCTTTAGAAAAAATATACCTCTCACTTTATTTGAAAGGGTTCGAAAGGGTTACTAAAGGTTTTACTGCGTGAGAGATGAGTAAAGACCGAACAGAACTGCAACATATTGACCCCCCACCGCTTATAGCCATAACAGCGTTTCTTTCTCGTTCTCCTGGGTTGCTCGATCGGAGGCCTGGGGGCTCAGTCTCTCTGGGACATGGTCCTCATACCAGCATCTTTTTCTCCAACTGGTCTGCCAACTGATTGAACTTCCGTGCAACGAGTTATATAATTGTTCGACGCTAACATAATACATATGCATGCAGAATCATAACGACGACACAATAAAGACGAGCGACACAGTTCTTTAGAAAAATATACCTCTCACTTTATTTGAAAGGGTTGTGTGTGAGAGGGAGTTAGAGATCGAACAGAACTGCAACATATTGACCCCCACTCCTATCGCCATAACTGTGTTTCTTTCCCGTTCTCCTGGGCTTCTCAACGCAGGCCTGTGCAGGCATGTTCCTCCCGGGTTATATAATTGTTTTACGTCCACTCAATCTCTTCCCATAACTGGCCAACGGAATATGCAACTTCCGCCGTCCTTGGAATGGCATGTTTGATCGTCATCGAGCGGAAATAACTGTCATGAAGTTCAAAGGTAACCCTCTTCCGGTGCAACAGTTTGGGACGGTACCGTGGGATTTTAACCCTGTCCCATATTGTCTGCCAAGCTCGCCTACGCAATCTCTTCCCATAACTGGCCAACGGAATATGCAACTTCCGTCGTCTTTGGAATGGCATGTTTGGCCGGGTCGGAGGTCAATATACAACAAAAAGAGATCTGGTTGTAATGAAGGAGTACTCCTCATTCCACAAATCTCCAGGATATGGAGCCTCACCATCAGATAGACTTTAGAATCATACGAAGGACACTAGTTCTCTTTGACTCTTTGTTGGGTCCCTAACATCTACAGCAAATTTGGTCCAGAGGAGACCTGCGAGAAATGCTAATGAAAAAGTACCCCACATTCTCCAGTGCTCCAGAATGGGAATCTCACCATCAGTTGCAATTAGTGTCATATCAAGGATACTCCCGGGGGGCGTTTTACCCCTCTGCTGGAGTGTCTTCGGCAAAATCTTTAACCCCAGCCAACTGGGTGAAAGTGGAAATAAAATAATATCTTAACATTTGTCCCATAACTGATTTTATCAATTCAAATGCCCAGAAATGTGGCAGTTCTTAAGCAAGTATCAGGTGTCGATTATGACGATAAGCACCAGCATTTGTACATTTTTAGACAAGCTAATGTCATCGAAGAATAAATACAATATGAAGTGATTTAAATAATTTTTTAAAAAACCTGAATGGTAGCATGGTCACCACCGCCTGCAATGCAATAGTATTGTTTGTTGGTTGGTTAGTTAGGTTTTTATGTTTTATCAACCCATATGGGTTATTTAATGAGAGGACTGGCCAGCATTGAAGACAGTGTTGATGCATTGATACAATGACTTGAAGACTACATAGAAAAGCGCAGAGGAATACTGATTTCAGACAACACGAGGAGCAACAGAACGGAAATTACCAGAAAATAAAAATGTCAAGAAAAACAAGTCCATGGACGTTTCAACCGATTAAAAAGCGACGTGAAGACGTGGACGTGGCTAAAAAAAAAGGAAGTATTAAGATCAATCACATAATAAGTGAGTGCAGCAAATTAGCACAGAAAGTGTTGCAAATTAGCACAGAAAGAATATAAGACTAGACACAACTGGGTGGGTAAAGTCATTCATTGGGAATTGTGCAAGAAATTGAGATTTGATCATACGAACGAATTGTATATGCACCAGGAATTTCACCTGGAAAATGAGATGCACAAACTCCTCTGGGATTTTGAGATTAAAACGGATCACCTAATCCTGGCCAGACGACTATACATAATAATAATCAAGAAGAAAAAGAGAACTTGCCAAATTGTGAACTTGCTCTCCCGGCCGATCATAGCGTAAAGTTGAAAGAAAACGAAAGAAAGATAAGTCCCTCGACTTTGCCAGAGAGCTGGAAAAAAAACTGTGAAGCTTGAATTTGGTAGTCTTTGTACAGTCACCAAATAATTGGTTGGAGGCCTGGAGGACTTAGAAATAAGAGGACGAGTGGAGTTAATCCATACTACAGCATTGTTGAGATCGGTTAGAATACTGAGAAGAGTCCTGGAGACTTAAGGAGACTGGCGATCACACAGACTCTTGTGGAAAACTATAAGCTAACACTGGCGTGAAAAACTCTTAAAATAATCGAAAATTGATAATGCACAAACTATGAATTCATTTGAATTATGTAGAAACTGAGTGTAAACGGTCAATCACAGGATAAACGAATGCAGTACATGAAAACAAAAGGAGTACATGACTAGGTATGATTGGGTGGCAAAGGTTATCCACTGGGAACTATTCAAGATATCCAAATTAAAACATAATGCGAAGTGGTATGTGCGCTGACTAGAATCCGTGCTTACGAACGATACCCCACCTGTTTGCGGGGGCTGTAGAATACACCGACTCCACCTCTGCAGATGGGTAAAATCGCCCATTGGGGCCACCTGTTAGTCGTAGGTGGTGACCCGTAAAGCGCTAGGACGGAATCCTGGTGGCTGAGTAGTCATTGATCCGGCGACAGAGTTGTCAGTGACTTGCAAAACACTACTTTGGTCTTTACTTGGTCAGACAGACAGTCGAATAGGTCCTATCTGATCAATCGAATGTCATGTCAAGCCCAAACTCCTATATGTTTTATCCCGACCATACTTTTAAATCTGTACTTGCTGCAAGTTCCTAGACCTAATCTTTTAGGTGCTAGAAGGCGGTGGCTGAGAGACAGTTGCATTAAGAGAATAGGATTTAACCAGAGATGAGAATTTGAAATTGGCAACGGCTCGAAATCCTCCCTTCAGTTCAAGTAAACTGGTCCTCTATCCCCGTCTCAACCAAGGCCAATGGGTTTCTCCTTTGCTATATTCCAAACACAAATTGGATTCCGTGGTGGTTGGTGGAGCACGGAGTCAGCGAAAAATATACTGCATCTATGGTGTCTTCAAATAAAAAAACTAAACGAAACCTTTCAGAATCAGACTCCGAGAATAAGGCAGAAGACTTCCTCAGATTTATTGTCATTGAATCTTTAGAGGAGATCTGCTAAGCCAAATTCTCGCTGATTCTCATAGAAAAATTTATTTCTACAAGGGCTACTTCGAAAGAGGTTAAGAAAACTCGGAACGGCAACTTGTTCATGGAGGTGGACAACCGGACACAGGCAGAAGGCATATTAAAATTGAAAACCTTTCATATAACGAAATAGAGAGCCTACTAGCATGAGAAACTCAACACTTCCAAAGGAGTTATCAGGAGTAGGAAGTCGGCATTAGCTATAGGAGAAGAGATAGCATCAGTCAGGGGAAAAGAGGGAGTTACAAATATAAGAAGAATCTCCATTAGAAAAGGCGAAGAACGAATCCAGACCATCAGTTATATCATGACATTTAATCAGCCCTATACTCCCAAAGAGGAGAATATCGGCTATTGTATTGAGAGAGTTGAAGAGTACCTCCGAGCGTCCTTGAAGTGCTTCTAATGCCAAAAATATGGACACCACAGGGAAAGGTGGAAAAAACCCGGACCACTTGATGGACTATTGCTTGAAGGGAATTAGATGTGCAGGCTGCTAACAAGATCATCTGGCTTACGAAAGATTTTGGTTTTGTTTCTTTGTTTAATAACATATCAACCTTTGCAGGTTAATTAAAACCAAATCCATTTTCCTAGAAGAACAGTAGAGGTACTATTTAACCCACAGCTGGGAGGATAAGGGGATTCATACCTTTCCCATGGGTATTTGACCCAAAGTGAATGTAATAGCGTGACTGGAGTACGAACTCACTTACTACTATTCCGCAGTCCATCGCTTTAACCATTACACTACGAGGACACCCCCTGGGAGCATTTGTGATTGAAACTATGGTTTGGGGATTACTGACATAGGATTTTATGAGTATGTACATACACAAATATGTAAGTATTCATCTCTGCGTGTGAGTATATGTGCTTCCATTAGGGTGTATATACATATTATATATATATATATATATATATTGTGTATTTTGGCAGCAAATCATTGTTCTAACAGACTTTGTTACAGACTACGGAATATTTTTTCCTTGTGATAGTGAACGTAATAGCATGACTGGAGTACGAACTCGCGTGCTACGATTCCACAGTCCATCGCTTTATCCATTACACCACGAGGACACCCTGAAAGATTTTGCAAAGTTTATATTTGTATTACGACTATATAACAGAATACTCAGAAAAGTTCTGGAAGCATAAAGAAACTTGTCGTCACCCAGACTTCAATCACTGTAAAAAGAATTTACAAAGATTAAAATAATATATTTTAAGGATATATTCTGATATATGAATATAACAGTCGTTTTTATGTCCACATTTAGTGGCTTGCACAATTCCGAGTGGTTCAGCTTCCTCTATCTGGTAATGCCTAACGGTGTAGAGTAATGGTAATTCCTTATCTTAGAAATTCAGAAAAAAATGTTTTCTTAATGAAGGGTTCCCGCGTTTTTACATTTAATCTTCATCAGGGAAATCAGTTCTATGTTATGCTATCTGATACCATCTGCTTAGTCAATTCGGGAAAATTTAAAGGCAGGTGAACACAAGAAATAATCATTTAATTAGTAAAGAAGAGAAAAATGAGGTTTCCATCGTCAGAATTTTACTGCCTGCAAGGATTTCGAGACATAACCTAATAGATAATTGATTGCCTGGTTCCTTAAAAATCATGAGTCAATTTTCTGCTCTAAGTGGAAATGATGAACGGCATCTGGATCAAAATAAAGAAAAATAAAATGATATGCTGCAAGCTTCTTGTGAATAAGGGGAGATATCGGATGAGAAGGATATAAATGATTCCACTTAGAATCCATAGAAGATTAAAGAATACGACTAACACATGGGGCATTCTGTCTGTGAAAGGCTAACGCATGCAGTTCATTCGCTTTCTTCAGTACTAATATCACACACACACACACACACACACACACACACACACACACACACACACACACACACACTTATATATATATATATATATATAGGAAGAAAAACAATGGTAACAAACAGGAAAATACATCACTTTTAATATTTCTCAATCTGTTTTCGCTCAAGGCCATCAAGAAAATTCAATACTTTCCAAAAATGTTTGCGGAAAAAATGATCAAACATTTTGGTGTATAGAAAACGATACAAGGATTGAACTCAAATGATCATTGCCGAGTCGCAGGCTTGGTCTAGGGGTATGTCATCATTTTATATAATTACGGAATGATTTTTTTTATATTAATCATTTTTCGTTAATTATATTTTATCATTCGGTTTGGTTGGGCTTTGAACTATTCGGCTCTTAGTGCAGGTGCAACACACATTGAGTACAGTTCACGCTCGTGCGCAGAAGACATGACAGTCACAAATGTCATAATAAAAACCCCAGATAAAATGAAGCTGGGGTGTGAATGACGTCATGCCCGGAAGTGATGGGCTGAGAATTTGATGATTTTGAAAAAGACGTTAGTTGAGATTCGACTCTGGGCCGGGCCGGGCCGGGCCGGGCCAGTCCAGCTGGGGGCTACGGCAAGCGCAGCGCGTTTGTTGGGTCAGATAGTACAGTCAGCATAGTAAAAATTGTGTCTCTCTCTCTCTTCTCGTGTCGAAAAACTAAAGTCAAGAAGTTAATAAACGTTTCGTACGTGAACAACGGAGAGTCGTCAGTATTTCATTTTTCCCTGCACCAGTATATTTTACAATCAGCCTGACGTAAAGATAGGCGGTTTTCAATTCCGGCTTTGATTGTCTCACGTGTCTAGCCACACCAAAGAATTGTGATACAACGAAACATTCTGTCAGTGGATGAAAATATATGTATATATATATATATAAAGAGAGAGAGAGAGAGAGAAGTATCCCATTTGATTTGACGTATAAGGGTCAAAAATCTCTCATCAGTTCTAATGCCAGCGTCACACATGACATTTCAAACAAGCCAGAGACTTACGTGCAAGTCTTCAGGGAGAACACACAGGAGACTTATCGCATGAAATAGTTAGCTTGACCGATCTAGATTTCGCCTTCTTCTTGAATACTTTGCGATGCTGGAGATGTTTTTTTTTTTTTTCAAAGTTCTTGTTGACACCCAAACCTTGCGAATTGAAACAACTTGCTAGAATGTATCAGCAGGTAAACCCAGATCTCTCAGATAGTTGTTTTGTTGTTGCTTCTTTTTCATCTTGCCCCTTCACATCATTAAGTTCAATATAAATAGAGATCTTTAGAATTCTATAGTCTCTCATTTCGAAAACATATCGAGCGAATCTTAATTTTGATTCTATTGATTCTATGAGAGAGGTCACAATGCCTCCAATATATATATATATATATATATATATATATATATATATGTACGTATGTACATATCATTCATATCAAGTAATACTAAACAGATATTATGCCATTATAAATTCATTTCAACAATTCTTTCGTGTAGATTTTGTCATCAGGTAGCGAACAAATTTAATGGAAAATTGCAGCTATTCCGGGGAAAGAAAGTTCATTATAACGTACACATTTAGAAAGATTCATATTTCAATCTATCTATATATATATATATATATATTTGTTACATTTTAAGTTTTTAACGTTCTCCTTGCGGGCATTCGAGCATTTTATTTTAATAACTCTTCTTCTTCTTCTTCTTCTTCTTCTTCTTCTTCTTCTTCTTCTTCTTCTTCTTCTTCTTCTTCTCTCAGAAGAATATATTGTTTTCACTCTTTCCATCAGTGCGTGTGTGTGTGTGTGTGTGTGATGCAAAATGGTATTGAATAGTAGTTGGATATTGACCTCCGACTCGGCCAAGCTGTCAAAATAGGAAATTCACCAGTGTAAATAATAGGTGCATCCGGTCGAGAAATATCAGGATATAACCTTTAGTGTGGACGGGTTGAATTGAGTGCAAAATTGTGACGCTCGCAGGAAGAAGAGTTAACGTCAAATCATTATATAACCCCGGCGACAGGAAGTTCCGTCAGTTGGAGGTAAGATGCTGTAGAGAGAACCAGCACCCAGAAGAGGGCGCCATCAGGACCCCCGATTGAGCAGTTGGAGTTCATAACCTCAGATCAGTTGGAGAGAAGATGCTGGAATGAGGACCATATCCCAGAGAGGCTGGGCCCCCAGATCCCCGGTTGAGCAGCCCAGGAGAACGGGAAAGAAACGCAGTTGTGGCCATGGGAGTGAGTGGGGGGTCAATATTTTGCAGTTCTGTTCGGTCTCCAACTTCATCTCACAGTAAAAACCTTTAGTAACCCTTTCGAACCCTTTCAAATAAAGTGAGAGGTATATTTTTCTAAAGAACTGTGTCCGCTCGGGTTTATTGTGTTGAATATGTTTCTACATGCATATGTGTATGTATAGTTGGTTGTGAGTAGACAACATATTGCTATCTAATGCAAACTAACACAGCTGTAGTGTTTCAGTTATTCCTAATTCTAAAAATAATCTATAAAAGTAGATTTTTTGACCCGTTCTTTGGACCCTTACAAGATCTGCCTATCTGGATCTGGCTAAACCTGAAAATATGAGCGATGCATGAGTTTCAGAACTACTTACGAGAGAGACATACCTCTCCAACAATTTAATGCATTTCTAACCTCCCGGGATCGGCCATAATGACAGCGGATGAGAGAGAAATCTTTTTAACTCAACAGTCGCCCTCCCTCACACCAATTCTTGCACGTCGAATCTTAAAAATGAAACTGTAAAACCAAATGTTAATAACAACCCTCCATGACTGGAAATGGATAAAATCAAATACTTATCGTCCAGGATTTAAACACGGCAATTCATGTTCAAGTCTTTCGACAGTAACTATCCAAATTTATAGATATATTGGCATAATATATATTCTACATTACCTTCTTGCCCAGTCGGCTGGAACTGTAGAATAAACCGATTGCAGCTCTGCAGAGAGGTAAGACCCCACTAACGAGTGTTAAGGATATGACAATAATAAATCTGATGGGGAGGTTCCAGTAATGCTGGAACTTTGAGAAATGCGGAGTACCCCTTCATTGTCATCGCTCCCAAGTCCACTCTGGCCCGGAGTGGTAGCACCAGTTAGGGTCCCATCCATGGGTAAAACAGAACTAGATAGCATATTTATGATAAACTGAATTAATTGAAATAGAACTGTTTTGATATTCAAACTGCGTACTTATGTTTATCTGAATTGTTTGAATAGAACTGTTTTGGCATTTAACCATGCGGGGACAAAAACTGTACCTATACTAAACTGAATTGATTGAATTAGAACTGTTTGAATAAAGTAAATAACTTGAAATAGAACTGTTTTTGACCATTAAACTGTGTACTCATGCTAAACTTAATTGTTGGAAATGGAACTGTTTATTGGTACGAAGAGGGATTTGTTATATTATAACCTACAGAGGACCGGACATTGACATGATAGTTACAGTGTTCGTCAATGGCCCCGGAGACCTGGATTCAATCCCAGGTTTAGTCATACCGAAGACTTCAAAAGTGGCACTAGATGCATCTGTGCTTAACACCCAGCATTATAAGGTACGGGTCAAGGGTAAAGTGGAGAAATTCAGTTAAAGGAGAAGGCCCTCTCCTACACCTTGGTGTAGTAGCTATCGAAAAAGGAGTCTTCGGGTCCACTTCGACTACGGTCGCCAACTTTACTTACAATGGTTGCTATGCCATAAAACAACCAACCAACCAACCTGCATTACCCTTAAAATCTGAGATATTCTATATGCCGTACAAGCATCGATACTCCCATTTTCTTTGGTCCCCTAGGCGTTGGGGGCATATGACACATGAAGAGATGAAATTTGCGTTTCAATTTTCTATGCTATTTCACTCAACATTTTTTTATCCTTGGTTTTTCGACCATTCATCATCAACAAAAATAATAATAATCTCGTATGAGATATTCATTTTGTTCACTCTGGTCACAATAGTCGAAAATCTCGAAATGTTTGCAAAGATGTTTTTCCCTAGCGGAATAAAGCGATAAACAACGGAAACTGTCGAAGTGAGATCATCCAAAAGGTCAGATACAATCGGAATCTATCCCAAGTTTATAATGCAACCATTAAACGAAAGTTTTTTGGGGTTTTTTTTTTTTGTTTTTATTGTTTGTTTCTTTCTTTGATTTTTTTTGAGTAGCACAAAAATAATCTCATATGGGAAGGTGTTAATGTTTCTACACGTTGCTCTAAATGTACCTTTCTATATTCAAGCTTATAAGTATTTTGGATGTTTAGTTTGGCATGAGAGCATTTATATGAAGAATCAATAAATATCAAACCATCTAGGGAAAGTTGTGAGGTTTAGTTTGGCATATGTGAAGCGTGTGTGATACCAGCTTTATAATCGAAAATATTTTCATATTTTTTAAAAATAATAGATGGGCTGACATTTCTTTTTTTACAATCCTAGTAAATAATGGCGAAGTCATTCCTTGTTAATAATAGAACATTCATTTCCCTTTTGAAACGGTAATACACTTTCTAAGCAATTATTCCGCCATTGGTTTTTGAACCGATTAGGCAAGACAAATGAAGGTCGCTTAAGAGCCAAGGATATCAGACTTTTCAACAGAAATAAATACGAAAAGTTTTTAAATGTCTGATACCTACCTTCTATTTAGCAAAATCTTTTGGCCCAGTTGACTGGGGCTGCAGAATACAACGCCTGATTTTCTGCAGAGGGATAAGACTCTTATAACGAGTTTCCTGAATATGACGCAAACCAATCAGCTGATAAAATTCCAATAAAGCTGGAGCTTTGGGGAAAGGGGAATACTATTTTAATGCCATTACTCCAAGTGCTACTTTAGCCTAGAGTGGTAGCCTCTGATAGGGTCAACTCTGTAGGTCAAATAGAACAAAAATGTGCACATATGCTAAATTGAATTCTTTGAAATAGAAACCTTTTATATGTATAAAAGAAGGATTTGGCATTAAATAACCTACAATGATTGATAGGCCATAAAAACCAAACTAAACCAAACCAAAATCATCCAACGAGGGCAGGATGCTCGACATGCTTTCATTATTTAGTGCTTTGATCCAAGATTTGATATTGGCCAGTTTGCCATTTACGCATAAAGACTATTTTTTCTGATTTGAATTTTGAAACTTGACTGATGTTTGCATTTTTTGTTACATTAGATTTATTTGCTTATATATATATATATATATATATATATATATATATATATATATATATATATATATATGCTCCCTTACCCCTGTAGGGTTGAGCTCTCTAGAGAAGGAAGTAAATGTGTTGCCATTAGCGTAATGCAAGGCTCTTCATATGAATCGAGCTCTCGGTAGCTGTTAAAAGAATTGTGATACATAACCGTTTAGATTTCTTTCGCTTGTGCTAGTTTCCTCGTGGCTGAGTGGTAGAATCTTGGATTGGCGTTTGAGTCAACCGGGTTTCGATCCCAGCTTTGGGAATCTAGCCTGTCTAGCCTCACTGAAGAGTTCTGATAGAATGAAACAGATCTGCCTGTAGATGACTATATATATAAAGTAAAGTTGGCGAGGATCATCGAAAGGCTTCCTTTTCAATAGCTACTATACTGAGATTTGGGGGCGCTACTCCTTTCCTTGGACTGCTTCACTTACCATTGATCCGTACCTTTTGATGCTCCATGTTAACCAAAGAGCCATAAAGTAATATGTTTTGAGTCTTTGGTATGACTTGACCGGGGAACGAACCCCAGTCTTCCGGGCTATTGGCGTGTTTGTGTGTGTGGTCGTTCAAAGTCCTACTGGTACTATGGATGTATTTACTAAACCCTCCAAACAAAAAAGATACGGCACAAGGTCAATTATTTTTATGTAGAGTTAAACAGGTGTGTATTCAGTGCTTCCCTCTCCTACGACAAGTTGACTTACCGAGGCAAAAGGGCTCAGTCTGTCCTATCATTTTACCCATAGTTGATGAAAGAATATTTTGATTCATTCCCTTCTGATGCTTTGTTTTTTTTTTGCACTATGTGAAATACACTCAGCCTTGTCCAGCTTTTGAACCCTGGTCGCCTTGTACATTTTTACAAGGGTAGCAACTATGCCTCGAAAACTTCTTCCTTCCCTCTCTCTTTCTCTCTGTCTCTCTCTCTCTTCATATATATGTAGGTACATGCGTATGTGTGTGTCACTATATATATATATATATATATGTTTGTGTGTGTGTGTATTTAAATTGTAAACCCAATTAGTCCATTATCTGAGATTCATGTGTTTTCTACAATATTCAGACAGTGATGTTGAAAAAGTGACCAGTCTAGCGTCTATAAAGTATGAGATTTAGCCAGGTGATATAGTGCTATGACATCCAAAGAAGATCGAAAAATAATTTTGATTTTCTTTTGCATTCACTAAAAACAATTAATAAGAATATAGATCATGAGATTAAACAGTCAGTTTGTAGATCACATGATAGAAATTTGTGGATATGCCTCCACTTAGATAGAAAGTTACGTACCTCAGTGATATATCATCATCACCCTCACCATGTCGTTCCGGTAGCAGGAATTTCCCTCTCTCTCTCTCTCTCTCACCATTTATCTCTGTCGTCCATCGCTTCTCGTACGTCTTCTAAACTAAACCCTGTGTACATGCAAACCTGTTGTAGATGAGTTGTTTGTTGGTCGGCCTGTAACATATTGACCTCCAACCCAGCCGTCGATCAAGGAACAGGTACATCCGGTCGAAAATATCAGGGTATAACCTTGACTGTGGACGGGTTGAATTGGGTGCAGATGTGACGCCTAAAAGAAGCAGGTGGATGTCAAACAATTATAACCCGGTGCCACAGACAGGTTCAGTTAGTTGGAGTCAGAGTTGGAGATAAGATGCTGTAGTGAGAATCAGCACCCAGCAGAGGGCTATGGGCCCTCAGGACCCCCGATTGAGCAGCCTAGCATAACGAGAAAGAAGTGCTACTAAAGACAAAGGTACTGGGGGGGGGGATCAATATGTTGCAGTTATTTAAGTCTCCAACTCACTTCTCACACATAACCATTTCGCAACCATTTCGAATAAAGTGTGAGATGTATATTTTTCTGAAGAAGTGTGTTCGTTCGTCATTATTGTTGATTTTTCTTCTGCATGTATATGATTGTGACTATGCAACAGGCCAACACTTGCCTGTCGTTGTTGGGGGTTCATTGGAGAACGTGCATTATCAGTTTGTCCTTACTTCTCCATCTTACTTGTCCGTCTCATTTGAATGGTTTTAGAGATGAGGATTAATGGCCGTACAGCTACTATTTTGTGAGAAGTTGCTTCCTCAATTTGTTCATTATCATCATCATCATCATCATCATCATCATGTCGTGCCGCCAACATGGATATCTCTGACCCTCTCTCGTCACTTTTCCCTATCGTTCGTCACCTCTGGCAGGTTTTCAGGGCTACAACCCGTATCCCCACAGAGCTGCTGTATGTATGTTCGAGCTGGTCGTCCTGCTTGTGCAAATATCGTCTATCTCTTTCTCTAAACACATGTGGTCTGTGCATGTTGTGTGTGTTATGTCGAGAGTATCCCATGGTCTTGAGTAGCATGTACCCACAGCCACAACACATCTGAGATGGTGCTGTGGTTTATTGCAAATTGGTTTGTAGAGAGGAATTTCTTGTTCCACGCTCCCTCATCAGTTTTTGAACATAGTACATTTCATATTCCTGGAGAGGAGGCCTCACTTAAGGGTAGGTGTTATGGTCAAGGGGAGGTTAAAATGATGACACGACACAGAAATAAGTGATAAGAAATATGTTGAAGGCAAATAGTACATACAGAAACGAAAGCTGGGAGAAATCCCTCCTCAGCTGAACAATCAGGAATATTACCGCTCTTGGTACCGACTCACTGAAACAGAACCGAGACTGAGTTCGTGACTGCGACCGAGACTACGTCTGTGCAGAAGGGAGCTCAGTTGGTATATGTTACATGAGGACGAGTCCATCAATAGGGGACACCCCAACAGTAAGACATGGGTCCATCATACACTTTAGCCGTAATCAGGTGGTCTGTATACCGAGGTGGAGTTTCCGAGGTGTAATGGTTAACAAGCTGGACTACAACAAACGAGTCACGCTTTTATGTACATTTTTGGATTAAAACCCTCGGGAGAAAGAACTGATTTTTTTATATTCCCAGCTATTGGTTAAATACCACCACCACTGACCTTTTAGAAGGATAGATAAGACATTAACCTACCAAGGTTGATATGCCAATAAAATTAACGAGTGAGAAAGAATGTGAGAGTGTAAAAGAGCTTGAAAAAAGAATTAGAGATTACAAAGACTTGATATGGTTTGGCTTGGTTTGGTTTTATGGCATCTCAACCATTGTACGAGGATCATTAAATAGGTTTCCAGACTTTTTCCGTATGGGCACTTTTATTGAGAGTACACTCATGAAACTCTAATCCTTTTCGAAGTAATCTCCTCCGGCTGCAATGCACTTGTTCTACCGTTCCAACAACTTCTGGAAGGCCCCATGGAAGTCCTCTTGTGTGAGCGTGTCAATGACCTTCATCACAGCTTCTTTCATCTCCTCAATTGTCTCATAACGACAGCCTGTGAGCTTAGGGAATAACCAAAAGTCACAAGGAGCAAGGTCTGGACTATAGGTAGGCTGAGGAACTGTCTTGATGCCCATCTTGGTCAAATAGTCCTTGAAAAGAATGTAGATGTGGACTGGTGCATTGTCCTGGTAGAAATGCCACTGACCCGATGATTGCATATCGTTCTTCTAAAGTGTCCTCACGTCCAGATTGCATTTTTGAAATTAACCAGCTGTGACAATCAGGCTTTGGTAGGGTGTATTCCAATTCCAGCTGTAGCTGTTCATTTGAATCTGAAATCATAAAAATTGTTCAGTCATCTCATAAGATGTATTTCAAAAACATACTGAATTTTCAAGAGTCTACGACAATTGTAAATTCCTGTACCAAAAAATCTGGAAACTTATTGAATGCACCACATATGTAATTTTATACATGTAACAGTTCTATTTCAAGCAATTCAGTTTAGCATAAGTACACATTTTTGATTTACATACTGTTAAATGTCAAAACAGTTCATTTTAAACAATTTGCCTGAGCGTAATTATACAGTTTAGTTCTATTTAACCCATAGAGAGGACCCTGTCAGGTGCTACTACTCCTGGTCAGAGTGGACCTGAGAGCGATGGGAATTAAGGGAGGCTCCGCATTCCGCAAACCTCCAGGAGACTCAGCATTCTGCAAACCTCCAGCAGTACTGAATCGTAAGTGTCATATCCAACACACTTTTTGGAGAAGTATTATCCCTCTGCAGAGATGCAATCTGTGTCTTCTTCAGCCTTAGCTCACTTGGCAAACAAGGACGAGAGAAAGAAATTTAGTAATTGACAGATTCTCTCTCTCTTTCTCTCTCTCTCGCTCTGCTGATTGGTTTTGTCTGGCTTGGTTTTAGTTTTGTTTTATTTTTATCTTGTAGTTTTTTTCTTATTTTTATCTTCTAGTTTATTTAATACCAAATCCTTTTATATATATATGTTATATAATTAAGGAATGATTTTTTTATATTAATCATTTTTCGTTAATTGTATTTTATCATTCAGCTAGGGAAGGCTTTGAACTATTCGAGTCTCTAAGTCCAGGTGCTGTTTTACGCTTGTGCGCAAAGGATATGACAATAACCATTTATCATAATAAACCCCTAGACAGGAAATGGGCTGGAGTATGGATGACGGCATGCCCAGAAGAGATGGTCCTGAGAATTTGAGGATTTTGAAAAGACGGTAGTTGGGTTTTCTACCGTTGAGTCCTTCTGTTGAGTTTTTCAGATCTCGACCAGCAGAGATGAATTGAGATCTTAAACATCACAAGATGCACCGCGCGTTGGGGTGGGGTCAGCATAGTATCGTTAGCATAGGCTCTTAATAATTGTGTCTCTCTCCTCATGTCGCCATCGACCGAAACAATGAATTATTAAACGCGTTCGTATCCGAAACGAACGAGTTCGCCTGCATCTGAAATGAATTATTATTACTGACATCACCAAATAGTATACAGCATATATAAGCAATTCTATTTCTAACAATTCACTTTAGCATATGTTCACGGTTTAAATGTAAAAAACAGTTATTTTTCAAACAATTCAGTTTAGTATAAGTAGCGTTTTTGTTTGCACATAGTAAGATTTGAAAACAGTTCAATTTCAAACGATTCAGTTAAGCATAAGTACGCAGTTTAAATGTCAAAAGCAGTTCTATTTCAAACAATTCAGTTTAGCGTAAGCACACAGTTTAGTTCTATTTGACCCATTGATAGTTCCATATCAGGAAGTTCCTCTCCAGGCCAAAGTTGACATGGGAGCGACGGTATTAAAGGGGTACTCCGCATTTCCCCAAAACTTCAGGATTACTGGAACCTCACCGTCGGATTATATTTGGTCATAATCAGAATACTCGTTTGCAGAGTCTTGCTCCTCTTCAGAGGTGTAGTCGTGCTGTTCTACATCCCCAGCCGACTGGGAAATATGTGTTCGGAAGGTAAGGATCAGATTAAGTACATCTGCACTAGTACGATTTGTACAGTGATTTATTTTCAGAAAAAAAGTAGAAATCATATGAAAGATAATTTTTCTTAAAGGAAATAAATATAGCATTTGGCTTGTGGGTATGATTTTTTCGAATTACTTATGACTTCAGGCATAATTGATTTCTCACAGTTTGGAATCGAAAATAAGTCAGTTCGATTATATATATATATATAAAACAAAAGAAAGAGACAGAGAAAGAGTGACAGAGAAAGAGAGACAGAGAGAGAACGAAGGCAGGAGAAAGAACTGAGAGAGAGAGAGAAAGTGAAAGAGAGAGGGTGAGAGAGATTTATTGGGAGGATATTACAAATGAATAACAAAAAAGGTTGGTTGGTTAGGTTTTTATGGCATAATCAAATGTCAAAACAGTTCTATATCAAACAATTCAATTTAGTGTAAGCACAATTTCAATGTCAAAAACAGTTCCATTTCAATCAATTCAGTTTACCATAAGCACGCTGTTTAAATGTAAATAGTTTAATTGTCAAAAATATTTCTATTTCAAGCTATTCAGTTTAGTCAAACAGTTCTGATTCAAACAATTCAGTCCAGCATAAACATGCCGTTAATTATATTTAATCCATAGATAGGACCCAGTCAGGTACTACCTTTCTGGACCAGAGTGGAACTGGGAGCAATGGCAATGAAGGCGTGCACCGATTTCCCCAAAGCTCCAGCATCACTGGAATCTCACGATCAGATTGTTTAGTGTCATATCAAGAATACGCGTTGGCGGTGGGGAGGTCTTACCTCTCTGCAGAGATGCAGTTGGTGTATTCTACAGCCCCAGTGGTCAGGGTAAACAAAAAAATGTGATGTGGAGAAAGATAAGTTATATTTTATGAAGGAGGAGGAGAAGGATGAGAAAAGAGCAGGGGAGAAGAAAAAGAGAAGGGGAAAAAGAAAGATAATTTATGTTTTTAAAAAGGAGGAGGAAGAGAAGGATGAGAAAAGAGCAGGGGAGAAGAAAAAGAGAAGGGGAAAAAGAAAGATAATTTATGTTTTTAAAAAGGAGGAGGAAGAGAAGGATGAGAAAAGAGCAGGGGAGAAGAAAAAGAGAAGGGGAAAAAGAAAGATAATTTATGTTTTTAAGAAGGAGGAGGAGGAGGAGAAGGATGAGAAAAGAGCAGGGGAGAAGAAAAAGAGAAGGGGAAAAAGAAAGATAATTTATGTTTTTAAAAAGGAGGAGGAAGAGAAGGACGAGAAAAGAGCAGGGGAGAAGAAAAAGAGAAGGGGAAAAAGAAAGATAATTTATGTTTTTAAGAAGGAGGAGGAGGAGGAGAAGGACGAGAAAAGAGCAGGGGAGAAGAAAAAGAGAAGGGGAAAAAGAAAGATAATTTATGTTTTTAAAAAGGAGGAGGAAGAGAAGGATAAGAAAAGAGCAGGGGAGAAGAAAAAGAGAAGGGGAAAAAGAAAGATAATTTATGTTTTTAAGAAGGAGGAGGAGGAGGAGAAGGATGAGAAAAGAGCAGGGGAGAAGAAAAAGAGAAGGGGAAAAAGAAAGATAAGTTATGTTTTTAAGAAGGAGGAGGAGGAGAAGGATGAGAAAAGAGCAGGGGAGAAGAAAAAGAGAAGGGGAAAAAGAAAGATAATTTATGTTTTTAAGAAGGAGGAGGAGGAGGAGAAGGATGAGAAAAGAGCAGGGGAGAAGAAAAAGAGAAGGGGAAAAAGAAAGATAAGTTTTGTTTTTAAGAAGGAGGAGGAGGAGGAAGAGAAGGATGAGAAAAGAGCAGGGGAGAAGAAAAAGAGAAGGGGAAAAAGAAAGATAAGTTATGTTTTTAAGAAGGAGGAGGAGGAGGAAGAGAAGGATGAGAAAAGAGCAGGGGAGAAGAAAAAGAGAAGGGGAAAAAGAAAGATAAGTTATGTTTTTAAGAAGGAGGAGGAGGAGGAAGAGAAGGATGAGAAAAGAGCAGGGGAGAAGAAAAAGAGAAGGGGAAAAAGAAAGATAAGTTATATTTTTAAAAAGGAGGAGGAGGAGAAGGATGAGAAAAAAGCAGGGGAGAAGAAAAAGAGAAGGGGAAAAAGAAAGTTATGTTTTTAAGAAGGAGGAAGAGAAGGATGAGAAAAGAGCAGGGGAGAAGAAAAAGAGAAGGGGAAAAAGAAAGATAAGTTATGTTTTTAAGAAGGAGGAGGAGGAGGAGAAGGATGAGAAAAGAGCAGGGGAGAAGAAAAAGAGAAGGGGAAAAAGAAAGATAATTTATGTTTTTAAGAAGGAGGAGGAGGAGGAGGAGAAGGACGAGAAAAGAGCAGGGGAGAAGAAAAAGAGAAGGGGAAAAAGAAAGATAAGTTATGTTTTTAAGAAGGAGGAGGAGGAGGAGAAGGATGAGAAAAGAGCAGGGGAGAAGAAAAAGAGAAGGGGAAAAAGAAAGATAATTTATGTTTTTAAGAAGGAGAGGGAGGAGAAGGATGAGAAAAGAGCAGGGGAGAAGAAAAAGGGAAGGGAAAAAAGAAAGATAAGTTATATTTTTAAAAAGGAGGAGGAGAAGGATGAGAAAAGAGCAGGGGAGAAGAAAAAGAGAAGGGGAAAAAGAAAGATAAGTTATATTTTTAAGAAGGAGGAGGAGGAGGAGAAGGATGAGAAAAGAGCAGGGGAGAAGAAAAAGAGAAAGGAAAAGAGAAATAAATGTAATGACTAAAATATGACAGCTATCGCTGCCATTGCTGTTGCTGCTCAAGAAGAAGTAGAAAATATATTTAGAATAAACAAATGAGAAGAATTAGAACACATCTTTAATTTTCGCTTTATTCTTTCTCTTGCCAGGTTGTCGGCATTATTGTTATTGCATATTAGTTAACTCCTTGCAAGCTTTGAGTGATACCAAAATCTCATCATGTGTCCAGGACTTTTATTCTAATTGTTCTTAACAATGTTGAATTATGGATGTCCTAGAGTCTTCCTTTGGTTTCCGATTTCTCCATTTTTGCAAACTCTTGGAGCGCAGTTCCAAGAGTACCACCAACAATGAGTACCACCGGCACTCTCATTTTCCATAGTTCCTTTTGTTTTCTTCTCTTCTGTTCTCAAGCAAGGTTCAAGTATTTTCTCGCCTATTCCGAACGGCAGAATCCAATAGATTGTGTTTATCGACATAAAGTCCGGATGAGGTGTTCCGTCTATATCTCAAAATTCTAGAAAAATTATCTATCTTACTCTCTACAACGATTATACGCTCTACTAGGGCTATAGGACAACGACTGCATATCTGCAGAGGGGTAACATCCCCACCCCCACCACCAACGAGCGTTCTAGATATGATTCTAAATAATCTGATGGTGAGTCATTAGTAAAGCTTTGGGGAACGCAGAGTATCCCTTTGTTGCCATCGCTCCCAGTTCCATTTTTGCCCGAGTGGTTGCACCTGAAAGGATTCTATCCATAGGTCAAATAAAACTAAACTGTGTACTCATGCTTAACAGAATTCTTTGAAATAGAACTGTTAATATGAATGAAAAGGATTTAGCATTAAAATCCTACATTGGTTGATATGCCATAAAACCAAACCAAACCAAACCAAATCTCTATGACGAATTCTGTTTTGAGCACATGCTATTTGGTATCATTATTCCATTCATTTGAGAGCTTTTCACACCGGCGTTAGCTGATAGTTTTCCACAGGAATCTGAGTCTCCAGGACCCTCCTCCGTATTTTCGCCGATCTCAATAATACTCCAGTTTGGAAGGTCTTCACTCCTCTTATATGGAACTCCTCCAGTCTCTGTACCAATCCTTTAGTGACAGTACCGATTGTACCAATTACAAGTGGTATCACAATTACTTTGATGTTCCATAGTTTTTTTTTCGTTCTCCGGCAAGATCGGGGAACTTATTGTTCTTTTCCATTTCATTCAGTTTTACCCTAAATTCAACAGGTGCGGCAAAGTCCAGTATTTCTCTTTTTGTGGAGTATCTCTAGGTCTGATCGTTTGGCCGAAATTAGATGATCCGTTTGTATGTCAAAATCCCAGAGAAGTTTGTTCGTCTCATTTTCTAGATCGGATTCTGGGTTTTTCATATACCATTTGTTAGTGCGATCACATTTAGATGTCTTGCACAATTCCCAATAGATCATCTTCCACACCCAGTCGTGTCTACTCTTATACTCTCTTTGCTCTGGACCAGGCTAATTGCATTTCACATAGCACTGATGACCTTGGGAAAGGTATGAATCCAATTATTCTCCCTCTAGCTATGGGTAAATAGTAGGACAGACTAGGTTCTTCAGCCTTGGTGTTACTAAATTTTATTGTTTGCTACTTCTTTGCGGGAAATTATTTCAACCAAATTGATTGTACTCAGCTTAAGGGATGAGTACTTCCTCGAAGTGCAGATGGTTGTAAATCATATTGGCTAGTACGGCCAGGTTTCTTGTTAATGTATTTATTTGTTGTTTTTTTTTCATACGCCAGGCTTCTAACATTATAGTTACTAGCTCAGTGATATTTTTCAAGTGGCATATCAATCAGAGACCATCAATCAGAGACGCACCAGTGTAAATAAGCGTAAGAAGATCACGTGATCTAATCGAAAGTTGTTGGCGCTATGAAATGATATATGCAGATACCTGCTTCAATTGGAGTCAGAAGGGCCGAGTCAGAGCCAGCTTACTGTAAACTGAGAGCACCCTTTAAGGTCCTGTGGCCTACATCAGGCCTCTTGTTGAACAACCCCGGCCAAGAAGAAGTGCTAAGTAGGGTCTTGAAGATAACATAGCGTACTATGGTGAAGAGAAGAAGTTATGGATCAATATAGAAATCTGTCTTTGTTTGCTTGCACCCGCCCATCTCACTCATCAAGTTATATAATTATGGAAGGATTTTTTATATAAATCATTTTTCGTTAATTACATTTTATCATTCAGTTTGGTTGGGCTTTGAACTATTCGACTCTTAGTTCAGGTGCACAGACATTGGGTACAGTTTACGCTCGCACGCAGAGGATATGACAATCACAATTGTCATAATAAAGCCCAGATAGGAAATGAAGCTGAAGTGTGAATGACGTCATGCCCGGAAGCGATGGGCTGAGAATTTGGAGATTTTGAAAAAGATTTTGGGCCAGTCGAGTTGAATCTCGGCTGTGGGCCAGTCGACTTGGTAGTTTACTGGGGACCAGTCGAGTTGGTTGTCGAATGGGGACCGGTCGAGTTGGTTGTCGACTTAGGCCATGTAGACGGACAGTGGAAGTTGAGTTCCGACCATGGTGTTGAGATGTGTGGGTTTCTACCGTTGAGGCATACGGTTAAGTTTTTCGGGTACCAACCAGCGAAGATGAAAGGAGATCTAAAACTCCTCGAGATGTGCCGAGGGTTTGAATTTTGTTAGCATAGTATGATACGACTTTTAAGAATTGTGTCTCTCTCTCTCCTCGTGTCGAAGAACCGAACTCAGAAGTCAAGAAGTTAATAAACGTTCATATTTGAACAACAGTGAGTTCGCCTGTTAATGTGCTGTGTATTTCCCTGTATTTGAATTTGTACATGTACCGTTAGATTGAGATATCATTGTGATTATGATATGATTATGGCTATGATTTTGAGTATACAACAATCACCGAAACTTCAACCCCTTACGAAAGAAGAAAAAGACGAAAAACGAAAAGATGAAAAGACGAAAAACAAAAAGACGAAAAACAAAAGACTTCATAATCAAGTGTTGTGGTTATTCTTCATTAATTTGCAACCCTCATTATGAGTAAAGAATAATATATGTCTAATTACTCTTTCCATGTTTTTGTATTTACCTTTTTCAATATATTCTTTGATTGCTATGTCATTATATTGTTGTATATTGACCTTCGACCCGGCCAAACATGCCATTCCAAAGACGCGGAAGTTGTATATTCTATTGGTGTTGGCTGATGCACCGAAAGATAGTGACCTGTGAACTGCATGACAGTTATTTCCGCTTGATGACAATCAAACATGCCATTCCAAGGACAGCGGAAGTGACACATCCCGATGGCCAGTTATGGGGAGATATTGAGTGGGCGATTGAACTATTATATAACTCAGTGAAGACAGGAAGTCAGTTAGTTTGGAAACCAGACCAGTTGGTGACAAGATGTGGTAGAGAAAACCAGCACCCAGGCCCCCCGGTTGAGCAGCCCTAGAGAACGAGAAAGATACAACGCTGAGGGCCATAAGAGTGTGGGTGAATATGTTGCAGTTCTGTTCGGTCTCCAACTCCCTCTCACAGTAAAACCTTGAATAACCCTTTTCGAAACCTTTCAAATAAAGTGAGAGGTATATTTTTTTTTAAGAAGTCTTCGCTCGTCGTTATTGTGTCGTCGTTATCATTCTGTATGCATATGTATATGTATTTAGTGTTTATATAGTTTGATCATGGTTATGGTTATTGTGTGGCAATACAATATGTTAGCGCTGCCACGTGTATTCGAAGGAATTATTTTCTTTGGTAGTCCTTAGCCATTATCTTTGGTCTATTGTTTTTTGTTCTTTGTTTTTTTTTTTCTATCAATAGCTAAGCACAAAAGAATTGTGCGTTTCTGTTAATGGTTCTGGTTAGTGTTAAAACCATTTTCAGATTTCGGTATTTCATATTTACATCTTTTCAAATGAATATAATGATCTCTTTCATTAAGTCTTTCTTTATCATATGGAAATCAGACCTGACCGATAAAATGAAACGCAGTTTCTTCCAGGCAGCGGTCATATCGATACTGCTATATTGATGCACTACTTGGACGCTAACTAAACGGCTGAAGAAGAAGTTAGACGGCAATTACACAAGAATATTGAGAGCAAAATTGAACAAGTCTTGGTGTAACGTTACACCCTCACCGCCACCACATTTTCTTTCTTCTAACCATATCTCTTCTTACGCCGGCCGGTGATCAACTAGTGGTTCGAGGCAGGTAACGCACATTTCTTTACCGCTACACAATAATACGATCGGGGGGACAGGAGAAAACAAAACAGACGAACAAACACGAACAATGCTTGGGGTTAACTCAAGTGCAGAAGGAGAGTTATCCAACACTACATTTCCGTGTGCAGACTATCGCTAGCGTGGGTTACTAGCGAAAATTCCACAAAGCAACTGGAATGCCGTCATCTCGACTCGTCTTCTTCGCTGGACCCCATCTTGTCTGCCACTGGTCTCCGGAGTCCGGTGTTGACTGCCCCTGTCCGTGGTTCCACGCTAACTCTATGCTGTCCAGTCGCCAACTGCTCTCAGCTCCTTAGTCCAGCCAACTCTCATTCGCGTCCCCGTACCACTTCCGGATACGGCGAGATTTCAGGTCCAAGAATCCTTTGTCTGGTTTCGCGCCAAAACAGACAAAGGAATCGCCTGCCGTAGCGGGAAACCCATATAGTGCTACATACCACCCCCTCTTACCCTTGTCATTTATTCACAATAAATTACAACACAATTCAACAACAAGCAGTAAAACAAGAACATTTACCGGAAGTAACAACCGAAATTACAAAATTTTAAAGGGGTTCGGTCGTCCCCTAAAAAAAACAATAAATAATATAACAACATAGCAAAACTGCACTGGGGTGGTTAGGATCACTCACCCCTTACCATATCATCATACACATAAAAAAAAAAAATTTTTTAAATATTGCTGGATTCAGCTCTTCCACCTTGCTTTCCTGTGAACAATTCTGGGGTCTCCTGACTCATCCCTATTCTTCGTTCCAATAGGACTTTTCGATTGACCTCCAACATTATTCAATTTTTCTTCAATTCGCCCCGCCCCCACCCAGCAGAACACAGGGGAATTTTAACCACCCCTACCCAACGATTTCAAGAGGACTTTTCCATTCACCTCCAACGTTTTTCAACTTTCGAACATTTCGCCCCATTCTCCAACCCATCAGAACACAGGGGAATTTTAACCACCCCTACCCAACAATTCAGGAGTATTTTTGGAGTTGTCTCCCCCCTTTCCTTACGACGTGGAAGCATCAGTAATCTCCGCAGTTCGATCGGTGTCGTAACAGGAATAATGTTTCGGAAAGCACTGTGGAATTCACCTCCCAACCTGGGGGTCTTCACTGACCCCTGCAACAAACAAAACAAGTCTCTCAGAGTTACTGAAAGTTCACTGTAACTAACTTTCAGCCAGCCATCAATCCCCATGGATTTTCAAAAGATAAGAAAAAAAACAAAGCAATTGACACCATCTCCCAGATCGTCCAGCCATGACCAGCCAGGGGGGAAGAGCAACCGGACACCGCCCCGCGCCCAGGTATCGTCTTCTCAACCCATCTTCAACCGTTTCCTCGGTACCATGTTCATCAATTCTATGTCAATCAGGCCACTCGCTTTCCCAAATCATCATTTGTATAACTTACTACCCCTCGATACCAGTCCCTGAAACGGGGACCCCGTGCAACCAACCTCCCAGGGGGAACACGATCAGACGAAGAAGTGCCAAGAGCAATTAAACTTACAAAAAAAATAAACTCAGAAAATCCATGAAGGTAAAAAAAAAATAAAAAAAAAAGATAAACAAATAACAATAAACAACAAAGCAAATGACAAGGCAAGCTCAGTCCCCCAAAATTAACAAAAACAAGGCAAAGTATAACAAAAAAAAAAAAAACAAACAAACAAAAAAACAAAAAAAAAAACAAAGGATAGCAAAAAAAAAATTCACACAAATTAAACAAAAAAAAAATTAATAAACAATTCACCGACAAACAAAAACAAAACAACTTCAATTGCCAAATATATAAAATAAAATTGTTCTGAATGAATCTGTCAAGCATCCACCTTCTAACCTTTGTCTCTCTTCCTTTGAGATCTCTGCCCACTTCCACCATTTCTCTTTGCGTCTTTCTTTCCTTCTCTCCTGTCCACTTGAATTCTTCCCTCTACCGGGGGTGGTGTGGGAGGGGATAGCGTTTGCTTCCAACCGTTTTTTTTTAAATCGACAAAAAACAAAAAAAAAACAAAACTTTCATTTCTTCCTAAAAATCCAAAGTTTACTTATTCTTTTTTTTTTTCTTTTTTTTTTTTTAACTGAGACAGGCATGGATGCAGTGACAAAAATTACCTGGCAATCTCTCTTTGTTTCTACTTTTCGTTCTCTTTTTTTTTTCATGACTTTATCTGTTCTTTCTTCTTTTTCTTTGTTCAAATTTTTCCATTTTTTTTTTTTTTTATATTTTCCATTTTTTTTTTTGTTTTGTTTTTGTGGTAGAAGCTTTCCTCCACCTTCTACCCTCTGCACCCGGAACGATCCGACTTTGACCAGTCGATTTTAACCTAGCTTAGCGATCTCACTCTCTCTCTCTTATTTTTCGTTTCATCTTCCCTTTCTCTGGGGTTTTAAAATACCACAATTTTTTTCTTTCAGTGAACCCTACAGCAATTTTTTTTTTTTTTTTAATTGGTGACTTATCACCTTTCCAGCATAAAAAATACTATAAAACTTCCCAGAACGGACTAACTTTCTTTTTTTAAGCCACTGGTCCTAACACTTAAGTATAAAAATTACTATGTGAAACAGCTACGAAGAAGGAAAAAAAAAAGTATTTGAATTCTACCAGTCAAGTTAAGTGTGAAAAGGGGGTAAGGGAAGAAAGCTTTTCCTTCCCTTCTAAGAAAAATACAACAAATATTATCAGCAGTTAAGGGGTTAAACATACACACACACACAAAAACGAAATAGATTACTTGGGTTTTTTATTCTACATCTTAAAATTTCCTTAATCTAAAACTTTTTTTTTTGTGTTCTTATATTCGAGTGCAGAGGGGGGAGGGGGTAATGTGTATTCCTACCTTTGTAGATTTCTTTCTTTTCCACTTTTTTTTTCTTTGTCTCTTTCGTTTTCTTTTTCTTTTCTCTCTGTCTCGCTGGTTGCGGGTCCTTATGGCATTTTCTTTTTTTTCTTTTTCCGCTCGTCTGTCAGCCTCTAAACTCCCCGCTCCCCGATCAATTCCAATTTTTTTCATCAGGTTTTTTTTTTCTCTAGTCAACGGCACCATTTGTAACGTTACACCCTCACCCCCACCACATTTTCTTTCTTCTAACCATATCTCTTCTTACGCCGGCCGGTGATCAACTAGTGGTTCGAGGGGGGTAACGCACATTTCTTTACCGCTACACAATAATACGATCGGGGGGACAGGAGAAAACAAAACAGACGAACAAACACAAACAATGCTTGGGGTTAACTCAAGTGCAGAGGAGAGTTATGCAACACTACATTTCCGTGTGCAGACTATCGCTAGCGTGGGTTACTAGCGAAAATTCCACAAAGCAACTGGAATGCCGTCATCTCGACTCGTCTTCTTCGCTGGACCTCATCTTGTCTGCCACTGGTCTCCGGAGTCCGGTGTTGACTGCCCCTGTCCGTGGTTCCACGCCAACTCTCTGCTGTCCAGTCGTCAACTGCTCTCAGCTCCTTAGTCCAGCCAACTCTCATTCGCGTCCCCGTACCACTTCCGGATACGGCGAGATTTCAGGTCCAAGAATCTCATGTCTGGTTTCGCGCCAAAACAGACAAAGGAATCGCCTGCCCTGGCGGGAAACCCATATAGTGCTACATTGGTGGCAACACCCCACAAAACACCAACTATACGGCCACCTGCCTCCCATCACGAAAACTTTACAAGTTAGACGAACCAGACACGCAGGACACTGCTGGAAAAGCAAAGACGATGTAATCCTATGGACCCCCGCATATGGCCAAGCAAAAGCAGGAAGACCAGCTCGAACATACATACAGCAGCTATGTGAAGATACGGGATGTATCCCTGAAGACCTGCCTGAAGCAATGAATGATAGGGAGAAGTGGCGAGAGAGGGTCAGGGATATCTTTGCTAGCAGCACGACATGATGATGATGATGATGAATTTACCCAAGCCTTCCGCTCGGGCAGGATATGACAAAATGTCATTTTTTTTAATCGAAGTTTAACAGGTTTGAATTCAGAGTTTTTCTTCTCCTAGACTAGTTGCCTCACCAAGACTGAAGAACCTAGTCTGTCCTACTATTTACCCATTGCTGGAGGGAGTATTATTGGATTCATACCTTTCTCAATGGTATTAATGCTATGTGAAATGTAATCAGTCTCGTCCAGGGTTTGAACTCGTGTCGCCGTGTCCATTAAGTCTTTCTTTAAAATCTGTCGGTGTTTACATTGAACCGCCGGTCCTTTCTTCATAATGTTTGGTTTGATTTAGTTTCTTTGTTTAAGGGCATATCAACCTTTGTAGGTTATTTGATACCAAATCCATTCTAGAAGAACAGTAGTGGTACTATTTAACCCATAGCTGGGAGGATAAGGGGGTTCATACCTTTCCCAAGGGTATTTGCCCGAAAGTGAACGTAATAACGCGACTGGAGTTCGAACTCGCGTACTACGATTCCGCAGTCCATCGCTTTAACCATTACACCACGAGGATACCCAATTCCTAATGTTTGCCTGATAGTTCATTGGTCTTGTCTTGTTCGGTTAATATTAACTCGTCTGAGCACCTCGGAGGTGTAATGGTTAGCAAACCTCTCACGAGTGAGTTTGTTTCTCACTGGGTGTCCTATTCATACAGCCTTGTGCCACATCTGAGCAAAATTACTATTATTAACTCTTCTCTCTTCAATTTCAGTCCAGCTCATAATAGCCATGGGTTAGTTATTATTGCATCTATAACAGAATTGTTATGAAAAAAATCATACATACACGCGCATTATGAAAATTTGAACACATCTGATAAAACTTTAAATTTACTTATCCTCCTCTTTCCTACGTTTCAGTCAAGATTAATCAAATTCCCCACATTTCAAAGGAGCTGATTTTACTTAACGTCTACTTTATTTAAGCGAAGAACAGCTGGTTTGAATTCAGTGTTTTCCTTCTCCTAGATTAGTTCTCATGAAGTGCCTTGTCTCTAGATTAGTTCTCTAAAGTGTTATCTCCTAGATTAGTTCTCTAAAGTGCCCTGTCTTAGTCTACTATTTCTCCTAGATTAGTTCTCTAAAGTGCCCTGTCTTAGTCTACTATTTCTAAGCAGGAATCATCTAAAAGATTGAAGATTTAGAGCTTTAGGTTGTGTATCTAGCCATTTCCAAGAAGGGCATTTTTTTTTCCAAATTGTTGGAATTTTAAAAAGTTTTCAATCGGAATCTGCTAAAGATTTTTATGCATACTGCACAAGACCAGAGTTTATTTGAAAAATTAACACGTAAATATAAATAATGTCGCTGACGCTTGTACATATTTTATGATAACACGACTGAAACAGCATATCATCAAATTACTGGTCTCGTTTTTATCTACACAAGCAAATATAAAGAAAAATCATAACAGATCGGTTAAATACCCGCAAAAGAAAAATCTGTTAATATTGTTGTAAAGAAACAGTTTTTAAATATATTTTTTACAAAGAGAAGATGGAAACTTGCATGAATTTTACAACAAAAACTGAACCTATACTTAATCGATAGAAAGGCAAACGTAGTATAGAGGTTAATGTCATAGGAAATGGATTTGCTGACCCGAGTTCAAATCCTAGACGAGGCTATTCATCTAATTTGGATTATTCTGTTTTTTTCTACTTTCTTCATACTGTCGGATTTAGATGCATATTTACTTCCATATATATATATATATATATATATTTAAGAAAAAACCAAAGACCGGTTTATTTAGGATTATAAATTTATTTCTATCCTGTTTTTCAGTTTCTGGTGTAAACCAAAAACACGAAGAAAAATATAACAGGACTTCTTCAGATCCAATGGATAAATAAAACAAACTAGACACGTGGGGTGGAGTGGGAGGGGGATGAGATTAAGGAGTTACCACCTCGTTTTATTGAATTTCCGGGTTTTTTTACCTATTTATTTTATTTTCAAATTTCGTCAGTTATAATTACGGTAATTAAACTTTTTTATTTATTTGTTTAATTTATTTTCTTTTCATGTTAAGTTCGATAATTAACTTTTAAGAGAAATATTAATGCTTATATCAATTTCGATACCATTTATTTAGCTACCTATTTTTTCCTAGTGTGTATGTTGGATACGTTTTTTTTTTTTCGGTTTCACTATTTATTTCTGTTTTTAAATTTCTTGTCTATAGTTTAAATTTAGTCTTATATCTACATCTAGCTATTAATTCACTTCTCTTATTTAATAACTTATCAGGCCATTTATGCATTAGAATATGTATTTTCTCTTCCAAGCACAAATTGCATCTACCATCAAAACTATTTGGAGTATTTGTCACACGCGTAATCCATAGCTCTTCTGACGAATTGAGCACTCCGGCATCCGATAGCACAAAATGTCAGCTAACGAAATTTGATACATATGAGTTAATTCCTGAGCTATGGAGAGCCGCTACGGGGTATGTCATTAGCCTGACGTTAACTTAGGCGGGTTTTGATCATGAAGCTGACCACGTGTGTAGCCACAGCGAAGAATTGTAATACAACGAGAGAGTCTGTTTGTGGATGACAATATATATATATATATATATATATATATAAAGTTACGCGTGCGTGTTGGTTGGGACGACGAAAACGGTTACCTGACAAGAATAATTTTAAAAAAATGATCCTGGACTTTAAAAAAAAATCAACAAAAAGAAAAGCAATGGAAGGGAACTCCTTCTCAAGTCGCCAGTGAAAACGAGAGAAGACAACCAATAAACACATTTGCAAAAAACACACAAGCCAACTCAAATTAAAAGTTTTAAATATAACAAGGTTTATTTACATAAATACAGGAAAGAAAATCTAGAACAAAATAACAAAACTTAATGAGGGAAAGAATACTAATATATATGTATATCTCATAAAAGAGCGAATATAATATTTATACAGACAACATCTGTTTATGAGAATACCAAAAAAAAATGGTTGACTTACTTTAAAGGAATGTATATGAAGTGTAACTCAGTTTTTGGTCGGACAGAGTTCAATACATAAGAAAGTCAGTTGTCAAAATTTCTGAGACGAAGCTTGATGATTTTTATCATTAAAGATTTTCGGATTATTGTCTTCATCTTTATTGTAATTTCCGTTACGTTTCTGCCGATATAACCTCCGGCCTTCTTCAGGGGTTTGTCAAACTCGGGAACCTTCACGGAACTTCGAACTACGTCCCTTATTGAATCCACGGGAGTCGCCAGTTCTGATTTCTGCTGGAAACATAGCGTAACGGTTATTGGCGTTGTTTCCCTAAGCTTTTAAGGAGACAATCCTGACTGCAGGCGAGTAACAATACGGGAATACTTTACGCTTGTACACGGTTATGGCTAACGGAATGAGAACAGGTGACCCCCGTGAAGGTTCCTGAGTTTGACAAACACCTGAAGAAGGCCGGAGCATATATAAGTCGAAATGTTATAGAAATAACAATAAAGATGAAGACAATAGTCCGAAAACCCTTAATGACAAGAAAATCATTTTCATATTTGAACATCGACATTGCGAACACATACAATGTTTAAATGTGTAAACGATGAAGAGTGTCCTAAGCATTCATTCAAAGCAGATGCAACAGGACCTTCCTCGGGATAAATGGAACTTGGATGTCCTAAGGACTTTTTCTTAGATGTGAACATCAGGTAAGTATTATCTTGATATGGGGAGATAACTGTTAAGGAATTCATCGGAATACCAGAATTTGATCTTTTTTTAATGAGCCGGTTATTCGACAAGTTGACAGGATTCTCTTTTTTTATCCATGGCCTCTTTCCTTCTTTCTTTCTTGCTTCTATCATGACAAAGCCGTTGTTCTTTTTCTCTTCTTTCTCCTTCATAGATACAAAATCCACACTTCTTATCTAGTTACTTATCACTGAATTTCTGTGTCATGGATTTAAAATTCGCGGGAATCTTTTGTTGGTCACGTGTTTGATTTTCATAAGTGTATACGTTTGATTTACGTGGATGTATGCTGCTGATGCCTTAGGTCGAATGTACTTTGAATAATAGCGAGATGTTTGTTGACAAAAGAAAACTGGACTTACCTCATTCACGTTTAGCGGGGGTTTGAAATCGGGGAGAAGAAACTTATATATTTCAGCTCGCTGATAGATATTACTAAAGACTTTTTTTCTTTTATACTCATGAACTGAAAAACGAAAATTTGAAAAAATGCATTTTCACTCGTTGGTATTTTTTCTTTTGTTATGCTTGTAAAATCTGAAGCTGGGGTTTAAAATACTGATTTTATGTCACAATATATATATATATTCACTTAAATATAAGCTATATAGACGTTTATGCATCAATATTTAAAAAAATGATTTTGCAATGCAAATTATATTATGTAGGGTACATTACCTGGGAAAATTGCTGCTAGAAAATCTTGCAAGAAGTACTATAGTGTCGATATTTGTCGTGCACCCTACCAAACGGGCGAGTTCGGCTTAAGGCCTTTATAATGCTAATCTTGGGGCAAACAAGCCTGGCATTCACCGAAATGCTTCCGAACCCGTCGGCATTCCCCTTAAAATGGGCGCCAGGAGATAAACCTAGCCTTTCCGAGGAGGATTATAGCCTGGGTTGATAGCCCTCGGAGACTCGTGAAGTGTCAGCCACGTGATGTGAATCCTAAGCCTTCTCGGTACCCACGTCAAGCAGCCTCATCCGAATAATTGCCACAAGAGACAAGACATCCCCGATCAGATCTCCGCTGATGTGCCACGGCCGGCCGAATTGTGTTGTATCTGCTAGTCTGGCCGATTAGTGTCTATGAAGAAAAATAAGCATGTCAAATCATAGCAATAGGTTGTACTTGATCAGTATCTTCTGGCAGCAAGTGTGACTAATGCTGAAATTCTTTGGCAAGCAGACTGTAGCAATATTGAAAAAACTATGAGTGAGTATGAATCTATTAAAAAAATATTTTTCCCAAATTGTACAAAAGAATTGCTGCTAGTGACGTGGATACGTTAATCGAATATCAGCGCACCGTTCGGATTTACTCGGTGTTTACGACGTCATAAACACATATTTCCGAAAAGAAAAGTGAATGAAATGAATGTCTTTTCTCTTGTTTGTCAGCCTCTCTTAAAAAAGGTGACAACAGTGGCATTTGTTTACTGCAGAATGGTGCAAATTGCAAACGCACAAGCATTGCAGACAAGTACCTGTGTGTTTGTTTTCCATTTCCCTGATTTTTATGTTGGTTGGAAATGAGAAAAAACTTAATGTCCATGAAGCTATGCATCACTTTTTGTTTTCTTCTTGTGAGGTTTATTAATATTTATGAATGCAGATAGATAGATAGATAGATAGATATGAACATAGATAGATAGATAGATAGATATGAACATTGATATATATATATATATATATATATATATGAACATAGATAGATAGATAGATAGATAGATAGATAGATCAGTTTATTCATAGCTATCTATCATATATTGATAATATATATGTATCTTTGCTTCTCGGAGGATCGTGTCTAATTATCAACAAACGTCATAAACATAGATACATAGATAGATTGATTGATGCAAAGAAAAAAAAACATGTATAACTAGAAATGAAGAAATTAAGATCAAGCGATAGATCGATAGATAGATAGAGAGAGAGAGAGAGTGAGTGGGAGATATATGATCAGTTTTACATGCATATATATATATGTGTGTGTGTCTCTGTGTGTGTGTGTCTGTGTTTATATATATATATATATATATACAAATGTGTGCTTGTGTGTGTTTGTGTGTATTTATACATATATACATAAATATATGAGTGTGTGCGTATTCATATATATATAAATGTGTGTGTGCGTGTGTATGTGTGTGTGTTTATATATATATATATATATATATATATATATGTGTGTGTGTGTGTGTGTGTGTGTGTGTGTGTGTGTGATTATTTATATATATGATTATGTGTTAATATATGTATATATATATATATGTACCTGAGTGATATAGATATTTGTATGCGTGTGTTTATATATATATATATATATATATATATATATATATGTGTGTGTGTGTGTGTGTGTGTGTGTGTGTGTGTGTGTGTGTGTGTGTATGTTTGCGTGCGTGCATATATAGATATATGTATATATATATATTCATCTGTTTGTTTATATATGTGTGTTTGTGTGTTTGAGTTTGTGTGAGCATGTTCATATATATATACATATATATATATGTGTGTGTGTGTGTGTGTGTGTGTGTGTGTGTGTGTGTGTGTAACTCATTTGTTTTGCCTTGCATCAATTGAACATATCATCAAGGATTCATGAGTAATCCGATATTCCTCGCTTTCACTCGCGAAATTCCATTTAATAGAAATCGGGCTCTAATGGGGACAAATGGAGATATTTTCTAATATTGAAGAGGCTCGTTGGACTAGAGGACAACCATATTCAAATACGGATTATCTATGAATGAGGAATTAATAGAGTTCAAAAACGGCTTTTACTATTTCTTGGTTTTTGGTTTTATTTATTTATTTATTTTTTTTTTTGCTTTTTTCCTTTTCTTTGTTAAAGTAAAAAAAAAATAGTCTATTTATTTGACGTCACTTTTCCCCACCTTACTCAAATGTTTCACGATTATAATGATATTTGGATTAAATTGAATCCTTAAAAAATATTTTTAAAGGATTCAGTTTTAGATTTAAATTTAGAGGTTTGAATTAGAAAATGCTAATAACTGAATTTGAATAGTTCGCCAACTGACAACGTACAAGGAACACATAGTTTATTTCAAGTTTTATACATACCTCTAAAACATTAATATTTAGATTAACGATTTTATCAATTTTCCTATTTAAAATTTTAAGTTTTGATACCCCTCCAACCATAAACAACCTCACACACACACACACACACACACACACACACACACACACACACACACACACACACCCTCTTCACAAAAACTCAAACAGACACAGACATACTCTCACACACACATACACAAACACGCACACAATTGACTATGCACCTGGGCTCTTAACCCGAATAGTTCAAAGCCAAACCAAACTGAATGATAAAATATAATTAAGAAAAAATTATTAATATAAAAAAACATTCCTTAATTATATAACAATATGGGTTAAATCGGATCTCTTCAGTTCTTCTAGAAGGAAAGCTTTGGCATTAAATGAACCAGAAATTTTGACACACACACATTTATATATACACACATAGACATATATGTATCTGTATCGGCCATCGTTCCTGGCAAGACTTCTACACGGCATCATGGGTCCGAAGAGAGCTGATTGAAGTAAGTTTTTGTTGGTTGGCCAACAGCTGGTGTATCCAACGGTAGTAGTCGACCGGAGATATTTGTTCATGAGTTCGTCTTTGCTTCACGATTTATGCCCAAAATTAGAGTCATCTTATTTGCATGTTTTTATGCGATATAAGGTAATTTATCGTATAGTTGGTGCGATAGATTCTGTCATAGATCTCGACGTATAAGAACGGTTACTTTATTATGGTGAAGATCGGTAAAGAACCAGCCACATTTTCAGATGGTTTTGGGTTATTGGGATTTATGACATACCAACGATTGAAGGTTATGTAATTTTAAATCTTCTGTATATATAAGTAAAAAAAACTAAGTAAAGTTGGCGACCATAGTCGAGGGTAACCCGAAGGCTCCCTTTTCGATAGCTACTACACCAAGGTGTAGGGGGGGCGCTACTCCTTCCCTGGATTGCTCTACTTTACCCTTGATCCGTACCTTATAATGCTGAGTGTTAAGCAAGGAGGCATCAAGTACCATTTTTTGAGTCTTTTGTATGACTCGACCTGGGATTGAACCCAGGTCTCCCGGGCCATTGGCGAACACTAACCCCTAGGATTTGATTGGTTCGGGTTTTATAGCATATCAACTATTGAAGGTAATTACATGCCTAATCCTCTTTAAACATATATATTAAATATATGTTATTTGGTTTGGTTGGGTTTTATGGCATATCAACCACTGCAAGTTATTTAATGCCAAATCATCTGTATACATATATATTGAATATACATGGGATGGTTTAGCTGGGTTTTATGGCATATCAACCATTTCCGGTTACTTAATACCAAATCCTTTGTTTATATATATATATATATATATATATATATATATATATGTGTGTGTGTGTGTGTGTGTGTGTGTGTGTGTGATTCGTTCGGTTCTGTTTTATGGCATATCAACCATGGCAGGTTATTTAATTTCAAATCCTTTTTATACATATGTTTTGAATATATATGATTTGATTTGGTTGGCATATCAACTATTGCAGGTATTTTAATGCCCAATCCTCTGTATACATACGATAAGTTTCCAGACTTTTTAGTGCAGGCATTTAAAATTGGTGTAGACTCTTAAACATTCAGTATATTATTGCTATACATCTTATGAGATGACTGACAAATTTTTATGATTTTAAGTTCAAATTAACAGCTACAGCAGGAATTGAAATACACCCTTCTAAAACCTGATTTTCACAGCTGGTGGATTTCAAAAATGCAATCTGACACTTTAGAAGAACGATATGCAATAAAATTATGTTTTAAACTTTGAAAAAATGCCACAGAAACGTATGGAATGCTTCAAACAGCTTTTCGACCATCTTGCATGAACCGAGCATCAGTTTCTGAGTTGCATAAGAGATTCAAGGAAGGCTGGGAGTCTGCGAGGGATGATGAGAGGTGTCGGAGGAGTAAAGAGGTCAGTACACCAGAGTTGATAGGCAAAAAGTTTAGGATTAGGGTTAGGGTTACTCTGTTGAGGTTTTAAGGGAGTTCAGGAAGAGATTCCGTCGGAAGAGGCTAGCACTCTTCAAATCTGGTCAGTGGCATTTCCTCCAAGACCACCAGTCCATAATTCCGTCCTTGTCATAGACTATTTGCCAAGCCGGGTATCAAGACAGTTCGTCACCCTCCCTATAATCCAGACCTTGCTCCTTGTGACTTTTGGTTATTCCCTAAGCTCAGAGGCTGTCGTTATGAGTCAATTGAGCAGATGAAAGAAGCTGTGACGAAGGTCATTGACACGCTCAGATAAGAGGACTTCCATGGGACCTTTCAGAAGTTGTTCGAACGGTATAAGCCATTGCTGGTTACTTAATGCCAAATCCTTTTTATACAAATATAATAAATATATGATTTCTAAACACAATGTGCAGATAGCATTTTAAAACTCGTCTCAGCTCATGTTTTGCACCTACTTAAATGGTTCCTCTTATTTCAATCTAATATGAATAATTATTTTTATTTCATCATTAACAATTCAATAGAGAATCAGTCATTTTTATATATATATATATATATAAGTAAAAACAGCCTCCCTTTAGTCGAGGGCTACCCGAAAGCTCCCTTTTCTATAGCTACTACACCAAGGTGTAGGGGGCGCTACTCCTTTCCCTGAATTGCTCCACTTTACCCTTGATCCCTACCTTATAATGCTGAGTGTTAAGCAAGGAGGTATCAAGTACCTCTTTTTGAGTCTTTGGTATGACTCGACGCGAGATTGAACTCTAGTCTCCTGGGCCAATGTAAAAACATTTCAATTTCAAATAATTCAAGTTAGCTTAAGTATATAGTCTAAATGTCAAATAGTTCTTTTCGAACCATGGATAGGAGGCAGTCAGGTGCTACTACTCCGAGCCAAAGTGGATCTGGGAGCGATGACAATACAGGGGTACTCCACATTTGCCTAAGCTCCAGCATTCCTGGAACATCATCATCAGATTACTATGTGTCATATGTAAGAGACTCGTTGAGCAAATCTTACCCCTCTGCAAAGGTGCAATCGGTGTATTGCGTAGCTCTCGTCGACTTGACGAGTGAAAATCTGCCCCAATAGTCCAAAAATTCTCTTGAACGACACTCCTCAGAAACTGGTTGCTTAAATAAAAATGTATTCGTGTCTTTTCCAAATGTACCAGTGTTGTTTTATCAATTAACCCAGCACTGTAATATGATAGACTATGTTGAATATTAAAATTTAAAAGATAATAGTAAGGTGGTTATTCAGAGGAGGTGCCTGTAGTGCAATGGTTATCGTCGTAGGAAATGGACACGGCGACACGAGTTCAAATCCTAGACGAGACTGATTGCATTTCAAATAGCACTAATACCCTTGAGAAAGGTATGAATCCAATCATTCTCCCAGGTCTGGGTAAATAGTAGGACAGACTGGGTTCTTCAGCCTTGGTGAGGCAACTAGTCTAGGAGAAGGAAAACTCTGAATTCAAACCTGTTAAACTCCGCTTAAAAATTGACCTTGTGTCATATCCTGTCCTAGCGGAGGGGTTGGATAAATATGGTTATTAAGACACGAAAAAATCTTTATTCAGGCAGTCGACAATTCTGTTAGTCTGAAGCAACCACGAGGAGAGAAGAAAATTTTGTATGGGTATATAAAAGTATCTCGCAACCACCGACAAAGAGACCCCGCGTCCAAACCGATTCGCACCAACGTCAAACCCAACTTCCCTCTCTGGATTTCAAAATCCAACTCCCCAAAACTATCTTTTCTTATATATCTTCTTAATTATTACATTAGCCAGTCCTATTAGAACACTTTTCATTCACTTTTATTTGTCCACGCCTGTCGATAAGCCTAGCTTTTTTATTATCCATATTCTGTGTTCATACTCATAAGTGATGTACTCTAACAAATATTAGGTTTTAAAATTTTGTCTCTTAGTTTTGGACGTAAATGTACATTCAGCAGCTAAGTGAGGATACGGGATGTATCCCTGAAGACCTGCCAGAGGCGATGAACGATAGGGAAAAGTGGCGGGAGAGGGTCAGGGATATCCGTGCTAGTGGCACGACATGATGATGATGATATCATGTGTTCCCCAACGTTATTTTTACGTGAGGCGTTAAACCTGATGATGACCTCCACGAGGAATTACACTTATATTCAAAGATTTGTAACCAGTCCTCAACCTCACCCAACTAAATTATAAAATCATTGATATAATCAATTACCACATTAATTTTTTCACAAAACCTCCTTTACACCGTTCACTCTTTTGGTTTTCCAACCCAAAATAGTTTATTACCAAATGAAAACTAAGTCAGCTGACTCTTCTCAGATTGTCGAGTGACAAAGACAACAGCAGTATCAATCTGTAATCTCAGATGTTTTTTTTCTCACGAGCGCCATTCTTCTTGCATTTTTATGAGAACTAAGTTTAGATGTTTAGTTTGACCCTGACACACATATCCAAGCCGAATCCCTACTTCTTAATTATCAGTTCCCTTATTGTATTCAACTTGGTCTACTCAGCAATTCATTTTATCCCAACATATGTGCTGATTCCTTAAGGCGTCTAATCCTCAAATTAAGAAGGCTAGATGAGAAAAAAATCTGAATATGAGCACAGGTAAAAAATCATACAAAATTCTGAATATAAGCACAGGTAAAAAAATCATTCATAATAGTAGTAATTCTAGTCAAGTAAGAACATTAAGTTTATAAGTCCCAAAAATTCACTCTGAATTGTCCAGCAGGACACATAGCGTAACGGTTATTTATATATAAACTGGGATATATATATATATATATATATATATATATATATATATATATATATATATAACAAAATGCACATGTTTGAATAAAACTCCAATCTACAAATTAATAAAATTCATTTATTTAATTTGTACGAAGATTTTGTTGAAAAACAAATGTTAGAAAGTTTTTTTTAAGGTAAAAAGAGGTAATAATTATTAAAGGGTAAATATCTTTAGCAAGAAAGTAAAGTTCTGTGCAAGAATTGTAGCAGTGTGGGATCGTCTAACTCCAGTTTTATAATTTGAGCAACTAAAAGATCCTGTGCCTGAGTGTGTCTTTATGTAAGAAAGAAAATAGATGTATGCATGAAATATATAAACAGCTGCACCTGAATTTTTTTTACCAGCAATGGAAGAGATTGTAATTGCAGTACTAATGTTTATGTAAACAATAGCATATTCTGTAATATAATGGCCAATGTATTTCGTTTTATATATCTTGCTTTTGGGTTTAGTTAGGCTGAGAAGCTTTCGGCTCAGCACATGGGTTAGTTAGGTGCAAACGTGCGTGGGGAGGATGTGTCGTTCACAGATGTCAAAATAAAAATCCCAGGACCAGGGGATGTGAATGACGTTATGCAACGGAAGCGTGCGCCGAGGATTTGGGGTGATTTGAAAAAAAGTCAGTTGAGGTGAGAACTAGACACCGAACGAGAAGGGTCGACTTTCGGGGTTCGCAGAGGCCAGACGAATTTGTGCTAGATTTGGGTGGGTGCAGATGGAAAAGCCATTGAAAGTCGAAGAACTTTTAAACTCAAAGGTAATAAAAAGTTTCGTACCTGAACTAAGAAGTCGTAAGTGTTTTTCGTGTTTCGGGATTCCTATGTTCAATGTATATATGTTATGAACATTCTAGGTACGTTTCGCATATCCGTATCAAGGGTATAGTACATAAACATATTTGGTGCCAGAGCTAAGACATGTCGTTCATGGCATGGTTACGACTGGGTCCACACGTATGTCCACACGATCAGAGAAACGGCTAAGAACATAGGATGTTATGAACATTGTATGTACGTTTCGCATATCCGTATCATGGGTATGGTACAATTCTATCAATTTTAGCTGATTAAGCGACGTTGAAATTAAATTCATTCTTGAAGGAAAAGAATGTTAGATATTCACTCAAAAGAAATGAAATTGAAAGGTTTTTGTGAAAGTTACAGAAAATATCCTCCAACCAACTGCTGGTGTATTATTTTTATCACGATTTATACGAGTGAAGAAGGCTAGAAATTAGATCTTGAAAGTTGATTATTCATCTACGATTCTCATTGGTTAAAACTGTGCTTTTAACAATCTAGGAGGGAAAATATTTCTTAAATTATTTTCGATTTTTATCTTTCAACTTTTGTGCACCAAGTTAAATATGACTGTCTGCGAAATCTCAAAGAAATTTTTAAACGAGTGCGTAAACACCGATTGGTCAGCACTTGTAAAAATACAGATGCAAAAATTACAGCTCCTCTAGCATTTTGTTTTACACAAAAATCAACACTATTTTGTATGGAAATCGGTTGGTCGGTTGAATGGGTTTTATGGCATATCAAACTGTGTAGGTTGTTTAACGCCAAATCCTTTTTTATGCAAACAGTCAAATCTATTTCGAACCATTCATTCCAGCATAAGTACGCTGTTTAAATGTCAAAACTGTTCTATTTTAAACAATTCAGTTTAGCATAAATACGCAGTTTAAATGCAAATACAGTAATATCAAGAAACCACGGTTTAGTTCTATTTAACACATAGACAGGACCCTCATCAGATGCTACAAATCCGGGCAAGAGTGGAGTGATGGCAATAAAGGGGTACTCTGCATTCCTCAAAGTTCCAGGATTACTGGAACCTCACCATCGGATTTTTTAGTGTCATATCCAGGACACCCGTTGTGAGAGGGGGTTTTACCACTCTGCAGAGAAGCAATCAGTGTATTCTACAGCCCCAGCCGACTGAGCAAGGAAATCAGTTGTGTTTCCCCCCCCCTATATATATATATATATATATATATATATTTATATATACACTTTTTTTTATCTCCATAGGTAGATATATAAGAATGAATAAACAGACTGGGATTGATAGATGGATTGATAGAAACGCAGTAATAGATAGTGCGATAGATAGTTATGATGTGGTTGATATAGATATCATGAAGCTGAGATAGATAGATAGATAGATCAGAACTGTTAATATGATATATATATATATATATATATATATATATATATATATATCAAATCATATGACTAAAACATTGGTAGACAGGTATATCGATGGAACTTATAGATATGAACAAACTGAACAAGTTGCAAGATATTGTGTGACTAAAATATATTGATATGATGAGACTGAAAGTGATATATATATATATATATATATATAGAGAGAGAGAGAGAGAGAAAGAGAGAGAGAGGGAGGGATAGAGAAAAAGAGAGTCAAATATATTTACGTTAATTCATTTTATTTCATCTGTCTCTTTTTCCTTTTCTTTTTTTTTTGCATTAATCTGTACTGTCCACCGCTTTAAAACTTCATAAGTAAAGCTGGCAATATTTTGCCGCACACATCGGAAAATCGACGCTATTAAAACGCAAAACGCCCACCTCCACTGAAAACTGACTCAGTATTTAATGACAAAAGAAAATCGGAAATTAACGATGAACAATTGAAAAACCACATCCGACAATATTTGCAAGCAATTAAACTTCGGTTGCATCTGGCAATTATACGGAAATTGCAGAACTTATTCAAAGGAAAAGATGTAATACGAAAGGGGGCAACATTAGTATGTTCAATAATCGAAACCTGAATTCCAAGGACTCATCTCATTCTCAAAAATTCTTCTCGTCAAAACAATTACTTACAGAAACAATTTATTCTCAGTTATAAGTATTTTTATTCAACACCAATAATTTGCAAGCAATTTATGATTATTACCATCTTACTCTTGACAGTTTTTCACACAAAAGTTAGTTGGTGGTTTCTCACAGGAGGTATAGTGGCAGCAAGTCTTCTCAAGTCTCCAGGACTCTTTCCTTTATTCTGGCTTATCTTAATGCTGTATTTTGGATGTTTTTCACTTGTCCTCTTATTTACAAGTCTTGCAGACACTTTACCCATATTTAGCAACCCCTCTGCTTGGATAGGATATGACACAAAGTCAATTTTTAAGCGGAGTTTAACAGGTTTGAATTCAGAGCTTTCCTTTCCCTAGATTAGTTGCCCCAAAGAGGCTGAAGAACCAAGCCTGTCCTACTATTTATCCGTAGCTATAGAGAGAATTATTGGATTCCTACTTTTCCAAGGGTATTAGTGCAATGTGAAATGCAATCAGCCTCGTCCAGGATTTAAACTCGTGTCGCCGTGTCCATATCCTCCGATGATAACCATTACACCACGGGCTCCTCTAAATTTACCAGTCTTTTGGGGATTATTCCAAGTGCACCAATTACAATTGGAATCACCGCCACCTTCAGGTTCCATAGTTATTTAGTTCACAAGTAAGATTGGGATATTTATCTCCCTTTTTGCTTTATGTTAATTGCGACCAAGTTCTCTTATATGTTACTCATATCAGTGCCAGGAGCACAAAATAATAAACTGCGACGGCAAATTAACTAGAATTCCAAAACAGTACTTTATTTTTCGCACGTGTGAAGATGGTGCAGACTGGCACTTGATCCCTTGTAGAATAAGTCCTTTAATTTATGGCTAAAGTGACCGCCGTTGGCAAGGGGTTTCCAAAATTTCACACTACTCACACACCCACCAAGTCCACTGGTCTTCCTACCGCTAGAACAATGGAAGATATGGACCTCTAGGTTCATACGTAATAATGTTAATTATAGTAGTCGAAAACTCCGGTTTCCCGTATAAGAATTTTAAAGGAATTTATAGGACAATTTTAAGCAAGCATAACATAAGACGAATAGAAGCTGAAAAAGAAACATGAAATAACAGCTTGGTAGCAGACGACACAAAGAACGACTCGAGCACGTGGGAACATTAAAATATATCAGTCTTTTCACTACACATAGATACACATCTTCAAAGTGTCAACTATATTATAAACCGATAGTACAGAAACATAAATGTCTTCTTTTCTTTTCTTTCGTCTTTAGTCTTTCTTCAACTTGAGAGAGAGAGGATATATAACTGGGTATAGGGAGAAACAGTTTTAAAGTCTACTTATCTTTAGACGACTTTCCTTTAGAGAGCATTTTTCTTTCTCCTTTTTTTTTCTTTATTCTCGGGTTGACGGCATTTATTTTATTTTTGGAGTTTGGCTTGAAAGTAGGGCTCCTTTTCCTCTTGTCCAAGATATTTCCGTCTTTCTTTTCCCGGAGTCTTGGCATGCGCTTCACCCCATCTGGTCACGACGATGTCTGATCCAAGACTGACCTTCTTCCTCCCAACTTCTGCTGACGAAAGGAGCTCCCACTTCCGCCCTAGGGCTCCATCCAATCATTTGTCTTCTCTCTTCTTCTCCCTGGTCAGGCGATTCGTTAGGGCTACTATATGTCATCCGAGTCAGGTTACTGAGTACAGATAGCTTGACCCGCATTTTTCTCTTCCTTCAACGACCAGCGGAAGTTGACCCAATTCTTTGTTTCTCTTTTAACTGTCAATCTTTGACGGCTTGCTAATTCAAGCACGAGGAATAGTAGTAATCTTATTTCGCCTTTCTCAATGGGAGACCACGTGACAAAACATACCCAGGGTCTGGTATAGCCTCAATATATTACCCATGAAAAACATGACAAATCGAAACATAATTCAACATTAGACCAAAAAAACAGGTCTGGGTGTCATGATCAGCAGGTGTTCCATTGATAGCTAACATGGGGAACCTCTTCGACAGCCTTCAAATGTTGGCTGTTTTTTTTTCAATGTACACAAACGCCAAACTCTCATATCAGAGACATCAACGCAGAAAATGGACTTGCGAAAACAACATACTTGTTCTTCAAAGCTATTTTAGAATCAACTATACACAAAGAGGGTATAGAAAAAGACAAATACAGGAAGAATTTACTAGATTTTAGACAACTCGCAAAAGACTCGCTGACCAAGCTAGGATAATAATAAAGCAAGTTTGGTTTTTTACCAAGAAATATTAGAAATATACCAAAAAATAAATAGGGAAATATATCAATTCTACCCTAATATAGTAACCAAGTTGCTAAATACAGAAAAACCAGAACCTTCAGACCAAATCGAAACGCCAGGGAATAGTAATCGAAGGACCACACCTAAAACTTAAAGGAAATCGCAGAATTGCCTTCACTTTTGAAAAGATTAACCCCCTTATACCGAGCTATGAGTTAAAAAGTACAACTACTACCGTAATTCAAAGAAGTTATATTTGGCATTAACTAAGTCATGAAAGTTGCTATGCCAATGAGCAAAGAAATCGTAATGATAGCAATGTTCCTGTTCTCAAGATCTTGGTAGTGTAAAATCGCCTTTCATTCCTCCCAGACCCATTCTGTAACAGGGTAGTTGTATTCGTTAGAGTCTTTTCTAGGGGTCAAATACAACTTTTTAAACTGGGGAGAGTAAAGTTCTCCGGTATTGCCATCACTCCCGAATTTAATCTGACCTGGATTGGTAGGGCCTGTTACGGTCCAATCCCCGGTTGGTTGGTTGGTTGGTTTTTATTACATATCAACCTTTATAGGTTATTTAATGCCATATCCTTTTTTATACAAATAATTAGTTCTATTTCAAACAATTCAGTTTAGCGTGAGTATTCAGTTTAATTATCATAAATATTTCTATTTCAAGCTATTCAATTAATTCAAACAGTTTGAATTCAACGAATTCAATTTAGTACAAGTACAGATTTTGTTTACATACAGTTAAATGTCAAAACAGTGAAAAAATTCAGTTTGGTGTCAGCAGAGTTTCAATGTCAAAAACAGCTCTATTTCAAACAAGTCAGTTTAGCCTAAGTACACAATTTAAAATACTTGTATTTCAAGTAATTCAGTTTAGCATAAATACGCAGTTTAGTTCTATTTGATCCATAAATTGGATCCTATCAGGTGCTACCATTCCGGACTAGAGTGGACCTAGGAGCGATTGGAAGGAAGGGGTACGCCGCATTCCCCAAAGTTCCCACATTATTGGATCCTCACCATCAGATTGTTTAGTGTCATAGCCAGGACACTCATTGGGAGGTCTTAGCCCTCGGCAGAGAAGCAGTCGTTTTATTTTACACCCCCAGCCGACTGGGCAATCTAATCTATGTATTAAATACAACTGTTTTTTTTTCTACACGGATGGCTTTCGCATTAGATAATTCACGAAAACTGATATGCCATCAGAGACCAAACAAAACTTTTAACCCATCATGTTATTTCCGATCTGTAATATTGACAGTTCTTGAGTTTGTTAATTTGATATTCAAATCGACGAAAACCATCTCATCTGCAATTCATCCATCCTCTTGAAATGTCCATGTGTTTTATCTTTTATTTTTAGCTTTCTTTTTAAGGGGCTTCTGATCCCAGATTTGTCCTTAGAATAAATCCATTTAGAATTCTTGCCGTTGTAAGGATTCTGTCCTACCTTGTATCGCATTAACACTAAAACTTGTGTTAATCTTATCTACCCGGTTGACAAAAGAAGTTGACATTTGTTTAAAATAATCCTACTTATGACTTGAGGTTTAAATTAGCCTGTGACTGCATTTTCCGAGGTTTTTCAACAGTCATTGCATAAGCAGAAGAAAATAGTTACATTTTCTTTAAAACTTTAAAATCACTTCACAAGTTAACATCCTTAAAATATGTCTATCTGTTTTGTTTTAGGTTTGTTTGTTTTTTGTTTTGTTTTTTGTTGTTCGATTGCAACTTAAACTAAATCTCAGATTACTGTTTTTCCAGCTCGTGATCCCAAATTAAACAACCACCGAACAGAGTCTAACGGCAGGGTTAATTAATTAATTAATTTAATTCATTTTACGCACGGGAACTCAAAACTTTGACCTCTCAGCTGTCAATCGCTGCTTTTACAAGTTTTGATCTCTGCCTCAAATCCCATTACCAGACAGTATTTGACGGCGTATTATATCAAAGTTATCTATTTTATAGACCTCTGAAAATTCGTCTGTCTTCTCTTGTCAAGTTGGGGAAGAACCTCGATTACACAATCGTGGCCTAATGGTTAAATTGCTGGACATAATCGTGTTCGAAGTCTAGTCACTCTGTTACATTCCCTCTCGGATTAATATTACGAGGGAAAGTATAAGCCTTTTAACCCCATAGCTATGAGTTAAATACCATAACTGCTTCGCCTCCACAAACATGACTCCTGCATTAGATAACCCAGGAATGTTGAAGTATCATTAAACAATGAAGCCAAACACCAAGTGAATTGGCTCATCACTGCTTGAATTTAGTACAACTTAACAATAATTTCCAATTTCAATAATGATCAAACACTACAAGAAAAGACGGAAAAAAGTACACCAAACGACGAATATGAAAATTTCGTCAATGCGCACCTCGAAGCAGCAGCGAAATGCATTCCAACAAAACTCAAAACTAAATATAGAGTCCCATGGGAAACTTTAGCGGTGATAGAAAAACGTGCACTAGTGAAAACAGCCTCCAAAAACTATCGAAAAAACCCAACAAAGACAAATGCCTTAAAACTAAAAACGGCACAATATCAATTAGCAGGCATATATATAAAGGAACAGACAGAATACATTTAAAATCAGATAGATAAGATTAGAGACTAGGTGGAAGATAGACAATCTAGGATAGCCTGGCAAACAATAAACGAAGTGAGTTGAAGAAAGAACACAGCCAAAGCAAAACTGAAAGCAGCAAACCAACAAGAAAGAATAAAACTGTGGAAACAGCACTTCGAAAACCTACTAGGAAACCCACCGAAAATAACACATGAACCAATCACCAGAATAATTAGTAAACAATTAGAAATTAAACTAGGACCGTTCACACAAGAAGAACTCGACTCGGTTCTCATAAAAATCAAAAATAGGAAAGCTGCAGGGCTGGACGAGATTCCCCCAGAAGTATGGAAGACCAGACAATTCGACGACATACTGCTCCGACACTGCAACGCAGTATACAATCAAAATCCGATAGATAGATGGACGAAGGGATGCATTCTCCCCTTCCCTAAAAAGGGGGACCTCGGATTAGCCAAAAACTACCGAGGCATAACACTTACATCCATAGCAGCCAAAATCTACAATGCCCTACTACGAAACCGCATAGAACCCAAAATCGACAACATACTTAGGAAAAACCAAAATGGCTTCCGAAGAAATAGATCCACGACCTCACAAATATTAACCATCCGTAGAATCCTTGGTGTACTGGCAAAAAACCTACAAGAGACATTAATATTTGTCGACTTTACCAAGGCCTTCGATTCCATTCACAGAGGAAAGATGGAACAAATCTTTCTAGCGTACGGCATACCTAAAGAAACCGTAGCAGCAATAACGATTCTCTATAGAAACACCAAAGTAAAAGTACGATCACCAGATGGAGACACAGAATACTTCGACATTGTAGCAGGAGTACTATAAAGGGACACGCTGGCCCCGTACCTCTTTATCATTTGTCTTGACTACGTACTTAGAACATCGATTGACAAAATCAGTGAGAATGACTTCGAACTGACGAAGAAAAGAAGCAGAAGATACCCCGCAACAACAATTACCGACGCCAACTACGCCGATGACATAGTGTTACTGGCAAATACACCCGACAAAGCCGAAACACTACTGCATAGTTTTGAACGAGCAGCCACTGGCATAGGCCTCTATGTTAATGCGCACAAAACGGAATATATATGCTATAATCAAACGGGGGACATCTCCACTCTAGAAGGAACCCCTCTTAAACTAGTTGACAAATTTACTTACCTAAGAAGCAGCGTCAAATCAACCGAAAAGGACATCAAAACGAGGTTAACGAAAGCATGGACAGCTATCAATAGGCTATCGATTATATATAAATCAGACCTAACAGATAAAATGAAAGGCAGTTTCTTCCAGGCAGCGGTCGCATCGATACTGCTATACGGGTGCACTACATGGACGCTAAGAAAACGGCTGGAGAAGAAGCTAGACGGCAATTACACAAGAATGCTGCGTGCAATCTTGAACAAGTCCTGGCGGCAACACCCCACAAGACACCAAATGTACGGCCACCTGCCTCCTATCACGAAAACTATTCAAGTTAGACGAACCAGACATGCAGGACAGTGCTGGAGAAGCAGGGACGAACTCATAAGAGATGTACTCTTGTGGACCCCCACACATGGCCGTGCAAAAGCAGGACGACCAGCACGAAATACATTCAGCAGCTATGTGAGGATAAGGGATGTTGCCAGAAGACCTGCCTAGTCCGATGAACGATAGGGAGGAGTGGCGAGAGAGGGTCAGGGATATCCGTGCTACCAGCGCGACATGATGATGATGATGATGATTATCCATAAATCGCAAATTATATTTGTCGATGACGATAGCTAGTCATATTTTACAAGATAATGATCATGTACACACGCACGCATATATATATATATATATATATATACTTTCAATTATATTCACATATCTATACACACATATCTATACACACATACAAACACACGCACACACACATATTTATATATATATATATATAGACACACTTATATATAATGAATACTGACACATATACATATAAATACATACATATACATGGCTATATACTAGAATCATTAAATAGGTTTATAGACTATTTTCGTATGGGCACTTTTATTGAAAGTACACACATGAAACACTAGTCCCCTTTGAAGTAATCTCCTCCGGCTGCAATGGACTTGTTGTACCATTCCAACAACTTCTGGAGGGCCCCATGGAAGTCTTCATGTCTGAGTATGTCAATGACCTTCGTCACAGCCTCTTTCATCTCCTCAATTGTCTCATAACGACAGCCTCTGAACTTAGGGAATAAGCTAAAGTCTCAGGGAGCGAGGTCTGGACTATAGGAAGGGCGAGGAACTGTCCTGATGCCCATCTTGGTTAAATAGTCTGAAGGAGTTGTGGACTGGCGCATTGTCCTGGTAGAAATGCCACTGACTCGATTTGAAGAGTGCTGGCCTCTTCCGACGGAATCTCTTCCTGAACTCCCTTAAAACCACAACATAGTCACCCTAACTCTAACCTTTTGGCAATCAACTCTGGTGTATTGACCTCCTTACTCCTCCCACACCTCTCATCATCCCTCACAGACTCCCTGCCTTCCTTGAATCTCTTCTGTCACTCAAAATCTGATGCTTGCTTCATGCAAGATGGTCGAAAAGCAGTCTGAAGCATTCCATACATTTCTGTGGCATCATTTTTTCCAAGTTTGAAACTGGATTTTATTGCATATCGTTCTTCTTAAGTGTCCTCACGTCCAGATTGCAATTTGAAATTCACCAGCTGTGACAATCAGGCTTTAGTAGGGCGTATTCTAATTCCTCCTGTAGCAGTTCATTTAAAGCTGAAATCAAAATAATTGGTCGGTCATCTCATACGATGTATAGCAATAACATACTGAATGTTGAAGGGTCTACGACAATTTTAAATGCCTGTACAAAAAAGTCTGGAAACCTATTAAATGCACCACGTATATATATATATATATATATATATATATATATATATATATATATATATATATATATATATATCCACACATATAAGCAGATACAAATATACACAAAGACATCTATATACAGATACACACACAAACATATATAAACAAGCTTACACAAATATATAAACACACATATATAAACACATGTATGTATGCACACCTATATATATACGCACACACACACGCATATATATATACATATATATATATATATATATATATATATATATATATAGAGAGAGAGAGAGAGAGAGATTCATGCATACATACATATAAACGGGCAATCACGCGTGTAACTCTCTAATATCTCCATCACCCTATGAGTTACAACTCTAAATTATGTACTATTTTTTAATTTAACTCATTTTTTCAAATTTATACATTGTTACAAGGAATAGATTATTCGGACTATTGTCATCATGAAAATAGTCCGAATATTCAAATTTTCAAGCTTCATCTAAAAAAAATGAGACAAACATCATTTCCTGTCTACCTTTTAACTAAAGTAGAGACAGTTTTATCTATCTTTTTTTCTTACACTTCCGTTTAGTTGTAGTTGATTTAGAGTTTGTTTTCTGTGGTTTTTAATGGCATATCAACTTTGTGGGTTATCTAATGCCAAAATCATCTTTAGTGGGGCCAGAGAGTTAAACTTTTTCTAAAGGCATTATTTGTAAATTGGATGTTGTTCGAACTTGGATATTATGTTTTCGCAATTGCCACAAACAAACAATAACGCTCCACCCTGCGCTTGTTTATTTCTTTTGTTGTTTGTTTGTTTGTTTATTTGTGTACGTGTTTTATCGATTGGTTGGTTGGTTTTTTAGGTTTTATGGCATATCACCCTATGTCATAATCATCATCATCATGTCGAGCCACAGGCACGGATATCCCTAACCCTCTCTCGCCACTTCTCCCTATCATTCGTTGCCTCTGGCAGGTCTTCAAGGCTACAACCCGTATCCTCCGATAGCTGCTGTATGTTCGAGATGGTCGTCCTGCTATTGCTCGGCCATTGGAGTACATCACTTATGAGCTCGTCCCTGCTTCTCCAACAGTGTCCTTGTGGACATGAAAGTGGGACTAACGGCAGCTCTCGACAAAAGAGGGTTCGTTTGTGTCTGGCGTGCAGGTCAGTGATTTGATACAATGAAAAGGAAAGAAAAGAAAAATACTCACCGCTGTTTCAATAATCCACCTTCAGCCCATTAAAGGAAAAAAGAGAGGAGGCGCCCGACCGGAATTTTTATAGGCTAAGGAAATGGATTATGGGTAAGGTGACGTAAATAAAAACCGACTCGTTTTTCTTTTCGGTCGTCTTTTTTCTCGGCGAGAAGCAGAAGCAGGTGGAAGAGAAACGAAGGAAGAAGCACAGAGAGAGTGGAAAGGATAGAGGGAGAGAGAGAGATAGAGAGGAGGAAAGTGGAGGAATGCAAAGAGAGAAGTGGTGTAATAAGCGCTTTAGACTGAAATCTAAAGGTCGCTGGTTCAATCCCGAGTCCAACACACAGGGGGATTATCCACCCTAAAACCACAGTCCTGCATATCTGGTGCGTCTAACTTGGTTAGTTTTCGTGATGGAAGGTAAGTGGCCGTATAGTTCGTGCCTTGTGGGGTGTTGCCGCCAGGACTTGTTCAATATTGCTCGCAACATTCTTGTGTAATTGCTGTCTAGCTTCTTCTCCAACCGTTTTGTTAGCGTCCAAGTAGTTCATCCATACAGCAGTATCGACACGACTGCTGCTTGGAAGAAACTGTGTTTCATTTTATTGGTCAAGTCTGACTTCCATATGATCGAAAGCTTATCGATAGCTTTTCATGCCTTCGTTAACCGCGTGTCGATGTCTTTATCGGTTGATGAGACACTGCTTCCTTGGTAGGTGAACTTGTCTACCAGTTGCAGAGAGGTTACGTCTAGTGTGGAAATGTCGCCCGTTTGATTAAAGCACATATATTCAGTTTTGTGTGCATTGACATGGAGGCCGTTCCAAACTATGCAGTAATATTTCGGCTTGGTTGGGAGTATTTGCCAGAATCGCTATATCATCGGCGTAGTCGGCGTTGGTAATTGTTTTTGCGGGGTACCTTCTGCTTCTTTTCTTTGACAGCTCGAAGCCGTTTTCTTTGATTTTATCAATCGATGTTCTAAGCACGTAGTCTAGACAGATGATAAAGTAGTATGGGGCTAGCGTGTCCCCTTGTACTACTCCTGCTACAATGTCGAAGTGTTCTGTGTGTCAATCCGGTGAACGTACTTTCACTTTGGTATTTCTATAGAGAATCGTTATTGCTGCTTTGGTCTCTTTTGGTATGCCATATGCTAGAAAGATTTGTTTCATCTTTCCTCTGTGAATGGAATCTAAGACCTTGGTAAAGTCGACAAATAGTAATGGGCCAATAGTTGTTTTTTTTTGCCCGTACGCCTTCAAGGATTCTACGGATGGTCAATATTTGTGAGGTCGTGGATCTATTTCTACGGAAGCCATTTTGGTTTTTCCTAAGGATGTTGTCGATTTTGGGTTCTATGGTGATTTCGTTGTAAGGCATTGTAAATTTTGGCTCCTATGGATGTAAGTGCTATACCTTGGTAGTTCTTGGCTAATCCGAGGTCACCCTTTTTAGGAAAGGGGAGAATGCATCCCTTCATCCATCTGTCTATCGGATTTTTATTATAGACTGCGTTGCAGTGTCGGAGCAGTATGTCGTCGAATTGTCTGGTCTTCCATACTTCTGGGGGAATCTCGTCAAGCCCTGCAGTTTTTCTATTTTTAATTTTTCTAAGAACTGAATCGAGTTCTTCTTGTATGAACGGTCCTAGTTTAATGTCCAATTGCTAACTAATAATTCTGGTGATTGGTTCATGCGTAAATCTAGTAGATTTTCGAAATGCTGTTTCAACAGTTTTATTCTTTCTTGTTGGTTTGCAGCTTTCAATTTTGCTTTGGCTGTGCTCTTCTTTCTACTCATTTCGTTTACTGTTTGCCAGGCAATCCTAGATTACCTATCTTCCACTGAGTCTCTAATCTTATCTATCTGATTTTGTATGTATTCTGTCTGTTCGTTTAGATACATGCTTGCTAATTGATTTTGTGCCGTTTTTAGTTTTAGGGCATTTGTGTTTGTTGGGTTCTTCCTATAGCTTTTGGGGGCAGTTTTCACATGTGCTCGTTTTTCTCTAACCGCTAACGTTTCCCATGGGACTATATATTTAGTTCTAGGTTTTGTTGGAATACACTTCGCTGCTGCCTCCAGGAGAGCGTTGACGAAATTCCCATATTCGTCATTTGGAGTACCTTTTTCTGTCTTCTCTTGTTATGTTCCGAATTTATTTCTCAATTCTAATACATATTAATCACTAATGTCTCTGTTGTTAAGAAGGACCCAGTCATAGTGTTTGGTGGTCGCCGTTCGTTGGCGTTTTTTCGTAGGCTTAGTCGTATTTTTGCCGTCACTTTTCGGTGATCGTAGGACACACCCTCGAAAGAGGAGTATGCCTCGCAATTCGTTGCGCTATTTTTTCATTTCTTGTTTATAAATACGTAGTCTATCTGTGCTTTACTATTGTTCGCGTATTTGTAGGTCCATAATTTCCCCTTCCTTTTTTGATAGTTTGTATTGAGGCATGTTATTCTATTTTCTATCATGAAATCAATTAGATGTTGTCCATTCCTATTTGACGTGTTGTGTAGTCTGTATTTGTTGTTTCCGTTTTTCACGATTTGGGCATTCATGTCTCCGCCAATGACTAGCACGTTTTGTTTCGGAATGCTATGTACTAGAAAGGATAGCTCGTCGTAGAAGGCGACTAGTTCAGTTTCTTCCCTAACATTGATAGGGCTGTAGCAGGAGACGAATGTTGCTCTGGGATTGCCATTAAAAGTAGCTGCCATCATCCTAGGTTGTATTCTCTCAATGCTATTGAGTGTTTTTAACGCTCTTGGTCCTATAAGCATTCATACACATTCTATCGTGGTATTGATAGATTTTTTCCATGCTGATACAGTGACTAGCGTCCATCTATTGCCAGTATCGTGATATTTGATATCCTAGGTGTGCGTGTATCTGTGTTCTTGTGTGTTTATTATGGCTATCTTATGTTCTACGGCCGAGGCTGTCAGCTCCAGTTGTTGACCTATGCTATTTAAGGTTCTAATGTTAAATGTCGCTATTTGTGTTTGTTTGCATTTTAGTAGTTTTTGTTGTTTGAGCTCTGTAGCTGATTTTTCGAACACTGAGGCCAGGGCTCCAACCTCAGCAGGACACGCCCCTTTTTCACCCGCGCGAAGAGCGATGCGGTTTATGTATGTGGTTTTAGTGTGGGTCATGGTTATCTTTCGATGGCTGTTTTTATTCTCATCTATAGAAGCCACTCTTATAGATGAGCAGCAGTAGTTCCCCGATCGAACTGACAATCCTGAGCGTTAAGCCACATGACTCACACGTCCAGGACCAGGTTAGGCATTGCGTTTGGCCGTCAGAGGGTCTATTCGCATACCTTTACGTCCATCATGCTGCTTTCCATGGGTACGTGTAAAAAATTTTTAAAAAATGGGGCCTTTCTTTTCCCGTAAGTTTTAACTTAGTTAAAGTCCAAGACTAATGTATATTTATAAGAGTTTTTGGGTATATTTTCACCTGTTTTCTGATACTGGCCCTAACATGGTTTCTTTTAGTATTGGGGACTTCCTTTACTTAACCTGTTTTGGTTTTTTTTTTCTTCTTTTCTAAACTGCTATGTGGGGTTGTTGAGTGGGCATTTTAAGCTTTTAGAAAAGACTCAAAAATGTAACGAGCATGCTAGTACCTTTGACTAGGGTTATATATTCAATATGGATTTAGAGTAAATGTGTCTTTACATTTAAAACACACTGTTCAAACGGCATTTTACAAAGAATAAAAAAGCATACAATTTTCTAAAATTTTCGGTATTTTGAATTATTAGGTCTTAAAGACATTATACTAACCAGTATGGACCCTTTGGTTTTCTGATGGCACATGTTAGATCTTCATTTCTGCCGTTACACAGTTTTATTGTCACAACATTTCTATTTCAAGCTATTTAGTTTTGTCAAACAGTTCTAATTCAAACAATTCAGTTTAGTGTAAGTACAGCTTTTGTTAACACACAGTTAAATGTCAAAATAATTCTATTTTAAACAATTCAGTCGAGCGTAAATACAGTTTCAATGTTAAAAACTGTTCTATTTCAAACAATTTAGATTAGCATAAGTGCACGATTTAAATATAAGTGCACAGTTTAATTTCTATTTCAAGATATTCATTTGAGACAAAAGGTCCTAATTCAACCAAATCAATTTAACATGAGCACAAAGTTTGCTTCAATTTAACCCTTAATTAGGACCCTATCAGGTGCTACTACTCAGGGCCAGAGTGCACCTAGGAGAGATGGCAATGAAAGGGTACTCGGCATTCCCCAAAGCTCCAGCATTACTAGAACCTCGCCATGAGTTTATTTTGTGTTATATACAGAACACTCTTTGTGGGGTCTTAACCCTCTGTTGAGATGCTGTCCGTGTTCTACACCCCCAGCCGACAGGGCAAGTGTGTGTTCGAGTGTAATAACTCCATATAAATATGTACATATATATGTGTGTGCGTAATTACTCCATATATATATATATATATATATACATGTGTATATGTATGTGTAATAACTCTATTTTCATTTGCCTAATTTAGCTTCACCTTCATCTTGAAACTGCACTAAGAGATGGGTATCCTCGACTCTGTTTCTGTCTCTCTCTGTCTCTATCTCTTTGTCTTTGTCTGCTATTGCTTTTAACAAGTCCTTAAGAGGGCATCCAGTGTTCGCACATAACGGATAAAAGTATATGCTTGTCAGTCAATACGAGTGTTTCTATGTGTCGACGTCCATTGGAGAACCTCACTGAGGAATTCGATCCATAAGCGCCAAGCAGGTATTTTTTTTTACTTACATGGTTTGTAAGATGGACGGTAAGTGGCCGTACAACTATAGTTTTGTAGGTTGCTGCTTCTAGGATTTGTTCCACACAACACCCATAATCCTTGTGTTAGTTCCCCACTGGCTTTTTCTCCAATCGTTTCTTTTAGAGTACATGTAGTGAAACTATACAATAGTTCTGACGTGGCTTCAAGGGCAAATATCTGTGTTAACCAGTAAGACTCAAACGCATATTCATTTAGTTTTTTTTTTTTTTAGTTTTAATGGCATATCAACCTTTATAGGTAATTTAATGCCAAAGCCAGCTTTCTTGAAGATCAGTAGTGATACTATTTAACCCATAGCTAGTAGGTTAAGAAGGTTCATACCCTTCCCAAGGGCATTTGTCCGAAAGTGAACGTAATAGCGCGACTGGATTTCGAACTCGCATTCTACGATTTTGAAATCCATCGCTTTAACCATTACACTACGAAGACACCCCTAAGTTACCTCGGTAAACAGCACACTGCATGAAGTGTCCGAATCTTAAATCTTACCAGTAGGAAAATATTTGCTTTAATGGTATATCAACATTCGTGGGTTGTTTAACGCCAAACCCCTCCTGTCAGAACAACAATAGTAATACTGTGTAACCCATAGTTAGGGAAAAGGCTGTTCATGCTTTTTCTAAGAGTCTAAATCCGAAAGTGATTGACTGGATTCGGATGGTTGGTTGGGTGTTTGGTTTTAGACGTATCAACTCTTTTCGGGTTACTCAACACCGAATTAAACTTCAAGCAATTCTGTTTAGTATAACTATAGATTTTGCTTGCAAACGGGAAAGTTAAATGTCAAAACATTTTTTTTTCATACAATCCAGATTAGCTTAAGTAAGCAATTCTTTCTAAAACGAGATTTATTTCAAACAATTCTGTTTAGCATAAGTCAGTAGTTTAATTCTATTGGACCCATGAGTAAGTAAAGTTGGCAACCGAAGTCGAGGGCGAGCAGAAGACTCGCTTTTCAATAGCTACTACACCGAGGTGTAGGAGATGGCGCTACTCCTTTCCCTGGATTGCGACACTTTACCCTCGATACGTACCTTATATAGCTGAGTGTTAAGCAAAGAAGTATCGAGTACCATTTTAAAAGTCTTTGGTATGACGCGACCTGGGATAGAACCCAGGTCTCCCGGACCGTTAGCGAACACTGTACCCACTAGGCCAATGACTCTATCAGGTACTAATTCTCGGGGGCAGAGGGGCTCTGGGAACGATAGCAATGAAGGGGTACTCTACATACTGGAACCTCACCATCGGATTTTTTAATGTCATATCCAGAACACTTATTGGTGGGGTTTTTACTCCTCTGCAGAGCAGCAGTCGGTGTATTCTATAGCCCCAGACGACTGGGTAATGAATTACTTTGGTTCGAACTCGCTTACAACCCTGTTGTCCTGCGCGTTAGCCACTACGCCACGGAAACTCCCACTCCCAGTCTTAAAGTGTTTATCGCCTTCAGAATATGAATATGTTAGCATCTCAACAGTTGTTCAACAACTTCTGGTTTAATAATGGCTATAAAAATGTTCTGTTCGTCGTTTCGACCCGAATTGACGCTTTTGCGATATTTCCCTGCATCAAAAATAATGACCTCAAGGCCATGAGGTCATAGGGTTAACGTTCAGATTTTGGGGTTATAAGGTTAAAAGCATCGTGTTAAGTCCTTCACGTTGACCTTTCGTCATTTAATGACCAATATGGTTTGCATTTGTCAATATATTAGAGAGAACTGCATTGAAATAGTTTCATTACATGGAACAATGTGTTTGGCAGTTTTATGACTTTATATTCGAAAGAGAGGTTGTTTAGATTGGTGAAATTAGGGACTGAGTAATTGATTGCGTTGAAGAAAAGAGAGTAAGATTGTAAGATAACTACTACGAGTTAAAGAAAGAAAGAAAAAATAAATAAAGAAAGAAAGAAAGAAAGAAAGAAGAAGAAAATAAGAAAACTAGAAAGAAAGAAAGCAAACTAGAAAGAAAGAAAGAAAGAAGCAGAAAATAAGCAAACTAGAAAGAAAGAAAGAAAGAAAGAAAGAAAGAAAGAAGCAGAAAATAAGCAAACTAGAAGGAAAGAAAGAAAAAAAGAAAGAAAGAAGAAGAAAATAAGCAAACAAGAAAGAAAGAAAGAAACAGACAAAGAAACAAACAAATAAAAAAAGAAAGAAAGAAGGTAATCAAAAGTAGAAAGAAAAAGAAAGTAAATGAACAGGAAAAAAAGAAAATGAAAAAGAAAGAAAGAAAGAAAGAGGGGGGAAGTAAATTACTAAACAAAAAAGAAAATAGAAAAGGAAAGTAGGAAAAAGAAAGAAAGAAAGAAAGAAAAAAAGAAAGAAAGAAAGAAAGAAAGAAGTTAATCAAGAAGAAATTGTAGAAGAAAATAAGTAAACAAGAAAGAAATAAAGAAAGAAAGAAAGAAAGGGGGGGAAGTAAATAAGTAAACAAGAAATAAAGAAAGAAAGACAGGATTCTGATCTTAGAACGGATACATCGTTAATAGATCCAAGATGGTTGGAATATTATTCTTTTAACCGCACTTCTGTTTGTTCAGACCAGTCGGCTGGGGCTCTAAAATACACAAACTGGATATTTGCAGATGGGCAAGACCCTCACCAACGTGTTCTGGATATGACAATCTGATGATGAAGCTCCAAATGATTAATATTGAATAAAATTATTAGTGTTAAATAGGAATAATTGAAACTAGTAAACTGTGTTGAAACAAGAGCAATACAAGTGTACAAAAATAGTTCTAACTCATTTAAAACGAACTAATGTACAAACTATTAAACTTAAAAATGATATATGTATATCCATTTAAATGTGTGTAAAGAAATGATTAGTAAATACATCTATTCATGTTAGAAAGAAATATATGAAAACTATGAGCAAAAAATGAACACAGCATCGTTTAAACATGGTTAAAAAATATGTTTTAAAATCCTGTGTATTTAATATATATGTATGAGGAGGATTTGGCATAAATTAACCCACAATGATTGATATACCATAAAAGACAAGCAAAGCAAATAATATTTAATTAATATGTATGTATACCGAGCACTTGGCATTAAATAAGCTACAATGCCATAAAACCTATCCAAACCCAATCAAATTTTTAATATGTATGTACACAGAGGATTTGGCATGAAATAAACGACAATGCTTGATATGCCAGAAAACCCAAGCAAACCAAATAATATTTAATTAAAATGTATGTATACCGAGCACTTGGCAATAAATAAGCTACAATGCCATAAAACCCAACCAAAACAAATCATATTTTTAATATATATGTATAAAGAGGATTTGGCATTAAATAACCTAAAACGGTTGATATGCCATAAAATCCAACCAAACCAAATTATATGTATTTAATGTATATGTATACAAATGAAGTTGGTGAACTTACGCGAGGGTTACCCGAAGGCTCCCTTTTCAATAGCTATTACAACGAGTTTTAGGGGAGGGTGATACTCCTTTCCCTGGATTGCTCCACTTTACCCTTGATTCTAACTTTATAATGCTGAGTGCTAAGCAAGGCGGCACCAAGTACCGTTTTGAGTCTTTGGTGACTCGACCAGGGATTGATCCCCGGACTCCTGGACCTCTACTCATATAGCCAATTTCGCCAATTTCCCGGGATACCTGGGTTCAATCCCAGGCCGTGTCATACTGAAGACTCGAAAAATGGTACTTAATGCCTCCTTGCTTAACACTCAGCATTATAAGGTACGATCAAGTTAAAGTGGTTCATATGCCATAAAACCCAACCAAACCAAACTGGACTTTCGTCGCTTATTTAATTCCAATTTCAAAGTCATTAACAGTAGTAATACCATGCATAGATGGTGGCGATATGGGAGTTCGTGCGTTTCCTGAGAGTATTAATACGCAACTTTTCATGATAGCTTGACATTTAGGAATCCAAATATTCTGCCTCCATCTATGGGTAAATAGTAAGGCAGACTGGGCTCTTCAGCCTCGGTGAGGCAACTAATCTAGGAGAAGGAAAACTCTGAATTCAAACCCGTCAAACTCCACTTAAAAATTGACCTTGTGTCATATCCTGCCCGAGCAGAGGGGTTGGTAAATAGGGTAATAGTTTGACATTTATTCAAACTAGTTTACTACGATGTTAATATCCAGTACGATAGTCACTAACGCTACGTTAAATTTTGGTAATAATGTTTAATACAAATATTTGAATAGTGTTACATGATTCCAAGTATTCATATCTATTACAAATAATTTGCAGCCTGGCGGTAAAGATTAGAATATGCCAACTGTATAGCGTACCTGGAGGTCTTTCGAGTATGGAGTGCTCTTTCGTTATCAATACTGCAAGGTGTCATTTGGCCGGAGTTAAGTTAGGGTTATATTCATGGGTCAAATGATTCTTGGACACCAATAGTTTCCAGCACAACGAGCCGTTGTGTGACTGGACGTAATGGCAATAAATGATTGATTTCTTTGTTTTTTAATGGCATATCAACGTTTGTAGGTTATTTAATGCCAAAGCCATTCTCCTAGAAGAACAGTAGCGGTACTATTTAACCCATACCTAGGAGGATAAGGGGGTTCATACCTTTCCCAAGGGTATTTGCCCGAAAGTGAACGTAATAGCGCGACTGGGGTACGAACTTGCTTACTACGATTCCGCAGTCCATCGCTTTAACCATTACACTTGAGGACACCCCTAATGGCAATAAAGAAATAATACTAACTTCCTAAAGCTCCAGAATTAGCACTTCTCCACCGAACGCAGCTTAGTATCATACACATGTTTCAATATTTTTTCGTGGTCATCTCCCTTCGTAGGTGATGCAGTCGGTGTATTCCTGGCTTACAGACAGAGCTGGTGAGAGTATGTGAGAGAGAGAGAGAGGGGGGAGGGAGAAAGAGAGAGGTGAGAGAGAGAGTTTACAATTTTTACAGTAAATGTGCATATTCATTTACCTAATCCCTTAAAGCGAAGTAAAGCTGGTTTAAATTCAGAGACAACTTTCTCCTATAGTGGTTGCCTAACCAAGAACTTACTATTTACGCATAGCTGGATGGATAGCAGAGAGATAGCAGACGGATATTTTCTCACGGCATTAGCATAAACTGAACGCAAACAGCTTCGTCTGAGATTTGAACTCATGTTCCCGATTTAATTTATTGTAATTGCAAACATTACACAAACTACGCCTCCTTATAAACACGAGTAGGCTGAAAGTTCATTGGCTGAAATGTACATATAACGATATCATATCAGCTGCTCATGATGTTTTTGACCAATGGGATCCAAGCTCTGTAACATCGATGTAAGATGTCCATGGACTGCAAGGTTGAAGATGTTGAAAAAGAAATTAATTTGGTCACCTCTCATGAGAGTATCTTGGACAGCCCATGAACTTTTCTGTCAACCTTGTTATAATAGTAACTATTCATACGCATTTACCGACCGCTGTTGCTCAAGACATGAAGAGAGACAATGTCAATCTTAAACGGAGATTAGCCGGTTTTGATTTCAGAATTTTTCTTATAGACCCGTTGTTGTTTTAAGTATATATTGCGATTGTTTTGACGCGGTTAGCGGTCTGCACGGGACCCTGAATGTTACTCTGAACAAGGAGTCTGTGTGTCGCGATTTGTGGGTCTGATCTGAAAAGAGAATTGTGTGATATTCTATGATAGACACGCAATCAAAACTATCTGTTGATCCAAGGATAATGCTCCATAATGAAGGGGACATTTCCACGGCGAAATGTAAACACTTTTCATTTCTTGAATGTTTTACCGAGCAAAAGAGAATCTATTTGGTGCCTCTAAAAGTAAGGGTTTTAAGCCAATATAATTGTTACGGCCCTTTCAATAAATCAGATGGGATGCTGATTCCTAGGGTGGTAGACATACCCATCGACGTATTGTGATTCAGGGACAATATACTCTAATCATGAATATTTTGTGGGGAAAAACCATGTTTGTGTAGGTAACAAGAAAGCAATATATATATATATATATATATATATATATATATATATATATATATATATGACAATTTTATATGGACACCCCTGTGTGTCAAAATAAAAGACCTCTTCGAGATAAAGATATAAAGTGTAAAAGAATAGCTTATTATAGAATTGCCATTCTTGCACAGAAGAAATCAACTCCTATGTTTCTTGTAAAATAACTAATTCAAAACAGAAAAAAGAAAAAAAAATGTCCTGTTAATTCACAATTCAAAAAGTCGGGGATATCTTCAATAAGAGTATTTATGCTTGGTTAGTTTGTCTTTTATGGCATATCAACCCTTGTGTGTTACTTATTGCTAAATCCTGATATCTACCTATCTATCTATCGATAAAAAAGGAAGGGGAGTAAATGGACATTAGGATGATTTGGATTTTAAGATATGTATTACTGTAATTGATTTCATTGAATTATTTAATAGAAATTTTAGTTTTGTTGTAATTCCTTAAATTATAATTAAACCCAAAGAATTTCATTAAAATGAAGTTTAAATTATTATAGAAAGTAAACGAAATAAGACCGTAAGTAACCAAAATAGGAGGAGACTCCTTCTCTCTCCGGGCCTCCCGTGACCATCCCCATTCTGGCTGTATTCATTATCTCCATGTTGGAACTGAAGATGTCCTGTTAAATCAATTTGGAGTTATTGATTTATATCAATGCTCTTAGAACGATGAAAATAAATTTATAATCATAAAGTGATCGAATTTTGGTTTTTCTTGAAGGTATGTATATATCTATATAATTTGGGAGCGAACAGTTTGTAGGGGACTTAAAGTTTAGACTAGGTTTCAAACCTCAATTGATTGCATGTAGTTGAATGGCTACAAGTATTCCTCTCTAACACAAATTACCATATGAAATACAAATCATTTGTTTGCACAAAGTCATAGATTTTCTAGTATTTCTATTCAACCTTAGTAATTCTGTTTATTATAAATGAATAATTTGTAAGCAGCTTTATGATATTGATAATCCTACGTAAATAATTGAACAATTCTATTTGACCCATATATGGGACATTTAATGGTATGGCAAATCTGAATGAGAGTAGATTTAGTGTCATTGCAAGGGAGCTCTGCATTTCCAAAAGCTCCTGGATACCATCCAATGAAGTTTAAGTCATATCCAGGATACTTGTTGAGTATTTCTTTCATCTCTCTGCATCAGCGCATTCTTGAGTCCGTCGACAAGGTGGGAGAATTTTTGGGCGAGAAAGAAGTGGATATTAGCTGTTTAACTACCGTGTACATCTATAGTTGAATTTCTAATGGCGTGCCTTATTCGAATATAGTCGAATTTCGAAACACCAACTAATATAGCGGACAACATCGCAAAAACACAGTGGAACAATAGTTGAAGACCGACCACAGTGCCCGGTGCGATAAAAATGAAAGTTCGATCATCGCACCATGTTTTATATTCGTTGAATTACTAGCAACAAACGACTGCAATTGGGAGTTTTTCACGTCACCGTTAGCTGATGGTCTTTCACTGGAGTTTGAATGATAGCAAGTCTCCACAAGTCTCCGGGACTTTTCTCAGTATTCGGGTCGATCTCAATAATAGTGTAGTTCGGATGATCTCTTATTTCCAAGTCCTCCAGTTCATTTATTAATCCTTTGGTCACTGTGCCAAAAGCACCAATTACAATTGGTAAAAAGTCACTTTTATTTTCTACAGTTTTTTTTTCAATTCCCTAGCAAGATCGAGGTACTTATCCTTCTTTTCATGTTCTTTCAATTTTACTCTATGGTAAGCCGAACAGCAAAATCCCTAATTTTGCAAGTTCCCTTTTTTATTGATTATGTAGGTCTGGTCGTCTGATAGAGATAAGGTGATTCATTTGTATGTCAAAATCCCATATGAGTTTGTGTGTCTCTTTCTCCAGGACATATGCTGGGTTGTGCAGATATTATTTGTTCGCTATCATTATATTTAATATTATTGTTATAATTATTTGAGAGATATTCAAACCAGCGTTAGCTGATGACTTTCTACAAGAGTATGAGTGACAGCAAGTCTCCTTGAGTCTTCAGAACTCTACTCAGTATTCTGGCCGTTATAAATAATGCTGTAGTTTGGATGGTCTCCACTCGTTCGCCAACTTCCAAGTCCTCCAGTCCCTTTAGTAATCCTTTAGTTACTGTACCAAAAGTAACATTCACAGTTGGTATAATTGTCACCTGCATGTTCCACAGTTTTTTCAATTCCCTAGCAAGATCGAGGTACTTATCCTTCTTTTCACATTCTTTCAGTTTTATTCTGTGGTCAGTCGGGACAGCAAAGTTGACAAGCTTGCATGCTTTTTTTTGTTGTTGTTGATTATTATTAGGTCTGGTCTTCTGGTCGGTATTAGGTGATCCGTCTGTATGTCAAAGTCCCATGAAAGTTTATGTGTGTTATTTTCTAGGACAGGTGCTGGGTTGAGCATTTTCCATTTGGTCGTATGGTCAAATTAAAACTTTTTGCACATCTCCCTGTGGATCACCTTGCCGAACCAGTCGACTCTAGTCGTATATTCCTGTTGCGCTAATTCGCTACATTCGTTTATTATGTGATTGACGGTTTCATCTCTGTCACTGCATAGCCTACATTTGCTATTTTGTTGCATCTTATCTATTCTCGCTTTGATATGATTGGTTCTTACGGCGTTGTTTTGTGCTGCTATTAGGAGAGATTCTGTTTCTCTCTTGAAGTCTCCTTTTCTTAGCCATGTATTATTATTATTATTATTTGTTTGTTAAGCCTCTTTAGGTATCTAAAAGAGTATCTTTTGCATTGAACATATACGCTGTTTATACAACCGAGCCACACCAAACCCAATTAATGTATTTAGAGATCAAATTCTGCTAGTAATTCATCCGTGAGTTCCCCAAAATGCCCTCTTAAATTATTTTTCTTGCCATTTTTTTATGAAACCATCCAATCTAAATTTACAATTTCCAACACTACCGATGTTTTGGATCTGATTAAGCAATTTGTTCGAAAATCTATTTCTCTAATCCAATCTGTTAGGAAACTTGGTTTATGAAATATGTCTTGACAGTAAATTTCCATTTCGAGGAGAAATATTGAAAAAATGTCTACCCTAATTAGAAATTCCATTTATTATTGCGAAAGTTTCAATTAGATGACCTCTTATTCTTCTCTCTTGTTAAGAAGTTAATCCTAATTTCTCTAATATTTCCCAAAGACTTTTAACTTTTTTTCTCGTTTTTTTTTATTATTCTTGTCATCATATGAATGGTCCTTCGTTAAATTGATTTAAACCCACGCGTATTTTATTGGTGATATCTATATTTTGTCTAAACGGCAGGGATAAACAATTATTTACAAATAATGATCTCTTATTTTTATTTAAAAACCAGACGGTCGATGATTGGAGTATAATCGATATGCATCGATAAAATTAGATAGATATTACAAGTGAGATGTAGGGAAACATAGATAGATAGATATAAAGAGACTGAGACGGATAGATAGATAGATAGATAGATAGATATGAAGAAACCGAGATAGATAGATAGATAGATAGATAGATAGATAGATAGATAGATAGGTTTCTTTTGTTTTGTATTAAACATAAACTTCGTGGGTTATTTAAACCCGATGCTATACTTATCGGATAAAAGCGGTGATACTATTTTGCGTTCTGGTGAGTGAACGCTTGTAATATTAAATAAAGGACGAACCACGATATGAGAGGAAATAGAGATATATTCTCAGGAAAAAGTCTATACAATAGAGAGACTATTAGTAAACAAGAACATAGGATTAGTGAATACAGAATAAAGATATAGTCCAACGATAGTATTGGCTTCCGTTATTACGGTAGCAAGTAAGATGATCTAGTGCGATCTCCAGTCTCCAACGCTGTAATACTATTCCTATAAGAAGCTGCTCTTCACCTTCTAGTCTGCCCTGGTATTAGTAGCTACTGCTATATTTGGCAGATAGATAAAGGTGGTGATACCCAACACTATTTAATACAATGCTTCGGATTAGCTATGATATTGATTGCTATAAACAGATTGAAATAGATAGATAGATAGATATTACAGTCCAGTTTTTCGAGGTGTAAATGTCGGAATTACATTGCTACAGATAAGGCTAGAGATAGATAGCTATAACAGACTAAGATAGATAGATAGATAGATAGATATTACTGTTCTGTTTCTCGAGTTTAGGCGTTTGGAATACATGACTGTCATATGTTACCCATTAAAAGATGATTTTATTTTCCTTCTCTTGAAATTCAGAGTAATGGTCAATAAGAAGGACAACAAGATTTCAATTAACACTTTCAATTTTAGAGCAGCCCTATTTTAATAAAAGCATCAATCACTTTTTAAGATCCTTTCTATTTCTCTTCTGGGTAAATCTAACTCGACCAAAAAGTATATATATATATATATATAAAATTAACTTAAATCGCGAGTCGGAAATCTACTTAAGTTTCACCTTAACGGATCATCAGAAAGTCTAACCCACTTCCTGATGATCCGTTAAGGTGAAACTTTAGTAGAAGATTTCCGACTCGCGATTTAAGTTAATTTTATAATTGGCTTCACTCGTGTTGAGCACTCTTGTAATTGTAGCATTGCAGTGTTCGCGGAAGGTTTTAGTTTTCTTTTGACCAACTGACTGCATATCCCTTGATTTTTTTTCAAGGGGTCTGACGAGGTTGGCCTTTTCTTTCTTTTTGACCGATAATATTTTTTCTTTTTCCTCCGGGCGGTGATTCGAGATATTCTTATTTCTTGTTCCTGGCGGGTATTTTTCTTTTTTTCTGGTACCGTGAATGCTGGTAGATATTAGATTAGTACATATATATATATATATATATATATATATTGACATCGTCTTTTTTCTCAACGATTGAAGGACACATACCTTCCTTATGGGGAGTAAGAAATAAAAGGTACTGGTTCTTACAAGCACTTGATATCTGTTGACATCTTTGAACGACAATTCATTTTAGCATTGTCTTTCTCCAAGATTAAAGAACCCAGTCTTTCACATTGCTTACTTATTATTGATGAATTCAATTGGATAATGATTTTCTCACAGGTTCAAGTGAGTGCAAATACTTTCAACCGAAACAACGAAACAGTCTGACTGGCTGACAAACGTGGGTTGAGTACTCGAGTGGGGAATTGTCGGCTTCTACATAAGCGTAAACGTAAAGCTCTTCTCATGAATTAAGCGCTCCGGTAGCTGATAAGCGTATATGTAAATAAATATATACGCAAAATTACTTCGCTTACCATGACCGAGACTTTCTGGTTCATACATCTGACTTGCGTAAAGTCAACCGGTTTCGATCCCAGCTTGAATCATCTCGCGTGTTTAGTCACACTGAATAGTTGTGATATAACGAAATACTTTGTGAATAATTATATATATATATATCATGTCGTCTCGCCACTTTTCCTTATCGTTCATCGCCTCTGGCAGGTCTTCTGGGATACATCCTGTATCCTCACACAGCTGTTGTATGTATGCAGGTCGTCTTGCTTTAGCTCGGCCATATGTGGGGGTCCATAGGAGTACATCACTTATGAGCTCGTCCCTGCTCCTCCAGCTGTGTCTTGCGTGCCTGGTTCGTCTAACTTGGATAGTTTTCGTGATGGGAGGAAAGTGGCCGTATAGTTGGTGCTTTGTGGGGTGTTGCCGCCAGGACTTGTTTAATATTGCTCGCAACATTCTTGTGTAGTTGCCGTCTAGCTTCTTCTCCAGCAGCTTTGTTAGCATCCAAGTAGTGCATCCATAGAGTAGTATTGACACGACCGCAGCTTGGAAGAAACTGCGTTTCATTTTATCCGTCAGGTCTGCAGTGTTTATCTGTTTGCTTGTGTCTGTGTGGAGGAAACCTCAATAACATTAAAGGGAAGTTGATCTAATGCCAAAATAATTTTGTAATGTTTGACCATTAGTCAAAATATTATGCGATTGGACAATAGAGTCGTCTGATAGACTTGATTTGAAAATGATGCTGTTTAAACAGAAGAAAATCATAGATATCATATTAACCATCCCCTTTGCTCGGGCAGGATATGACACAAGGTCAAATTTTTAGCGGAGTTTAGCAGGTTTAAATTCAGAGTTTTCCTTCTCCTAGACTAGTTGCATCATCAAGGCTGAAGAACCCAGTCTTCCCTACTATTGACCCATAGCTGGAGGGAGAATGATTAGATTCATACCTTTCCCAAAGGTATTAGTGCCATGTGAAATGCAATCAGTCTCGTCCAGGATTTGAACTCGTATCGTCGTGTCCATTACACCACGGGCACATCCTCATATTTTTCCAACCCCTCCGCACGGTCAATTTTCAAGCAGAGTTTAACAGGTTTGAATTCAGAGTTTTCCTTCTCCTTGTCTAGTTGCCTCATCAAGGCTGAAGAACCCAGTCTTCCCTACTATTTACCCATAGCTGGAGGGAGAATAATTGGATTCATACCTTCCCCAAGGGTATTAGTGCTATGTGTAATGCTATCAGTCTCGTCCAGGATTTGAACTCGTGTCCCCGTGTCCATTTCCTACGACGATAACCATTAGACCACGGGCACCTCCAAGAAGAAAATCATAGATATAATCTGTAATTCATTTGTTTTGTAATTGCTTTATTATATCCAAAATTAATAGCCTACCATTTAGTGTTTTTTTTCGGAAAGGGCCATCTTTCCTTTTTTCGAACTTAAAAGCTACCAGATCATATAGAATCGAATAGAAATTAAATTTTCCATACAGGATAAGGGTGGAAATAGCAAAGATACCCAAGAGGAATCTTGGGATAAATTGAGGATTCTTTTAATTTAAATAAAGGGAAAAGTTGATTTTAATTTTTTTCTTAAAATATGAAGTTCAAGAAAAAATAACAAAGAGAAATAGGATTTTAGTAAAACCCAGAATTTATCAAGGGAAGAAAGAAATCACGTCAGTTTAAAAGAAGTAATTTTGGAAGGGGTGATAAAGGACGCGAAGAAGAAAAAGAAAAGGGATTTGAAAAAGAAAGCCGAGAATGAAGGAAAAAACGAAATATATAAAAGATATTGTAGAAGAAAGAAAAAGAATTAACATAACGGTAGTGTTTTCAGAGAAGAAAGATATGAAAAAGAAAGAAAAAAGAACGAAAGAAGATGAAGCGGGTTTGAAAGAAAGAAAGAAAGAAAGAAAGAAAGAAAGAAAGAAAGAAAGAAAGAATTTTGCGAAAAATTATAAAATAAAAAAAAGTATTTCAATCAAACCAACGAACCAATAAAAAGCATAAAAAAGAAAGAGAAAAAGAAAGAAGATATGGGTTCAAAAAAAGAAGATAAGTAAAGCGAAAGAAAGAAAGAAAGATTTTTGCGAAAAAATATAGAATAAAAAAAGGATTTGAATTAAACCAACGAACCAATAAAAAGCATAAAAAGGAAAGAGAAAAAGAAAGAAGTTATGGGTTAGAAAGAAAGAAAGAAAGAAAGAAAGAAAGATTTTTGCGAAAAATTATAAAATAAAAAAAGTATTTCAATCAAACCAATGAACCAATAAAAAGCATAAAAAAGAAAGAGAAAAAGAAAGAAGTTATGGGTTAGAAAGAAAGAAAGAAAGAAAGAAAGAAAGAAAGAAAGAAAACATTTCAGAAAAGTTGTAAAATTTAAAAAAATATTTGCATCAAACAATCGAACAAAAAAAAAATTCATTCCCCAGTCGATTTATAAATGAATTGTTGTTTAGAAAATCAGTTTCAAGAATGAAAAGAAGAAAAAATTAATCAATACGAAAGAAATACGAAAGAAGTATGATGATAGATGAAAGCAGAAAATTCGAGAAGTTCGATTAACTTGTAGAAAGTCTTAAAAATAAACGCAACGAAACGGCGAAAACAACAGAAAAACGAAAAAATATAATAGAACAATTAGAAAGAAAATATATTAAAAAAATTTGAAAAATCAAAAATAGATAAAACAAAAAAAAAAAAATAAAATAAAATCAAAGTAGAAAAAAAGAGTCAAAGGAAAAAAAAAACTATTGTCAAAGAAAGAAAGGAAACAATCCGAGAAAAAATAGTTCCAAAAGGAAGGAAATGAGAGACGGAACAATTGAACAAATGCCGTCATTATTGAATTATGTAAATCGGCGGGAAAAAAAAAAAGTTGAAATCTCAAGGCAAGATGGTGAAGCGGACGAATCTGAGTAATGAAGACAGGAAGAAAGGAAGGAAGTGAAAAGAAAACTAAGCATGCTAGGAAAGAAGAAATGACGTGATAAGGAAAAAAATCTTGCACAAAAATATTAGCAAAAGGAGAAAGACGAGAAAAAGAATCCCTCTGCAATTAGGGAAGCAAATTAAGGAAATACTTGAGGGTTTTTTGTTGTTTGGTTTTTTTTTTTTTTGCTTTTTTTTATCAGTTTTTGTTATTTGTTTTTTTCTTGAATTATTGAAGTAGGACCGGGTATTTAAAAGGATCTTGTCATTGGCAGGGAGAGAAAAGGTTTTGTTTTGTTTTGTCTTTTTTTTTTTTGTTGTTGTTGATTTTCTTCTTTATTTATTTTGGATTATGATGGCTTTTGTCATTCGCTATTTTCGGTAATAGCGTGCTAGGGAAATAAAAATACTAAAAATAGATAGATAGATAGATAGATAGATAGATAGAAGAGGGAGACTGATGATATGATTGTGACAAGCATATAGAAGTAAGGAGATAGAGATGTATAAATAAATAGATTAATAGTTAGAGAGAGAGACATAGACATAGACAGAGAGAGAGACAACTTAACTGACTGTGATAGATAGATAGATCTCCGTATATATATAGCTAGAGATGTACTGGCTGAGATGGGTGAATAGAGAGGGAGAGAAAGACAGAGGGAGAACTAAACTGAGTGTGATAGATTGATATGTAGATTACATATAGATGCAGAAACCACTTTGCGAATTAATATAATTCAAAATTTGACCAGCCCATCAATATATTTACTTCTCAACATTGATGATTTCCTCATCTTATTTGAGGAAATGTTAATTCGTGACACCCGCGTAGTACTTTGATATAAGTATGTTTCTTTTAATATATATATATATATATATATATATATATATATGTATTACATGCAAGTGTCTGCAACCATTAACTCATCAAGTGAGCTTGTGAGAATCATAAACCTCTATAATACTATATATATATATATTCGACTTTCTCCATCAGAAGAGAGGAAGTACATTAAAAAAGATCCAGGATAAGACTCTAACTCCACCAGCTTAGATATTGCAATCCACATAAAATAACGACATTCCAGCAAAATGTCGTGTTACTGTGAGTTGATGCTGGCTTCTCTAGGTTAGTTATGATGATCCTTCAGCTCCGAAACCATACCTGAACCCAAAATCATCATCCGATAAAAACTATGTTAGAAGCAAAGCTGCTGTACAAACATCAGTCTTTTTATATATATATATATGTATATATATATATATATATATATATATATATATGTATGTATGTATGTTTAGAAAAGAGTTTCTAAAACCAATATTTTATGTGCGTGTCACGCGGACATATCATGTCAAGTGACAAATTTCAAATAGCATAAATGTTACTGATTAGCCACTTTTTCAGTATTTCTGTCTGATGATTGTGGGATCAAAATGAAACTTCAACTGAGTTCATAGTTAGGATAATTTTCCATCGTAGCATTGACCACTTTTCTTATATGCTTTTTATCTTCTCTTATTTGATATATATATATATATATATATATATACTGAGAGAGAAAGAGTAAAAATGAGAGCAAGAGAGAGAGAGAGAGAGACAGAGAGAGCAAAACGGACAGACAGACTGACTGATAGAAAGGCAATTATGTGTAAGAAAAATCACTTATATTTTATTGGTAGGAATTGACTACTACAAACTTACACACAAACACTAGCGCACGATAGATAGATAGATAGATAGATATGACTCAGGGAGTTTGACAGACTGAGGGAAGTAGAATTGTAATAGAAAGGGAAATGTATGACCAGACTGAAATTATTTGAAATATCTTTTTATTTGTTTTTGCAGAGCGAATTAGTTAAGACAAAATATCTTCAGAATACATACATTCAATTACAAAGACTTCAGAAAGAAAACCTAGATTAAAAACATTTTATCCACATTCGATGAAAAAAAGCTTTTTTTTAAATTCGCATTAACTATTTGTTTGTCTATCATTACACTCTGTGTGTTGCTGTAGAATACACCGACTGCTTCTCTGCAGAGGGATAAGACCCCCCCAACGAGTGTCCTGGATATGACACTAAACAATTTGATGGTGAGGTTCCAGCAGTGCTGGAGCTTTGGGGAATGCGGAGTACCCTTTCATTGCCATCGCTCCCAGGTCCACTCTGGCCCGGAGTGGTAGCACCTGATAGGGCGCTATCTATGGATTAAATAGAACTAACAGCATACTTATGCTAAAATGAATTGAGTAAACTGAATAGCTTGAAATAGAAATGTTTTTCACAATTAAACCGTACTTACACTTAAACTGCATGCTTATGCTTAACTGAATTATTTCAAATAGAACTGTTTTTCGACATTAAAACTGTATTTACCCTTAACTGAATTATTACATATAACTGCTTAAATAGTTAGAAACGAAAATGTTTTTGACAATTAAACTGTGTACTTATGCTAAACTGAACTGTTTTCAGTAGAACAGATTATTTATATAAAAATGGATTTGGCGTTAAATAACCTACGGAGGTTGATATGCCATAAAACCAAACAAACCAAACCAAACCATTACATTCTGTATATGTAAGTCATGTCCACACCTGTTTTAATTAGACCAACATTAGACCGATTTTTTTTCAGGTTGGCCACCCTAACTAAAAGTCAAAGGATCAGTATTAATCTGGGTTGTCGATGTTGAACATTCAGTTGATGTTTGCAACTCAAAATTCACCTGCCCTGTTGGTGGGTGGGGGACAAAAAAAAAAGAAGATTACCCATTTCCGAGCAGTAAAAAAAGGCGTGTTCAGAGCATGACCCTAACTACATTTGATGGTAAAGCTTCAGTTCTGGTGATCCTAAGATTATGGGTAACTCATTCTAACGGAGAATGACTGTAGCTTTTGTAGTCTATCTATGATTCGATCTGTTTAAAAATGGTTCATATTCGATAAAAATACTTGTTTCAGTATAGCTGTAAATTATTTCAATTAACAATATTTACTGGAACCTATGATTGCATTTCACATAGCACTAATACCCTTGGGAAAGGTATGAATCCAATTATTCTCCCTCCAGCTATGGGTAAATAGGAGGACAGACTGGTTTCTTCAGCCTTGGTGAAGCAATTAGTCTAGGAGAAGGAAAACTCTGAATTCAAACCTGTTAAACTCCGCTTAAAAATTGACCTTGTGTCATATCCTGCCCGAGCGGAGGGGTTGGTAAATAGGATAATAGGGAAAGTCAATATGCCGTAATGGCCAATATAAAGAAAGTCAGTAAGTTGGTGAACTAAGTCGAGGGGGAACCCGAAGGCTGCTTTTTCAATTGCTACAACACTAAGGTGTAGGAAAGCGCGCTACTCCTTTACCTAAATTGCTCCACTTTACCCTTGATCCATACCTTATAATGCTGAGTATTGAGCAAGGAGGCATCAAGCACCATTTTTTGAGTTTTTGGTATGATTCAATCTAGGATTGAACTCCGTTCTCTCAGACCATTGGCGGACACTCTAACCATTATTCCAATGGGCTGGCAGTAAAGTTGGCGACCGTAATCGAGGAGGACCCGAAGGCTCTCTTTTCAATAGCTACTACACAGAAGTGTAGGAAAGGGCGCAACTCCTCTTCCTGGATTGCTCAACTTTACCGTTGATCCATACCTTATAAAGCTGAGTCTTAAGCCAAGAGGCATAAAGTACCATTTTTTAGTCTTTGGTATGATTCGACCTAGGATTGAAACCCGGTTGCCCGGACCATTGGCGAACATTCTACACATTAGGCCAATATATAAGGAACACCAAATATATCATAAGTTATTCTTCTCTTAAGCAAGCAATTTCTCCATTTTTAAATTGTATAGCTTTTAGTTCAACATTTTAATTTTCATCTTTCATCAAGCCCAGTCAGCTGGAGATCGAAAATACGCCGACTGTATGCCTACAGAAGTGAACTCCGGTCTCCAGCGCTTTTGGCGAATACTAAACGCTACGCCAATGGACCAGTTCTTATATGCTCCACTGGGACACACTTTGGTCGGCTGTGTTCACTTATACACGGATGAGATCGTGTGTGTCTTGGTTCCGGTGGCAGTCAGTGCAGGTCGTCTGACATGAATTCCGGGAAGCCGGTATCCATGCCAGGCGCGCTAAGACCGGTGCTCCTCGAGCCTCAGGTGGCCGTCCCACCAGGCTCTAACTCGCCTCGAAGAGACAAGGTTTATTGCCTGGCGCCTGAGGCGTCCATTTTTCGGGGAATGCTGACGGGGCCCGGGGCAGTTTGGGGAATGGTGGGCGTGTCTGGGAAACGGTTCTGCGCCTGAACCCACCTTAAAAAAAGGCCATGTGCCACAATCGCCCGTTTGGTGGGGCAGGCGACAAATACCTGTATTACAACATTGTGGTAAGCGCGTTCGAACTCAACTCGTGCTGTTATATTTACTTATGGAAAAATGCTGTTGGGAAAGGCATGAACTCCTATATCTCGGCAGCTATGGCTTAAATAGTACCACTTTTGTTCTTCTAATGGAAAAGCTTTGGAATAAGCTAACGCATTAAGGTTTATGCTTAAATTTCAAAAAATTCACTTTAGTATAAGTACTCTGTTTAGTTCTATTTAAAAACAGTTCCCCTTCAAACAGTTCAGTTGAGCGTAAGGGCGCAGTTTCAATGTCAAAAACAGTACTATTTCAAACAATTTAGTTTAGTATACAGTTTAGTCCTCCTTGACCTACAGATAGGACCTAACAGTTCCTACCACTCCGGGTCAGAGTGGACCTGGGAGCGATGGTAATGAAGATCCAGTATTACTGGAACCTCATTAGATTGTTTCGTGTCATATCCAAGATACAAGATATCCAAGATAGTGGGGGGGTCTTACCTCTCAGCAGAGATGCAGTCGGTGTATTCGACAGCCCCAGCCGACGGGACAATGTTAGTCAGGATTATTATTAGTTACTTGAAATCATATAGACGTGTGCAAATAAACAGAGAGTATTAAATAGAAATAATTACTTGAAACGATATAACTATAAGTATAAGAGGGAGGGAATGTTGTATCTCACATGTTGTATCTCACATGTTGTATCTCACATGACTGTAATCAAAACACTCTTTAAAAAACTAAACAAAAATGTAAAAAATAATGTACTGTGAACACATTTCCACAAGCATTCGGCATAACATGTCCCTATACGGGCTGCCATGCCGATAAAATCAATCAATCAATGTTTTCATTCCTATTTTATAGGCTTGGGTCATAAATAATTTCTGTTTAAGTGAAATTTAATTTATGCAAGAAAAATTTCAGAAAGAAATAACATCAATCAATAGGATGTTCGCCATTATTTTTAATCACATTTTGCCATTTATACGGTATGATTCCTTTCAAGTAAAACTCGGCTGGTTTCAAGCTCAAGAAAATTTTTACAACACCTTTCACCTCTTCTTCTTGGGAGATTTTTTGTCATTAAGAACATTTTTTAAAGGAAAAACATGTGTTGTATAGCCACATAATACATCTACATATGCATGCAGAATCATAACGACACAATAAAGACGAGCGACACAGTTCTTTCGAAAAATATACCTCTCGTTTTATTTGAAAGGGTTCGAAAGGGTTACTAATGGTTTTACTGTGTGAGAGGTGAGTTGGAGACTGAACAGAACTGCAACATATTGACCCCACTCTTATAGCCATAACAGCGTTTCTTTCCCGTTCTCCCTGCTGGCTAAACCGGGGGCCTGAGGCCCAGCCTCTCTGAGGCATGGTCCTCATTCCAGCATCTTCTCTCCAACTAACTGACTTCCTGTCTTCACCCGGGTTATGTAATCGTTCGACGTCCAACTTTTTCTTGTGGGCGTCACAAATCGCACTCATTCAACTCATCCACGGTCAAAGTTATATCCTGATATTCCTCGACCGGATGCGCCTGTTATTTACATTGGTGCATTTCCTATTTTGACAATTTGGCCGGAGTGAATATGTTACACATGAAAATCACTTGGTGCAAATTGTTGAGAATATAATGAATGGGATGGAACAGACCAGACTAAATCCAAGTTTTTCTTGTTCGATTATAAGCAAATGTGACCTTTCGTTATTGTATGGAAGTACAACGTTGTTCCTATTGATTCGTGCAGGGCGTTTTCTGTGATGCTCTTGCACACTTTGATCCTATTGAGTAGATGACTGTGGTTTTAACACTAAGAATAAATAATACTACCGTGATCCTACCATACATACAGCAAAACATTTCTTCTAAGGAGCTCTTTAGGTTAAGCTACGGAGATTCATCCTTGTCAGTCCACATGCCGTTAGCAATGAAAATTGTCATAAAATATCTATTTTAGTCACCAGAAATGATATTCTCGAGAAATCGGATATTTCTCTGTATTGAAAGATGACTTCTAGCAATGAATATGCGATCTTCCTTATTTTTCACTCGAAGATTATGAGGAACACTGACGCCCAGTCAGCTGGGTCTATAGAATACATCGACTGCATCTCTGCCAGGGGGTACGGCTCCGCCAAAGAGTAAAACTAAACAATCTGAAGGGGAAGCATCAGATAATCTGGAACTTTTGGAAATGCGGAGTCCTCCTTAGTTGCCATCATTTCCAGGTCCACTCTGGCTTGGAGAGATAGCACCTGATGGGGTCCTATCTATAGGTCAAATGGAAGTAAACTCTTATCCCGTTTGAAATTAACTGTTTTTCCATTTAACTGTGCGTAAAAAACCGTGTACTTAGGCAAAATTTTATTGTTTGAGATAGAACTGTTTTGATATTTAACTATGCTTAAACAAAACTGTACTTATACAAAACTGAACATTTTGAAACTTTTATCAAAATTACTTAATTTGGCATTAAATGACCCGAAGAGGGTTGATACGCCGTAAAACAAAACAACTCCCCAACCAACCTTTGTTTTTCAAGCGATGCCAGATTTTTATTCGTATGCGGTGATGTTAACTCCTTATTCTCGAATCCGATGATTGCGTTCCAGTGATTTTCTTAAAGTATTCTATTCAATGTCTGAATTTGATTGTCTGGGTTCATGCCTCTGCAACCTCAAGCTCAAAAGAAACGCTTGAATTTTTGTCGCTACATCTGTAGCGTTTTTGTTATTTTTCAATTTCCCCAACATTATGAGTCAGATATGCTCAATCATTTCCTTCATTTTAGGGGTGTGAGATCATGATACGCACCCATGCTCTACTGAAATTGGAATGATTGAAGACAGTCCTTAATCAGGTAATTTCCAGTTGCATTTGAAACGTTGGAAGATTAAAATGCGTAGTAAGAACTTATTTTTGAAAAACGAAAATTATTCATAACTCAATTATTATAAACCAACAGTTTTTCACGCAAATGAAAAAGAGGATAATATAGTGTTGTGGAGGTGCCCGTGGTGTAATGGTTATCGTCGTAGGAATTGGACACGATGATACGAGTTCAAATCCTGGACAAGACTGATTGCATTTCACATAGCACTAATACCCTTGGGAAAGGTATGAATCTAATTATTCTCCCTCCAGCTATGGATAAATAGTAGGATAGATTAGGTTCTCCAGCCTGGGTGAGGCAACTAGTCTAGGAGAAGGAAAACTCTGAATTCAAAACTGTTAAACTCCGCTTAAAAATTGACCTTGTGTCATATCCTGCCCGAGCGGAGGGGTTAGAAAAAAATGAGGTGGCGCCCGTGGTGTAATGGTTGTCGTCGTAGGAAATGAACACGGCGACACGAGTTCAAATCCTGGACGAGACTGATTGCATTTCACATAGCACTAATACCCTTGGGAAAGGTATGAATCCAATTCTTCTTCCTCCAGCTATGGGTAAATAGTAGGACAGACTAGGTTCTTTAGACAACTAGTCTAGGAAAAGGAAAACTCTGAATTCAAATCTGTTAAACTCCGCTTAAAAATTGATCTTGTGTCATATCCTGCCCGAGCGGAGGGGCTGGTAAATATGATATTAAAGTGTTGTATATAATGTTGCCACATAATAAATATGCATATATACACCTATACATGCAGAATACATATTGACGCAATGATTAATAAAGACGAGCAAAGACTTATTTAAAAAAAAATATACTTCTCCTTTTATTTGAAAGGGTTGTGTGTGTGAGAGGGAGTTGGAGACCGAACAGAACTGCAATATATTGACCCCAACTCTTATGGCCATCAGTGTTGTGTCTTTCTCGTTCTCCTGATGCTTAACCTAGCCCCTGGGGCCCAGCTTTCTGCTGACTGCTGGCTTTCTCTACCACATCTTGTCACCAACAGGTCTGGGCTCCAAACTCACCGACTTCCTGTCTACACCGAGTTATATGATAGTTCAATCGCCCACTCAATATCTTTGGAACGGCATGTTTGATCGTCATCAAGCGGAAATAACTGTCATGCAGTTCACATGTCACTCACTACCGGTGCACCAGTTTATGACTGTACCATGAGATTTTACCTTGTCCCATATTGTCAGCCAAGCCCGCCTACGCGATTTCTTCCCATAACTGCCATCGGAATGTGTCACTTCCTTCCGGGGCATCACATTGGATGGCATGTTTGGCCGGGTTGAAGGTCAATATACAACAATAATTCACAAAAATTCAGGACCAGTAAACAGAAACCTTTAAACGGGTTACACCTGCTTATGGAGACCAACTCCTGTTTAAAGCACAGGTTTTGAATATACCACATTTTTCGATGTCCAGCGTATTCTGAAAGGTACGGATCGTTCTGGTTGACTTTTCACTTCACAAACTGAAAGAAATGTGATAAAAGCTGATTACCATCAAATGCTATTGATGTCTGGATCTCACCATCTCTGTCTTTGTCCCTGTGTCTCTCTCACCCCTGGGGGTGTCCTTGTGGTGTAATGGTTAAAGAGATGGACTGCAGAATCGTAGTAAGCGAGTTTGAACAGCAGGCGCGCTATTACGTTCACTTTCCGGCAAATATTCATGGGAAAGGTATGAACCCCCCTATCCTCCAAGATATGGGTTAAATAGTACCACTACTGTTCTTCTAGGAGAATGGCTTTGGCATTAAATAACCTACAAAGTTTGATATGCCATTAAATAAAGAAACCAAACCAAACCAAACTATCTCTCACGCCCCTCTCTCTCTCTCACTCACACACGCACACAATCTCTCTCTCTCTCTTTCACACACACACACACACACACACACTCTCTCTCTCTCTCTCTCTCTTTGTTTACATATATATATATATATATATATATATATATATATATATATATATATATATAAAGAGGCTGTTTGCATTTCAGGAGAAATCGGGTATTTCTCTGCATTGAAAGATGACTTCTTGCAATGGATTCGCGATCTTCCTTGTTTTTCACTCAAAGATTGTCAGGAATACATACATCGAGCTTGCTCAATTTTCCAATGTATTTCGGGTCCAGTCAGCTGGGTCTATAGAATACATCTCTGCAGAGGGGTACGACTCCGCCAACAAGTTTCCTGGATATAATACTAAACAATCTGAAGGCGCGGTTTCAGTTAATCTGGAGCTTTGGGGAATGCAGAGTCCTTCTTAACAGCTAGACTGATTCAATTCCGACTTCAAATGCTGAAAGAGGCTGTTTGCATTTCACGTAGGGCTTATACACTTGGGGCAGGTGCACACCCAATAATTCTCTCTCCTTCTATGGGTACATAGTAGGGTAGACTGTACGGAGAATTGAATCAATCTAGAAGAATGAAACCTATGAATTTAAACCTGTTAAACGTGTGTCGTTTCAAGTATGGCTATGTAATAGTAATGTTTCTATTCTATTTAAATCATTAGTTTGCACAAGGTTAGATAGTTTAAAGTACTGTTATGTAATACTAACAATTCAATTTAACATTAAAGATTACTTTGCTCACAGATACATAGTCTAAAGTATAGTAAATAATTTAATATTTCTATTTGACTCACTCCGCATCAGAGTAGACGTAGGAGTAATGGCAATGAAGGAGTACTCCACATTCCCCAAATCTCCAGGACTGGAGCCTCACTCTCAGATACAGTTTAGTGTCATGCCTACGACACTAGTTCTATATTACCCATAAATGTCACCCTATCATCATCATCATCATCATGTCACGCTGCTAGCACGGATCTCCCTGAAGAATAAGAACATCATTGAACTTTTTTTCTAAAAATAACATTTACGAGAGTAGATTAGAATTCCTTTTTTTTAAATTGATATATACACGACCGACTAAATATTTGGGCCGACCCTGTATCATTTCTCTCTAAATTCATAACAAAGGTTAATTTTGCTATTGATTGTAAAGCCCGAGATGACCTGCCTTAGAATATGCAGGAGGTGTTTATACATTTACATTCTACTCAGAAATCAGTTACACGAAAATATTTTTACAAATTAAAATAAAGTTGGCTAAGAATTTGTTCTTCTATAAGAAATGCTTGTGGTGGATTCTTTGATAAAAAGAAAAACATAATTTTTGCTTTAAATAAAATTATAATTATTTTCATATTCTTTTTGATTTAAATTATGGCAGAATTGCATTCAAATATAGAAAAAAGTTCATGTATTTCTTTAAAAACAGTAATCTATATCGTTTTTCTTTAATTTAAAGAAAAAAAACAATGAAGCCCCAAATTTTTGGTCGTTAGTTATTATATCATCATCATCATCATGTCACGCCACCAGCACGGATCTTCTTGACCCTCTCTTGCCACCTGTCTCTATCGTCCATCGCTCCCGGGAAGTCTTCATTGCTATCTCCTGTATTGGCATAGAGTTGTATGTAGGTTCTAGCTGGTCATCCTGCGTTTGCTCGTCCATGTGAAGGAGTCCATACAATTATATCGCTTTTTTAACAAGTACTACTAATCCGAGTCTAAATGGACCTGGGAGTAACGGCAATGAAGGGGTAGTATATACCCCGCCAAATACATGACGCAGTCTCAACATCAGATGGTCTTATACCAAACCAAGTCTTACCCTTCAGCAAAGATGCTGTCGGTCTCTTCTACAGTCTAAGCCGACTGAAATGTGATAAAATTGAGTTGAAGTTATTTCTCTTGACACGTTAGGTCTCATTATTTTATCGACCACATTCGTTCTTATCGTTTCATTGTTTCAGTACGAGTGGCTTGAATTTTTTTTACATCCTTCCAAAATCTGACTGCATTTATGTTAAATGTCCTTGTATTCACAAAAGTCCGTTGGGAGTTAAGTCATTTAAGGATTATAAAAAAATCTAGATATGAACGGACTTCTTTTTTAACTTATTTTTAAGCAGACTGGGTTCTGGTTCTTTACAACACCTACGGCTTCTAAGTGGTCACCCATCTACATCAGCATTTTGTGTCCTTAGCCATCTCGACTCCCCGACAAGTTTTCAAGTGAATCTATCAATTATTGTCTTAGCTAGCCCTAATTTCAATAACAGAATTCGTGGCAATGTCATCTGGATTAGACAACAAAAGGCCACTCCCACCAATTAGAAATTGTGACTTTGATTCTGGAAGACTAAAAAACAGGCAGCTTCGTTGAAGCTTCAATTGTCACAAGCAAATCTCACTCTTCTGTAGTTTCGTTTTGATTGGTCTCAATTTTTAATATCATCATATTTACCCAACCCCTCCGCTCGGGCAGGATATGACACAAGGTCAATTTTTTAAGCGGAGTTTAATAGGTTTGAATACAGAGTTTTCCTTCTCCTAGACTAGTTGCCTCACCAAGGCTGAAGAACCTAGTCTTGTTATATTGTCATCTGCTGATTGATGCAGAAATATACATATATATATATACATATATATATATATATATACTGGATACATACCGACACGATGATAAAGACGCAATAATAAACGACGCATACAGAAAGACGCCGTGACAAAGACAGACGCAGGAAGACTTCTTTATAAAATATTTTACCTCTCATTTTATTTGTAAGGTTTCGAAAAGGGTTACTCAAATTTTTTGTGTGAGAAGGAGCTGGAGACCGAACATAACTGAAATATTCTGACCCCAAAGTTATGGCCGTCAGCGTTGTGTCTTTCTCGTTCTCCATGGCTGCTCAACCGGAGCCTTGGCGTCTACTCTCCTGTGAGCTGGCTTTCCCTACTACACTCGTCTAAGTCCTCTGCAACTATACTGCTTGGCCTCCTTCTCGCCTGTCCCCACTGTCCTCAATTCGTCGGCCTTATATTACCTTCAAACTCCCACGCGGTGATATGGACACGCCTCCGCAACTTCTTCCGATATCTAGCGACCGGGATGTGTCACTTCCACTAACTTTGGAATGGCCTGTGTGATCGTCATCGAGCGGAAATAACTGTCATCCAGTTCAGAGGTCACTCTCTTCCGGTGCGTCAGCCTATGAGAGTATAATGAGATTTTTTTTTACCTCGTCCCATTTCATCAGCCAATTTCCGCCCACGCTATTTCCTCTCATAACTGCCATTGAAATGTGTCACTTCCTTCCAGTGCATCACCTTGAATGGCATTTTTGGCCGGGTCAAAAGGTCAAAACATAACAGTCTGTCCTGAAGAACCTATCATACCAACCTTCGTGGGTTACTTAATGCCAAATCAATCCTTGTAAAAAGGACAGTAGAATAACTACTAAATAAATAGTTGATGGCTAAAATAGTGTAAAATACAGATCGGCTAACAATATGGGACAAGGTAAAAATGCCACGGTGCCGTCACAAAGTGATGAACCGGAAGAGAGTGACCTGTGAATTGCATTACAGTTATTTCCGCTCGATGACGATCAAACATGCCATTCCAAAGACGGCGGAAGTGATACATTCGAATGACCATTTATGGGAAGAGATCACGTAGGCGGCCTTGGCTGACAATATGCGACAAGTTAAAAATGCCACGGTGCCGTCACAAAGTGATGAACCTGAAGAGAGTGACCTGTGAACTGCATGACAGTTATTTCCGGTCGATGACGATCAAACATGCCATTCCAAAGACGGCGAATGTGCATATTCCGATGGCCAGTTATGGGAAACATTGATGGGACGTGGAGGCGTGTCCATATCTCTGCGTGGGAGTTTGATGGTAATATAAGGCCGACGAATTGAACGGAAGATAGTGAAAAAATTCCGCTGTTCACGCAAGCTTGTCCCGTCGTTGCCCGGTGTGCGTCTTCTCGGCCATCGTCTACTTACATCGAAGAGTCCAAGCCTCATAGACGAACGATTCTAATACCTCTCCTGATTGCTCCTACTTCACACAAGCGTCAGTCGAGAAACTGAATATATATTGTTATATATATTACGTGTTGTCGTTTGTTTGGCCAGAGCGAAACGTAACAATAGTTCATAATTTTCCCAAGTATTTGTCCGAAAATGAACATACGTGCATGTTTAGAGTTCAGACCCGTTGAGCACGTTAGCCACAAAGCAAAGGGAACTCCCTCCCTAGGACGCAAGACAAATACTAAATTAAATAGATTTGAGTAGTGTAATGCTTATCATCGCAGGAAATAGTTTGGTTCGGTTTGGTTTGGTTCGGTTTGGTTTGGTTCCTTTGTTTAATGGCATATCAACTCTTTTTAGGTTATTTAATGCCAAATCCATTCTCCTAGAAGAACAGTAGTGGTACTGTTTAACCCATAGCTGGGAGGATAAGTGGGTTCATACCTTTCCCAAGGGTATTTGCCAGAAAGTGAACGTAATAGCACGACTAGAGTACGATTCTGCAGTCCATCGCTTTAGCCATTACACCACGAGGACACCCCCTGTTTGGTTCGGTTTTATGGCTTATCAATTATTGTAGGTTATTTAATGCCAAATTCATTTTATACCTATAAATAGCACTATTTCAAACAATTAGGTTTAGCATAAGTACAGTTTTTATTCACGCACAATTAAATATTAAAACAGTTCCATTCCAAACAATTCAGTTCAGCATAAGTAGGCAGTTTAAATATCAAAAACATTTCTATTTCAAACCATTCAGTTTAATCAAAAAAGTTAAATGGTTCAAAGTATAGCTATTTATCACTAACAATTTAATTAAACATCATTCGTTTATGTAATACAGCCAGATGTGGTTATGTAAAATATACAGATACGTGAAACGTTCACATGCATAGAAATCCCGAAACACTGACGACTTTCTTTAGTTCAGGTACGAAACTTTTATTACCTTCTTGACTTTTAGGTTTTCAACACGAGGAGAGAGAGACACAATTTTTACTATGCTAATTGTTCCATCTCACCCAACCATGCGCGGCGCATCTCGTAGACCCAACTGGCCTGGCCTCTCCAAGGCTCAAAAATCAACTCGCTTCACCCTGGTCCGAATCTCAACTCGCTTCGTCTAGGTCCAGATCTCAACTGACTACTTTTTTTCAAAATCACCCAAAATCCTCAGCCCATCGCTTCCGGTCATGACGTCATTCACATCCCCAGTCATTTCCTACCCGTGGTTTTTATTATGACATCTGTGATTGTCACATCGTCCCCGCGCGAGTGTGAACACCAGCGCTCAATGTGTGCCCCTACCCGTGCAGTAAGCCGAATAGTTCTAAGCCTAACTAAACCGAAAGATAAGATATAACCAACGAAAAATGATAATACAAAAAAATCCTTCCGCAATTATATAACATTTGTTTACCCACAATTAAATATCAAAACAATTCTCTTCCAAAGAATTCAGTTTAGCATGAGCATGGATGTTATTTCTATTTGACCCATTGATAGGACCATATCAGGTGCTACCACTTTGGGCTAAAGTGAACATGGGAGTGATGGCAATAAAAGGGTACTCTGCATTCCCCAAAGCTTCATCATTACAGGAGCCTCACCATCAGATCGTCGGCAGTGGAATTGCCGACGTGAGTTCAAATCTTGGGCATTACAATTTTTGTTTCAGTTTGCGCAATTTCCTTGAAAAAGGCATGAATCCATACATCCTCTACCCCAGATATGGGTAAATAGTAAAGCAGTCAGGGGTTTTGAGCCTTGAAATGAGAATTAGTATAAAAGAAGAAAATTGCTGAATTCAAACTTCAAACCAGTTATAATCTACTTAAGTATTCACCTTGTATCACATCCTACGTGTAGCGAAGGTATTTGGCAAATAAAAATCTCAATACAACTAATCCAGGAAAAAGAAAAAATCTGCAAAACCAAAACCTGACAACTGTTATTCGTAATAATATGACATCTTTTGTAACTGGTGCTAAACGGACCTTCACCAACACGAAAAAATTCACAAGTGTTTTTAGATCAACTAATCAAAGAAAAAAAAATTTCTAATTCAAATCAGTTTTAAGTAAAGTTGGGGACATTAGTCGAGGGTGACCCGAAGGCTCCCGTTTCATTAGCTACTAGACCGAATTGTTGGGAAGGGCGATACTCCTTTCCCTAGATTGCTCACGTTACCCTTGATCTCTACCTTATAGTGCTGAGTGTTAAGCAAAGCGATATCAAGTACCATTTTTGAGTCTTTGGTATGACTTGACCTGGGATTGAACCCGGTCTACCGGGCCATTGGCCAACACTATACTCATTAGGCCACTGTTGTTCAGTGAGTAAATACATAACAGGCACATTTAGATCTCTCGCGTGGTTCCTAGCTTATACTTTATGCTCGATCACTTAATTAGGAATAAGTCACGTCGCTTCGTTTTTGCTGTTAATCAATATATCGACATTGTGAAAATGTTGATATTTTTAACAACAAAAACGGACACTACAAAACAATAAGCCCTCCTAACTGTGAGATTTATCTGAACTCTGCTAGGCCCTTCCCTGCCAGTATATTCCAACCCCTGTAAATATTAAGAAGGTTTAGCATCGTGGGTTGTCCTCGTGGTTTAATGCTTCAAACGCTAGACTGCGTAATCGTATTAAGCAAGTTCGAACTCCAGCCGTTCTCTTACGTTCACTTTTGGACAGATACTATTGGGAAAAGTAAGAACCCCCTTATCATCCCAGCTCTGGGTTAATTAGTACTTCTACTGTTTTCTAGAATGATGGATTTGGCATTAAATAACCTTAGAAAATTGATATGCCATTATAACAAACAGCCTAAGCATTGCTAAATAGTGACAATCAATCGGGGACCGGTGATTTCAGTGTGATTATAAAAAGAAAAATCGTGACCTAGATATGGAAGAAGCCTGCAGGTATTGAATACGTTATGAGGAACGAGCTCAAAACTCTTCAGGAAGTAAACTGCAAAATAAGGTCACCAACATTTAATCCAAGGCGGTCTCTTTAATTTCATTGTTTTTACGAAGGGAAAATTGGGAGTGCAATCACAATAGCTAATCTAGCAAAAAGAAAAAAAGCTGCAAATTAAAAGACCGACAAGTATTATTTGTGAGAATGTGGCATCTTTTGTAAGTAAATAAGTAAGTAAAGTTGTCTCCCTTTAATCGAGGGTGAACCGAAGGCTCCTTTTTTGATAGCTACTACACCGAGGTGTAGGAGAGGGCGCTACTCCTTTCTCTTGATTGCGCCACTTTACCTTTGATCCAGACCTTACAATGCTGAGTGCTAAGCAAGGGGCATCAGGTACCATTTTTGAGTCTTTGGTATGACTCGACCTGGGATTGAACCCCGGTCTCCCGGACCATTGGCGAACACTCTACTCAACTGGTCCTAAACAGACCTTCACCAATATGAAAAAAATTACAAATGCTTTTGGATCAACAAAACACAACGAAGCAGAAAATATGTATTGACTTAACTCCTCTCCCAGAGAAGGATGTGACACAAGGTCAATTTTAAGTGGATTGCAATTAGCTGAAACTCAGCAAAATTCCCTTCATCTAGACTGTTTGCCTTCCTGCAATAAACACTGCGTATGAACATTAATGAGTATGTCCCATTTGTCATAAATACGCTGGACACTATTATGAGGGGGTAAAAATATACTAAGTAGTCACCATTAGCAGCGGTTACCTTCTTCACGCCTCTGGCAAGTATTGTGTTGTGTTAATATCATAAAGATTTACACTTCATTTGTAACTTCCATGTTTAGTTATTTCTCTTTCAGAAACCTTTGTTTGGTTAAAACACTTCCTAAGATTAATGCACCTTGTCTGCCCAACCATTTGATTATAACTGAACGGAGATCAAGTGGATTCATGCCTACCTAAATGGCATTAGTGCAAAGATAAACACAAACAAGTTCATGCCGATTTTGAACTCTGGTCTCTAATTCCCTTTTTATAAATACCGTCACACTCACAAAGAGTATGCTATTTTTCTTGTAACAGCCAGAACAGTCTTAGAATTGAGCGAGCACGTATGTGACTTCATAACACAACGGATCGCCAGAATAAGACACTGAGTAAATGTTGCGGCCTAGAAAAGGGTCACTAATGAAAACGTAAACACGGATATTAGATAGTAGATTATATTACACAAGAAAGATAGAGTTACATAGAAAAGGTAAGAAATCTCGTACTGTTCGGATAACACCGATATTGATCTGCCCTTCTGGCAGCGAAAACTCTCCTGACTAATAACAGTGAGAAGAGTCCATTATTGTAAGATGGGTAAGGCTCCCACAACAGTAAACAAAATATACAATGTATAAATATTTACTTTTGTTCATGACGAGAGCAAAATTAAAAAGGAATACACCGTGAAACCCTTTGTTGCACCATAATGTTTTTATATGCTAGGTTTTTGTTTATCACTGGACGATCTCGTCATCAACCTGTAAATGCTGGGCCTCAAAAAGACTCTAGTGAGAATTGAGTCTCCACTTAGTATTAATTGGTCAAAAGGATGAACTTTCGAATCAGTCCCTCTTCAAAGATGGGTCG
>OY757941.1:38459453-38501953 GCA_963585895.1 Sepioteuthis lessoniana
ACCAAAAGAGTTCCATTTTAAACAATTCAATTTAGCATAAGTACGCAGTTTAAATGTCAAAACAATCTTATTTCAAAGAATTCAATTTGGCAAAAGTACCCAGTTTAGTTCTTTTTGACCCATAGACTCTGGGCCAGAATAGACCTTGGATGGCAATGTAGGAGTGCTCCCCAAAGCCCCAGCATTACTGGAACCTCACCATCAGAGCGTCATACACTGGATACTTATTGGCGGGTGGGCGTTTTACCCCTCCGCTGAGAAGCAGTTGGTGTATTCTTCAGCTTCAGCCGACTGGGCAATATATATATAAACATACACATATGCATATATATATATATATATATATATAGTCATCCACAGACAGATCTGTTTCGGTATATCAGAACTCATCAGTGTGGCTAGACAGTATCTTTCCGTAGCTGAGATCGAAACCCGGTTGACTCAAACTCAACACAAGCTTCTAACCATTCAGCCACGAGGAGATATTAGCTGCGAAGTAAATTTTAAACGGTTATGAATCACAATTAATATTGTTTACATACATCCGTTCAAACGGTAGCCGAGACCTCAATTGAAACGAAGAGGCTTGCAATAATCGCTAATGGCAACACGATTACTTCTTCGCCAGAGATCTCAATATATATATATATATATATAAACAGGATTTGACATTAAATAATCCATAAGGGTTGATATGCCACAAAACACGAACAAACCTAAATCTTGCTTGATACGCAAGTGCGAACGAAAAAAAAAAGATCATCTTTTTTAATTTTTAATAATTTCATCTTATTTCCTTTTATCATATTTTTTTATATTATTTTATTTTCATTTTTCTTTTTTACTTTTGAAGAGTTAAAGAAATTTGAGAGATTACGTACTAAGAATGTTTGTTTGTGTATTTATTTATTTATAAGTAGACAAGCTTCAGATTGCCTACAATACCTGCTGGTATTAAGTGGTCACTCATCCAAGTAATCATCTCGCGGCCTTTGCGGAAATGGACGATACACAACGGATTTCGAAGCGGATCTGTCAATTATAGCGGCAGCTAGTCCTGATTTTCAATAGCAGAATCCCTGACAATGTCATCTGGATTTGACAACTTACGGCCTCTCCTGCTGGTTAGAAATTGTGGCTTTGATTCCAGGCGACAAGGAAAGAGACTTCTTTGGAGACTCGATGACAGTTTCAAGCAAATCTCAGCCTTCCTTGGCGTGAAACATCTGGCATATTTAGTAAACGCTTTAAATGTATTGCAGGATTTTATAGCTGTCTCCGACTTAGTTTTTGAGATCGACTACGTTATATATATATATATATATATATATATATGCGTGTGTGTGTGTGTGTGTGTGTGTGTGTGTGTGTGTGTGTATGAGTCGCTTATTATTACTAGAGAACAAATCAAATGTCACACCTGTTTGCATATGAAGGATAACTTTAAGCTCGTGGATCCGCGTTAAAAGGAAATTTTTAATGATCAAATTCTCGAATTTCTTATGAGAATTCTTCATTTCTAGCTGAGTAGAAGCAACAATATCACCAGGGATTGCTGTTACAGCAGGAACCCAACAAGTTCATAGATATATATATATATACTTTAAGAAAAACAACAAACCGGTCACATTTGGATTATAAATTTATTTCCATCCTGTTGTCCAGATGGGATTACTCCCAGCTCCAATTTAACTGGACCAAATAATAATATATATATATATATATATATATATATATATATATATATGTGTGTGTGTGTGTGTGTGAAAAAGATATATTTAGGCAGCATCTTTTTATTTAAACAGGGTTGGTCAAATAAAGCAGAATCCTTATTATTTTGAAGTATTTTTCTTTTTCTTTCAAGAGTCCTATATATATTTTTTTTTGATGTTACGATTTTGGAGTTTGATGTTGGTTGGTTTGTTGGGTTTTATGGCATATCAACCTTTGTAGGTTATTTAACGCCAAATCCATTTTTATGTAAATAATCAGTTCTATTTAAAACAATTCAGTTTAGCATGAGTACACAGTTTAATGGTCAAAACATTTCCATTTCTAACTATTCAAGCAGTTGTATGTAACAATTCGGTTAAGTTTAAATACAGTTTTAATGACGAAAAACAGTTCTATTTGAAATAATCCAGTTCAGCATAAGCACGCAATTTAAATGTAAGAACGGTTTAATTGTAAAAGTCATTTCTATTTCAAACTATTCAGTTTTACTCAAACAATTCATTTTAGCATAAGTCTGCTGTTAATTCTATTTAACCCATAGATAGGACCCTTATCAGGTGCTACCACTCCGGGCTAGAGTGGACCTGGGAGCGATGGCAATGAAGGGGTACTCAGCATTCCCCAAAGCTCCAGCATTGCTGGAACCTCACCATCAGATTGTTTAGTGTCATATCCAGGACACTCGTTAGGGGGGGTCTTACCCCTCTGCAGAGAAGCAGTCGGTGTATTCTACAGCCCCAGCCGACTGGGCAATTTGGAGTTTGAATTCCTCCAAAGGGATGATTTGTGGTAAACTGATCAGAACCATTTCCAAGATAATGTGTATGTTTATTTCTAAATTAAAGCTGTTTAGTATTTAGATTTAATTTTTATTTCTGTCACTTAAGTCATGCTTGTTTTTAATCACCAAGATGATGCTAAGCGCGAGTTGCGGTTTATTTTTAAAGATTTCTAAAAAACGATTTCTAAAAAGATTCACCAATTGTTTTACCAATTGTTTGTTGTTTGATTCCTAGCGTCTAAAGCAATCTGATGGCGAGGTTCTAGTAATGCTGGGGCTTTGGGGAATTCGGAGTACTCCTTCATTGCCATCGCTTCAAGGTCCACTCTAGTTTGGAGTGATAGCACCTGATAGAGCCCTACCTATGGGTTAATAGAACTAACGGCATACATATGCTAAACTGAATTGTTTGATTAAACTGAATAGCTTGAAATAGAAATGTTTTTCTCAATTAAACTGTACTTACATTTAAACTGCATGCTTATGCTAAACTGAATTGCTTTAAATTGAACTGTTTTTGACATTGAAAGTGCACTTACACTAAACTGAATTGTTATACATAACTGTTTGAATAAACTGAATAGCTTGAAATAGAATTATTTTTGACAATTAAACTGTGTATTCATTCTAAACTGAATTATTTGAAATAGAACTGATTATTTACATAAAAATGACATAATGTCAATTTTTAACCGGAGTTTAACAGGTTTGAATTAAGAGTTTTCCATCTCGTAGACTTGTTGCCTCACCAAGGCTGAAGAAATCAGTCTGCCTTACTATTTTACCCATAGCTGGAGGGGGAATAATATGATTCATCACAGTATTTGGCTTAAAATAACCTACAAAGGTTGATATGCCATAAAACCCAACCAACCGACCAACCATAACTTAATTGTTTGCACACAGTTAAACGATTCCAAGTATTGTTATGTATCTCATATAATTCAATTAAACAGTTATTTCTTTACATACAGTTAAATGATCAAACAGTTCTATTTCTAACAATTTGATTTAGCATAAATAATTTATTTATAACTGTTGAAATGTCAAACAGTTCTATTTGACCTGAAAATATGACCTTGTCAGGTGCTACCACTTTGGGTTTGCATTAGTTGAGTCTCACATGAAATTGCCCGTGGTGTAATGTTTATCGTCGTAGGAAATGGACACGGTGACACGAGTTTAAATCCTGGACGAGACTGATTGCATTTCACATAGCACTAATACCCTTGGGAAAGCTATGAATCAAATTATTCTCCCTCCAGCTATGGGTAAAATAGTAGGGCAGACTGATTTCTTCAGCCTTGGTGAGGCAACAAGTCTACGAGAAGGAAAACTCTTAATTCAAACCTGTTAAACTCCGGTTAAAGATTGACATTATGTCATATCCTGCCCGAGCGGAGGAGTTGGTAAATATGATTACTGGAGCCTCACCATCAAATTGTTTAGTGACATATCCAGGACATCTTTTAGGCGAGTCTTCCGCCTCAGCAAAGATGCAGACGGTGTATTCTACAGCCCCAAAGAATGGGCAGTCACCTACATGGGTCGATATACCATTATACTTCCAAGCAAGCAAACAAGAGCATCCTCTATAAAATGCCGAATAAATTTTATCAACCTCGTTAATAAATAACGAAAGGATGATATTTAAAAAAAGAAATATATGTTGAATGAAAATAATGCCTTTTTTCCTTAATTGGCAATGGCTATATTGATGAAAATTAGTATTCATTTACTCCAAGAGAGTTTTTTCTTTTCATATCAGCGTTAGCTAAAGGTCTTTTACTGAAGTTTGAGTGACAGCAATCTGCAGGACACTTCTCAGTATTCTAGCCGATCACAGTATTGCAGTATTTGGATGGTCTCTACACGTTAACTTATTTCAAAGTCCTCCAGTCCCTTTATTAATCTTTTGGTGATTGTACAAATGGGACCACTTACAAGTATTACAAACGTCACATTAATATTCCATTTAAAAAAAAATTCTCTTACAAATTCAGGGTACTTTTCCTTCTTTTCACTTCTTTTTTTCTAATTTTATTCTATACTTAGGCGGGACAGCAAAGTTCTCAATTTTGGAAGTTCTTTTTGTTTTGTTGATTATTATTTACCCCTTTAGAGTTTTTCACATCAGTGTTAACTGATGGTTTTTCACTGGAGTTTGAGTGACAGCAAGTCTCCTCAAGTCTCCAGGACTCGTCTCAGGATTCTGGCCGTTCTTAGCAATGCTGTCGTTTGGATAGTCTCTACCCGTCCGCCACCTTCCAAGTCCTCCAGGCCTTGTAATAATCCTTTAGTTATTGTGCCTAACGCACCAATCACAATTGGCACAATCGTTACTTTCATGTTCCACAGTTGTTTTTTTTTCATTCTCTAGCAAGGTCGAGGTACTATTCCTTCTTTTCACTTTCCTTCAGATTTATTCTGTGGTCCGCCGGGACAGCAAAGTCAACAATTTTGCAGATTTTCTTTTTTTTTTTTTTTTTTTTGGTGATTATTATGAGGTCTGATCTGGCCGGGATTAGGTGATCCGTTTGTAAGTTAAAGTCCCATAGGAGTTTATGCGAGTCATTTTCAAGGACAGGTGCTGGGTTGTGCATATGCCATTTGTTTGTATGGTCGAACTGAAATTTCCTGCATATTATCCAATATTATCATTATTATTATTATTATTATTATTATTTACTCATTTAAAAGTTTTTCTCTAACGAATGTTAGCTGTGGGTTTTTCCACTGTATTTTGAGTGACAGCAAGTATTCTCAAGTCTCTAGGAATCTCTACTGTGTTCTGGTCGATTAGAATAATGCAATAGTTTGTATGGTCTCCACTCGTCCTTTTATTTCAAAGTCCTTCAGTCCCTTTATTAATCCTTCTGTGGCTGTACCAAAAGCACCGATTATCATTGGTATAAATGTCACTTTCATGTTCTGTTTTTTTCAATTCCCTAGCAAAGTCGAGGTAGTTGTCTTTCTTTTCACTTTCTTTCAATTTTACTATGTGTTCAGCCAGGACAGCAAATACCACAATTTTCCAAGTTTTCCTTTTTGTTATTATTATTATTATTATTATTATTATTATTATTATTATTAAGCAGTACCGATGTCAATGCAAGTATAGACCAGACACAACAAAATAGTTGATAGAAATCATTCTGTGATCCTATTTACCCAACCCCTCTGCTCGGGCAGGATATGACACAAGGTCAATTTTTAAGCGGAGTTTAACAGGTTTGAATTCAGAGTTTTCCTTCTCCTAGACTAGTTGCCTCACCAAGGCTGAAGAAATCAGTCTGTCCTACTATTTACCCATAGCTGGAGGGAGAATAATTGGATTCATACCTTTCCCAAGGGTATTAGTGGTATGTGAAATGCAACCAGTCAGGTCCAGGATTTGAACTCGTGTCGCCGTGTCCATATCCTGCGACGATATCTATTACACCACGGGCATTCTGTAATAGAGACAAAATGCTCGTTCATATAATAAGCGAATGTAGTAAATTTGGGCAAAAAGATTATAAGACCAGACAGGACTGGGTGGGCAAAGTGATCCACTGGGAATTGTGCAAGAAGTTTAAATTCGACCATACGAACAAATGGTATATCTACAACCCAGAATCTGTCCTAGAACATCAGGTACACCAAATTTTGTGCGATGTTGCGATACAAATGGATCATTTAATCTCAGCCATACTTCCAGACCTGGTGACAGTCAACAACAACAAAAAAAGGGATCTTGGTGAATGGTGGACTTTGTTGTTCCGGCTGACCACAGGATAAAACGGAAAGAGAGCGAAAAGAGAAATATATATCAAGATCTTGCAAGGGAACTGAAAAAAAATTATCGAATAGGAAAGGGACGATGATACTAATTGTAATCGGAACGTTTGGTACAGTTACCAAAGGATTGGTACAAGGACCGGATGATTTGAAAATGAGAGAACGTATTGATACCATCCAATCTACAGTATTGCTGAGATCGATCATAATACTAAGGAGAGTCCTGGGGATTTGAGGAGACTTGCTGTCACTCAGACTCCAGTGGAAAGCTAGGGTTGATGTGAAAATCTTTTGTAAGAGTAAAATAATAATGATATATATATAGATGATAAACTCTGGAATATATTTTATCTGTGAAAGTTTTCCCTGCGTCGACACAGAAGAAAATCGTTTCTTTTATAAGAAGAAAACGTTGGGAAATTAACCACTGATATATATATATATATATATATATATAGTTATTCTAGTTTGGTTCGGCTAATTTGTTAAACGGCATATCATTTCCATATGGGTCCTTTAATATTAACATTTGATTGATTTGTTAATGTTTGATCGTAATTATAAGCGACAAAGAAGAAAAATTGCACACGAAAAGACCTGGACATGACAAAGAAGGGTATACTTTTTAGAGAAGAACTGAATCTCATCTAATAGCTGCACAAAACAACACCGTTCGAACCAACCATGTTAAAACGAATATCAAAACGACGCAAAAAATAGCAAATGTAGGTTATATGCTGATAGAGACGAAACTATTAATCACATAATAAACGAACGCAGCAAATTTGGGTATGAAAGCAGACCTTCCTGAGAGGGGAAGGTGATCTTCTGAGAACTGTGCAAAAATTTGTTAAAATAATAAACCATAAGTAACCAAAGAAAACCAGCACATATCTAAACCATGAAAAATTATGTATACATTATATCTGCAGTTCATAAAAATCTGAGGCAATATCTCATCTACTGAAAGCAATGTCCACATACACACAGGTAAAGTATAGACAACATTAGAGAGGTTATCGATAATATGGAAATCTGATCTCTGATAAAATAAAAGGTGAAATCTTCAAAGCTGTAACAATCTCAGTACTCTTGCATGGTTGCACTCGAACTTTTTTAATCACTCAGGGAAAAAGCTAACCGGGAACTAAACGAGAATGCTAGTGAACAAATCCCTGAAGCAACATCCCACGAAAGAGCAGTTATCAAACCACTTACTTCCTATCTCAAAAAACATCCAAGTAAGACTAACAAGACATGCTAGGCACTTGTGGAGATTAAAAAAACAGCAACTCATAAGCGAAGTTTTCCAATTGACCCCAACGCAAGAACGCACCAGATACTTCCCCGGCCTTTTGGCTAGGCCACCTGGCATTCGTGTCGGATGGGTTATCGAAACCAATGGCAGATTCGAGGCCGAAAGGCCCCCAACTTCGATTGGGCCACCCTCGGGTGGGCGAGCTGCTTTTTTGTCCCTTATGCACCCCTTGTATAGCACTAGACCTCACGGTCTAGTTCAAACTATATTCTGGCATCCGTGCCCGGATCTAGATTTAGGTCCGTGATACTGCTTGACTCATTAGAGCCACATTGCACTTAGTGGGTCAATGACTTGCAAGGTTCGAGTCTCGGCTCGTTCCCAATCTTCCCCTCCCCTTTATCCCCACTTTAATCGGTCTTCGGGCTTTTGACCTTGGTGGGAGGCAGTGACAAATACAAGAACGCACCAGTGTTTACTGACCTGCAAAAAGTTACATTCAGTGGCTTTGGGAGGATACTGAGTGCTTGTGAAAAACCACGGCCGATAGGGACGGATCGTGATATAGAGTAAAAAAAAAATCCGTGTTGTCACCATACCATGAGGATGGCAAAAGTTCTCCAAGTCGTTATCCAGCCCCTCTTACACGGGCAGGATGTGACAAAACTTTTCTATCTCCTAAACCGGCTGCCCTACCAAAGTTAAAAACTCTCGCCTACCTTATAACTTACTCATAGTCGTAGAGACTGAAGTTGGATGCATGTCATTCCTAAGGTCATTTTAAAATGCAATCAACCTTGATCAGGATTTGAACTCGGATCATCGTGTCCATTTCCTTCGACCGGTAGCGCCTTCTTCAAAATTACATGCTCCATCAAATAGAGTCTGCCAGGCGTTTTGCTAATGGCACGTGTCCGTAAAAAAATAGTGGACTGTTGTCTCGAAGTGAGTGAGTTCGAACCGCAGTCATGCTAATACGTTCACATTCGAACTAATACCATGTTCAATGGTATCAACACCTTTATCTCCTCATCTATTGGTTAAATTGGATCATAGCTGCTCTCCTACAACAAGAACTTTGGCAAAAAATAACCCACGAAAGTTGATATGCCATTAAACAAAATGGCCCTGTCGAGTGTGGCTGTTGAATATACCAACTGTATCTCTGCAGAGGGATAAGACAATTATAATGTTTGTCCTGGATATGACATTAAACAATCCAGTGGTGAGGTTCCAATAATGCTGGAATTTTGGAAAATACAGTGTGTCTCTTTATAACCATCACTCCAAGGTCCACTCTGGGATGAAGTAGTAGCACCTGATAGGGTACAAACTATAGGTCAAATAAAACTGTTTGATATTTAAACTGAATGCAAACAAATGACTAATGCAAATGTGAATTATTAGAAGTAAAACTGTTTGATCATTTAACCATGTGTATCTGCAAATTGTGTACAAACCATGAATTTAGTATACTAGAGGTGCCCGTGATATAATGGTTATCGTCATAGGAAATGGACACGGCGACACGAGTTCAAATCCTGGACGACATTAATTGCATATCACTTTGCACTAATACCCTTGGGGAAGGTATGAATCCCTCCAGCTACGGGTAAATAGTAGGGCAGACCAGTTTTTTCAGGCTTAGTGAGGCAACTAGTCTAGGAGAAGGAAAACTCTGAATTCAAACCTGTTAAACTCCACTAAAAATATTGATCTTGTGTCATATCCTGCCCGAGCTGAGGGGTTTGTAAATATGTATAAACTTAGTATATTTGCAAAAACAATATTTAGTATTATATAACCCACAATGTTTGATATGCCATAAAACAAACCATTAAACAAAGAAGCCATATCATTTAGCAGGATTTTTTAAATTCTATGTGGGCATGTTGTGGCCTACATTATTTCTAATCTACAACTGTGAACATTTTTAGCAAGGGACTTGTTATTGCTATCCAATAATTAGCTAATTAGCAACTACACCGTTTACTTGGAATCACATATTATTGCTTCTTCATTGATCTGCTTAAAATGAACAAGTACAATCCAATCAGAAAGTTATTTCAGCTTTGACAAAATACTCATTAACGAAACATAAAAAAGAACTTGATATGTCACCGAGAATTCCGAGCTCAATTGTTATATTCAATTAATGCCTTTTCCAAAACCGACCATCCCTGTCTGCAGAAAGGCAGAAACAAAAACTAGTTTCCTGTGTATAACACTAAACTGTATCAGATGATGAGGCTTTTGTCCTGAAGCTTTGGTTAATGTGGAGTACCCACGTCATTGCCATTACTACAAGGCCCTCTCTGATACATATTGTGAGTATATGTTAGGTTGATTGAATTTTATGGCATAAAAAACATTGCTGGTTATTTAATGCCAAATCTTCTTTATACACATATATCAGATATATAGGATTTTGCTGGGTTGGGTTTCATAGTATATCGACCATATGTATAAAGAGGATTTGGCATTAGAAAACGTACAATGGTTAATATGGCATAAAAGTCCACAAAACTAAATCATGTATATATATATATATATATATATATATATATATATATATATATATATATATATATGATTTGGTTTTGTTAGGTTTTATGCCATATCAACCATTGTACGTAATCTAATGCCAAATCCTCTTTATACATATATATTAAATATATAGAATTTTGTTTGGTAGTGTTTTATACCATATCAAACATTGTAGGTTATTTAATATCAAATCCTCTTTATGCTTATATATTAAATATATATGATTTTGTTGGGTTGGGTTTCAGAGAATATCGACCATTAGCTTGGTTGTGTTTTATGGCATATCAACCATGGTGCCCGTGGTGTAGTCGTTATCGTCGTAGGAAATGAACACGGCGACACGAGTTCAAATCCTGGACGAGACTGATTGCATTTCATATAGCACTAATACCCTTGGGGAAGGTATGAATCCAATTATTCTCCCTTCAGCTATGGGTAAATAGTAGGACAGACTAGGTTCTTCAGTCTTGGTTAGGCAACTGGTCTAGGAAAACTCTGAATTGAAACCTGTTAAACTCCGCTTAAAAATTGACCTTGTGTCATATCCTGCCCGAGCGGAGGGGTTGGTAAATAGTACCATTGGTTGTTATTTACTGCCAAATCCTCTTTATACATATGTATAAAATATAAAGGATTTTGTTGGATTGGGTTTTTCTTGGTATATCGACCAATATTTAATTCCAAATCCTCTTTATATATATATATATATATATATATATATATCCTCCCCTAATCCCCACTATAATCAACCTTCGGGTTATTGGCCATGTGTCAAGTCCTGTCTGGTGGGAGACAGAGACAAATAATCCTCCCAGCGAGGAAACGCGATCAGCTGCTTCGTGCTGAGGCTTTTCAGTCGACTGTCTGCCATCCATGCCAGACGGTCAGTACTCCATGGAAGACTTGAGGCTAAAAGACTCCCGGCTTGGGCTGGGCCACCTTCGAGTAGGCTAGTTGCAACATTGATATCTTTGTCACGCTTGTATAACACTGGATCTTGCTGTCCATTTTAAGCTATAATTAAGCATACGTGCCCGGACCGAGATTTGAGTCCATGACTACCTAAGCTTATCAGGCCAACATTGTACGACGTGGGCCGATGATTACCATGTTCCAGCAGGGATCGAGCCTAGGCTCGTGCCTGACCATCCCCTCCTCAAAATCCCTATGATAATCGACCTTCGGATCATTGACCTTGCGTCAAGTCCTGTCAGGTGGGAAGCGGAGACATATAAAGACCCCGGCTTCTGCTGGGTGGAAACAATGACAAATATCAGAAACTTTTCAGCGGACTGCCTGGCATCCGTGCCAAAGAGTCAATGCTACATGGCAGACTTGAAGGTAAAAGGCTCCCGGCTGGTTGGGATAGCTACATCATAGACACGGTTATCCCTCTTGTATAGCACTTGACCTTGTTGTCCAGTTTAAGCTATAATCAGGCATACGTGCCGAGACCCAGATTTGGGTCATAGCTAGGCTCATCAGAGCCTCATTGCACTAAGTGGGCCGATGGGCAGCATAGTCACGCTGGACCCGAGCCACCCCCCTCCCCTCCCCTAAATCCCCGCTATATCGACCTTCTGATCATTGACTTTGTGTCATGTCCTGTCTGGTGGGTGGCCGAGATTAATATCGTCATCCTCCCTGCTGAGTGGAGCGTTAAAACCTTCTCTGGGAGGCGCTGGACTGGGATACACTTCGGTCAGCTGCGTTGCTCGGCACTCGGATCTGGTTGGGAGTGTCCTGGTTCTAATGGCAGTCGCTCTTGTTGCGCCTTGACCGACATCACGAACCTCGGAGTCCGTGCCCAAGGCTATAACCATCTTTGCAGGATCTAGCTTTATTGCTTGGCGCCTGAGGTGCCCTTTTTTAAGGGAATGTCGTCAGCGCCCGAGACATTTTTGGAGCCGCAGTACGTGTCTGGGCTTCGGCCCTGTGCACAAACCCAGTTAAAAAGGCCCTGTGCCACACTCGTCCCGTTGGTGGAATGTACGGCAAATACCGACTACTTCCCAGCAGTCGAACCTGACAGTTTTCGGACGGCCACTTCTACCTGCTGTACAAACATTTATTTTGTTTATATGTTCTGTTATTCAATACACATGTTTCATCTGCTTTCCCTTCCTCCATGTCTTTTTTTTAGCCCCTTGCAGGCCACAATGAATACATAAAACATCATTTTGTTTAAATTTTGGGATCTTCATTGCATATTTAATTTACATACAGCAAAAAGATAAACGAAGATACGATTCACAAGAAGCTTAGTCTGAAAGGTAACATGATAACACAACTGGTGTCCAAACTCACAACGATTTCATAAGTCACTTGACCCAAGATAGATAGTCAAATTTTTTGCAAAAACAGAACATCGTAACAAAAAAAGTAATCACAGCAATACATTTAAAATGATTAAAAATATTTGAAATGCTCTGACTTAAAAAATAAAGTAATTCCAGTCCATTTCTGTGGGTTTTGCCAGTCATTTTTTCCACTTTCAAATTCTCGGTATAACGGAGAGTAGAATGTTCGCCAATGGTCTGGGAGACCAGGGTTCAGTCCCAGGTCGAGTCATACTAAAGACTCAAAAAATGGTACTTAATGCTGCCTTGCTTAACACTCAACATTATATGGTAAGGATCATAGGTAAAGTGGAGCAATCCAGGGAAAGAAGTAGCGCCCTCCCGAACACCTCGGTGTAGTAGCTATCGAAAAGGGAGCCTTAGGGTCACCACCGACCACGCTCACTAACTTTACTTTTTAGAATCCTTAACTTCTTCCCCAAAACAATCATTAGTGTCATCATCGACCATTGTTAACTATTAAATGCGAACAGGAATCCTTCACTTCTTCCAGTATAGAAGGATTAATATCATCATGGACCGTTGTGACAACAAGTATCTAACAGGTTTATTAGTCTCAGTAAATATATAAATTCTTAAACAGTAAAGATATCTCATGTTATAATGTGTAGATTGAAGCAACTATTAAAATCAAACCACCAAATAAGAGCATCGACTGAAAAATATGTTGACCGACCAAGATATTCTCATGAAATGTGATCAAGGACGTTTATTTTCAACATGCTCCCTCTTGTGGTCAATACATTTCTTTCATCGGCGTTGCTGTGCTTAGATCCCATTGAGAAGAATGACGTCATCATATTAATTTTCCAACCAACTAACTTTTCAGCCCATCTTCGAATTATCTTAATGTCAGACAATAGTTAAAGATTTTTTCTATTTTTTTGTCTATTTTTTTTTTTTACTTTTTTTTTTTTTTTTTAATCTCAGTTTGGATCGAATTCAACTTGTTCAAGAAAATAGTTCGATTTTAACTGAATATTACAAATACCCGGATAATATGTAGTGTTTGTCTTGTGTTATTTTTCTTGGTTTTTCTGTTGTTTTTTTTTCTTCATTCTTTTTTTTTTTCAATATTTGCTAAGCAGTGATCGATATAATTGAGACGCATTACCAAACAATTCATTTATCAAGTTTAAATTCATCTATATCGACACGGCTTCTTATAGAGTAATTTGTAATGATCCTCCAATTAATTGTCCGACTGTATATTTTTAAACTCTTATCAATAATATTAAATTATCAATATACACGAACACAAAATACAGCAACACACATACGTCGACACACTTATCTAGATGTACTATTTGAATTCTTTGTTTTAAGGCAAACTAACCTTCGTGCGTTGTTTAATACCCAAACCGTTCTTGCAGAAAAACAACAGCTATACTTTTTTAACCCATAGCTAGAGGGGTAAGCAGGCGATTGGTACCTTTCTCAAGATTTTAGTAAGAAAGCAAACGAAAGAGCACCGCAGAAGTTTGAGCTCGCTTACTTTGAGGGCGCAATCCACCGTTTTAGCCATAAGGTCATATATACATTGTCATCCACAGACAGACTGTTTCGTTGTATCACAACTCTTCAGTGTGGCTAGACATGTAGGACACTTGTAGCTGGGATCGAAACCCGCCTAACTTTACGTTAGACCGCTCGGCCAACAAGCGTACCACGTTAGCTAGGGAATTATAAGGTATTGTGTCGAAACAGCAGCAGCAGCGTTCGTTGGTTTACAATTTTATACTTTACCGGATACCAGAGTGCTCAATTCGTTTGAAGAGCCTTGCATTATGCGAGCAGCAGCCGTAAATTCCTTCGCCAGAGTGCTCAACCCCCATGGGGGAGATTTATATATGTCTTAATCTAAAACGAGAAGGGACCGGAGCAAGCAGTATATGGGTAAAGGCTATACATAGCTGAAATGGATTTTCCCCCTCGTCCTTCCTTCCTTTGACTATCCCTCCTGTCTGGTTGAATTTTATTTCATTTTTTTATTGGATCTGATGAAGTCCTGTTAAAAATTATTTTGGAGTCTTTGATACTTATCAATGCTCTTAATTGGATGGAATTGAAATTATTATCCTGATGTGACCGAATATTGTTTTTTTCTTGAAATATATATATATATATATATATATATATATATATATATATATATATATATGTTATTCAGTCCAGTTAAATCGGGAATAATTCCGTCTGGACAAAAAAATCATTCAACTATGAACATTTAAATTTTCCTGTTAAAGAGTTCAATGTAACTGACATCACAGAGCAATAATTCCTTTAAGAAAAACAAAAACCGGTCACATTAGGATAATAAATTTATTTCCATTCTGTTATGGGCATTGATATGAATCAATAACACCAAAAATAACAGGTCTTCTTCAGATCTAATGGAAAAATAATTACAGTGAGAATAGACACAGGAGGGAAGGATGGGTGGCTGTAGAAGAAGGGTGAAGAGTTTCCTCTCCATTTACCCACTAACGGTTTTTCTTTTTTATTAACGGCTGGAATAACAATAATGTAACTGGACTTATGTTCAAAACTCACTATCTACAGTAAATTAATTTTTTTTTAATTTTAAATCATAAATACATTTCAACGTCAAACTCTAGATTTATATATATATATATATATATCTATATATATATAAGTATTGGTTGTTTGTGTATATTGATACTGTTATAAAATAGACGAGGGATTTCGGTTCATGCCTTTGAGTTTAGTTAGGCTGAGAACCTTTCAGTTGGGTTGGTTGGGTGTAACATTGAAGCAGGTGTTAACGCGGGTGCGCGCAGGCGGATGGAGGTGTCACTCAGATGTCATAATAGTCCGAGACGATACTGGGTGACAGGGTGCGAGTGACGTCATGCACCGGAATCGCGCGGGTGTTTGTGTGAGAATTTGAAGAGAGAAAGAGTCGGGTACTATACGCCAAACGAGAAGGATCGAATTTTGGAGCTCGCAGGCACGAGGCGAACGTGCGCCCTAATGGGGCCCCACGAGTTGGGGGCCAAATGAATAAGACAGCACCGATGATTGTGTCTCTCCTCCTTACGTGGAAACCTTTAACTCAAAGTTAATAAAAAGGTTTCGTACCTGAACAAGAAGTTGTTACGTGTTTTCGAATTCCGAGATTCCTATGTTCTTTATATATTCTATATTAATGAACATTATATGTCCATTTCGCACATCCGGTTAATTGTGAATATGGTACATTAATACATTATTACTAAGTGTTTGCAGAGAGATAGATAGATGTCTCAATATACATGGGACCATGTGACTGATATTAACACAACTAATGATAAAATTGTGTTCTTTTTTGTTTCTGATTTGAAAAGAGTATACTATAACAACTATTAATCCTCGATCTCCAATACCTTGGACAAGAGAGAAAGAGATATTTTGCATCACTAATTATTTGAAGACAAAATCATTCAAAACTGTCTCAAAATGGATACAATACGTAAAGATGATGATAATTTATTACTGAAATAAGAACTCAAAAACATTGCAAGTCCTGGAAGCTGATATTAAAACAATTGAAAAAACATTGATTTGGTATCTCCAAATAAAAGGGTGCATTTTTACTGGACGTGTTCTAAATGACCACCATTGCGCTCGTCTCAGTAATAAATCATTATCATATTAATGGATTGCATTTATTTTAAGATACCCTGCATATTTGTAAAGTAAAATTTGCTACCGTAGTCGAGGGTGACTCAAAGAATCCCTTTTCGATAGCTACTATACATGGATATAGAAGAGAGCGCTATTCCTTTCCCTGGATTGCTCTACTTACCCTTGATCGGTTCCTCATAATGCTGAGAGTTAAGAAAGGAGGCATCAAGTATCATTTTTTGAGTCTTTGTTATGACTCGACCTGGGATTGAACCCAGGTCTCATGGGCTATTAGCGACCATTATACCATTATACCAATGGAAAATCAATTGATTTTCAAATTAAACTAATGTGTGATTTTTTAACGAAAAAAAAAAAGCCCCTGTGCCATAGAATCTAAATATAGATATTTTGTTTTTTTCACCAATCACTGAATAGAAAGATAACGCTGATTCCTCAAGTCTGAATGAATCTAAAAACTTTAACCACTCTCTTTCAGCCCCGCAAAGTGAACTGATCAAGCATTTGCTTTCAGCAACTGCAATCTATTGTTACAACTCAAGTAATTACTTCATAACATCTACAATAATGATAGACTGCCAAAGCTTTGCCATGGGAAATCAGGAAAAATAAAGATAGAATTCCTTGAGGCAAGTTTAAAGAAAACGTGAAAATCGAAAACGCCAGATGAAACGAACTATTTACGAAAGTCTTCTTAGGAGATAGAACGCCGTTTCAACTCTGGGATTTATGAAAAGACTCCTGGTTGATAAACGTGGAAGAAAGTATTGGGTGTCGTTTGTGGTTCCCAAAGTTTTCTTAAACCATGACACATTTTTTATTCTCAGAAGATTTTGTTTTGTCTGGTTTTATGGCAAATCATCCCTTGTATGTTATCATATTTACCCAACCCCTCCGCTCGGGCAGGATATGACACAAGGTCAATTTTTAAGCGGAGTTTAACAGGTTTCAATTCAGAGTTTTCCTTCTCCTAGACTAGTTGCCTCACCAAGGCTGAAGAACCTAGTCTGACCTACTATTTACCCATAGCTGGAGGGAGAATAATTGGATTCATACCTTTCCCAAGGGTATTAGTGCTAAGTGAAATGCAATCAATCCAGGATTTGTCCAATTCCTGCGACGATAACCATTACACCACGGGCACCTCCTTGTATGTTATTCATGGCAAATGCTCTTTATACATATATATTAAATATATATGATTTAATTTGTTTAAGTTTGGTTTTATGGCAATTCAAGGCTTGTAGGTTATTTAATGATAAATCACCTTTATACATATATCAAAGATATATGATTCATTTTGGTTGGGTTTTATGGCATATCAACCATTGTAGGTTATTTAATCCCCAATCCTATTCATACATATACTTAATATGCATGTTTTCGTTTGGTTAGGTTTTACGGCATATCAACCATTGTTGGTTATTTAATGCTAAATGCTATACATATATATATATATATATATATATATATATATATATATATATAAAATATATATGATTTTATTTTGTCATTTTTTACGGCATATCAATCACTGTAGATTATTTAATGCCAAATTACCTTTATACATGTATATCATATACCTATATTTGATTTGGTTTCGTTTAGTTTTATTACATATAAACCATTGTTGGTTATTTAATGCCAAATCCTCTTCATATATATATATATATATATATATATATATATATATATATATATATATATATATAATTTCTAAACATATTTTGTTGATAATTTTTAAAGAGCCTGAGGTCATTCTTTTTTACAGAGTTAAATGTCGGTTAGTTAATCCCCAATCCTATTCATACATATACTAAATATTCATGTTTTCGTTTGATTAGGTTTTATGGCATATCAACCATTGTTGGTTATTTAATGCTAAATGCTATATATATATATAAATATATATATATATATATCAAACATATATGATTTTCTTTTGACTTGTTTTACGGCATATCAACCATTGTAGATTATTTAATGCCAAATTACCTTTATACATGTATATCATATACCAATATTTGATTTGGTTTCGTTTAGTTTTAATACATATCAACCATTGTTGGTTATTTAATGCCAAACCTCTTCATATATATATATATATATAATTTCTAAATATATTTTGTTGATAACAATTTTTAAAAGAGCGTGTTAAATGTTTTCACTTATGGATCGAATAGAATTGTGTTACATGCAAACTGAACTCATATTCCAAACAATTCAGTCCAGCGTATGTGTTCAGTTTAAATGTCACACAATTCTATTTGACTTATAATTAGGTCCCTATAATATGCTACCATTCCGGGACAGAGTGGACCTGGGAGCCATGGCAGTGAAGGGGTACTCCACATTCTCCAAATCTCTAACATTACTAGAGCCTCACCATCAGATTATTTAATGTCATATCCAGCACATTTTAGAGATGCAGTCGAAGTATTCTGTTACATATTGACACTTGAAAGAGCCGTCAATCAAGAGATTCACCTGTGTAAATAAGCGGAAGCAGCTGGGCGTCAAACAAAAAATATAACCAGGACACAGATGGCTTGAAACAGTTGTCAGTAAAGTGAGAACCAGCTCGAGCTTGGGCCCTCAGTGACCCACGGTTGAGCAGCCCATCCAGGATGTGAAAGAAGTGCTGCTATGGTCAGAAGAACATTGGGTTAATATGTAACAGTCTGTCCCCGTCTCTAACTCACCTCTCACACACAAGAAACATCACCCTTTCGAGAATAAAATGTGAGAGAGATATTTTTATAAAGAAGTGTGTTCATTCATTCATTCATTGAAGTTCCTCAGTATGTTTGATTACGTTCCGCTTATATTTGTATATGTATATGTATTATGAGTGTACAACAATTCTACATTTCCCGCCAACTGGGCAATCAGACATTTGCTTTCACACAATTAAATGTAAAACAGTTCAGTTTCAAGCAATTTAATTTAGCATGACGCATTTGTTTGCACTCACTTAAAATGTCAAACACTTCTATGTAACCCATAGAACCCTATCAGATGCTACCACTACCATATTTACCAACCCCTCCGCTCGGGCTGGATATGACACAAGGTCAATTTTTAAGCGCAGTTTAACAGGTTTGATTTCAGAGTTTTCCTTCTCCTAGACTAGTTGCCTCACTAAGGCTGAAGAACCTAGTCTGCCCTACTATTTACCCATAACTGGAGGGAGAATAATTGGGTTCATACCTTTCCCACGGGTATTAGTGCTATGTGAAATGCAATCAGTCAGGTCCAGGATTTGAACTCGTGTCGCTGTGTCCAATTCCTGCGACGATAACAATTACACCACGGGAACCTCCAATGCTACCACTACGGGCTAGAGTTGACCTGGGAGCGATGGCAATGAAAGGGTACTCCGCATTCCCTCAGGGTCCGGGATTACTGAAGCCTTCCCATCAGATTGTTTATTGTCATATCTGGGACAATCGTTATAGAAGTCGTACCCTTCTGCAGAGATGCAACCGGCGTTTTCTACAGCCCCAGATGACTGGGCCATTCTCTGAAGAGAAAATATGGCCTGAAATGGCCAAACCATTAGAAAAAATAACCAATAATTACTATCGAATTTCTATGAGTTTATTAATAAAAAATAGAAATGATCACATTAACCAAATAAAACCCACAATATTGAATTTAACTTGTAAATTTAATTCATTGTTAAAGGAGTATTGATTAAGATAAAAATCCCGTGAGTATTATGATCATAATTTCTTAATGTGTAAAAATTTAAAAAAATATTAGATGGTTTGATTTGATTTGTTTGGTTTTAAGGCATATCAACCTTTGTAGGTTATTTAACGCCAAATCCATTTTTATGTAAATAATCTGTTCTATTTAAAACAATTCAGTTTAGCATAAGTACACAGTTTAATTGTCAAAAACATTTCTATTTCAAACTATTCAAGCAGTTATATGTAACAATTCAGTTAAGTGTAAATACAGTTTTAATGTCGAAAAAAAGTTCTATTAGAAATAATTCAGTTAAGCATAAGCACGCTTTTTAAGTGTAAGTACGGTTTAATTGTCAAAAACGTTTCTATTTCAAGCTATTCAGTTTACTCAATTCATTTTAGCATAAGTATGCTGTTAGTTCTATTTAACCCATAGATAGGGCCCTCTTAGGTGCTACCACGCCGGGCCAGAGTGGACCTGGGAGCAATGGCAATAAAGGGGTACTCCGCATTCCCCAAAGCTCCAGCACTGCTGGAACCTCACCATCAGATTGTTTAGTGTCATATCCAGGACACCCGTGAGTGGGGTCTTACCCCTCTGCAGAGAAGCAGTCTGTGTATTCTACAGCCCCAGCGGACTGGGCAAAAAATATTTGAATGAGACAGAAATATAAACAGACTTTCGATATCTTGTCTAGTGAAAACAAACATTTTTATTTACTGTAAAAAGAATCGATCTTAAGGAAAATGGGTTTTAGCATCCATAAACAAAGATTTTCTTATCTGAGCCAGTTAAAGCATTCCCTGCAAGAGAACAAAAGTTGATAGATATATGAAAGATGCTTATAGGTTATTTACTACCTCACGCTTCCGTTTCTCGTGTATTACATATTGACATTATAAGTCCTTTACATACACATAATAAATATTCCCGTATTTTAAACATTACAGACAGATTTATTCATGGGGCTTCTGCTTCTATATGGTGTATTTCATTTTTTCGTTTCATAAAACACTGGGCTGTGCGTTTTGGCGTACCTACAACAATTACTTTCGATAGGGATCCGCATTTCCAGCCCTCATTTTTCGAGAATTTATGCAAACTGGGAAAAAAAATTAAAAATAAAAGACCAAAACAAAACTAAACCTGCAAAGGTTCCTTCGTCAGTTAAAAACTGTACTAGCTGTTCAAGCTAATTAAACAAATTGGAGCAAGTATTTACAATTAATTATACTTGGACTCTCATTGATTGGTTTCCTTGTCTAATGACATTATCATCGAATTCCAAAGACACTTATGCAGAAGAAAGGTAGTCATATTACTGAAGTCATAGCTGAGGTCATTAGTCGGGTTCACAACTTTCCAACAGTCCAGCATTAACCATTGCGCCACAGGGTCTCTTCTTAGAGTCTGATCAACTATTAAAGAAAATATCCAAAGTATTGCTGTAGAATGATAAAATCGTCGTCCTAAAGAAAACAACTCTACAGCTTCATTTTAAAACTTTTATTGAAAAAATCAATTCAGCTAACTTGATTATGTAGTAGAGCTGACATCTATTCAATTTAGCCGCCTTAAACACCACTTCGATACGGATCCGAAATTGGGAGCTTGCCTTTTCCCCAAACACCGTTGGGAGGTCGGCGAATACTCGGTGGATGGCGGTGATCAGGCTAGCTTTGGTGTAGTGGCAGGTCATGTCTGTGATGTTCTCGACATATGACCAAACGGAGTAGTCCAGCGGGTTCAAGTTGGGGGAGGAGGGGTGTGAGAGAAGGGTACAAAGTCGTAGGACTCCTTCTGAAGCCAAGCCTGGGTCTCTTTGGACTTGTGGGCCGGCGCCGAGTCCTTCTGCCAAACCCGGGGTTTGCCACCGGCCACCTGATTGCACCAGGGGATCACTACACTCTTCAGCACGTCCAGGTACACTTTGGTGTTGACTTTCAAGACGACTTTGAAGATGTGAGGTGGGATGATGTGGCCCTCACTTGAAACCACACCAAAGAACATAACCGTGGCCAGAAACTTTGTTTTCATCACCCTGGGCACTTCCCTATTATTCGTGAAAATCCAGATTTGCATTTTGAGGGCGCTGGCAATGGTCCTGTTGTCATAATTTGGATCGGTAGAGAGCATGAGTTGTACGGCGGCGCATCTCTGATCTCGCTCGTTGAACATTGTGTCACTTTCGGACATAATAAAAGGCTCCTATCGCTCTTGGGATTGGTATACAACTGGCCGACTAGTAGATAGTCTGCGACAAAAAAAAAAGGAAACCGGTTTTCATTAAACGGAAATGGAATCATGTCGTCTTTTCTAGGGTGATAATTTTATCGTTCCACCCTGTAGAAGTTTCCTATCGCTCTTAAGATTGGTACACAACTGGCCGACTCGTAGATAGTCAGCCACAAAAAAAGAAAACCGGTTTTCATTAAACGAAAAAGGGATCATGTCGTCATTTTTAGGGCGACAATTTTATCGTTCCACTCTGTACTGCTGTGGAAATGGTGTACCGTACATAAAAGAGTTTAAAAAATGATTTGTTTACACATTAGTGAAGTTATTTTTTCTACACAGTTAAATGGTTTCAATTATTGCTATCTAAAGCTAATAATTTCTTTCTGTATAAGTCCTTTGTTTGCAGACAGTGAATTGGTTGCAAGTATTGCTATTTAACTGTAAATATTCAATGAAAAATCATTCACTGATTTGCATGCAGTTTAATGGTTCCAAGTATAGTTATGCCTCACTAAAAATTTAATTAAACATCAGTCATTTGCTTACACACAGTTTAAATATCAAACAGTTCTATTAGATTCAAAGATAGGACCCTATCATGTGCTACCACTCCAGGTTTGTGTGGATAAGGCAGCTACGGAAATGAAAGGGTCTTCCATATTCCCAAATGTTCCTGCACTAGAGCCCCACTGTTTTTGTCGTATCCAAGACACTCGTTGGTGAGGTCTTACCCCTCTGTAGAGATTCAGTCTGTGTATTCTACAGTTCCAGCCGACGAGGCAATTATAACTTTACGTCGAGCTGGAGAACTTTTACGCCTCAGCAGACTCCATCTTTATCATATTAAATTGCTTTTCATTTCAAACAACACAGCGAAATTTTTCTTTTACACTAATCTGTGTACATTCGCATTTAACTAAACAGCTTTCTGATCTCAATATCTGTGAATTTGTTTTTGTTATGAAATGATTAAAAAAATTCTTTCAACCCAACTACGATGCAGCATATAAAGTTTTGAAAAGTCTTGAAAAGTTCTTCGTAATCGATAAAAATATCAATAAAGATTCCATCGCTATTGACTGATTCAAACTAGCCTCTGTCGAAAGGTCATCTTACCAACCTGCAAAAGATTAGCCAAGGCGTAATAAAATTACTGAAATTGAACTTTCTACTGTAAGTACAGTAGAAAAAATGCATATCAAAAGTAAGTTGAGTTGAAATATTTCTCCCAGAGAGAGAGAGAGAGAGAGAGTGAGAGAGAGAGAAACAGAGAGAGAGAGAGAAACAGTGAGAGAAAAAGAGAGAGAAACAGAAAGAAAGAAAGAGAGAGAAAGAGAGAAAAGAGAGAGAGAAAGAAAAAGAGAGAAGCAGAGAGAAACAGAAAGAGAGAAATTGAGAGAGGTGGGGAGAGCAGCACCCCTTACATAAATACAGACGAGGTGTAATGGTTATCGTCGCAGGTATTGGATCCGGCGACACGAGTTTAAATCCTGGACGAGACTGATTGCATTTCACATTGCACTAATACCCTTGCCATAAATCCAATTATTCTCCCTCCAGATAGGGATAAATAGTAGGGCAGACTAGGTTCTTCAGCCTTGGTGAGGCATCTAGTCTAGGAGAAGGAAAACTGTTAATTCAAACGTGTTAAACTCCGCTTAAAAAATTGACCTTGTGTCATATCCTGCTCGAGCGGAATGGTTGGGTAAATAGGATAAATACAGACGTACATGGATGATGGATGGATAGTTATGAACAAATTTTGCTAGATAATGAGAGATTGATTAGACAGAAATATGAAACATTTTTAAAAATTGTATGAATTCGATCCATTTCGTTATTAATTTCTTTAAACATGCAATCATATTAACAATTGATTTTCAATAAAAGTTTATAAAACCACTGCTGTAAATTAAATATTGCGTCTGCATATTTCTACGAGGCCCACGGACGTCTCTTTCCCCATCAACCAAATACGCAGACGGAAACGTCAAGTTATATTTGCCTTTAGAAGTTGTTTTATATACCCTACCTCTGAACATTAGTGGGCACGTCCCATTCTTTATAAATACGTTGGAGGTGCCCGTGGTGTAATGTAGAGGTCCCCGCGGACCTTTTTTCCTCTCCAGTTGTTGGGTTGCACTCGGTAGGCCGTTTTATCTCTGGACGGTTCTGCCGGATGTGCCTCGGCACTGGAGAGTTCCTCCGGCCTCAGGGGGCCATCCCCCCAGGCTTATACACCCTTCGGGGGGGTTGGGTTTATTGCCTGGCGCCTGAAGTGCCCCAAAAAGGGGAATGCCGACGGGGCCGAAGGTATTTTTGGCCTTGCCGGACGCGTGTGGGCTTCGGCCCTGCGACCGGGCCCACCTTAAAAACGGCCTTGTGCCATATTCGTGCGTTGGTGGGACGCAACGATAAATACAGTGGAGGTGCCCGTGGTGTAATTGTTATCGTCGTAGGAAATGAACACGGCGACACGAGTTCAAATCCTGGACGAGACTGATTGCATTTCATATAGCACTAATACCCTTGGGAAAGGTATGAATCCAATCATTCTCCCTCCAGCTATGGGTAAATAGTAGGACAGACTAGGTTCTTCAGCCTTAGTTAGGCAACTAGTCTAGGAGAAGGAAAACTCTGAAATCAAACCTGTTAAACTCCGCTTAAAAATTGACCTTGTGTTATATCCTGCCCGAACTGAGGGGTCGGTAAATAGGATTAATACGTTGGATCCTATTGTTAGGTGGGGGTGAATATATTCTAACTTCGTTTAGCGGTGATTTTTTACTCGGTCGATGCTGTCAGAGCCTAGGATTCACATCACGTGGCCAACCTTCCTAGAGCCTCAGGGAACCGTTCCTTCACGCTCTAATCCCCCTTAGAATGGCTTGGCTTATCACCTGGCGCCTGAGGCACCCATTTTTAGGGGAATGCTGAAGTGGCCCAAGGCATTTTTAGAGCCGACGTACGTGTCATGAGTATAACCCTGCGCCTTGACCTACCTTAAAAAGGCCTTTTGCCGTACTTGAGCTGTTGATGGGACGTACAACAAATACTGACATATCCCAAGTACGTTTGGTGTTTGTTTTACACTCGGTCGAAGCTGCCTAACGTGGGTGCCGGGGAAACTAAGCATTCACGTCATGGCCGACCTTCCTCGAGTCTCTGGGGCCATCGTCTATGCTCTAGTCCTCCTCAGAGAGACTAGGTTTATCGACCGGCGCCCGAGGAACCCCTTTTTAAAGGAATACCGACGAGGCCCGAGGTATTTTTGGAGCCGCCGGGTGTATCAAAGAAACGATCCTGTCGAAGTAATCACCTTAAAAAGGCATTTGTGTAATATAATGGCCGAGGGATTTCGTTTTATATATATTGCCTTTAGGTTTTGTTAGGCTGAGAACCTTTCGCTTAGCACATGGGTTAGTTAGGAACAACATGAGCGCAGGTGTTCACGCGCGAGCGGATAGTATGTATCATTCAGAGATGCCAAAATAAAAATCTCTGATAGAAAATTGTAACCAGGGTAAGTGAATGACGTCATCCACCGGAAGCGTGCACGGAGGATTTGGGGGATTTTTAGAAAAGTCAGTCAGTTGAGTTTTGCCGCCGGAAGAAGAAGGTTGACTTTCGCGAGAACGCCGGGTGCGCACGTGGTTTGTGGCAGATGGAAAAGTCAGGTGTATCTCTCTCCTTATGTCGAAAAAACCTTTTTAACTCAAAGGTAATAAAAACTTTCGTACCTGAACTAAGAAGTCGTAAGCGTTTTTTGTGTGTCTGGATTCCTATGTTATATCTATGTGTGTTATGAACACTCTATGTACATTTCCCATATTCACATATGGGTATGTTACATTGTGCCGTACTCGCCCGTTTGGTGACAAGTAGTGAAAATATACTAAATAGTCACCACTAGCAGCAGTTACCTTGTTCATGCTGCTGGCAAGTATTTTATTTTGTTAATGTTATAAAGATTTCCATTTCATTTCCAACCTCCATTTTATTTCTCATTTAGTAACCTTTTGTTAGGTTACAATATAAATCATATTTAGTATTTAAGCTAAGTAAAAATTGTGCCATTTCTATTAGAGCTAGCTTGCTTGGTAGATACCTAGATAACTAGCTGGTTAGATAGATAGATAGATAGATAGCCTAACCATACACTCACAAATTAACACACACGCACGCATGCCCATATATATATATATATATATATATATATAAATGCCCTCAGGGTGTCTGTAGCGGGGAGGGAGAATATATCACCCATCTTACTTGCTCCTACGGTAACGATCTGGATATGTACCCGGCTACAACGTGTGATTGCGGCAGAAAATTCAACAGCTTGCGAGGAACACGAATCCACAAGGCGCGCTGGTGCGAAGAACGTAATTCTCCTGCTGGAGAATGTAAATCGATTGATGGGCCTATGAGTCAGGTTTACCCCCACAGTATTCACGAGCCCATTGCTGACCATCAGCGTCCTGGAGACATTTTTTGCAAGCCAAGAATTTAGTGGACCAAGGGTAATCAGATAGCTACCTGGACTAACTTAGACCAGGAGTTTTCTTTTTACTCACCACCCATCTTGAGGGCCCATTGATCAACAAATAAAATCTTTTAGCAGAATTATATATAATGTTTGTCTCGAGTGCTTTTGGGCAGTAACGCATAAATGAAAGAAAACGAATCGAATAGATAACGGATATAGAAAGGATTTCAACACGAATGTTATACACGTGTAACCACCATTCTCGTGTAATTACGCAAAATCAAGAAACGGTTGCTATGACATCTAACGGCCGTAAGTAAACGCTTTTTAAAATCACAAACTGCACCGAAATGAAGATGAACGAACGTCTAATGTAATGTCCGCTTTTAGTTGATCTTGTGTATACATAGATATATATTTCTTTTAAATACCCTATCCGGTGGCAAAAGCTGCTCGGTAGCGCCAGGAGTGGCAGTACCGCCTTGAGCTACCGAAACTGTGTTATCACCCTGGTTGGCGGCTGATGAGGCTAGGGTATCGCACGTGCTTTCACACGTTGTATGATGAAAAAAAAAAGATATATATATATATATATATATATTCATGTCACGCCCTCAGCGCGGATATGCCTGACCCTCTTTCACCATCCCTCCCTATCTACCATTGCTTCCTGAAATTCTTTAAGGCTACATCTCGTAACGGCACAGAGCTGCTGTATATAGGTTCTAGCTGGTCTTCCTACCTTTGCTCGTCCATGTGAAGGGGTCTACAGGAGTATATCACTTACGAGCTCGTCCTTACTTCTCCAGAAGTGTCTGGTTCGTCTAATTTTGATAGTCTTCATGATGGGTGGTAGGTGGTTGTACAGCTGCTGTTTTGTGGGGTGCTGCCTCCATGCTTTATATATATATATATATATATATATATATATATATATTTGTAATGATTATTTAAAACTTAAAAAAATTGGTCGATCAGCCATTGCAAGTGTTTAAAACTATTGCCAGTTTCACAATTATTTGTACGAAAGATTGTACGTAAACTAAAATGTTCATAAACGTCAACAGTAACAACCACTCACTTACTCTTTCGGATCGTGGTAAGTGTCACAGTCGGATTCGACAAATTACATATATTCAAAATTTCTTTTGATATTTTATTTACAATATATATATATATATATATATATATTAGTAATATTTTTACAAAATTTTAATTCTTTTAGAATAAATTTAGTATAAATTGCCATTTGCGTAACGCAATGCTCTTCGAACGAATTGAGCACTCATGTCTCCGTTAGTGTAAAAAATGTAAATAAAATAAAAGTTAATACATATACGATAAATTTCCTGGCTGGGGATGGCTGTAAGGTTATGTTATCTGATGTAAAGTTGATAGAATTTCAATGCTAGCTTGAGTCATCTCACTTGTCTAGCCACAATAATGAATTGTGATACAACGAAACAGTTTATCTGTGGATGACTATATATGTATATGTAAAAAAGAAAAACCTCTAAAAATTACTCTTATTTTTGTAATAATGTTTATTTTACCAGACCTTATAGTTTCTAAAATGTATAGGGTCTGCTGAAATAAATATTATTGCAAAAAATATAAATAGTTTTTAAAGGTTTTTCTTTTGTGCGGAAATATTCTTTCTGTACTTTAATTAATTATCATTTTACAGTCTAGACTACGTACTTCGGACATTCGGACATCGATAACATTAGGGAAAACGGCTTCGTGCTGACAAAGAAAAAGAGCAGAAGGTACCCCGCAAAAACAATTACCGACGCCGACTACGCCGATGACATAGCGCTACTGGCCAACACACCCAACCAAGCCGCAACACTACTGCATAGTTTGGAACGAGCCGCTGCAGGCATTGGACTCCATGTTAATGCACACAAAATTGAATTTATGTGCTTTAATCAGAAAGGCGACATCTCCACACTAGACGGAACCTCCCTGAAACTGGTTAATAAATTCACCTACCTAGGAAGCAGCGTCTCATCAACCGAAAAAGACATCGACACGGGGCTAACGAAGGCACGGACAGCTTACGATAGGCTTTCGATCATATGGAAATCAAACCTGACCGATAAAATGAAACGGCGTTTCTTCCGGGCTGCGGTCGTGTCGGTGCTGCTGTATGGATGCATTACTTGACTAAACGGTTGGAAAAGAAGCTAGACGGCAATTATACAAGAATGTTGCGAGCAATATTAAACAAGTCCTGGCAGCAACACCCCACAAGGCGCCAACTATGCGGTCACCTACCACCTGTCACGAAAACTATACAAGCTAGACGAACCAGGCATGCTGGACACTGCTGGAGAAGTAAGGACGAGATCGTAAGTGATGTGCTCCTGTGGACCCCCGCATATGGCCAATCAAAAGCAGGACGACATACATACAGCAGCTATATGATGATACGGGATGTAAACCTGAAGACCTGCTGGAGGCGATGAATGATAGGGAGACGTGGAGAGAGAGGGTCAGGGATATCCGTGCTAGCGGCACGACACGATGATGATGATTTTACAATGAGCTATCTTTTATATTTTGAATTATTGGATATTGCACCAAAAAATCTGAAAATACAATCTTACCCACCATCGGCTGGCTTAGCGTAGGAAAATATATATATATATATATATATATATATATATATATCTGAACTGAGCTCGCGGTAGCCTTCAACCGGATGTATGTAAACAATAGTAATTGTGATTCATAACCGTTTTAAATTTACTTCACTGATACTGGTTCCTCGTGGCTGAGGGGTAGAGTCTTGAATTGATGTTTGTGTTAACCGGGTTTCGATCCCAGCTAGTATGTCTAGCCACACTGATGAGTTCTGAAACAGATCTGTCTGTGGGTGACTATATATATAGCAGTGATACTACTTAACCCTTAACTTGGAGAATCACTGGGTTCGTACATTTCCAAGAATACTAGAACAAAAGTGAATGTAATGGCTTGATTTTATTCAAAATTGCTGCCGAACCACTTCGCTACGGGGAAAAAGGCCAGTCGGGTGATGTAATATATACTAACTGCATCTTTGCAGAGCGGTAAGACCCTCCCCCAGAACGGGTGTCCTGTATATGACACTAAACAATCTGATGATGAGGATCCAGTAATGCTGAACCTTTGGGGAATACAGGGTACCTCTTCATTGCCATCGCTCCAAGGTCCACTCTGTCCTGTAATCGTAACATCAGATAGGGTCCTATCTATGGGTCAAATTGAAATATTTGTCTTTTAAACGGTGTACAAAAAAGGCTAATGCAAAATTGAATTATTTCAAATAGAACTGTTTGATCATTTAGTATATTAAATTGTTAGTGATACTTGGCAATACTTGGATGTATCTAACTGTGTGCAAACAAATTAGTAATGTTGAATAGAATAATCGGTGTTAAGTAGCAATTCTTGTAACCACTTCATAGAATTATTAGTGTGAGATAGCAATAATTGAAGCAGTTTAATTGTATAGAAACAATGGCAATACTAGAGGTTAAACAAAGTTGTTCTATCTCATGTAAAAATGAAATTAACGACAAACTAATCTCGTACTTATCACGTATATCTATTTAAATGTCTGTAAAGAAATGGCTGATGTTAAATTATTACTGTTACATAGCAATACTTGAAACTTGTTGCGTTCTGGTTAGTGAACGTTTGTGATATTAAATAAAGGACAAACCACGTTATGAGAGGAAATAGAGATATATTTTCTGGAAAAAGTATATACAATCGAGAAACTATTAGTAGATAAGGACATAGGATTAGTGAATACAGAATAAAGATACAGTCCAACGATATTATTGACTTCCGTTATTACGGTAGCAAGTAAGGTGATTTAGTGCGATCTCCAGTCTCCAACGTTCTAATACTATACCTATGAGAAGCTGCTCTTCACCTTGTAGTCTGGTTTATTTCTTTGTAGTATATACAAAGAAGGCACAAGGCATGGAGTTTTTTTGGGGGGGAGAAAGGAAGGAGCAGTCTTGCATTAACTATATATTCTAAGGGGACCTAGCTAGCCACTTTCGCCGACCAATTCAAGAGTACAATATATAACCATTCATCCATCGCCATTCGCGTAGCAACCACGAAAATACCACATTTGCTCTATGAAAAAGGCATACTTAAAACCCAAAATGAAATGTATGATTTTATTTACACTTGATTATTTGTGGGATGGGAATGGGAGAAAAACACCGAAATATACAAAAATACAAAAAGCGAAAACAGAGGAAAAAATTCCCCGTTTGGTTGCCCTCCCATCCCCACTTCTGCAAAGATGTAGGCCGGCTGTTTTTCGGTGTCCGAAAACACCGAAAACAAGCAGGACCTACCCTAGGTGGAACGGGAATCCTAGTCTTGTGGGGCAAAGAAATAGAGGTTGGGTGCGGAATGGGCAGATAAAAGCAGGTAATGTGATTTTTATATATATATGGACTTTCAAGATCTTCAATAAAAGCGGGCTGGGGTAAGGATCGAGGTACTAAAATAATGGGGATGGGGAAGATCTTGAAAACTAAAGATTAGATGATGGGGACGATGACTCACGACATACTGCTAACTAGGTTTCAAGGAGGAAAAACAATGTCTACTTATCCGGGATGGGGTCCTGAAGGACCCGTACCGTAGACACCCTGGGCCAGCAGAGGAGGGAAGGATGACTCCAACATTGCCCCCTTTCTTACGACCAGGCTGGCTACATTCATCACCTTTTGTTGAATGTTATGCGATCCAAGCGTTTTCTATCGCATCTGATGTTGACCCTAAGCTGATGCCTAAAATACAAAACTAGATCACGATGAGAAAGGTTTGCATCGTCATTCAATCCCTTGTTTCGCGTCTCCCAAATCACCATTCGGGCTACAGCTTGGATCGCGAGAAACACCACACGCTTCTCACCCTGAAACGGAGGAAGAACGTTGTCTACGACGTAACCAACGTCGTGAACACGAGCAGCTTGGTTCGATGCAAGCCGTCCACTCCCTGACGTGATCCCAAAACGGGCGAACTCGCTCGCAGTAGAAGAAGGCGTGCTCAGCCGTTTTTTCTAAACCACTGTCGCAGCGAGGACAATCGGGCAAATCTGCCAGGCCTGTTCAAGCCGACTAGGGGTAACGCATTCCGAGCAAGTCACCTGTTGAGCGAAAAGTTGGAGTTGTTCAAGAAGCTCGATCCTGGCGCCCAATTCCAGTCAGAGCGGATCTCCTCCACCGTCCAGCCACACCGCTCACTAAGAGGGTCCGAAGCGAAACCCACCACTTATTCCTGATATAGTTCTTTCCGAGGCCGTGAAAGGTCACTGGACCTAAGAAGGTTACGAAGGGCCGTTCGGCACTCGCGGACAAACAGTGCTTCGCCCAAAGGCTTACGTCGACTTTCAGCCTTTGGGTCTCATTTGAGGCGAGGAAAAGTCCGACTCGCCTTTCGTCTCCTCACTGCGTCTTGCACCTCCCCGGAGCAATCTGGAGAGGGATCGTTGAAGCGTCAGCCGACGTGCCTTAGGCAGAGGAAGTACAGCCAATCGGTAAAGGATCAATGGGAAGACGTACATGGCGCACGCCTCCGCCCTGCCTTTTAAGGACCACCTCCTTGGGTGTCCTCGTGGTGTAATGGTTAAAGCGATGAACTGCGGAATCGTAGTACGCGAGTTCGTACTCCAGTCGCGCTATTATATTCACTTTCGGGCAAATACCCTTGGGAAAGGTATGAACCCCCTTATTCTCCCTCCAGCTATGGGTAAATAGTAGGACGGACTAGGTTCTTCAGCCTTGGTAAGGCAACTAGTCTAGGAGAAGGAAAACTCTGAATTCAAACCTGTTAAACTCCGCTTAAAAATTGACCTTGTGTCATATCCTGCCCGAGCGGAGGGGTTGGGTAAATAGTACCTCCTTGAAAGCTAGATTCCCACCTGAGCATTCACCTTAGCTTGTACTTCCGACAAATTTCACTCCAGTTGGAGGTCGGGCCCGAACCACACCCTGAGGATGCGACGGGTCCGTCACTCCAGCTCTCCCTTCACCTTTTAGTCTGCTTTGTTTCTGTATGAAATATACAGAAGGCACAAGGCCTTGAAGTTTTGGGGGAGGGGAAGGGAGCGGTCATACTTTTCTATATATACTAAGGAGACCTAGCTAGCCACATTCGCCGACCCATTCAACAATACAATATATAGCCATTCTTCCATCGTCATGCGCGCTGCAATCACCAAAATACCACATTTGCACTATGAAGAAGTCCTACTTAAAATCCCGAGATTCATGAATGATTTTATTTACATGTATGATTTATTTACAATGAATATGATGGGAATGGGAGAAAAACCCCGAAATATATACAAAAACAAAGGAAAAATCCCCCGTTTGGTTGCCCTCCCATCCCCCATCTATAAAGTTGGAGGCCGACTGTTTTCCGGGGCGAAAGAACCGGAAACAAGTCGGACCTACCCAAGGTGGGACAGGGATCCTAATCTACAGCGGTAAAAAGAAATAAGGGGTCGGGTGCGGTATGGGTTTATACAAGCAGGTGATATGATTTTTATACATATGAATGTTCAAGATCTTCAGTAAACGTGGACTGGGATACGGGTTGAGGTCGAAAAATAATGGGGATGGGTAAGATCTTGAGAACTAACAACTAGATGACGGGGACAATGACTCACAAACATACTGCTAACTAGGTACCTGGGTACCAAAAGAAAAAGGGAACAGTTCTACTCACCAGGGGTGGGGTCCCTAAGGACCCGTACCGTAGACGCCATGAGCCGGCAGAGGAAGGAAGGATGACTCCAACATTGCCCCCTTTCGCACGACCAGGCTGGCTGCATGCACCCACCTTTTGCTGAATGTTATGCGATCCAAGCGTTTTCTATCGCATCTGATTTTGACCCACAGCTGATGCCGAAAATACAAAATCAGATCAGGATGAGAAAAGTTTGCATCGTCATACAATCCCTTGTTTCGCGTCGTCCAAATCCCCATTCTAGCTACAGCTAGGATCGCGAGAAACACCACACGCTTCTCACCCTGATACGGAGGAAGAACGTTGTCCACGACGTAACCAACGTCGAGCAGCACGAGCTGTTTGGGTTCGATGCGAGCCGTCCACTCGCCGACGTGATCCCAAAACGGGCGAACTCGCTCGCAGTAGTAGAAGGCGTGCTCAGCCGTTTCTTTCAAGCCACTGCTGCAGCAAGTGCAATCGGGCATGTCTGCCAGGCCCGCTTTGTAGTTCAAGCCGACAAGGGGTAACGCATTTCGCACAAGTCGCCAAGTGAGCGAGAACTCGGAGTTGTTCAAGAAGCTCGATCCTGGCGCCCAATTCCAATGAGAGCGAATCCCCTCCGTCGTCCAGCCACGCCGCTCGCTGAGAGGATCAGAAGCGGAACCCACCACTAGCTCCCGATATAGTTCTTTTCGAGGCCGTTAAAGGTCACTGGACCCAAGAAGGTTACGAAGGGCCGTTCGGCACTCGCGGACAAACAGTGTTTTGCCCAAAGGCCTACGTCGACCTTCAGCCTTTGGGTCTGACTTTAGGCGAGAAAAAGTCCGACTCGCCTTCAGTCTCCACACTCCGTCCCCCGTCAAGGCTCTGCCCAAGTATGCAAGCCAGTGGCTCTCCAGATCAGTCATACCTTGCGAGTACGTTGGATACAGACCTGCCTACGGACCATCGGCCTTGCACCTCCCCAGAGCAATCTCGAAAGAGATCGTTGCAGCGCCAACCGATTTACCTTAGGCAGAGGAAGTACAGCCAATCGGTAAAGGATCAAGGGGAAGACGTACACAGCTCACGCCTCCGCCCTGCCCTTTAAGGACCACCTCCTTGAAAGCCAGATTCCCACCTGAGCATTCATCTTGGCTTGTATTTCCGACCAATTTCGCTCCAGTTTGAGGTCGGGCCCGGACCACACCCCGAGGATGCGGACGGGTCCGTCACTCCAGCGGAAGGGCACCGGAAGAGTATTGCTACCCCTCCAAGCACCGAGCCGCAAACCTTCGCTTTTGTCAAAATTGACCTTGGCTCTGCAATCTGCTCGTACTCGCTAACCGCCTTCTTCACAGCCTTTATATCCAGGCGGCGGGATACAAACACTGTGATATCATCGGTGAACGCGGAAACCCTTGCCGTAAGAGGGCCAGCAAAAGGGACACCGCGCAGGGCCGGATTTGTCGTCCTATCCCTAAGCCTACGGAGCAGGGGCTCCAAAGCTAGGACATTGAGAAGAGGGGACAACGAGCAGCCCTGCCGGACCGAACGCTCAACCGCGAACACCCTCGAACGCCTTCTGTTCACCTGCACCACTGCCTGAGGGTTGTGGTACATCATGCCTATCCATCTGTGGAACTCTGGTTTGAATCCGGCAGTCTCCAAAACAGTCGGCAAAAACCGATGGTCAACCCTATCGAAGGCCTTGGACTGATCTAAACTGATCAGCGTAGCCTCGGTGCCGTCTTCTATACCCTCTAGGACCTCGCGAATCAAGTGCAGGTTGTCCTGGATCGATCTTCCCTTCACAGCAAAGGTCTGCTCAGAGCCGATCAGATCGCTAATGACAAGCTGTAAACGATTCGCTAAGACCCGGGGCAAAATCTTTTACTCTGTGTTAAGCAGAGTTATGGGCCTGTAATCATTTAAACCCTCCCAAACATGCCTGCCACCTTTCTTCAGCAATGTGATCACGCCCTTGGTAACGCTACCAGGGATGGCTCCCTGGGCGAACCAATGGTTGAACATATCCGTCAGAATAGGCACAAACATGTGCGACATCCTCAAGTACACTTCGTAGGGCAAACCATCTAGTCCCGGCGACTTGTTGAGGCCGACCTGCTTCAACGCGTCACGGACTTCGCATTCAGTAACCACACCCTCGCAGCTTGCCGCTTCAGCCACCCCAAGGCGGGGGAAGTCGGCAAGATAGCTACGAAACTCCCGGAGCGGGAGATCAGTACAGCGGGCAAAGCGATCCCGAAAGTGCGGCCGAAAGGCGTCACGAATCTCGCGACCCGATCGCAGCAGTCGCCCATCCGGGGCCTTGACAGAACCGATATACCGATCGGGGAACCTTCGCACTTCTTCTTCACGCGCAGTCGCGTTCGTTTTACAGCTTCGTTGAGAACTCTCTTTAACCTAGATCTAACTACGTATCCCTTGTAGCGCTCGCTACTCTCGCGTTCAAGGTCCCCCCTAGCTAGCTCTACGTTTAGGGAGTCACCGCCCGGGAAAGTCTATCGTCTATAGATTTTCGCTTCCGCGGTCCTATCTAAGTTGAGCTGTCGACCGTACTTGGTAGCGAAATCTCTAATCCTATGTTTAAGAGATCCCCACCACCTATTGCCGGTAACCGCCCCCACTAACGCCCGCTGAATTAGGGATTCCAGCCGGTCCCGGAAGTCCCGTATCTCCAGTAAGGAGGTATTGAACTTCCAGTAACCGGCTAGACTAGGCCTATTTGCTAACCGTAGACTGACTCTAACAAGTTTATGATCAGTCCACGCTATCAACTGGAACGTGGGACAACTAACAAAATCAATGTCAGGTCGTCTCACTAACACGCTGTCCAAGTAGGAACCTACTTTGGCAGAGGGCGAACTATCTAGCCACGTCCACATCTCCCGCCCTGGGTGATCCAGACGAAACCTGTCGACGAGGTCATGACGAGTCATGAGGCCGGCAAGGCTGCTTTCACACCTTCCCACACGCCTAGCTCCCCGCCCAACCTTATCTATCTTGGGATCAAGGATCGCATTCCAATCACCCATTAAAACTAGCTGCTTTTAGTCTGCCTTGCTATTAGTAGCTACTGCTATATATGTCAGACGGACTAGTTCATTGTGTGGAAAAAGGTGGGTGATACCAAACAAAACTATTTGACGACATGCAAAAAATGAGCTAATCTCGCTCAGAACTGTTATAAAAATGAGTTTACGAATCATATATATTTAATGTATTTGTATAAAGAGGATTTGCCATCAAACAACCTTCGTTGGTTGATATGCCATAAAACCCAACTAAAGCAAATTATATATATTTAATGCATATGTATAAAGAGGATTTGCCATTAAACCACCTTCGATGGTTGATATGCCATAAAACCCAACTAAAGCAAATCATATATATTTAATGTATATGTATAAAGTGGATTTGGCATTCAACAACCTTCGATCGTTGATATGCCATAAAGCCCAACTAAAGCAAATCTTATATATTTAGTGTATATGTATAAAGAGGATTTGCCATTAAACCACCTTCGATCGTTGATATACCATAACACCCAACCAAAGCAAATCCTACAAATAATATCTATGTATACAGAGGATTAGACATTAAATAATCTACAATGCTTGGTATGCCATAAAACCAAACCAAACCATATCATATATATTCAAAATATATTTATAAAGACAATTTGGTATTAAATAATCTTCATTGGTTGATATGCCATAAAACTCAACCAGCCAAATCATATATATATTAATATATATGTATAAAGAGGATTTGGCATTAAATAACCTATTATGGTTGATATGCCATAAAACCAAACCAAACTAAACTTACGGGGAAACCCTTTATTTCCTTTCATTTTTCCCCTTCTCCCACAAAGCTAGAAATGTCAGTATGCCTTATAATTTCATCCCAATTTACCCGTTATTCATGCTCTCTGTAAACTCGATTGTTTGATTTTAACGATATCAACACTCGTGTTGGGTTATTTTATACCTATAAATTAAAAAAACAGCGTTCATTGTAAATTTAAATTTAATTGTTTTCTTAAGAGATTATTTCTTCCTTTTTTTTTTTTTTTTGCACACAGTCCTATCAAACAGAAACAATTTGCGAACAGATCTATTTGATCTGTAAATGAGATCCAGACAGGTGTGTCCACCCCGGAACGGTGTAGACCGGAATATAATATCCCTGAAATCGTACATCACACTACCAGAAACTCAAGAAGTAGTACCTTACCATTAGATGTTGTTTAGTGTCATACCCAGGCCACATCTTTTGGGATGTCTCACCTTTTGCAGGGAATATAGCCTGCGTACTCTAAACCCCACTGATAGGGCGCTCGTAAACTCGAGTCAAAACAGGATTTTTATGCAGGCAAAGATAAAGGTTTAGATATACAGCATGCTAGACCTTATGCTGTTTTACGCAGAATCAAAGTTTTCTGTGATAAAACATTGTAAAATATACGAATATAGATATATATTTTTTGATATGAACATTGATAAATAGAATAAAGAAAGTAGAATTGCCTAGTCAGCTGGTGTTGTATAATACACTGACTGCACCTCTGCAGAGGGGTAACACCCCCCTAAGGAGTGTCCTGATATGACCCTAAACAATCTGATGGTGAGGTTCCAGCAGTGCTGGAGCTTTGGGGAATGCGGAGTACCCTTCATTGCCATTGCTCCCAGGTCCACTCGGGCCCGACGTGAGAGCACCTGATAGGGCCCTATCTATGGGTTAAATTGAACAGCATACTTATGCTAAAATGAATTGTTTGAGTAAACTGAATAGCTTGAAAAAGAAATGTTTTTGACAATAAAACCTTAATTACATTTAAACTGCGTGCTTATGCTTAACTGAATTATTTGAAATAGAACTGTTTTTCAACATTAAAACTGTATTTATACTTAACTGAATTGTTACATATAACTGCTTGAATAGTTTGAAATAGAAATGTTTTTGACAATTAAACTGTGTACTTATGCTAAACTGAATTGTTTTTAATAGAACAGATTATTTACATAAAAATGGATTTGGCGTTAAATAACCTACAAAGGTTGATATGCCACAAAACCCAGCAAACAAACAAACTAGTAAAGATCATTTCATATTACATTACAATATCAATGTTTTCTTATACAGTTAGAATATTAACATATTTATAATCGTATAATATAGAAATAAAGTTTGAAATATGTTGGGGATATTCAAGAATTTATGAGTACGAATTTTACCACTACAACTCCTTCCAGACAACTTACAATGCACCTTAATGATTCTAACCCCATAGCCTTACATTTTAAAACCTATTCCATTCCTAAATCCAAGTTTCTAAAAATTCTTATGGAAAACACATCTATAATCGCACACGATATTGATAAGCTACGACGACAAAACCTAAAAGCCCTACATGAAAAAATAAATAAATGAAATAAAATAAAATCAATAGAATTGATTGTGAAAATAGCGTCAATATTTTGAAATGCCGTTAGAATTTTTTAATATTCCGTATTTCTTCATAATATTCTTTTTCCGTTGATAGCGTTCTGTTTTTTTTTTAATTCATCAGCAACTCAGTTTTATCCAACTCTGCGTTTACATATTTTTGTTATGTTATAACCCCCCCCCCAAACTTGCAAAACTCTTTAAAAACACCCTTTACACATGCAAGCAACCCCTGATGATGGTCAATGAATGGTCCGAAAGCGTTCGGGACAATTTTGGTAAATTCATCCACCAATTCCAACGTGAAACCAAGGCACTTATCAGTAAACTCGAAAGGATCTTAATTAAATTATACAGACAAAATTTGTCTTTACTATTTAATGAAACATGCTAAAATGAATGACTGCTGCCAAACTACTCCCACACACCCATATATGTGTGTGTGCGTGTGTGTGTTTTGAAGTATGATTTGAATATTTGTTTTTATGTTGAAAAGATAATGTTTAAAACAGAATCTAAAAAAATGTCTAGATTATATAAGATTTGTTTTTTTTTATGAAAATGATAGCAGATGTGTAAAAAGAAAATTATCAGATTACGTATCTAAAAAACAGTAAAAGCAACAGCAATAAAAATTTTATTGAATTAAACTAATAAACATTTTCTCAAAACAACTTTTCTGCATGAAATATTTAACAATTTATGCAATATAAATATAATAATGCTCTATAGACAATATGCACCGAAAAAGTAGAAAAAATGATTACAAAACAATGAATAACCAAAAGTGATGTAACCATAAAAGGAAGAATTGTTCCTAGTTATAAGACAAATGTTTATCTTAAATTATATTTTAACGAGCTACAGTGAAAACTGGATATAAGTCAAGCTTCATATATATTCAAGCAACGCTAAGGCCCTGGAAAAAATTTCGAATTTAAAGCTTTCATTTGCAGATAAAGTTTACTCTACCAAGTCGTAATAGTTTAGTTTGCGCTATGATTTAGCAACAGCAGGAGGTAGAAAAGATGGATTCGTTCTTTTCCGAGGAGAATTAGGACGATAACAACCGAAAAGCAAAAACAATCATGCCGCGAATTTGAACTACGTATATATTTAGCCAACCCTCTCCACCAATACGACACAGGGTCAGTTTTAAGATAAATACTACTGGCTTTAATTAAGAGCATTCCTTCTGTAAGACGGGATTTGAATAACATCCCACCATGTTTGAGTGTGGCACAAGGCCGTTTTATAGTGGGGGCCGCACATGAATCGAGACTCATTTGTGGCAGGTGAAAAAATCTTGACCTCGTCGTCATTCCCCTTATGGGGCATCTCAAGCACCAAGTAATAAACTTGGTTCCACCAAAGGGGGCATAGACCTGGGGGGACTGCTTCCTGAGGCCAAGGTGTCGTAGCAAGTAGACAACCGCTAAATACGAATGTGTGGCTGCGGCCTGGAAGGGCATGTAAACAAGATTTCCGCAAGATAGTTTCTTTTAACCAAGGTTAAAGAACTTTATCTGTCTATTATGGTCAAGGGGAGGTTCAAATGATAACACGACACAGAAATAAGTGATAAGAAATATATTGAAGGAAAATAGTACATACACAAACGATTGGTGGGAGAAACCCTCTTCAGCTTTACAATCAGGAATATTACCACTCTTGGAAACTCTTCTGAGACTGAGACTGAGTCTGTGTTGATTTGTCCTCCGTCCCACCTAGCCGACGAGCATAGCACAAGGCCTTTTTTAAGGTGGTTCCGGGCGCAGGGCCGTAGCCCACACGCGCCCGGCATTTCCAAAAATGCCTCGGACTCCGTCGGCATTCCCCTAAAAAGGGGTGCCTCAAGCGCCGGGCGATAAACCCAACCCCTTCGAAGTGAGTTAAAGCCTGGTGGGGGCCGTGAAGCCAGAGGTATTTCCAGTGACAAGACTGAAACTGAGTCTGAGACTGCGCAGAAGAGAAACCAGTTGATATATGTCGCATGAGGACGTTTCCATCAATAGGGGACACCCCAACACTGTCCTACTAGTTACCCATAGTTGGAGGGAGAACAGAGGGATTCATATCTTTCCCAACGACATAAGTTCGAAGTGAAGCACATAAGATGATACCACGTATGAAGAATATTTACAAACATAACATTTTTCAACGCAGATTTAGACCGAACAAACTACTTCATTAAAAGTAACATTTTTTTATTACGTAAATAGAGACATATATTTACGTTCTTACCATTCTTATCTTTTCTTGCAAGAACAGACTTTGTAACATTTTTTTTCAGCAAAATTTTCTCTCAATATAAAGAAATAAGAATTTATCTATTTGACGATCAGAGTCTTATTCAAATATCTGTTCTTACTTGTGCTACAAATGTAAGTTGAATATAAACCAAGCCCAATAAAATATGAGATCAGTATGATGGGAGGTTCTATGGGGCGTAAGAGATTTGTTGGTTATTATTTGTTTTCGTTTTTTTGGGGGGGGGGTAGAAGTCGGTTTTGGGTTTTGATAACCGACTGCATTTGTTCTTCTCTACCCTACTAAATTCCTTGCTGTCTTTTTTCTTTGGGAATTCCTGAAGGAAGGAAGAAAAGAGACTAAGATACCTTTTTTTAATTTCAACCATATTTTTTTTCCTACGGCTACTTGATCGTAAGAAATATTTTCCTGGACTATTAAGAAACAGTCATATCCCCAAGTAAAGCGATGAAATGTATTAGTCATTTTCGGTGGTTAATATGCCCAAAGTCGGTGGTCTTTTCTAGTTGGTGTTTTTGATATAGGCTTCTGCTAGAAGAGACGGCTTTGCACCAATTACGAGACATGGATGGGCACGTGCGCTGTCTGCTAGCTGCCAAGGAAAAGAAGGTCCGTCTAGTATCAAAGTTAAAGCTGAAATGAGTTTGAAGGTCAACTGGTGGGAAAGTAAATCAGCATGCCGCCACGCGGGCATGTGGTTTTCACTAGGAGAGAACTAGGGCTTTGCAATCCAAGTGGTCACTACTGAATGCGGAATAGTTTCTTTCCTGTGCCAGTAAGACGGTTTTTTTTTTAGGCATGTGCGGATTTTTCTTTCGGTTTGAAGTTTCTGGGAACTGCCACACCTTTGGGTTCATTTTATCTTATTTCTGTTTTTCTAACACTAACAGTGCTTCTATATTTACAGCACGCACAAGATTTTGCACCAACATATTTTCGTGGCGGATCAAAAAAGTTGAAAAGGGTATTTAAAATTTTTTTCGGAGAAAACAACAAATTTCTTTAAAAACAATTTGCCTTCCTGCTGGGCAGCAATCATGGAAGGGAAGGTGATTACATTATTGATGATGATGTTTAAATCGATTTAATTTTTATTTTTGTTTTTATATCCTCCCCAGTCAAAAGTACTTACTTTCCCACCAGTCTAATAATTGATTACATTTCGTTTCGTTAAGTGCGCCACAGTCTAACCTGGTATACAGTTTCCATTTCACACGACGATAACCACTGAGCCTCTTGAATGGAGATTCTACTGCATTGCTATGTAGATAGAATGTGACCTGTTAACGGAGAATGAACCGAAAAAATTGATTTTCAAAATTGAAGGATGAATTATATCAATAAAATGAAATTAGTTCATTTCTAAATTCAAAATTTTCCTTTTTTTCCTTTATTTTTTTCAAAAATTTTGTCTGGGATTCTGGTGTTTAATAGTGTGGTTCTTCTGAATCGAAAAATGTAAAATTTATTTGATTATTATATTTTCTATTA
>OY757941.1:38506953-38644453 GCA_963585895.1 Sepioteuthis lessoniana
GACGCTAACTGAACGTATGTAGAAAAAGCTTGGTGGCAATTATGCAAGAATGCTGCGACGGCCACCTTCTAACAATCACAAAAACTTTCCAAGTTAGACCAACTAGACATGAGGGACACTGCTGGAGAAGTAAGGACGAATTCATAAGTAACACACTCCTGTGGACCCCATCACATGGACGAGCAAATGCAAGAAGACCAGCTAGAAACTATATACAACAGCTCTGTGCCGATACAGGATATAGCCTTGAAGACCTCCCGGGAGCGATGGACGATAGAAATGGGTAGCGAGAGAGGGTCAGGAAGATCCGTGCTGGCGGCGTGACATGATGATGATGATGGTATCTCAACATGATCAGCAATTCAATAAAACATCAGTCCATTGTCGCTCATTTTAAAGTTAAAAACATCGGAAGATACAAAAAGGATCAACACTGGTTTCCACCAAAATATACAGTTCATGGAACAAGTAGCTTACAAATAAAATATGATAGAATATATAAAGGGTTCGATACGTTAAAGAGATTTACATCACTCTTCGAAACGACGAATTTCTAAACAGCTTTTTCATTATTGAATAACTTTAAAATATACACACATAAATTTCGTTTTCTCCAGTTTTATTCAGTTCTTATGTAAATGAAAATATGCAAATTTACAGGTGTTTACATATAAACCAGGCCATTGGTCTAATGGGTAGAGTGTTTGCTAATAGGCCGGAAAACCAAGGTTCAATCCCAGATCGTGTCATACCAAAAATTCAAAAATAGTGTTTGATGCTGCCTCGTTTAACACTCAGCATAATAAGGTAAAGTGAAGCAATCCAGGTAAAGGTAGTAGCGCCCTCCCCTACACTTCAGTGTAGTAGCTATTGAAAAGGAAGCTTCGGCTCACCCTGGACTAAGGTCGTCAACTTTATTTACATAAAAATGAATAAATTTCGGAGTTTTATTATCCCAGTCCCAAAAGAAAAAGTGAAGATGGAATAATGGCTATTTTCAATACTTTTAACATTAGCAATTAAGAAATAACACCTATTATAAAAGCAGAAAAGCACTTTTTAGAGAGAGTAAGGGCCATTTTGAAATACTTTTAACAACATAAGCCATTAAGAAATAATACCTACTATCCAGAAATCAAATTTTTGTTACATTGTGTTATCATAGGTAAAAAGAACCACATTTGAAAGGGAATAATAGCCATTCTCTTCTTTTGCAGCGAGAAGCCGAGATCGAAACCCATCCAACTTTACGTTAGACTAAGTCTCTGACCGCTCGGCCAACAGGAGTACTACGTTGGCAAAGAGATTGTTTAAGGTATTTATTTAGTAACAGCAGCAGCAGCGTCCGTTTGTTTACATTTTTTAATACCCTATCGGCTACCAGAGTGCTCAATTCTTTCGAAGAGCTTTGTATTATGCGAGCAGCGGCCGAAAATTCCTATATATATATATATATATATATATATATATATATATAGAATGTTATATACACCTCTGGACAAACGAAGTTTTCTTTTTTACTTCGCGAAAAATTCTACTCTTGAATTGTGGTGATGTTTTTTTCTGGCCTGCTAGTCGGTTTTCTTGTTCCTTATTTAGACTTAAGTAATTGCAGATAACGGTTTTACCGTGTCCTATAGTCTTCGAAATTTCTCTCTAAGATTTTCCGACTCTTTTCAAAAATGTAATCTCGCCTTTCTCGAATTCAGATAATGTAGTTTCTTGGGCCATTTATGCCTTTAGTGTTTTAAGTATTGCAGTTTTAATAGCTTTTATAACACGTAAACAATATATAATAACTTTTTCAATTGAAATCAGTCCTTTTGCTTTACTTTTTTTTATTGGTGGTCTTATATTTTTGTCAAAAATAGATTTTAACATGAAACATAAATGTTAATATATATAAAAAAAAAATGAATTGAAAATTTTTACTTATTTTAAATTTAAATCTCTTAACCTTCTCTTCCATATATCTGATTTTCATCGTTTAAAAATTGTTGGTTGATTGTTTGGGTTTTATGGCATATCAACCTTTGTAGGTAATTAAACGCCAAATCCATTTTTATGCCAGTAGTCAGTTCTATTTCAAACAATTAAGTTTAGCATTATTGTACATTTTAATTGTAAAAAACATTTCTATTTCAAGCTATTCAGTTTATTCAGACAATTCTAATTCAGCTAATTCAGTTTAGTTTTGTTTACACATAGTCAAACGCCCAAACAGCCCAACATTAAACAATTCAGTTTAGTGTAAGTACGGATTCAATGTCAAAAACTGTTCAATTTCAAGCAATTCAGTTTAGCATAACCATGCAGTTTAAATATAAGTACAGGTTAATTCTCAAAAACATTTCTATTTCAGTTTATTCCGTTTAGTCAAACAGTTCTAATTCAAATAATTCTGGTTAGCATAAATATGCAGTTAGATCTATTTAACCCATAATTCGGGCCCTATCAGGTACTACGACGCTATAGTGGACCTGAAGGGGTGCTCTACATTCCCCAAATGTTGTTTTACTGGGACCTCACTTTCAGATTGTTTAGTCTCATATCCAAGATGCACATTGGTGGGGGGCGGTTACTCCTCTGCAGAGGTACAGTCGGTGTATTCTACAGCCCCAGCCGACTGGGCAATACACAGAGTTAATGTCCAAACAGTTTTATTTCATATAATTCAGTTTAGCATAAGTATACAGTTCAGATGTCAAAACAGTTCTATTTCAAGCAATTCAGTTTAGCATAAATACGCAGTTTAAATGTCAACACAGTTCTATTTTAAACAATTCCGTTTAGCATAAATATGCAATTCAAATACAAAAAACAGTAAACTCAAACCACTGTTTAGTTCTAGTTAACTTATAGATAGGACCCTTATCAGGTGCTACCACTCCGGGCCAGAGTTGGCCTGGGAGCGATGGAAATAAAGGAGTACTCCCCATTCCACAAAGCTCCAGCATTACTGGAACGTCATCATCAGATTCTTTAGGGAGGTGCCCGTGGTGTAATCGTTATCGTCATAGGAAATGAACACGGCGACACGAGTTCAAACCCTGGACGAGACTGATTGCATTTCACATAGCACCAATACCCTTGGGGAAGGTATGAATCCTATTATTCTGCCTCCAGCTATGGGTAAATAGTAGGACAGATTAGGTTCTTCAGCCTTGGTTAGGCAACTAATCTAGGAGAAGGAAAACTCTTAATTCAAACCTGTTAAACTCCGCTTAAAAATTGACCTTGTGTCATATCCTGCCCGAGCGGAGGGGTTGGTAAATAGTATCATCAGATTGTTTAGTGTCATATCTTGGACACTCATTAGGAGGGTCTTACTCTTCTGCAGAAGTGCAGTCGGTGTCTTCTACAGCCCAGCCGACTGGGCAATAAAAATAGTAAAGGATATTTTTTTATTCATTTTGACGATGGTCTAATATTTTTGTTCTAGGATATATATATATATATATATATATATATATATATATATATATATATATATATATATATATACTATAGATATGTATCCTCCCCTACCCCCGTAGGGTCGAGTTCTCTAGCGAAGAAGTAATCGTGCTGCCATTAGCGCCTTTGCAAGTCTCTTCGTATTTGAATTGAGACCTCGGCGGCCGTTGAACGGATGTATGTAAACAATAGTAATTGTGATTCATAACCGTTTAAAATGTACTTCGTAGCTAATATCTCCTCGTGGCTAAATGGTTAGAAGCTTTGGCTTGGCGTTTGAGTCAACCGGGTTTCGATCCCAGCTACGGGGAGATACTGTCTAGCCACACTGATGAGTTCTGATAGAACGAAACAGATCTGTCTGTGGATGACTATATATATATATATAGAGAGAGAGAGACACACTATTTCACAAGAGATAGAGACTGACGAAGAGAAATGGAAGAAGAAAGGAGTAAATCAAGGATTGGAAATATTTTTGGAGAGAGGTGGGGGGGAGAGAGAAAGTAGAAGCGTCAGAAAATAAGACAGATAAAAAATCAAAAAAACACAATATTGAAAGAAAGAAAGAACTAATATTAAGAGTGCTGCTAGTACAAATAGGAAAGATGACACCTTAACAAAAAAAAAAAATGAAAATAAAAATGACGTGTGTAGAGAAATAAATTAAAACGTAATAGATATTGACAAAGATAACAAAATCAAGGGACTATATTGTTTATGACAATATATATATATATATATAGAGAGAGAGAGAACCAGAAATATTATATTTGAGAAGAGATAGACACTAGAAATAGATGAGGTTAAGGGAAAAGACAGAGGGAGGAGTTAAGGCCCGAAACATATTGATGGTGATAGAGAGACAGAGAGAAGGAGAAAGAAACAGAAAAAAGAGATAGATTAAGAGAGACTAAAAAGTACAAATCAAGTATGGAAAATATGTATATCCGCAGAGAATATATATATATATATATATATACAAAATATATTAAGAAAGAGTGAGTATATGTGTAAATATAAGTAGGCGTGGGTGAATGTGTGTAAGAGAGGAAAAGAAAGAAAGAAAGAAAGAAAGATTGAGAGAGAGAAAGAAAGAGAGAGTAAAAGCGAATATTAAGGTTTTTGTGGTAAAAACGAAAAAAATGATGGCATAAAACAAAAGAAGCAAAAATGGTTAATGACTTCTTGAGGGTGAAAGGTGGAAAAAAATTGGGACAGAACGAGAGATAGAGTGAGTGTGTTTGACAGAGAAAGAGAGAGAGGGAGAGAACGAGAGAGAGAAGAATTCAAATCTTCATTGAAATAAAGAGAAAGACAGGTAGAGACGAATAGTGATGTCAAATATCTAAAATATGTATATCTTAAGAGAGTAAATTAAAGATTCCATATTTTTGAAGAAATAGACATAGAGTGACAGAGAGAGAAGGAGGAGTCAAAAGACTAAATATGCAGGGAAATACGCTCGGAGAGAGAGAGAGACGTGGGGAGAGAGCAAGTGGGAAATAAAGAGATAAATTAAGAGATTAATTGAGAGAAAAAACTCAAGAGACTACGATTTTTAAAAAGAGTTAATATGTAAAAAAGAGAGAGAAAGAGAGAGAGAGAGAGAGAGAAAGAAAGAGAGAGAGAGAGAGAGACTTATCAAGGGTCTAAAAGAGGAAAAACTTTAGAGACTACGATATAGAGAGTGAAGGCAGAGAGAATGTGGATGGCAAGGGATTAAATATGTATAGCGATACAGAGAGAGAGAGAGAGAGAGAGAGAGAGAGAGAGAGAGAGAGAGACTTATCAAGGGTTTAAAAGAGAGAAAAACTTAAGATACAACGATATTTACAAGGAGAGAGAGAGGGGAGAAAGAGAAAATGTGGATTGCAAGGAACTAAATATGTATTAAGATACAGAGAGAGAGAGAGAGAGAGAGAGAGAGAGAGAGGAGAGAGAGAGGTGGGGAGAAAAGAGGGATCTAGAGACTGATCAAGAGTCTACAAGAGAGAAAAATGCAATAACCTACGATATTTATGGAGAGAGAGAGAATGAGAAAGAGAGAGAATGAGAGAGAGAGAGAAAGAGAGAGAGACTAATAAAGACCAATAAAGAGAATGAAACATGTATATCAAGAGTGGGAAAACGCAGCAGACTACGATATTTAGAGAGAGAGAGAGAGAGAGAGAGAGAGAGAGAGAGAGAGAGAGAGAGAGAAACTAATAATGACCAATAAAGGAACAGAAATATGAATATCCAGTGAAAGAAAACGCAAGAGACTACGATATTTAGAGAAAGATATATATATATATATATATATATATATATATATATATATATATATATATATAGAGAGAGAGAGAGAGAGAGAGAGAGAGAGAGAATAAGTGAGAGAGAAAAACTAATAATGACCAATAAAAGAAGAGAAATATGAATATTGAGAGGAAGAAAACGAAAGAGACGACGATATTTAGAAAAGATACATATCTATATATATATATATATATATAGAGAGAGAGAGAGAGAGAGAGAGAGAGAATAAGTGAGAGAGAAAAACTAATAATGACCAATAAAAGAACAGAAATATGAATATTGACAGGAAGAAAACGAAAGAGACTACGATATTTAAAGAGAGAGAGGGGGGTTAGAAAGAGAAACAAATGGATCGAGCGAGGGATTCGGAGACAGAGACGAATAGAAAAACAGAGGATAAAGAAAATAGAGAAAAAGAGATAAAGAGAGAGAAAGAGAGAAAGAAAGAGAGAGAGAGATAGAGAGGGAGAGAGAGAGAAAGAAATTAAGACAAATAGACTAAAATATCGATATGAAAAGAAAAAAAAACTCAAGTGATTATGATATTTAGAAAGAGGGCGAGATAGATAGATAGATAGAGAGAGAGAGAGAGAGAGAGAGAGAGATGAGGTGAGTGAGTGAGTGAGTTGGAGACTAATAGACAAATAAAGGGACTGAAATATGTATACCGAGTGCCAGAAAACCCCAGGTGACTTCGATATTTAAAAAGAGACAGAGAGAGAAAGAAACAGATCAAGAGAGTGATCGAGAATAAGAGACAGAGAGAGAATGAAAGAGAGAGAGAGAGAGAGAGAGAGAGAGAGAGAGAAAACAAATATTATGATCTGTAGTGGAACAAATAGAAAGGGGCCTCATTCTATCGAGAGGGTGATCAAGAATAAGAGAGAGAGAGAGATTGAGAGAGAGAGAGAGAATGAAAGAGAGAGAGGGGGAAAGAGAGAGCGAAGAGAGAGAGAGAGAAAAAAACACATATTATGACCTGTAGTGGAACGAATAGAAAGTGGACTCATTCTATCGAGAGAGTGATTAAGAATAAGAGAGAGAGAGAGAGAATGAAAGAGAGAGAGAGAGAGAGAGAGAGAGAGAGAATGAAAGAGAGAGAGAGAGAGAATGAAAGAGAGAGAGGAGGGGAGAGAGAACAAATATGAAGGGCTGTAGTGTGTAACAAATAGAAAGGGGACACATTCTATCGATCTTTGATTGATTGATTCTTTCGGGCTTAGCAGGTTTATTCTGATAGCAATTAGTTTTATTCTCCGAAATTCAAAGTTAAAGAATTTTCGATGGAAACCAAATAGGCGTCATTTCAGCACAGCAGCCGGGTTGAAATACGAATGAATAGGCAGCCATTTGCAGTGATTTGGCTCCCAGATGAAATTGGTTTATTTTCGACCTGCTCCCTTTCAAGGAATGGAAAATGGTTTCAAAACATCGGATATCCGGAATTAGTCCAAAAGTAAATGAGAAAAAGAAAGGTGGTTAAGGAAAGACGAAAAAAAATGGCTGGAGAGAGTGGGTTGTAAATAGAAAGAAGCAGAAACAATAACGAAAAATCGGTGAGGTTGAATCTAGGCAAGTGCTAAAGATAAAGCGAAATGTTGGGGATGAAAAAAAGCGAAGAGAGAGTAAAAAAAAAAAAGAAATTGAAAGAATCAAACATACAGAATTTGGAAAAAAAAATTAAATATAAGAAAGAAAGAAAGAAAGAAAGAAAGAAAGAAAGAAAGTGATTGAAATAGAAATTGAAAAACTGAAAAGAAAGAAAGAAAGAAAGAAAGAAAGAAAGAAAGAAAGTGATTGGTAAAAAAAATAATTAAAAACTGAAAAGAAAGAAAGAAGGAAAGAAAGAAAAAAGAAAAAATTGCTAAGAAAATTAAAATGCTGAAAGAAAGAAAGAAAGAAAGAAAGAAAGAAAGTGATTGCAATAAAAAAAAATATTAAAAAAACTGAAAGAAAGAAAGAAAGAAAGAAAGAAAGAAAGAAAGAAAATGATTGCAATTAAAATTGAAAAACTGAAAAGAAAGAAAGAAAGAAAGAAAGAAAGAAAGAAAGAAAGGGATTAGTAAAAAAAATTAAAAACTAAAAAGAAAGAAAGAAAGAAAGAACGAAAGAAAGAAAGAAAGAAAGAAAGAAAGAAAGAAAGAAAATGATTGCAATAAAAGATAAAATGCTGAAAGAAAGAAAGAAAGAAAGAAAGTGATTGCGATAAGAAATTGAAAAATTGAAAAGAAAAAAGAAAGGAAGAAAGAAAGAAAAAAAAGTGATTGCGATAAAAACTGAAAAACTGAAAAGAAAGAAAGAAAGAAAGAAAGAATATTGTTGATTGAGACAAAAAAAGCCCCAAAAACGATCTGAACAAATAAAGAAAAGATAACGTACAAATAGAAAAAAAAAATGAAAAAAGAGAAGATAGAAGAGAAAAAGAGATGATGAAAGTCAGCGAAAGAAAGAAAAAATGACAACAAAAGAAATAAAGAAAAAAGAGAGAAATATTAATCGAATGAAAAGAAGAACGTAGAAAAGCAAATATTATGATCATTATCAGAAGAAGAAGAAGAAGAGAAAATAAACGAATGAGAAAAGAAGAACTTGATGAAGGTTTGAGCGTTGCAACAAAAGAAAATCGAAAATTTGATGAACGAAGAAAAAATATTAAAAAGATGTATGTGATCAGAGTTGTTAAAAATTAACATCAAAACCGTTTGCTACTAAAACAGAAATACTTAAATACACACACACACACACACACACACATATATATATATATATATATATATATATATATATATATATATATATTCTTTTTTCCTTTTACCCTTGGGGATATATTTCGCGTTATATCGCGTTGTCATCATTAATACTTAAAAAATTAACGGCTACGAAATTTTTGTTTTTATTTACGGTTTTCTTCGTTATTAATTTTGTTCATTTCTTAGTAGTAACCTGATTTCAGGTTTATGAGTTTTATTTATAGGGAAATTTCGAATTTAGTTTTAATTTGAAAACATTCTTTCAATTTCGAATAAATATTTTCAGAAATTTATTCGTCATTTTTCCACGTATTCAATTGTTTAGTTGTTTCAAAGAACTATTCATGTATTTATATTTTAGTGGAAGGTATTGTGTGCCCTATTCAACGTTTTAATATTATTTGTTTTAGTTCTTGATTTAAGGAAAGAAGTTTTTTATTAAATTATGTTTGATAACTTAGGGTGGCTAAAGTCGTTCTTTCGATATTCACAATCCTCAGTTTCATTATTTGTAACAAATACCAAATATATTCTTACACGTCATCTAACATGGATGACTTCAAAACGATTTGTATGTATGAAAACTTAGTGCGTATTTCTTTGAAAGACGGGTGGATTTTTCACGTCTCTGAAAAATGAATCCAACATTTTCAAATATCATCCCACGTGCCAAACACGTTCTTATTACTTTTAAATTTAGAATGCTATATGCACGTTTGTATCTTTTTCGTTGTATACATTTTAAATTCTCCTGTTATCTTGACAAACATCCATCGTTGTGTGAACAATTCTCATGATATCAAAGTCCTAACGATGGTTATTAAAACCGAAACGTTTAACGTTGGCTTTACATCACAATACATTCATCTAATATGGATTATTCTATTTTTCTACTTTCTTAATACTGTTGCATTCAGATCCATATTTACTTATATATATATATATATATATATATATATATATATATATATATATATATATATATATATATAAATTAACTTAAATCGCGAGTCGGAAATCTACTAAAGTTTCACCTTATTGGATCATCAGGAAGCCTAACTCCGACTAATGCTTAAGGAGAAAACACCGTCTTATATTCACCAAAACCCACTTAGCTTAGAATTTACATAACAAAAGAGAAAATAAATAAATAAATAATCAAAAACCCTTACTTTTATTTTTTAAAAAAGTCTCCGAAACCTATCCCTAATTATAGAGCAACCACGCCCTTTTGTGTCTACAACTATTTAACACCTCCGATCTTTGGTTTAACATATCCCTACTGAATGCTGGTAGATATTAGATTAGTATATATATATATATATATATATATATATATATATATATATATATATATATATATATGTGTGCCTAATGGGTCAGAAGAAATCTACCTTGGGTTAACCTTTCTGCATAATCAGAATAAAACTGACCCAGTTTTCTCCTGATGAACCAGAAAGGTAAAAGCTTGATAGATTTTTTTTGGTCTATTAAAACCTGGTAAGGCTAGGTAGATTTATTTCTTGCCCATTAGGTATTTATATCTATATTTGGTCTCCATCGCATCGAGTACATTCTTGGTTTATTTAGTCCTCTGTCGGTTTTTCTTTCTTTTGGCTACTCATAACGATATTCTTTGATTTTTTTTCAGACAATACGTATGTTTTTAGTAGTTTCTTTTTGTGTGAACTTTCCCCAAATATCAATTTGTCTATTTGTTTATTCACAAGTTGGATCATTTGTTTTTTTTTTTCACTCTACAAGAGTTAAAGTTAGGGATTAACTTAAAATAAAAATACATAATATATATATATATATATATATATATATTGAACAAGTCCTGGCAGCGACCCCCCACAAGGCACCAGCTATACGGCCAACTGCCTTCCATCACGAAAACTATCCAAGCTAGACGTACCAGACATGCAGGACACTGCTGGAGAAGCAAGGACAAGCTCGTAAGTGATGTACTCCTATGGACCCCTGCATATGACCAAACAAAAGCAGGACGACCGGCTCGAACATACATACAGCAGCTATGTGAGGATACAAGATGGAGCCCTGAAGCCCAGCCAGAAGCTATGAATGATAGGGAGCAGTGGCGAGAGAGGGTCAGGGATATGCGTGCTAGTTGCACGACATGATGATGATGATGATGATATATATATATATATATATATATATATATCAGAATGGAACTTTCAAAAGCATATTCATATCAAAATGCATAAAATATGTGTTTTTTTACCGTTATACTACTCCCCGAATAGTTAAAGATAGGGATAGTGGCCAATAGTAATGCAAAGAGAAGCGAATATATATATATATATATATATATATATATATATATGTGTGTGTGTGTGTGTGTGTGTGTGTGTGTGTGTGTGTTCATTGTTAACCACAGACAGGTTCCAGTGATGCTGGAGCTTTAGAGAAGGTGGAGCACCTCTTCATTTACAGCTCTTCCTGGTCCACTCTAGCCCGGACTGGTAGCACCTGATAGAGACTTATCCAAGGGCCAAATAGAACCAAACTGCGTACTTATGCTAAACTGAATTATTTGAAATAGAACTGCATTGACATTTAACCGTGTGTAAACAAAACTTATACTAAATTGAATTGTTTGAATTAGAACTGTTTTACTCAACTGAATAGCTTGAAATAGAAATGTTTTTGACCATTATCCTGTGTACTCATGCTAAACTGAATTATTTGAAACAGAACTGACTATTTGTATGAAGATACATTTGGCATTATGTAACCTACAAAGTTTGATATGCCATACAACTCAAACAACCATACCAAACCATTAACGTCATGCAAACAAATCTGCACTGGCTCGTTTAAAATGTTTTCTACAAACTATGCGATTACAAATCAAATTAATGTATGAAGAGGATTTGGCAATAAATAGCCTATAATTGTTGATATGCTAAAACACCTAACCAAACCATACCTAGTAAAACCAAAAGCTTGTTCTAGGAAGGAATGTTAAGCTTATTGCGAAAAGCCAAGTACATTGGGGATTATGAAGAAGAGTATGGAAAGAAACTAAAGGTTAAATTTCCCCATCCAAAGGAAAAAAAGAACCCTTGTTTTTAATAAGGGTTTGAAAAATCGTAAATTCTACTTAGAAAGAAAAAAGTCATATACTTTTAAAATGCATAAAATATGTGTTTTTTTATCGTTGAACTTCTCCTCAAGGAGTTAAAGATATGGAGAGTGGCCAGTAGTGATGCAAAGAGCAGCTAATATATATATATATATATATATATATATATATGTGTGTGTGTGTGTGTGTGTGTGTGTGTGTGTGTGTGTGTGTGTGTTCATTGTTATCCACAGACAGGTTCCAGTGATGATGGAGCTTTGGGGAAGGCAGAGTACCCCTTCATTGCCATCTCTTCCAGGTCCAGTCTGCCCCGGATTGGTAGCACCTGATAGAGACCTATCCAAGTCGAATTCTTATAATTTGCTAAGTAAAAAGTTAGTGTTAGTGGTTAAATGCCGCCATGAAAGTAAATATTTACTTTGAAATTAGGTACCAGATTAAGTAACCTTATTTAGTGTGTAAACTATGGAATAGTCACAGGACTCAAAGATTTCTTTGTTATTCAATGGGATCTAAAATTGGGTCTGAGGTCTCAAAGATTGTTTGAAGAATCCGCAACAAGTTCCGAGTTTTTATGCTGTTTATGTAATTATGTTTCCTTTTTATATTTTAACAAATAGTGCTCTGCGTTGTTGTGAATAGAGTACTGTACAGATGTCATTGATTAAAAACGGCAACGGTTTTACACAGAAAGACACACAAACGTTTTACTTATGCTAAACGGAATTGTTTGAAATATAATAGTCAATGTATAAAAATGGATTTGGCATTAAATAACCTACAATGGTTGATATGAGATAAAACCAAACCCAACCAACCAACAAAAATACATAATTATTTACGGAATAACTCGTACAACTCTACTCACCTTGGTTTTATTTTTCAACTGAGGAAGAAAGAAAAAGGTTACCTCCCCGTTTGGAGAGCAGGAAAGCAGCCAGTATTGTAAAATGTCTTTATTCAAAGTAATCGACTTGTTGTTATCAAATCTGTTACACGTGTTTTAATACACAAAAATTATTAACATGCATTTGAAATAAAAGATAGAATCATCATTATCATCATATCACGAAGTTAGTACGGATCTCCCTGACCCTCTCTCGCCGCCCGTCTCTATCGTCCATCGCTCCAGGGATGTCTACAATGTTACACCCTGTATCGGCACAGGGCTATTGTATATAGGTTCTAGCTGGTCGTCCTACCTTTCCTCGTTCATGTGAAGCGGTCCACTGAAGTATATCGCTTATGAGTTCGTCCTTAGTTCTCCAGCAGTGTACCACATGTCTGGTTCCTCTATCTTTGATAGTTTTCGTGATGAGTGGTAAGTGGCCGTCCAGCTGATGTTTTGTGGGTTGCTGCCTCCAGGACTTGTTCAATACAGCTTGAAGCATTCTTGTGTAATTGCTGCCAAGCTTTTTCTCCATACATTTAGTCAGCGTCTATGAAGTGTAACCATATAGCAGTATCAGCACGGTCGCTGCTTGGAAAAAAACTGCATTTTATTTTATCAGTTAGTTCTGACTTCCATATAACAGATAGCATATCAATAGCTGTCCATGCTTTTGCTAGTTTCGTGTTTATGTCTTTCTCGGTTGATGAGACGCTGCTTCCAAGGTAGTTGAACTTGTCCACTCGTTTCAAAGACCCACCCTTTAGTGTGAAGATGTCTCCTCTTTGATCAAAGCAGATGTATTCCGTCTTATCTGTGTTACATGGAGGCCTATGTCACCTGTTGTTCGTTCCAGACTATGTAGCAGGGATTGGGCTTGGGTGTGTGTATGATAAAAATTTTATATTTATCTTGAGATTTTTAAAAAGTTAATAGGTTTTTATATATCAAGGACTACAGACAAGACATTTAAAAATGATGTGAATTGACAGTCATATCTCAAAGTAATGATTTACTGAAACTATATAACTTGATCGGCTCATTAGCCTACTGGGTAGACTGTTCGCCAAAGGTCCGGAAGACCTAGGTTCAATCCCAGGTCACGTCATACTAAAGACTTTTAAAATGGTACTTAATATTGCTTTGCCTAACACTCAGTAACATAAGGTAAGTATCAAGGGTAAAGTGGAGCAATCCTTGGAAAGGTGTAGCACCCTCACTAACTCCTTGGTGTAGTAGCTATTGAAAAGGGAACTTTCTGGTCGCACTCGACAACGGTCGCCGACTACTTACTATATAAATTGGATTGTAAAGTTCTAGAATGTTGGTATTTTTACCGAGCAGTAAATTATTGCGTTGCGTTCTAAATAATTTCTGATCTTTAAAAGCAAGTTGTCAATAAGTTGTTCTAACTCAACCAGAAGGGCTGTCCTCTTGGTGTAATGGTTAAAGCGATGGACTGCGGAATCGTAGTACGCGAGTTTGTACTCCAGTCGCGCTATTACGTTCACTTTCGGGCAAATACACTTGGGAAAGGTGTGAACCCCCTTATCCTCCCAGCAATGGGTTAAATAGTACCACAACTGTTCTTCTAGGAGAATGACTTTGGCATTAAATATCCTACAATGGTTGATATGCCATTAAACAAAGAAACCAAACCAAACCAATCCAAACTAGAAATTACCTGATTAAAGAATGCCTTCATCGATCTTTCTTATTTCAGAATCGATTAAGAACGAATCATAATTTAATCTATGATCTCAAGCTCTTAAAATGGAGGAACAGAAAGTGTATATTCGAGATGCCATGAGTTTAAGAATAGAAAAGCCGTCACAAATACAGCTAAGAACATTTTTAGCATTTATGAGCCCGGTGTCATTCCTAACCGCCAAGTCAAAAACTTGTTTTCAAAGGTTCGTTCTGGGGATACGGCACTGAGAAATGAACTCAGACCAGTTGTTTAATTGTTGGTTGATTCGAACGTGAGAAATAGATTTTTTTTTTTTTTTTTTGTTAAAAGGACAGTCTCTTTAGAGGCTTAACGAATAAAGATAACACAGGCTTTCGGAAAAAGGAAATGATTGACAAGTTGACAGGTCAATTAAGCGGGTGGTTGTGACCACGGTGTTATTACTGACCACCAAGTCAAAAACTTGTTTTCAAAGGTTCGTTCTGGTGATACGGCACTGAGAAATGAACCCAGACCAGTTGTTTAATTGTTGGTTGATTCGAATGTGAGAAATGGATGTTTTTTTTTGTTAAAATGACAGTCTCTTTAGAGGCTAAAAGATTAACGGATAAAGATAACAGGCTTGCGGAAAAAGGAAATGATTGACAAGTTGACAGGTCAATTAAGCGGGTGGTCGTGACCACGGTGTTATTACTGACCACCGAGTCAAAAACTTGTTTTCAAAGGTTCGTTCTGGTGATACGGCACTGAGAAATGAACCCAGACCAGTTGTTTAATTGTTGGTTGATTCGAACGTGAGAAATGGATTTTTTTTTTTACGAAAATGAGTGACAAGTTGACAGGTCAATTAAGTAGGTGGTCGTGACATATTAAAATAAAAAATGAGATGACCAAGATATATGACTATTGAAATAGCAAACAAAAGCCCAGAAGCAAAAAGTGCCGGTGTCACAAGCCAAGAAGAAAATACTGATATATTGACCGGATTTGAGTGGTCAAACTCGAGTAGATACATTTATAAAAGCGGCCATTTTATGATGTTAGAGCAGAATCCCAGTTAACGGTGAAAGTGAAGAGATCTCCCGTCAAAACTCCCTATTGACTCATAATCTCTTCAACTACCTCCCTTAGACTCCACATTTGCGACAAGCCGGAGAAATAAAGGCGATAAGCTATATTTTTTATGTACGACTGTTAGTCATTTTTTTTGTTGTTATCAAGTGTAGCTGCAGAGTGCAACACAATAGTTTTGTGGTGTTTAACCAAAAATGAATACACACAGACAGGAGTAGTAGGTTGAATCAAATATATTACAATAACAGAACTAATATACAAGTGTTATACAACAGTTAGGAATGACCTTCCCGTACTGTCAGGCAGTTCGGAGATTATCCCATCGAGTGTCAAGTAGAGTCTGTATATTTTGAGGTGGAATAGTCCATTAAGTTTTAGGTGTAAGTTGGTTTTGCGTTGGTTATGTTGGTATTACATTGGTTGCGTTGGTATTTCGTTGGTACCGTTGCTATTTCGTTGGTTGTTATCCCCTCGCTAATTGTTGATGGAAAATAAAGGTGGTGGAGGAGAACAAAAACGTCATTAGGTTTTAAAATGAAGGTTTTAATGTCAGCATGAAGTAAGGGGTTTACGCTGGTTTGCTGCGTGTCTCGTAGGAAGGAAAGAAGGTAGGAAGTTGTTAGAGTGTATCATCTAATTTGTTTTTAACTAGGATCCCTTGGTCTAGAAGAATAGACACAAGGGGTCCATAAACTAGATGGCTCTCCTCATAGTGTATGATGCTGCTACTGCTATTCAGGAGCAGACGATAAGACGTCCGATCCTGTTGAGAATTTCTGAGGGAGAGAGAGTTTCGCGGGTTTTCTTCAATTTTTGGTGCTGCTAGGAAATATGGTTTGGGCTTAATAGGACAGGTCATCCTGATTGGGTGAAAATGTTCGGCGACTCTAACGGTCAAATTAAATTACGCGCCAAACAAAAAATACAAGTTTCTTTCTGCTACAAGCATAAACAGCTTCTAAAAAACGCCACATTAACAGGAAAAACATTGTGTTCTCTGTGATGATCGGCCATAATCACGATACCTTGGGAAAGGTATGAATCCAGCAATGGGTAAATAGTAGGGCAGACTGGGATATTCAGATTTGGCGAGGCAACTAGTCTAGGAGAAGGAAAACTCTGAATTCAAACCTGTTAAACTCCGCTTAAAAATTGACCTTGTGTCATATCTTGCCCGAGCGGAGGGGTTGGTAAATATGATAATCACGATGAAAAGACATTCGATGTTGGCAGGTCTGTTCTATTCCGATCGCTATCTTCCCCAGAACTTGAACCAAGTGATTTCAATTTTTTCCCCTTCTTTACAAAATGCTCTGAATGACAAATACTTTTCTCAAGAAGATCTGGTGAAAAGCTTTTTGGAAAACTTCTTTTGCTCGCAAATAGTTGAGTTTTATTTGAGAGAAATCAACAAGCAATCTGATATATGGTCAGTTGTGATTCAAAATAATGGCGACTTTATTATTGATTGAAATGATTTCATTGTTAAATTAATCATTAAGGCATTATACTTTATTGAATGGAAATTATTTATCACCCAAACCAATAATTTTTCCCCTATTGACAGAAACAAATTTAGAAACCATTTTCAAAAAAAAAATTTACCATTTTCTCTATGTACTTTCTTAATTACAGCTAAAATCTTAAAAATGAGGAAAAACAAATAACAAGCATAAAGTAATTGTTAAGATTTAAAAAAAAAAACAACAGAATCCTTAAAAAAAATCAAAAAACAGTTTGTTTCACTTTTTTTTTCATCATACAACGTGTGAAAGCACGTGCGATACCCTAGCCTCATCAGCCGCCAACTAGGGTGATAACACAGTTTCGGTAGCTAAGGGCGGTACTTTAACAATTAATTTATAACATTTATAATAAATAATTTATAATATTTTAACGTTAGTAATTAAGTAAATAATTATTGATTAACCTTTGACAGAACAGGCTACAATTGGCAATAATTCAAATCAAAACTAATCATTTAAAAAAATACATTCATCCTAAAAATAACGTTTGTTTGTTTGTTTGTTTGTGGTTCATTGCATATCAGCCTTTGTAGGTTATTTAATGCCAAATCCATTTTTATACACACGAACAGTTCTATTTTAAGTAATTCTCTCTAGCATAAGGAGACAGTTTAGTTCTATCTGACATAACGTGAGCGACTAAAGAAGCAACAAAACTGTTGCTTTTACTTTTCTTTTTCTTTTTTTTTAAATCTATTTTATCTTTGTATTTATTTAATAATATCCTTTTTATTTATTACTTCACTCTATGTCATATTATCGGGAAAATTAGGTAAATAAACCTACCAATTCCAACCTAAAAACCAAGACACTTATCAGGAGACTTGAACGGATCTTAATAAAATTATATTGACAAAATGTCTTTATTATTTAATCAAACATCTGATCCATTAGTCTATCGCTTAGAGTGTTTGCCAAAGGCCCGGGAGACCTGGGTTCAAAGCCAGGTCGAGTCATACCAAAGACTTAAAAAATGGTACTCGATGCCTCCTTGCTTAACATTCATCATTATAAGGTAAGGTTCAAGGGTAAAGTGCAGCAATCCAGGGAAAGGAACAGTGCCCTTCCTGATACCGCGGTGTAGTAGCAATTGAAAAGGAAGCGTTCGAGTCACCCTGGACTACGGTCGCCAAATTTACTTTATTTATATCTAGTACCATCCACAAACACACTGTTTCATTGTATTCCAAGTCTTCAGTAAGTTTACACACGCAGGATGCTTTAAGCTGGGATCGAAACCCATCTAACTTTACGCTAGACTTGGTATTTTATTGCTCAGCCATTTGCACGACCTACATCTGCTCGGGAATTATCACGCATAAGGTTATCTCGAAAAGAGTTTTTATAGCACATTTGTTTCCACACGGTTGAATAGATTTAAGTATTGATATCTAAGACTAATAATTCTATTTAATAGTAATCACTTGTTCACACACAGGTAAATAGTTTTAAGTATTTTTCTCAAATACTAATAATTCTATCTGGTATAACGAGCGTCCATTTGTGCGATGTTCGCATAGAGGAAAATGAGTCGCCAAATCCCGTTGTGTACGCCTTCGTAACTTATATATATATATATATATATATATATTGTCGTCCACAGACAGACTGTTTGGTTGTATCACAACTCTTCAGTGTTGCTAGATAGGCTAAGATTCCCGAAGTTTGGGATCGAAACCTGGCTGACTGAAAGGTCAATCCAAGATTCTACCACTCAGCTACGAGGAAACCAGCGCAAGCGCAGGAAATTTAAACGCTTATGTATCACATTTGTTTTGTTTACATATATCCGCTTATCGGCTACCGGGAGCTCAATTCATTTGAAGAGCCTTGCTTTACGCTAGTGGCAACCATCACTTTCCTCGCTAGAGAGCTTTACCCCACAGGGAAAGGGAGCATAGGGGCGGTAATAAAACTAAAGAGTTTCTAATTTGTGAAGTCTTTACAGTGCTTGGTACATGAAAATGCAGAACTACCCACTATATTTTTCAAGTAAAAAATAAGAATATAATGAACAAGTATATAAAATCACGACTCAGACTATCACGCTGCTCATCCTCAGGTGTACAAGCATTCAGCACACATTCACACACACACAAATATATATATATATATATATATATATACTACCCTTCCCTAAAAAGGGGGACCTCGGATTAGCCAAAAACTACCGAGGCATAACACTTACATCCATAGCAGCCAAAATCTACAATGCCCTACTACGAAACCGCATAGAACCCGAAATCGACAACATACTTAGAAAACACCAAAATGGCTTCCGAAGAAATAGATCCACGACCTCACAAATATTAACCATCCGTAGAATCCTTGAAGGTGTACGGGCAAAAAACCTACAAGCGACATTAATTTTTGTTGACTTCACCAAGGCTTTCGATTCCATTCACAGAGGAAAGATGGAACAAATCCTACTAGCGTACGGCATACCTAAAGAAACCGGAGCGGCAATAACGATTCTCTATAGAAACACTAAAGTAAAAGTACGATCACCAGATGGAGACACAGAATACTTCGACATTGTAGCAGGAGTACTACAAGAGGACACGCTGGTTCCGTACCTCTTTATCATTTATCTAGACTACGTACTTAGAACATCGATTGACAAAATCAGAGAGAATGGCTTCGAACTGACGAAGAAAAGAAGCAGAAGGTACCCCGCAACAACAATTACCGACGCCGACTACGCCGATGACATAGCGATACTGGCAAATACACCTGACCAAGCCGAAACACTACTGCATAGTTTGGAATGAGCAGCAGCAAACATAGGCCTCTATGTTAATGCACACAAAACGGAATATATGTGCTATAATCAAACTTGGGACATCTCCACTCTAGAAGGAACCCCTCTTAAACTAGTAGACAAATTCACTTACCTAGGAAGCAGCGTCGAATCAACCGAAAAGGACATCGAAACGAGGTTAGCGAAAGCATGGACAGCTATCAATAAGTTATCGATTATTTGGAAATCAGACCTAACCGATAAAATGAAACGCAGTTTCTTCAAGGCAGCGGTCATATCGATACTACTATATGGATGCACTACATGGACGCTAACAAAACGGCTGGAGAAGAAGCTAGACGGCAATTACACAAGAATGCTACGTGCAATCTTAAACAAGTCCTGGCGGCAACACCCCACAAGACACCAACTGTACGGCCACCTACCCCCTATCACGAAAACTATTCAAGTTAGACGAGCCACACATGCAGGACACTGCTGGAGAAGCAGGGACGAACTCATAAGAGATATACTCTTATGGACCCCCACACATGGCCGTGCAAAAGCAGGACGACCAGCACGAACATACATTCAGCAGCTAAGTGAGGATACGGGATGTTGTCCTGAAGACCTACCTAGGGCGATGAACTATCGGGAGAAGTGGCGAGAGAGAGTCAGGGATATCCGTGCTTCCAGCGCGATATGATGATATATATATATATATATATATATATAGTAATCCCTTCATAATCAGGGTATGACATAAGACAATTTTTTAGCGGACTTTAACATGTTTGAATTCAGTCTCTTCCCCTAATACAATTGCTAAGGCAAGGTTAAGGAGACAAGTATGTCGTAATATTTACCCATAGAATACCTGAATTACAATCTTTCCAAAGGATATTAGCGCTAGGGTGAAATGTAAACATCCTTGTCAAGGTTTTGAACTCTGGTCACCATGTGGATTTTCAATAGCGCTAACCAATACACCAAGAGCCTCTCGCATATATATATATATATATATATATATATATATATATATATTATGGTAAGAAACCCTATGTGCGTGTGTGTGTGAGCAAACGCACACACACTCATATATATATATATATATATATGTGTGTGTGTGTGTGTGTGTGTGTATTTACATGATCCATACACTATGAAGCAGATTAAAGCTGGTTTGAATTCAGAATTTTTCTTTTTCTAGACTGGTTGCTAAAGGTCATAGTCTACCCTACTATTTTCCCATAGATAGAGGGAAAATAGATTGAGTCAAACATTTACGAAGGGCGTAAACACTGCAACAGTACAAACACTTTCTTACAAAGAAGTAATGTACACACATCACTTTTGTAATACATCCTCCCTTGACGATGGCCCAAAGTCGGGCTGAAAGTATTTGGGAAATAAATAATTATGGAAGATTTATCAACCAAATCCCACTGGATATCATACGATCAATACGACAATTCGAAAGGGATCATTAGTTAATAATAAGATACCCTATACACACATGCACATGCACACACGCTCCCGTATGGGGGTAGAATTGTCTGCCGCCGCTAGCGTAATGCAAAGCTCTTCGAAAGAATTGAACACTCTGGTAGCTGATAGGGTATAAAAAAATGTAAACAAACGGCTGTTGCTGCTGTTGCTAAATAAATACCTTAAAAATTCCCTTAGCCAACGTGGTTCGCTTGGTGTCCGAGACTGAAACTTAGTCTAAAGTAAAGTTGGACGGGTTTTGATCCCGGCTTCGAGGGTCCTGCGTGTCTAGCCACACTGAAGAGTTCTGATAGAACGAAAGTCTGTGTATGGATGACACTATATATATTCACCCCCTTTCTCCATTCCTCTACTTTTCCCACTCCATTCCCCCTTTAAAAACATTTTTCTGGCATTAGCAGCTTGATAAGATCCAGACGAAACCAGTCGTTCACAATTTTTTTTAACAATAAACACGCCCACAGTTTCCCTAAACCTATATGTCTTCCTTGCGATTAATATATATATATATATATATATATATATATATATATATATATATGTAGCATGTGCAAGCGTTGATGTGAATATTAATGCATACTACGTTGGTACATCAACTAATAAAGGATGATGATTTATTAATTCTTACCTTGAAATTTTTTTATTTGGAGAATATACGTTACACTTCTGAACTATTATTCTGCTTTCTGCTAATTACAAACACCTACCCCTCCTTTTCAAGATATCATCATTTTTCACTCATCGAATGTAAAAGCAGTCATGCGGTTTACATTTTTAAATGGATTATATATATATATATATATATATATATATATATATATATATATATATATATAAACTGAGAAACCATCAGTTCAGTTTATATATATATATATATATATATATATGAATGTATGTATGTATGTGTGAAATCCAGAAAAAGAGTTCAATTACCAGACGGGACTGATTGCATTACATTTCGCGTTAATACCCTTGAGAAGGGCATTAATCCTAGGAAAAATTGGGTTCTTTGACTTTAATTGAACAACTGATCCAGGAGAAAGAAAACTTAATTCAAACCAGCTTTACTCATTTGGAAATTGACCTTGCGTCGTATCGAGCTCGTTGCTGTAAGTAAATCACACACACACACATACACACACACACACACACACACACACACACACTCACCTACCTGAATGTCCAGCGTTTTTCGTTCATCTCAACATTTTCTTGGATTGCATAAATCTGTACCTTGAAGCTTATATTCATATTTTAGGATTTTCCTAGGCATATATATTAATATAAAGAAAAAGAAATACAGATTTTTATGATTTGAATTTCGTCAAAAACGAGGACTGATTCGAAATCTCTCGATGAACTAACGGAACGTGGATTTTGCACAATGCTTCTAATGTCAGGTGACGTATTTTAAAGAAACGAACGCTGGTTCATTGATCAAACGGCCAATTTTTCTTGTCATAAACAGCCAACTTTTCTTGTTATACAACTTTTCCAAATTTTTATATATTTTTACACTTTTTATACATCCATCTATACTTAATATCACTAATAAAACCCTTCACAGACCTGATGATGGTTCAGTAGTGTCGATTTTGTTTCTCAATAAATCTCCCCTTTCTATTTGGATTACTTGTCGATTTTTCTTCACTAACTGTCTGATTACTATTCATTATTTTCTTCCATATATATATAGAGAGAGAGAAATAGAAAGACAGACAGACAGACAAACAGAGAGAGAGAGAGAGAGAGAGAGAATCTGTATCTGAAGACTCAGCCGCTTAAGATCTTATTCACAGACAAGGAGTCTTATCTATTTAATTTTTTGTTTAGTTTGACTTTCTGTTTAATCGTTTATCAACCTTCGTGGGTTATTCAATGCCGAAGCTATCCTTGTTGAAGAACAATAGAGATATACTTTTCAGTAGGTGCCCGTGGTGTAATGGTTATCGTCGTAGGAAATGGACACGGTGACGCGAGTTCAAATTCAGGACGAGAAATCATAGCACTAATACCCTTGGGAAAAGTATGAATCCAGTTATTTTCCCTCCAGCTATGGGTAAATAGTAGGGCAGACTAGGTTATTCAGCCTTGGCAAGGCAACTAGTCTAGGAGAAGGAAAACTCTGAATTCAAACATTTTAAACTCTACTTAAAGATTGACCTTGTGTCATATCCTGCCCGAGCGGAGGGGTTGGGTAAATATGATAGTGATATATTTTTTACCCATAATTAGGGTAATAGGGGGAGTTCACAACTTTTCTAAATGTATTATTTTGAAAAATTAACGTAATAGCGTGACTGGAGCTCGAACTCATTGACCATGTTGTCTTAAATCTAGTTACGTTAGCCGCAACACCAGTAGGTATTCACTCTTTTGTTTTAATCGGCTTTCTATTATTAGCCACTGATGTTCTCGCACTATTCTACTCGCTGGAATTTTGTTTTCCTTTCATTTTCTTGCTCGTAAGTTATTCCCCTTTTATTTCAGATTCTATTTCGATCGAACTCTAATGTTCTTTAGTCTAAAAACGATTATTTCCGGTTGGAGAGTCCACTTCGAAACTGATGTTCATCCAGCGGTTATATTGGATTTTCTCCTTAACGAAAACATCCCCTGCTTTCGGTGAGACCGTTCGTGCCCTTCCTGAATCGCCCGCTGTGTTGATACCTAACCCATGTGGCATTAGCTTCAGATCTCTAGTATTATTTCATACTATTGTATCATTTACTGTTAAAAATACATGCCCTGTTTTAGTTTCTTATTCTTCGGAAGGACGAAATAAAAATTTATACACATTCTACCGTCTTCTTCGTTTTAGGTACAAAACCTCCTGCAAAATAAAAGCACGTTTTATTGTCTCTTCCTTCTCAGTTAGGAATCTCGTTTTATCTCTTCCTTGAAGCGCAGTAATTTCAACGATGCATGAAGTAATATTCAGAAAAAATAAATTATTCTATACGATTATTTCATTTCAATTCTACTGAGAAATTCTGCAGTTGTTATAAAATAGCTGAGGGATTTCGGTTCATGCCTTTGAGTTTAGTTAGGCTGAGAACCTTTCGGCTCAGCACATGGGTTAGTTAGGTACAACTTTGAAGCAGGTGTTAACGCGGGTGCGCGCGGGCGGATGGAGGTGTCACTCAGATGTCATTTAAGTCCGAGACGATACTGGGTGACAGGGTGCGGGTGACGTCACGCACCGGAAGCGCGCAGAGGTTTGTGTGAGAATTTGAAGTGAGAAAGAGTCGGGTACTAGAAGCCAAACGAGAAGGATCGATTTTTGGAGCTCGCGGGCGCGAGGCGAACGTGCGCCCTATGGGGGGCCGCTCGAGTTGGGGGCCAAATGAATAAGACAGCATAGAAGATTGTGTCTCTCCTCCTTACGTCGAAACCTTTAACTCAAAGTTAATGAAAAGGTTTCCTACCTGAACAAGAAGTCGTTACGTGTTTTCGAATTCCGAGATTCCTATGTTCTTTATACGTTCTATCGTTATGAACATTATATGTCCATTTCGCACATACGGTTAATTGTGAATATGGTACACAGTTACATGCCCTTGGTGCGGGAGTATGTTAAGATTATCAGACTTTTTTAGTTGCAGATTGGTCATGGACGATATACAAAATCAACATCCTTCATTCTTTTTCCACTTTTTTCGCACTTGCAAAATGAGAGCAATTTTCGAAGCATTATCTTCCTCACGTATGCATTTAATTCAATCCTTTCCTTGACGGATATTCCTCCCTAAGATAATTACTGAAAAAAAGAAAAAAAGATGTTTTATAGTATTCTATTATTTTCTTCTTTATTAAAAGTAGTGGGGTTACATGGTGAAAGCACTTATTGGCATGTTGCGAAGTTAGTTCAAAACGGCAGCGAAAACTGATAGGACTTCACGAAGAATAAGTGATAGTTTCAGGTCATTTGAAAGCTTGGGTTTTCATTGGACGAGAATATTACGAGAGAATTCAAGAAAGTGAAACAGAAACCTTAAATTCTGTCGCTAGAACAAACACCAAAGCAAGCGTATCTAATTCTACCTATGCTCTGATCTCTGACTACTCGCTTGAGTGGAGTCAGTAAGAAATGAAAATCGCTGTAAATTAATGAAGAAGATTGCCCGTGGTGTAATGGTTATCGTCGTAGGAAATGGACACGGCGACACGAGTTCAAACCCTGGACGAGACTGATTGAATTTCACGTAGCACTAATACCCTTGGGAAAAGTATGAATCCAATTATTCTCCCTCCAGCTATGGGTAATTTGTAGGACAGACTAAGTTCTTCAGCCTTGGTAAGGCAACTAGTCTAAGAGAAGGAAAAACTCTGAATTCAAACCTGTTAAACTCCTCTTAAAAAATTGACCTTGTGTCATATCTTGCCCGAGCGGAGGGGTTGGTAAATATGATTATCGTTAGTTTCTTGAGACCATATAAATACTAGAAAACGATTAACGGGGCAGTAATCCTCAGTCATTTTAAATGACTGATGATTACTGCACCGTTAATCGTATGAATGCATAAACCCATATAAAAGGAGTCCCGTGGCATAGGGGCAAATAAATTTGCATACGACATCGTAGAAAGCCAGTTCGAACACCAGTCTTGCTGCTGAGTTAATTTTTTTTTTTACTAATCCTCTACGGAGAGTATGAAAACTATTGCTTCTCAACTATGGGTTAAACAGTACCAATATTGTTCTTCGACAAGTATGGTTGTGGTGTAATGGTTATCGTCGCAGGATATGTACACGGTGATACGAGTTCAAATCCTGGACTTGACTGATTGCATTTCACATAGCACTAATACCCTTGGGAAAGGTATGAATCCAAATATTCTCCCTCCAGCTATGGGTAAATAGTAGGGAAGACTAGGTTCTTCAGCCTTGGTGAGGCAACTAGTCTAGGAGAAGGAAAACTCTGAATTCAAACCTGTTAAACTCCGCTTAAAAAAATTGACCTTGTGTCATATCCTGCCCGAGCGGAGGGGTTGGTAAATATGATTAAAAAACCCACAACGGTTGATATGACATAATATAATGAAACCAGATCAAGCAGACTGAAACTATGTACCTGTGTGCTAGAAGATTAGACTTAGCATTAATTTATAAACTAGTTGCTGTGATTGTTGATTGTATTAATTATTTTATCATCTAGTTTGGTTAAGCCGCACTTTTTTTTAGTTTACTGTTAGGTTAGCTAAAATTTTTGAACAGGAATTTAAATAAAATTGGAAAGTTCCAGCGAGTGCAGCAGTGAAAAACACAGGAAGGTCAAAGGTAAACAAAATAGATTCATGTCTTGACGCAAGTTTGATTAGGGAAATGAAAACTGTAAATTTGGGGACACGTGTGAGATGACAGAATAACTTTGCAAGATGGCATCAAACTACCAATATCCTGAATATATATAAGAATTAGGGAAAGGTTTGTCTCCAATTATCCTCCCTCCAGCTATGGGTAAATAGTAGGGCAGACTAGGTTCTTCAGTCTTGGGGAGGCAAATAGTCTAGGAGAAGGAAAACTCTGAATTGAAACCTGCTAAACTCCGCTTTAAAAAATGACCTTGTGTCATATCCTGCCCTAGCGGAGGGGTTGGGTAAATAGGATCGTATGCAGTCTGAACATCGAACAGTATATCTGGATAATAAAGCGACAATTTTCTAGAAAGATATTGGACTCGTTACTTTTACACCAATCATCATCATCATCATCATCATCATCATCATCATGCCGTATCGCTAGCACGGATATACCCGACCCTCTCTCGCCACTTCTCCCTATCATTCATCGCCTCTGGCAGGTCTTCAGGGCTACATTCCGTATCCTCACATAGCTACAGTATGTATGTTTGTGCGGTCGTCCTGCTTTTGCTTGGCCATATGCGAAGGTCCATTGGAATACATCACTTATGAGCTCGTCCTTGCTTCTCCAGCAGAGTCCAGCATGTCTGGTTCGTCTAACTTGGATAGTTTTCGTGATGGGAGGCAGGTGGCCGTATAGTTGGTGCCTTGTGGGGTGTTGCTGCCAATTCCAATAAATGATTGTAAATTGTTGACGGAGAGTTCTTCTTGACTTTGAGTTGTCAACACCATGAAAACTTTGTTCCAACGAATCACCCCGACCGTTGGAAGAAGTTCCAGATGGATTGTATCATTCCCTAACTGTGCATCTTTCAAACACAGCGTGAGCACAGTAGAATTGGCGAGACTTGTTGTTACTCAGACAGCAGAATTGTTTAAATCAGTTAGAAAACATTGAAGAGTCCTGGTGATCTGCGGTGACTTGCTGTCACTTTAACAATAAAATTGTTTAAATCAGACAATATAGAGGAGTCATAGAGGTCCGAGGTGACTTGCTGCAACTCAGACAATAACACTGATTTAGTCTGCTAGAAAACGTAGTAGAGCCCTGGAGGTCTTTGGAGACTTGCTGCAACTTAGATGATAGTACTGTTTAAATCAGCTAGATAACTTTGAAGAGCCCTGGAAGTCTGGTGAGACTTGCTCTTACTCAGACAATAACACTGTTTTAATCAGCTAGAAAACTTACAAGAGCCCTGGAGGCCTCTGGAGACTTGCTACATCTCAGATAATAGCACTGATTTAGTCAGCTAGAAAACGTAGCTGAACCCTGGAGGTCTTTGAGACTTTCTGCAACTTAGATGATAGTACTGTTCAAATCAGCGAGAAAACTTACAAGATCTCTGGAGGTCTAGTGATACTTGCTCTCACTAATACAATAGTACTGTTTTAATCAGCTAAAAATTTTCAAGAGCCCTGAAGGCCGCTGGAGACTTGCTGCAACTCAGACAATAGCACTGATTTAGTCAGCTAGAAAACGTAACAGCACCCTGGAGGCCTCTGGAGACTTGCTGCAACTCAGACAATAGCACTGTTTTAATCAGCTAGAAAACTTACATGAACCCTGGAGGCCTCTGGAGACTTGCTACAATTCAAATAATAGTACTGTTCAAATCAGCTAGAAAACTTTGAAAAATCCTGGAAGCCTGATGAGACTTGTTGCAACTCAGATAATAGTACCGTTTAAATCAACTAGAAAACTTAGAAGTCTCCTGCAGGTCTGGTGAGACTTGTTCTCACACAGACAATAACACTGATTTAATTAGCCAGAAAACTTAGAAGAGCCCTGAAGGTCAGTGGAGACTTGCTCTCCCTTAGATACTTGTACTGTTTCAATTAGCTAGAAAACTTAGAAGAATCCTGGAGGTTTGGGGAGACTTGTTCTCACTCAGACATGTTTTAATCACTTGGAATACTTAGAAAAGTTCGGTAGGTATGTGGAAACTTGTTGTAACTCAGATAATAGCACTGTTTATATCTGCTAGATTACTCAGAAGGATCTTGGAGGACCGATGAGAATTGCTGTCACTCTGACGTCAGTGAAACCCCCCTCTTAAAACTGGTGTGAAAAGCTTGCATAAACAGAAAAGCTTAAGAAAGTACACTAAAGACATTGCATTCAGAATTGCTTGGACAGGTTTAAGAGAAGGATACCTAAATAGAGAAACGGAATCTTTATTCCTAAATAGATATCCGTATTTACCCCAACTGCTCAAGCAGGATATGACACAAGGTCAATTTTTAAGAGGGGTTTAACTGGTTTGAATTCAGAGTTTTTCTTCTCCTAGTCTAGTTGCCTCACCAAGGCTGAAGAACCCAGTCTACCCATAGCTGGAGGGAGAATAATTGGATTTATACCTTTCCTTAGGGTATTTGTGCTATGTGGAATACAATTAGTCGCGTCCAGGATTTGAACTCCTATCACCGTGTCCATTTTCAACGACGATAACTATTACACCACGGGCACCTGCTAAATAGTTATCGATATTTGAAACTATACATATTACAAATTCATCGAATTCCGTTATAAATAACCCCTAAGGATAGATCGATCGATTGATTGATTGATTGCTTTTAACATATACCAAGATCCGTCCAAGGTTATTTTATACCTAGATGTTAGGGAATCGTTATCTCTGTGTATTCCTATCAGTTGTTGCTGTGTAAATTCCCTAAGTGTTTGTTTTTTACGCGTAGTGCTCTCGAATTCCAATAATTTTTAAATAGATCAGGCTTGAGCCAAAGAGGGGATCCTAAAATGTAATATCTCTCCGGGTCAGAGTGGACCTGAGAGTAATAGCAATGTGGGTGTTACTCCATACACCCCAAATCTCCGGAACTGGAGCCTCTCCATCAGATGCAGTTAAGTGTCATATGAAGACACTAGTTCTCTTTGAGCCATTGATGAGACCTTAATAGGTATTACCCCTTTAGAACTGATGACTTACAATCAGATGAAGTTTAGCGTCATAATAAAGCCACCCTTTTTTTGAAGATGAGTCGTCTTACGCCCAGTAGAGAATGCAGTCAGAGTTTTGTAAGTCTCACAGACTAAGCTGATAAAGGGTAAGGGACTGATGTGCTGTTAAATTAAGCAAATCTTCTTCTTCTTCTTCTTCTTCTTCTTCTTCTTCTTCTTTAATTCGATTATTCCTTTTATTTATTTTTATTCTTATTCTTTTTTTCGTTTTCTTCTTTAATTCAATCCTTCTTTTTCTTCTTCTTTAATTCGATTCTTCTTCTTCTTCTTCTTCTTCTTCTTCTTCTTCTTCTTCTTCTTCTTCTTCTTCTTCTTCTTCTATTCGACTCTCTTCTTCTTTTTTTCTTCTTCTTTAATTTGTTTCTTCTTCTACTTCTTCTTCTTCTTCTTCTTTAATTTGTTTCTTCATCTTCTTCTTTAATTCGATTATTCCTTTTATTTATTTTTTTTATTCTTTTTCTCTTTTTCGTCTTCTTCTTTAATTCGATTCTTCTTCTTCTTCTTCTTCTTCTTCTTCTTCTTTAATTTGATTCTTCTTCTTTAATTTGATTCTTCTTCTTTAATTCAATTCTTCTACCTCTTCTTCTTCTTCTTCTTCTTTAATTTGATTCTTCTTCTTCTTCTTCTTCTTCTTCTTCTTCTTCTTCTTCTTCTTCTTCTTCTTAATTCGTTTCTTCTTTTTCTTCTTGTTGTTCTTCTTCTTTAATTCGTTTCTTCTTCTTCTTCTTCTTCTTCTTCTTCTTCTTCTTCTTCTTCTTTATTGCATTTTTCCCTTCTGGGTGAAATGATTAGATGATTTAATCAGTAGAAGCAAACCAATCCACTCTGTGAAGAGATCAAAGGATTCCAGAGAACGTAGATTCCCTTTCCAACAAGAAAAAAAAAACCGATGCGTTTTCGCTTGAAGAATAGAAAATGGGAGGAAACGGAGGCAAAAGGCATTTTTCCAGGAGTGAAATGGAGCAGAAGGGGGATGTTTGTCAAATCAAAAAATAGAAACGATAAGTTTATATGATAATAGGTGGAAATCGTCGGAAGAAACGTTGACAGAAGAAGAATGACTGAATGACTGAATGAAGAAAACAAAATTATAAAAAGGAACTAAGGAACTAAAAGAATTATTCTGGTAATGCCTGGAAAAGACTTGGAAATTCTAGCCGTAAAACTGACATTTCAAGAAGAATTCGGACATTTGGCATAAGGGGAAAGTGCAATAATAATAAATGGGGCGATAAATTAGGGAAACTTACCCTCACTTAATGATGAAATAGGTCAAGATAGATAGACAGAAAGAAGAAGAAGAAGAAGAAGAAGAAGAAGAAGAAGAAGAAGAAGAAGAAGAAGAAGAAGAAGAAATGTGGAAATAAGCTTGTAGAGGAAAAGGTGAAATGAAAAAGGTATATTTAGTAGAAGTAGTAGTAATATAATTTTATTAATACTACTTCTGCAACTTCTACTAAATATATAGGCAGGAATCGAACAGCTAGATAAACGAATCTTTGCCGATAGTTTTTCGAAGAAAGTCAGGTCAGTAAAATTTGTCTTTAATTTAAAAAGCATTGATTTTTCGTTAATCGTAAAATCTTTTGGTGAAAAATAATAATTTAAATGAAGACATTTTAATTCTCAAAATCATTTTCAGCTAAACTGTCTCGAATTCACGAAATAGATCTGTTTAAATTTACCGCGCTTAATTCTATATGGCTCATTTGTGACTTCTTTCAATTGATGCAAATATGCGTACCTGATATAATGTAAAAGCGTTAAGTTAGAACAATTACCGTCCTCAATACAACTGGAAAGACATTAGGAGCCTATGTAACATAGCCAGATGTGGTTGTGTAAAATATACAGATACGTTAAACATACGAAAGAATTCCGAAACACTGACGACTCCCGGTAGTTCAGGTACGAAACTTTTATTACCTTCTTGACTTTTAGGTTTTCAACACGAGGAGAGACAGACACAATTTTTACAATGCTGACTGTTCCATCTGACCCCACCACGCGCGGTGCATCTCGTAGAACCAACTGGACTAACCTACGTTCGGATCTTAACTCGCTTCGTCGAGGTTCAAATCTCAACTAACTGCTTTTTTTTCAATAATCACCCAAAATCCTCAGCCCATCGCTTCCGGGTATGACGTCATTCACATACCCAGTCCTATTTCCCATCCGGTTTTTTTTTATTATGACATCTGTGATTGTTACATCCTCCCCGCGCGTGTGTGAACACCTGCGCTCAATGTGTGCCCCTACCCGTGCACTAAGCCGAATAGTTCTAAACCTAACTAAACCGAATGATAAGATATGACCAACGAAAAATGATAATATAAAAAAAATCATTACGCAATTATATAATATCTATTCTTTATTAAAAAGGAACAGCCTAAGTGGAAATAAAGTCTCAAAATAGGCCAGTAAATATAAAACATTAGCTGTCCTAGAAAATGACACACATAATCTCCTATGGGACTTAGACATACAAACGGATAATCTAAACTCAGTCAGAAGACCAGACCTTATAATAATCAACAAAAACTTGAAAAATTGTCGACTTCGCTATCCCGGCTGAACACAAAATAAAACTGAAGGAAAGAGAAAAGAATGATAAGTACCTCGAACTTGCTAGGGAATTTAATAAAATATGGAACATGAAGGTAACAATTATACCAAGCGTGAATGGTGCTTGTGGTACAGTCCACAAAGGATTATGAAAGGAGTTGGAGGACTTAGAAATAAGAGGATGGGTGGAGACCATCCATACTACAACATTATTGAGAACGGCCAGAATACTGAGAAGAATGCCGGAGAGTTGATGAGACTTGCTGTCACTCAACCTCCAGTGAAAGACAATCAGTTAAAAATGCTGTGAAAAACACTCAAGGAGTAAATAATAATAATAATAATAATAATAATAATAATAATAATAAAAATCAACAAAAAAGTGAACTTTCAAAATAGTTGACTTTGCTGTCCCGGCTGACCACAGAATAAAACTGAAAGAATGTGAAAAGAGGGATAAGTTCCTCGACCTTCCTAGGGAATTAAAAAACTATGGAACATGCAGGTTACAATTGTACCAATTGTAATTGGTGCGTTTGGAACAGAAACTAAAGGATTGCTAAAGGGACGAGAGGACCAGGAAGTTGGCGGACGAGTGGAGACCATCCAAACGACAGCACAATTGAGAACGACCAGAATACTAAGAAGAGTCCTGGAGACTTGAGAAGACTTGCTGTCACTCAGACTCCATTGAAAAACCATCAGCTAACGCTGATGTGAAAAGCTCTAATGAGTGAATAATAATAATTGTGATTGGTGCGTTAGGCACAATAACAAAAAAGATTATTAAAAGGCCTGGAAGACTTGGAAGTTGGCGGACGGGTTGAGACTATCCAAACGACAGCATTGCTAAGAACGGCCAGAATCCTGAGACGAGTCCTGGAGACTTGAGGAGACTTGCTGTCACTCAAACTTCAGTGAAAAACCATCAGCAAACACTGGTGTGAAAAACTCTAAAGAAGAAGAAGAAGAAGAAGCGGATATAAGCTAGTAGAGATAAAGGTGAAGGAAAAAACATGTATTTAGTTGTAGAAGTAGTAGTAATAATAAACTTAATTATAATTATAAGAAAAAGATGAGAATGTAGGTTTGTAGATATAAAGGTGAAAGGAAGAAGAACATGTATTTAGTTGAAGTAAAATTAGTTGTAGTAAGAAGACAAACTTAAACAGTATATTATCTGATGCAGTGAGTTTTATCAACGTGGACTAAATGACCCGCTAAAGAAGAAATCTAACGTCACCTGTTGACAAGTGAAACTGTCAAAAAACAATGTTTCTATTTAAAAGTATTATCGAAAATCAAAATTGAATACATTTTCACATACATCTCGGTCTACGATAAACTACATCAAGCAAAAGATGAAGACCGTTGGAAAAAGTTGACGGCGATTGAAATGAGTTAGGAAATTTAAAAGCGCAAGGAAAGCGGTTTGGCGTTGATGATACATTTAAAGCTGACAATGATATTTTCCCGATTGTATCGAGGGTAAGCGGAATGATTGGCTGGTTTGTCAGAAATATTATTTCAAGGGAGGTAAACGTTATTTTAAAAATGCATAAGGGGCTCATAAAATAAAAGTAAAGTTGGGGACTGTATTCGAGGGCGATCAAAAGGCTCCCTTTTCACAAGCTACTACACTGAGGCGTAGGGGAGACCGCTACTCCTTTCCCTGGATTGCTCCACTTTACCCTTGATACGTACCTATAGGTACATATAGAGTATGTACAGAATATTTGCATATGAAAGAGTACGTACAGAATATTTATTGTACTTATGAAAGAGTATGTACAGAATATTGTACATATGAAAGAGTACGTACAGAAACTCATAAAACAATGAAAACACTCGTAATTAATATATATTGAAATGTTTGTTTTCTTTTTTTTTTTTTCTAAACCAGCAATACTAAAGTAAGTAAAGTTGGCGACTGTAGTCGACAGCGACCAGAAGGTTCCCTTTTCACTAGCTACTACACCAAGGTGTAGGGTAAGCCGCTATTCCTTTCCCTGGATTCTTCCACTTTACCCTTGATACGTACCTTATATTGCTGAGTGTTAAGCAAAGAGGTACCAAGGACCATTTTTAAAGTCTTTGATATAACGCGACCTGGGGTTGAACCCAGGTCTTCCGAACTATTAGCGAACGCTCTACCCACTAGGCCAATGACCCCTACACCTATGTGTTGTAGCTATTGAAAAGGGAACCTTCGGGTCACCCTTGGCTAAGGTCGCTGACTAATTCCTCCAAAAGCGCTCATGAGACTTTATAAGATATTAACTCCAGAGAAAAAACATGGAAATTGAAGTGTAATATTGAAACTCGAGAAAGTAAAAAGAAGTGAGACAAAAATAATGAAAAAAGTAAAAAAAAATCGAAGGCGTGGACAGCTACCGATAATCTATCGATATGGAAGTCTTATCTGTCTGATAAAATAAAACGGGATATCTTCGAAGCAGCAATTGTTTCAAATAGTTTATGAGGGGATGTCCTCGTGGTGTAATGGTTAAAACGATAGGACTACGGAATCGTTGTACGCGAGTTCGTACTCCAGTCACGCTATTACATTCACTTTCGGGAAAATACCCTTAGGAAAGGTATGAACCCCCTTATCCTCCCAGCTATGGTTTAAATAGTACCACTACTGTTCTTCTAGGAGAATGGCTTTGGCATTAAATAACCTAAAAAGAGTTGATATGCCATTAAACAAAGAAACCAAACCAAATAATTTATGGAGGCACTACATGGACGCTGACAAAACGCATCGAGAAAAAGCTAGACGAGAACTACACAAGAATGCTATGAGCTATATTGAACAAATCCTGGAAGCAACACCCCACGAAAAAAACAGCATCTCCCATCTCTAAAACCATTAAAATAAGACAAACAATACATACGGTAGACTGCTTGATAAGCATGGACGAGATCATAAGTGATGTTTTCCTATATGCCCCTCTATATGTACGTGTCTACGTTGGCCGACCAGCAAGAACTTACCTACTACAGCTCTCCGGAGACACAGGATGTGGTCTAGAAGATGCTGGAAGCGATGGTTGATATAGATGGATGAAGATGGAGAATCAAGGAAATCCGTGCTGCCAGCGTAACGCGAAGTTGACTTTACAAGAAGGAAGAATCTAATGGAAACTTTCAAATAATTAAGGAAATGGTTGACATTTCTTAAGCTTTCTTTACGAACTAGAAATTTACTGAATAGGTGGATTTCAAAATTATCTATTAAACAATTGGATGTTTTTTCTAATAAAGTCATATATTTTTGGAAAAAAGGGGCCAATTTGGTCAGAAGGGGACAATAGTTTTGAAAAATTAGATTAAATTTGACAGTTTCAGAAAAAATGACCGGAAAAAAGAATTTAAGGATGCATTTTAGGGAACTATCTTATTTATCACTAAACAGAATTTGATACAAAGTGCCTTCAATAAGTTTCCAGACATTTTTGTACAGGCATTTAAAATTGTCGTAGACTCTTGCAATACATCTTATGAGATGACTGACCAATTTTTATGATTTCAGCTTCAACTGAACAGCTACAGCAGGAATTGGAATACACCCTACTAAAACCTGATTGTTACAGCTGGTGAATTTCAAAAATGCAATCTGGACGTGAGGACACTTTAGAAGGACGATATGCAATAAATTTCTGTTTTAAACTTGGAAAGATGCTACTGCTATGACCCAGAGACCAAGAGACAGGGTTCCCAATGGAAGCACGCTGGTTATCCCAGACCCAAGAAGGTCAGACAAAGCAAATCCACCCACAGACTTTTGATGATCCTTTTTTTTTTTTTTTTTTTGACAGCACTGGCATGATCTACATGCACTGGGTTCCCACTGGACAGTCAGCAAGGAATACAATGTTGAGGTTTTTAGGGAGTTCAGGAAGAGATTCCGTCGGAAACGGCCAGCACTCTTCAAAACGGGTCAGAGGTATTTCCACCAGGACAATGCACCAGTCCACAACTCCATCCTTGTCACAGACTATTTGACCAAGATGGGCATCGAGACAGTTCCTCAGCCTTCCTATAGTCCAGCCCTTGCTACTTGTGACTTTTGGTTATTCCCTAAGCTCAGAGGCTGTCATTATGAGACAATTGAGGAGATGAAAGAGACTGTGACGAAGGTCATTGACACGCTCACATAAGAGGACTTCCATGGGGCTTACCAGACGTTGTTGGAACGGTACAACAGCCGGAGGAGATTACTTCGAAGGGGACTAGAGTACTGTACACAAAAGTGCCCTGACGAAAAAAAGTCTGGAAACTTATTGAAGGCATGTTTATGGATATTGTACAAATAATGTATATGTTCTGAGTAAAGGTTATTATCTTTTAATGTTTATGTGGAACATAGTCATTTGAGGAGATGCCAAATGTGACCAAGCAAACAAATAATAAGACAGCAGAAACTGAAATCATCGCTTCTATTATTGATTTTTAATTGTTTGGTTTTATTCTAGTACGAGCAAAAATCTCGTCGAAAAATCTTGAATCAAATCTCTTAACGATAATAAATAGCTGCAAGTTTTTAAAAATGTCTTTTTTAGTTAAATTATGTAGATTTTAAAATTAAATTAAATTTGACAGTTTCAGAAAAAATGACCGGAAAAAAGAATTTAAGGATGCATTTTAGGGAACTATCTTATTTATCACTTAACAGAATTTGATACAAAGTGCCTTCAATAAGTTTCCAGACATTTTTGTACAGGCATTTAAAATTGTCGTAGACTCTTGCAATACATCTTATGAGATGACTGACCAATTTTTATGATTTCAGCTTCAACTGAACAGCTACAGCAGGAATTGGAATACACCCTACTAAAACCTGATTGTTACAGCTGGTGAATTTCAAAAATGCAATCTGGACGTGAGGACACTTTAGAAGGACGATATGCAATAAATTTCTGTTTTAAATGCAATAAAGTTCTGTTTTAAACTTGTATCAAAAGCCGGGGGTAATGGGAAAAGCTAACATCCAAGCTATTCCTTTTTTTATTACACCTGCTTTGTTTCAAATAAATTTAACATATTAATTTGATATGAAATAATATCAGATGTCTAATATTTAAGAAAAAATAGTTATCCATGCATACACAAAATAAATACATCGTTAAAATTTTTAAAAATACTATGACGGTTTCGTTTTAATCTAATGAAATAATAGATTAGATAAGAACTCTGCCTCTGATCAGGATAACTTCCAAGAAAGTTAAAAGGAAATTTCTTATTCAAATAACTCTTCCTAAAATTGTTTTATTTTAAATTTTGAGTCAGAAGGAATGAGACAACTTTGAGAATACTTCACATCACGATTCTTACTTTTGTTTTAATTCTCTATTTTATTTCAGCATGATTGAAGTGGGTGTCAGTCTTCCATTGGTTGTTTGGATGGTTTGGTTTTAGATTATTTAATGTCAAATCCTGCTTATCTCACTGTCAGTCTGTCTCTCCCTCCCCCTCTCTCTCTATCTTATATATATAGAGAGACGGAGATAGACACATTTTAAACAAAATAGTATATATATATATATATATATATATATATATATATATATAGAGAGAGAGAGAGAGAGAGAGTATTAATATTAAAAAGTAATAGCCAGTCTAATTTTAAACCACATTACTTCAAAAGAAAAAAAGTTCATGGAAATATTCAAGCCTACACTGAATAAAACATAAACTATACACACACATACATACAGAGTGAGAAAGAGCGAGCGAGAGAGAAAGAGGGAGAGAGACTGAGAAATACACACACACAAGAAAAAGTAAAACAGTAGAAGTTATTTGAATTCTAAACCACTTAAACCAAAAGAAAAGAAATACCAATAAACTCTGTAGTATATCATATATCCACATACAGACACACGTATATATATATATATATATATATATATATATATATATATATATATATACAAACACACATAAGGACTCAGAGTAAAACAACAGAAATCTTTATAGCCTATTAAATATCAAACATTAATTGGGGAAATGAAAATGTACCGACAAGGGAAAACAGGAGACACATTTTGAGAAAAAGAAAGGTTAAGAAAAGAAAGAACTTACACCTATAAGGAATCTAACACGAAACAGTGAACTCTATATAAACTGATATCACACTAGGAAAAACATTTTATGTTCTCTGACGAAAGTTACAGGCTGGAAACGTATCGTATGTAAGAAAGAAAGAAATAATTCTTAAATATATATATATATATATATATATGTATGTATGTATATATATATCTTTGTGGGCCTATTCATTTTGAAATATTTAATTTTTTTCTCTCATTGGACCACCAAAAAAAGAAAAATGTACACACACACACACACACACACACACATATATATATATATATTTATATATATATTATACCAGTGTTGGTTGTCACTTTGTGGGTTTGTGGCGAACCAAGTGCAATATAATATGGAGAGTTCTCAATATCTAGGATATAGCTATTTTATAATAATAATAATAATAATAATAATCCATAGTTATATAATAGATTTATATACCTAATGTCATGGAATGCAGTCTGCGACCCCTGGGCCTCATGGAACCCCTGATCTAACGTCGATTGATCCTGGTAAAGAAATGTAATATATATATATATATATATATATATTGGCAGCATTTCTTCATTGGTACATATTTTATTGAACATTACATACATTTTTTGTTTACATATTTTTTATTAATCCTTTCGAGTCGCCGTATTGACCTAATGATATTCGGTGGGAATTGGTTGATAAACCTTTCATAATTAGTTATTTCCCATGTACTTTCTGCCCAATTTTGGGCCATCATCAGGGGAGGATATATTACAAATGTGATGTAACTTTTGTTTGTACATTTCTACTTTGTTGAAACGAACGTTTATACTGTTGTATTGTGCAGCGTTTACTTTGCAAATTTGTTTCTATAAATAGCTTCAGTAGTAAAAATATTTAAGTATATTAGCACAGGTTTCTAAACAAATTCTATTAAGTTTGATTTGTATATTTCTAATATGGAGTGCCTTGCGAATCTGTAGTGTTTGCTTGTTATTTTTTTGTTCTAATATTGTGTTTTCGGTAAGAATTTTCCGAAATTCAGTTGTTGGGCATGAATATTCTTTTATATGTGCTATGGAACTGGTATCAGAAATGTGTATTGTAAATCTTCTCGATAGGATAGTTGTGGTTAAACTGACGTATATATTGTTGTTTTCATAGATATAATCTCCTAAAGGACATTTAAATTGATATATAACGTTAGTTTTTTGCAAAACTCCTATCGAGGGAGGGGAATTATTATTAATGACTAAGTTGGAGGTTTTAAATTTATTAGAGTATTTGATAAGTTTTACCCTAATAAAAATAAAACTTATATACTATAATAAATCATGGAAGGTTTATCCAGCAAATCCCGCCGAATATCATGAGATCGATACGGCAACTCTGAAGGATTAACAAATTCTTATCATTATTATAATTACTCTTTTGAGAGTTTTTCATACCAGTGTTAGCTGATGGTTTTCTACAGGAGTTTGTGTAACAGAAAGTCTCCTCAAATTTCCAGAATTTTCTAAATATTCTAGCCGATGCTATAGTTTGGAAGACCTCTACTTGACCTATTTGTTTGTTAAGAACATTTATACTGTTGTATTGTTTTGCATTTACTTTGCAAATTTGTTTTGCTAGGGAATTGAAAAAACTATGGAACATGAAGGTGACAATTATACCAAGCGTGAATGATGCTTGTGGTACAGTCCACAAAGGATTATGAAAGGAGCTGGAGGACTTACACTCTATTTACAAAGCGTTTGGGGATTGTTCCAAGCGCTGCTGTTACAAGTGATATTACCGTCACCTTCATTTTCGGTTGTTCTTTTTAGTTTGTTTTAGCAAGGTCGGGGTATTTATCACACTTTTCTTTTAATTTAACTCTGTGCTTTGCCCGGATGACAAGATCCATAATTCGACAGGTTCTCTTTTCTGTTGTCCTTTTTTTTTAGTTATTTTTTAGCAAGGTCGGGGTATTTATCACACTTTTCTTTTAAATTGACTCTGTATTTGCCCGGAAGGCAAGATCCATTATTCGGCAGGTTTTCTTTGTCGTTGAATACATCTAGGTCTGGTCGTCTGGCAGTTATTAGATGATTATTTGTATTTCACAATCCAAGAGGACTTTGTGTGTCTCATTCTCCAGGACGGATTCTGGTCTGTGTATGTACCACTTGTATGTATGGTTAAATTTAAACTTTTTGCACAATTCCCAGTGGATCACCTTACACACTCCGTTGTGTCTTGTCTTTTACTCTTTTTGTGCTATTTTGCAGCGTTCACTTGTCATCGATTAATAATTTCCTGTCCATCAACTCATAACCACCATTTTTGCTTTAACATAGTTTGTCCTTATGTAATATAATAGCCGAGGGATTTCGGTTAATGCCTTAGGGTTTAGTTAGGCTGAGAACCTTTCGGCTCAGCACATGGGTTAGTTAGGTCAACCTTGATGCAGGTGGTAACGCGTGAGCGCGCACAGAGCAGACATGTCACTCGGAGATGTCACACTAGTCCAAGACGAAACGGGATGAGAGGGTGCAGGTGACGTCACGCACCGGAAACGCGCAGAGGTTTGTGTGAGAATCTGAAGAAAATTAGAGAGTTGAGTACTAGACGCCAAACGAAGCGGTTCGACTTTTGGAGCTTGCAAATGCGAGGTGAACTTGCGCCCTATGGGGGGCCGCTCGAGATGGGGGCCAAATGAATAAGACAGCATAGCAAGATTGTCTTTCTCCTCTTTATGTCGAGACCTTTAACTCAGAGTTAATAAAAAGGTTTCGTACCTGAACAAGAAATCGTTAAGTGTTTTCGAATTACGAGATTCCTATGTTCTATCTTAATGAGCATTCTATGTCTATTTCGCGCACGGCCATATTCGTGTATATGGTGATGTAACACTTATGGTGTTATTTTGAACTGCTGTTAAAAGCTATTCAGTTTCTCCCTAAAGGTTTCGCTTTCTTAGCTCTGTGCAAGTCTTTTCCTAAGAAATTTCACTTGTTTGTCGCCTGAAATATCCATACGAGTGCTTTTCTCATTTTTGTTTTCTAGCGATAGTTATTCGCTTTATTCTTATTCAGCAGTTTCCGGTTGCTGTAATTAGCCTTTCTTTGCTCTTTTTCATGGAGTCTTCGAATCGTCTTTTCTATATATCGACGTTATCTTCAATTTTGCGAGACGTCTCTCTTTTTTTTTATACATATTGTATATCTATGTTATCTCTGGTATGTACGGCCTTATGCATCGTCGTGGGTTTTCTTGTTCTCAAGTTAATTTATTGAAGTTCTTCTCTTGTTCACTTTAAGAATGGTCCTGTGTATCTTACAAGGGAGACAATCCAGGTTGCTCACAATACCCCCTCTATCTAAATAGTCTCCAATCGGAGTACTGATTTGGTTTCTTCAGTAAACTAAAATCTAGTAATCTGGCAGTCTGTCATTTTCTTAGCTTAGCTTCAGTAAACTAAAATCTAGTAATCGGAGTATTGGTTGAGTTCTTTGGTAGACTAAAATTTAGTATTGGGAAAACTAATTTGGTTTTTTGATACACTAAAATCTAGAAGTCTGACATCAGTCATTTTCTTAGCTTAGCTTCAATAAACGAAAATCTAGTAAGGTGAATACTGATTGGGTTTTTTGGTAAATTAAAATCTTGTAATTGAAGCGCTGATGGATTCCTTGGCAATCTAAAATCTAGTAATCTGGCAGTCTATCTTTTTTTAATTAGTTTAAGTAAGCGAAATCAAGTAATCGGAGTATTGATGGGTTCTTTGTCAATCTAAAATCTAGTAATCTGGCAGTCTATCATTGTTTTAAGTTAGTTTCAGTAAGCTAAATCTAGTTATCGGAAAACTGTCGTGTTCTTTGGCAATCTAAAATTTATTAATCTGGCAATCTGTCATTTTCTTGGCTTAGCTTCAGCAAACTAAAATCTTGTAATCGGACTACTGGTTGTGTTTTTTGGTAAACTAATATATCGTAATTGAATTACTAATCCAGTTCTTTGGTAATCTAAAATCTAGTAATCTGGCAGTCAGTCATTTTCTTGGCTTAGCTTTAGTAAACAAAAATCTAGTAATCGGAATACTGCTTAGTTTCTTCTGTAAACTAAAATCTAGTAATCTGGCAGTATGTCCTTTTCTTACCTTACCTTCGTTTAGCATACGTCCAGATGTATAGGGTACCCGATGAGAATCGCATTAATTATGAATACCACGTTAGACTAGCTCCCTGGGCTGAACGACGTGAGATGACCTAAATAAATGAATGGATTGGTTTGGTTTGGTTTCTTTGTTTAATGGCATATCAACTCTTTTTAGGTTATTTAATGCCATTCTCCTAGAAGAACAGTAGTGGTACTATTTAACCCATAGCTGGGAGGATTAGGGGGTTCATACCTTTCCCAAGGGTATTTGCCCGAAAGTGAACGTAACAGCGCGACTAGAGTACGAACTCGCGTACTACGATTCCGCAGTCCATCGCTTTAACCATTACACCCCGAAATATTTGAATGTACAGGTATATAAATTGTTAAAAATAAAGATTGTGATTGAAGAAAAAAATTAAAAAACCTTAATGACCTTGAAATGTTTTTACAGATGAAAGAGAGAGGGAAAAGTAATATTACTCAAATTCATAAATTCATCTCTCAGGTTATATATTATAGAGTCCGGCTCCCATCACTTTTGACCGTGATGTCCAGAGTTTTGACCGATAACAAAAGATCAATCTAGTGAAATTTCACTGCAGTTGCGAGAGACAGTAAAAAAAAAAAAAATGGTGTTTTTGAGAAGACAGTTACTTACCGGGATATCGACAAGTCATGACCTCAATATCAGGACTAAGTGAAACGTCCACGTTTTATTTGGTGTTAGCGACAATTTCTGAAAGAATAGATTTTTCCTTTGACCGAATTGAAAATATCACTTCCTTGCTTTCTGTTTTTGAGAGTGGTCTTGAGAGAAAATCACCAATAATCAAGAGGGAATTATTTTTTCAAGTATTTGTTTTCACATTGTTCATTTAAATATGAGTAACTTTTAAATAGATTAATTTTACGCATAGATTGGACACAAGCATGTGCTACCTCTCCGGAACAGAAAGGAGATGGGAGTAATGGCAACAAAAAGGTACTAAACATTTCCCAGATCTCCTGAACTGAAACCTTGTTATCAGATGCTTTTGGGGTCATATCAGGACAATCCTTATTTTTTAGATTGTTATAGGAACTTACCTACGCACGTATGAAGTCTCTCAACAATAAAAAGCAGCAGGTACTGCTCTTTAGCAAGAAGGCAATATTCCAGCAGACAATCCTGGCAGTCGGACCGAAACAGTCACACTGGTAACTCTCTTATTCGTATATCTTGTATTACTGTTCTTTAGTAATATATCTGTTTAACTCAATTCCTTCCTAGTGTCTTTGTTTCTAGCCCCTGACAAGGCCACAACAGAGGGTGAATAGAGTTAGTGAACTGTCAACATTACCGACAAAGCATCCATCAATAACTTACTTGTTTAATACTTAAAATATCTATTTTCCTTTTCTGATATGGACAACTTCATCTCGTCTATGCCTCTTCATCTCGTCTTTGTCTTTTCATCTTCATGGATATTCTTCGAGACACCCGCTACTCAACAGTTAGTCGCTATTTACGAATCTTGGTTTAGTTTGGCTCAAGGTTGGTAATATTCTTTGTACTTTCTCGATATCACCATCACTTCGAAAGCTTAGTGAAGCGCAACACAGAGCAAGATTTTCTCGTTGACTCTTAAGATAGTGTAGTTGAGTTTTATCCTTAATGTGCAGAACATCATTTTGTCTTCTGACAGACGAATTAAAATAAATCTTTCTCTGTACGCGCGCATGAATGCATGCGCAAAAATACAAAAAAAGCACACACACACACACACACACACACACACACACACACACACACACACAGATTCAAGTGAATGCAGTCTCTTGCCCTCATATAAAAACGTATATATCTGTGTTAGACTGAGGATAAGATATGAACAATTTCTTCTCTGAAATAGATAACTATTGACGTTGCATTCAAAGAAAAATGAATACTCTAATTACTATAAAAAAAAATAATGTGAGTTATTTTATGTGACATTTCTTGCAAAGAAAAAAACAACTTGTCAGTGTTAGATTAACAATTTACATTTGGCTATTAGAAACCTTACCCTTTTCTTGATTCTGAATTATATATATATATATAAACTTACATATATGCGCATATATATATAAATATACTTATACAGATATACATGTACATACTCACACAGATATATGCACGCATATATATATATATATATATATTTGTGCAAATATATATCTATTTACATAAACACACACACACACACACACACACATATATATATATATATATATATATATATATATATTTGGAGAGGTTTCTACAATCTTGACATGAGACAATTCGTAACCTAAGAGAAGTTTATTGTCCAGATTTTATATTCCCGTTCAATATATCTCACCTTTCTTTCCTTTTCCTTTACTCACTCTTTCTCTTTCATATATATATATATATATGTGTGTGAGTGTGTATAAAAACTTAGTATTAAGTCGATCATTGGAGAATAAAAGGCTTACCAACTAAGTAATTTAGAATCATAGATAGATAGATAGATAGATAGATATGGATTTTACTTTCCATAACGTTCTCTATTGTCGATAAGAAAGAACCTTCAGGTCTCCACTCGACCGGGCGACTGTTAAAGAAAATTGTTTCAATTTTATATCCTTGTACTTGAACAGCTTTCTGAAAACACCTAAGGTCGAACAAAAATCAATTCTGAGATCTTTTTTATCGTCTTATTCATATTGTCAACTTTTATGTGAAAAAAAAAAAGTGGTGAACATAGCAAGAAGACAAAAAGTTACGCCGAAAACTCAAAAAAATTAAATAAAATCTGAAATAACCCAAGAGAACATAATAAGAAAAATTTTCTTTTGAGATAGACGGAAGTCGATTATCCTCGTACTTGTTATTTAGATCTGTACTTTGGTGGCTATAAATTTTGTGAAAAATACGAAGTTCATTCACTTAGTCAGGAGACTTTTTTTTCTAAAAGCAAAATGAATTTTTTTTTCTATAAATGTTTTCTGTATATAAACTCTGCAAAGTTTAAAATTTGTTTGAAGCAATAATTATTTTAATATCGAGGCAAGTCAAAATGGCACCGAATCAAACAGAGTTCTCGAGCTTTGTCATCAAATTTTTGGTGGTTAAAAAGTGCAAACAATGTGAAATTAACAGAAGAATGTGTGATATGTGCGGAGAAGCATGTTTAAGTTGAATTTTTTAAATTGTCTCAATATAGCTTTGCCACAACGAGTCAGAGTCTAAAGGACTGTCCATGGGATGGAAATACACAGACTCACCGGTAAAGAAAAAAGTTCCGGATGCAGTCGTAAAATAAGAACGTCATGCTGCCAATACTCTTGGATATTAAATGACTTAGGACTTCTGATTTCCTTTTAACTAATTCTTTTTGGCAAAATTCATAACATTTTTTGAATAACCTTTTATAAAACATGTAACTCACGTTATTAAGCTCTTTAACCATTACTTCCTTCAAAGCGCTCTCATCAACTTATCTAATAAGCATAGAAGCCTGAATATACCAAGGGCATTCCCAGCTGAGAAGTACCCGGGCCCTAAAAGTGAGGTTGTCTTATGTATAACACTAAACATCTTCTGGTGGTGAGGCTCCTGTTCCGAAGAAATAGGACGTGTGAACTCATATTCTTCCTTGGCCTTAGCACTCGACCACTAACAACAGAGAAGAAGTAGTTGTTAGTCCCGGTCCACGAGTCCAACAAATCCGTTTAAGATAATGTTTAAAATGATTCTGAAGTACAAAATTAGCAGTAAATGAGAATACTTGAAATATATATTGACAAGTCGGCTGGGGCTTTAGAATACACCGGCTGCACCTCTGCAGAGGAGTAAGACCCCCCAGTGAGTGTCCTTGATCTGACACCAAACAATCTCATGGTAAGGTTCCAGTGATGCTGGAGCATTGGGTAATGCGGAGCACCCCTTAATTGTCATTGCTTCCAGGTACTCTCTAGCCCGGCCTGGTAGCACCTGATAGTGCCCTATCTATGGATTCAATAGAACTAACGGTATACTTATGCAAAAATGAATTATTTGTCTAAAATGAATAGCTTGAAATAGAAATGTTTTTGGCAATTAAAACGTACTAACATTTAAACTGCGTGCTTTTGCGAAACTGAATTATTTGAAATGAAAATGTTTTTTGACATTGAAACTGTACTTAAGCAAAACTGATTTGCTTAATGTAGAACTGTTTTGACATTTAACTGTGTGTAAACAAAATCTGTACTTTTACTAAACTGAATTAGCTAAATGAGAACCGCTCGACTAAACTGAATAGATTGAAATAGAAATGCTTTTCACAATTAAACTCTACTTACATTTAAACTGTGTCCTTATGCTTAAATGAATTCTTTGAAATAGACCTGATTATTGACATAAAAATGGATTTAGTGTTAAATAACCTACAAAGGTTGATAGGGGGTGTCCTCGTGGTGTAATAGTTAAAGCGATGGACTGCGGAATCGCAGTAAGCAAGTTCATACTCCAGTCGCGCTATTACGTTCACTTTCGGAAAAGGTATGAGCCCCCTTATCCTCCCAGCTATGGGTTAAATAGTACCACTACTGTTCTTCTTGGAGAAAAGCTTTGGCATTAAATAACCTACAAAGGTTGATATGCCATGAAACAAAGAATCCAAACGAAACAAAGGTTGATATGCCACAAAACCCAACCAACCGACCAACTTGAAATATTTGTTTGAGGTAAAAATTAGCTAAAGTTGTATAACTGTCAGCGAATTATCAGTTTAAGATAAGAATACTTGAAAGTCTCTCTCGCTCTATCTCTCTCTCTCGCGCGTGGGCTCTCCATCTCTTTCTCTCTCTTGCTGGTCATGTAACTTAATTATAGTTTCGTTTGACTTAGTCTGGTTTCTTTATTTAAAGGCATATCAACATTCTTGGGTTATCAAATGCAAAACTTGCAGAAGTACAGTAGTGATAATATTTAACGCATAGCTGGTGAAATAAGAGTGTGCACATATTTCCTAATTGAACGTAATGGAGTGACTGGAGTTTGAACTCGCCTTCGACAATGTCGTAGTTCAGCTCGTTAGTAACTACATCACGTCTCTTGTTTGTGAAAGTGCTACCACACAAACACACACACACACATATATATATATATATATATATATATATATATATTTACTAATCTACCAGTATTCACGGTACCAGAAAAAAAAACAAAAAAACCCTGGCTAGGAACAAGAGATAAAAGTATCTCGAATCACCGCCCAGGGGAAAAAGAAAAAGGTTTTTAGGGTAAAAAAGAAAGAAAAGGCCAACCTCGTCCGCGGGGTGGAAATTTTGACGTTTCAATTGGAGCATATGATGGTGCAAAAATTTGTGACCTCGTCGGGTGTGTATTATTGTATAGTATTAATAAGATTATGGACCCTAGCAGCCATGGGCTTTATCATAATGACGGACTGATTATAGTGGATAAAAGTACACCGAAGAAGTGTGATGGGATTAGAAAAAAATTGTATAAGCTGTTTGAGGAATTTGGATTTAGATTGGATGTAACAACAGACCTAAAAATAACCGATTATATTGATGTAACTTTAAACTTATATAGTGGAACCGTATCTCCATTTAGAAAAAGGAACCAGGATCTGTGTTATGTAAACGGGGGATCTAATCACCTAGTACAGGTACTTAAACATGTACCTAAGGGGATAGAGCATAGATTATCAAATAACTCCTCCAACAGGGAAAGTTTTGAACCAAGTAAGCAGGAATATGAGGAGGCTTTAAATAATGACGGATATAGGGTCAATTTAGAATATAGGAATAGAGATAGAATTGGAACACAAGGAAGGAGAAATAGACCTAGGAAAACTTTATGGTTTAATCCCCCTTACAACATGGAAGTAGTTAATAACTTGGGAAAGGAGTTCTTCAAGATATTAAAAAGAAACTTCCCTAGTGGGAGCCAATTACATAAGATATTTAATAAAAATTGTGTTAAATTAACTTACAGTTGCATGCCAAACATTAATGGAATAATAAATAGGAGTAATATAGCAAAATTAGGTACAAAGAAAAATAAGGTGATTGATAAATGCAACTGTAGGGATAAGGTTAGGTGTCCCATCGAAGGCAAATGTAAGCAGGAATGTGTAGTGTATAAAGTAGAAGTATATAGTGATTTGAATAATAAGAGAAATAAAAAGATATACTTTGGGTCGACCCAAGGGGATTTTAAAACTAGGTACTATAACCATAGAACAAGTTTCTCGCACGAGAAGTATAGGTATAGCACTGCATTATCTAGTTATGTGTGGGAACTTAAGGAAAAACAAGGAGTAGATCCTATAATGAAATGGGAAGTAAGAAAGAAATGCCGCAAATATAGGGCACGTAATAGAGCTTGTAAGCTTTGTATGGAGGAAAAATTGGTAATAGCAAATTGTAAAAGTAAGAATATGTTAAATAAAAGATCGGAGGTGTTAAATAGTTGTAGACACAAAAGGGCGTGGTTACTATATAATTAGGAATAGGTTTTAGAGATTTTTTTTCCAAATAAAAATATGGTATTTTTCATTTAGTTATTTAGTTATTTATTTTTTATGCAAATTCTAGGCTAGGTGGGGTTTTTGGTGAATAAAAGAAAGCGATTTCTCCTTAGAATTAGTCGAAGGTAGGCTTCCTGATGATCCGTTAAGGTGAAACTTTAGTAGAAGATTTTCGACTCGCGATTTAAGTTAATTCTATATATATATATATATATATATATATATATATATATATATATATGTATATTGTCATCCACAGACAGACTGTTTCGTTCTATCAGAATTCTTCTGTGTGGCTAGACACGCAGGACCACTCAGCCAACAACCGGACTACGTTTGCTGAGGGACAACAGCAGCAGCGTCCGTTTGTTTACATTTTTATTCCCTATCGGCTACCATAGAGCTCAATTCTTTCGAGGAGCTTTGCATTATGCAAGTGGCGGCCGACAATTCCTTTGCCAGAGTGATCAACCCCTATGGGGGAGCGTGTATGTGTGTGTGTGTGTGTGTGTGTGTGTGTGTGTGTGTGTGTGTGTGTGTGTGTGTGTGTGTGCATGTATATATCAATAGAATGAATGTGTGAGATAGATAGATAGATTGATAGATAGCCGAAGAAAATAGAAAAAGAAAAATATTTACCCAACCCCTCCACCATGAACTGAATGCGATATAAGAGGTATAAAGTTACTTTAAATTGACTTTTCCTTCTCCTAGACTGGTTACTTTACCAATATTAAAGAACACAGTCTGTCAAATAGATTTGCGTACCCTATAGGGTGATACATAAATATATTGATAAGAAATACAAAAATAGATATACCGATCGATCAATCGATAGATTGATAAGTACAACAATCGTTCAAAAAGATCTAAGCCTCACACCGGTGTCGGAGAAAGAAGACAGTTTTTCACTATTTTTCAGTATATTTCCCTTTGACATCAATGCACTTGGTACAACCCTACCCAAGCATTGCAATCCCATCTCGGAAGAAGATGGCAAACTGTTCCTCCAAAAACTCTTCCACGGCAATTATGATCGCATCATTTTTCATAAATGGTGTCAATGTAGGTACGATTTGAAATTTAGGAAATGGGAAGAAGTCAGATAGAATTTAGTCTGATAAATTAGGAGGTTGGAGAAGCGATTCAAAACGGCAGTTAAATTCTTTAACAAATGCAATCAGTGCAGTGTGAACAGGTGCGTTATCCTGAAGCAAGAGCACACCTGTTATCAGCTTCTCGTTACGTTTCCACTTAATTGCCTCCTTCAGTTATCTTGATTCTGATGCATAGCATTATCCAATAATAGTTTTTTTTTTCCCTTTTCCAGGTAGCTTATCACGGTAAGGCTTTCAGAAACACGATTACATAAAATACATATAATCATCACGTTCCCTCAAACTAGGTCTTGGTCAATGAGCCGGTGAAGAATTAAATATCAATTAATAATAATAATAATAATAAAGTAAAGTAGGCGACCTTAGTCGAGAGTGACCCGAAGGCGCCCTTTTCAATAGCTACCACCTCGAGGTGAAGGGGAGGGCGGTACTCCATTCCCTGGATTGCTCCTCTTTACCCTTGATTCCTACTTTATAATGCTGTGTCAAGCAAGGCTGCATCAAGTACCATTTTTTGAGTCTTTGGTATGACTTGACCTGGGATAAAACCCCAGTCTCCCGGAAAATTGGCGAACATTCTAATTAGGCCAATGGCCCGGTTAATAATAATAATAAAAATAGTGCGTGTGTTTTTTCACAACACAGCATCTGTCCTAGAAAATGCCACGCATAAACTCTTATGGGACTTTAACATACAAACTGATCACCTAATCCCGGTCAAAAGACCAGACTTATTAATAATCAACAAAAAAAAACGAACTTGCAAAATAGTCGACTTTGCTGTCCCGGCAGACCACAGGAAAAAACGGAAACAATGTGAAAAGAAGGATAAGTACCTCGACCTTGTTAGGGAATTGAAAAAACTGTGGAACATGCAGGTGACAATTATACCAATTGTAATTGGTGCTTTTGGATTACTAAAGGGACTGGAAGACATCGAAGTTGGAGGACGGGTGGAGACTATCCAAACGACAGCATTATTGAGAACGGCCAGAATTCTAAGAAGAGTCCGGGAGACTTGAGGAGACTTGCTGTCACTCAGACTCCCGTGAAAAACCATCGGCCAACGGTTATTTCTATTTAACCGATTGATAGGACGGTTCAGGTGCTACCAATCCGGGTCAGAAGGAACTGGTAGCGATGGCATAAAGGGATACTCCTCATTCCCATAGGCTCCAGCATTACTGGAGCCTCAGGATAAGATTATTTAATATCATATCTAGGACACTCTTTGGGGTGGTCTTACTCCTCTGTAGATATTTGGTAGGTGCAATTTACAGCCCCGGCCGACTGGGCCATCCATTTTTAGATGCGTCGCGCATCTCTCATATTTGTAAAAGCATAACTTGCACAGAAATTAACTCAGAAATTTGTATTATTTTAACTAATTTTATAAAAACAGGTGCTCTGTTACTCAACCAAAAATGTAGATAGAAAAAACAAATAAAAAAAGAAGGCAAGTTATTTCATCAGATCAACAGACAAGAGTAAATTTAATAAGATAGATAGATAGATAGATAGATAGATAGATATGAAAAAATGTAGATAGATAGATAGATGAAGGCAGAAATATAGGTAGATAGGCAAATAAGGAATACTAATATTCTAACTAGATAGATAGATAGATAGATAGATAGATATCAATAGACTGAGATAGATAGATAGATAGATAGATAGATAGATAGATAGATATGAATAGATAGATAGATAGATAGATATGAACAGACTGAGATAGATGGATAGATAGATAGATAGATATATATGAACAGACTGAGATAGATAGATAGATAGATAGATAGATAGATAGATAGATAGATAGATATGAATAGACTGAGATAGATAGATAGATAGATAGATAGATAGATAGATAGATAGATATGAAAAATATAGATAGATAGATAGATAGATATGAATAGACTGAGATAGATAGATAAATAGATAGATAGATATGAACCGACTGAGATAGATAGATAGATAGATAGATAGATAGATAGATAGATAGATATGAAAAAGATAGATAGATAGATAGATAGATAGATATGAATAGACTGAGATAGATAGATAAATAGATATGAACAGACTGAGATAGATAGATAGATAGATAGATAGATAGATAGATAGATAGATATGAACAGACTGAGATAGATAGATAGATAGATAGATAGATAGATTGATAGATAGATAGATAGATAGATATGAATAGACTGAGATAGATAGATAGATAGATAGATAGATAGATAGATAGATAGATAGATAGATAGATATGAATAGACTGAGATAGATAGATAGATAGATAGATAGATAGATAGATATGAATAGACTGAGATAGATAGATAGATAGATAGATAGATAGATAGATAGATAGATATGAAAAATATAGATAGATAGATAGATAGATAGATAGATATGAATAGACTGAGATAGATAGATAAATAGATAGATAGATATGAACCGACTGAGATAGATAGATAGATAGATAGATAGATAGATAGATAGATAGATAGATATGAAAAAGATAGATAGATAGATAGATAGATAGATAGATAGATAGATAGATATGAACAGACTGAGATAGATAGATAGATAGATATGAAAAAGTGAAGATAGATAGATGAAGGCTGAAATATAGGTAGATTGGTAAATTAAGAACACTATAATTCTAACCAAATAGATCGATAAATAAATAGATAGACATAAACTAAGATACATAGATAGATATATGGATTGATAGATGCTTTTATTTGTTCATTTGTGTGCTGATTAGCGTAAACGATTGCCTTCAACGATTTGCGTGCCTGTGCGCATGTGTACGGAAACCCACGAAGTGCCAACTTGAAGAAAGGCTCCAAACTATGACTTTCAGAGTTAATCCCCTTTGACTCGGTAGGGTCTGTGGCGGTCAAGATGACCTGGATGAAAGCTACAAGGCTTAGACTGACATCTCTACGAAATCGGGCACTGATCGATATTCGCTTAAAGGAAGCACAATCAAGAAATAACGATCGATAAATTGATAGCACCGGTGGGGAGGGAGATAACATGCTGAAATAGGTCTATAGACAAGGTGCGCCTGTTATTTGAGAACGCAAACTCATCGGACCATAAATAGAATAAGACCGAACGTAATACAACGTGGCTTACGTCAAATTTCAATATTCTCATTTATATGATTTATTTGAGGGTGTTGATATAAGACATTTCAATTCAACGGGGAGGGGAATGAAGAATAAAATCCATCTAAGTCTTGTGCACCCAACGCCAACCACAGAAGCACGAAGGTAGTCAGCCTGGTTCTTCGTGTGTAGATTTAGGCAAAACCTCATAGATAGATAAAGAGGTAGATGAAAGCAGATTAACTGAGACTTAGAAAGCAAGTCAAATTTCATCTTGAATTCATAGATAGAATAACTATGAATTAGATAGATAGATAGATAGATAGATAGATAGATAGATAGATGAAAGCAGATTAAATATGACTAAGAATGCAAGCCAAATTTCATTTGAAAGATTAGATAGATCAATAGATATAAATAGGAACAAACTTACAATCATATAAATATATATGTATATATATATATATATATATATATATATATATATATATATATATATATATATATATTTACTAATCAATTATCTACTAGTATTCACGGTACAGAAAAAAACAAAAAACCCTGGCCAAGAACAAGAGAAAAAAATATCTCGAATCACGGTCCAGGGGAAAAAGAAAAAAGTTTCTTGGGTAAAAAAGAAAGAAAAAACCAACCTCGTCCTACTCCTTGAAAAAAATCAAGGGGTACTTAGTCAGTGGCCAAAAGAAAACCAAAAAACCCCTCCGCGAATACTGCAATGCTATAATTACTAAAGTGCTCAACATTAAACAATGGAGCCAATTATAGAATTAACTTAAATCGCTAGTCGAAAATCTTCTACTAAAGTTTCACCTTAACGGATCGTCAGGAAGTTTCGCCTAAACCATTCTAAGGAGAAATTGCTTTGCCTTTATTCACCAAAAAAAAACCCTATAACATTTCCTAATTATATAGTAACCACGCTCTTTTGTGTTTACAACTATTCAACACCTCCGATCTTTTGTTTAGCATATTCTTACTTTTACAATCTGCTATTATCAATTTTTCCTCCATACAAAGATTACAGGTTCTATTACCTGCCCTATATTTGCGGCATTTCTTTATTACTTCCCATTTCATTATCGGATCTACTCCAATTTTTTCCTTAATCTCCCACACATAACTAGATAAAGCAGTGCTATACCTATATCTTTCGTGCGAGAAACTTGTTCTATGGTTATAGGACCTAGTTTTAAAATCCCCTTGGGTTGACCCAAAATATATCTTTTTATCTCACTTATTATTCGAATCCGTATATACCTCTACTTTATACACTTTCCCTCGAGAGGACACCTAACCTTATCCCTATAGTTGCATTTGTCAATCACCTTATGCTTCTTTGTACCTAATTTGGCTATATTACTCCTATTTATTATTCCATTAATGTTTGGCATGCAACTGTAACTTAATTTAATACAATTCTTATTAAATATCTTATATAATTGGCTCCCACTAGGGAAGTTTCTTTTTAATATCTTGAAGAACTCTTTTCCCAAGTTATTAACTACTTCCATGTTGTAAGGGGGATTAAACCATAAGATTTTTCTAGGTCTATTTCTCCTACCTTGTGTTCCAATTCTATCTCTATTCTTATATTCTAAATTGACCCTATATCCGTCATTTTTTAGAGCCTCCTCATATTCCTGCTTAGTTCGTTCAAAAATTTCCCTGTTGGAGGAGTTATTAGATAATCTATGCTCTATTCCTTTAGGTACATGTTTAAAGACCTGTATTAGGTGATTAGATCCCCTGTTTACATAACGCAGATCCTGGTTCCTTTTTCTAAATGGAGATACTGTTCCACTATATAAGTTTAAAGTAATATCAAGATACTCAGTTATTTTTAAATCTGTTGTTACATCCAGCCTAAATCCAAAGTCATCAAACAGCTTATACAATTTTTTTCTAATCCCATCACACTTGCTCGGCGTACTTTTATCCACTATAATCAGCCCGTCATCTCTATACAATCCATGATTATTAGGGTCCAGCGATTTAAGTTAAGCGCTCTGGCGAAGGAATTTACGGCTGCCACACGCATAATGCAAAGCTCTTCGAGCGAATTGAGAACTCTGGTATCCAGTAAGGTATAAATGTAAACAAACGAAAGCTACTACTTAATGCCTTATAATTCACGACTTGACGTTATACGCTTGTTAGCTGAGCGGTATGATCCTAAGTCTAACGTAAATTCGGGCGGGTTTCAATCCCACTTACAAGCGTCCTACGTATCTTATATTGATCCTATTTACCACCAACTCCGCTCGGGCAGGATATGACACAAGGTCAATTTTTAAGCGGAGTTTAACAGGTTTGAATTCAGAGTTTTCCTTCTCCTAGACTAGTTGCCTAACCAAGCCTGAAGAACCTAGTCTGTCCTACTATTTACCCATAGCTGGAGGGAGAATAATTGGATTCGTACCTTTCCCATGTGTATTAGTGCTATGTGAAATGCAATCAGTCAGGTCCAGGATTTGTCCATTTCCTACGACGTTAACCATTACACCACAGGCACCTACGTATCGAGCCACAATGAAGTATGTCTGCGGATAACTAAATACATATATATATGTATATAGATTGTGGTATTATAGTTAGTGTCGTATGATATGGACACGGCAACTCACGGTAGATATATAGATGAATGCAGATATTATAGTCATCTGTGTCTTTTGTTTAATGGCATATCAACCTTTGTGGGTTATTCAATGTCAAAGCCACCCTTCTAGAATAACAGTAGGTACTATTTAAACCATAGTTTGGGGGATAAGAGGGTTATTACCTTTTCCAAGGTTATTCATCCGAGTGTGAACGTAATTGCTCGACTGTATCTCGAACTCGCTTATAACGATTCCGTAAACTATCGCTTTTAACCATTACAGCACGAGGACAACCCACCAGTTTAAGATAATGTTTAAAATGATTTAGATGTACGTTATTAATATTAAATAGAAATACATAAAACATATAACCCAAAAATCATTTGTATGTGATACTTGAAGCTAATTAGTTGTATTAGGTTGAAATATTTTGATATACACCCTACATATGACTGTCCAGTCGGCTGCAGAGAGGTAAAGCCCACTCAAAGAGGGGCTGGACCATTTAGTCGGGGCTTCCAATGAGTGTCTTTTTACGACTCTAAACAATCTGATTATGAGATTCCAGTAATGTTGCAGCTTTGGGGAATGCAGAGTACCCCTTTATCATATTTACCACCAACTCCGCTCGGGCAGGATATGACACAAGGTCAATTTTTTAAGCGGAGTTTAACAGGTTTGAATTAAGAGTCTTCCTTCTCCAAGACTAGTTGCCTCACCAAGGCTGAAGAACCTAGTCTGTCCTACTATTTACCCATAGCTGGAGGAAGAATAATCGGATTCATACCTTTCCCAAGGGTATTTGTGCTATGTGAAATGCAACCAATCTCGTCCAGGATTTGAACTCGTGTCGCCGTGTACCTTTCCTGCGACGATAACCATTACACCACGGGCACCCTTTATTGCCATCCCTCTCGTGTCCATTCTGACCTGGAGTGGAAGCAATTGATAGGGTCATCTATGCGTCAAATACAACTAAAACGTGTACTTATGCTAAACTGAATTGCTGGAAATAGAACTGTTTTGACATTGAAACTGCGTACTTATGCTAAACTGAACTGTTTGAAATAGAACTGATTTTGACATTTAACTGAAATGTTTCGAGATTCATCTGTTTGTAAGCAAAAACTATACTTATACTAAACTGAGTTGTTTGAAGTTTAATTCAGCGTTAAATGACCAGAAAAGGGTTGATACGCCGTAAAACAAAAGGACCGAACCCTACTTATGAAGATAAAAGGGCATGTCCTATTCTTCGTAAATACGTTGGACTATTGTGAGGGGGTTAATATGCTGACTAAATCGGCAGTTATCGGTTGAGGCTGCCTGACGTGGGTGCAGGAATGAACCGCATTCACGTCACTCAGCCTACCATCCTCGAGCCTCAGGGGGGCCGTTCCCCTAGGCTTTAACCTTCTTAGGAGGGGCTATGTTTATCACCTCGCGCCTGAAGCATCCGTTTTTAGGGAAATGATGGGGCCCGAGTCATTTTTGGAACCGCTGGGTGTGTTTTGGCTACGGCCCTTTTCCTGCACCCACATTAAGAAGGCTTTGTGCCGTACTCGTCTGGTTGGAGGGACGTACGAAAAATACCAATTTTCATTATACAACTTGCGAAAGTATCGACACGACTGCTGTTTGGAAGAAACTGCGTTTCATTAACGGCTTCGAGCTGACAAAGAAAAGAAGCAGAAGATACCCCGCAAAAACAATTACCGACGCCGACAACGCCGATGACATAGCGATACTGGCAAATACATCCAAACAAGCCAAAACACTACTGCATAGTTTGGAACGAGCAGCCGCAGGCATAGGCCTCCATGTCAATGCTCAAGAAACGGAATATATGTGTTATAATCAAACAGGTGACATCTCCACACTTGACGGAACCCCTCTGAAACTAGTAGACAAAGTCACTTACCTTGGAAGCAGCGTCTCATCAACAAAAAAGGACATCGACACGCGGCTAATGAAGGCATGGACAGCTAACAATAGGCTAAAAACTACATAATGATAGTAATAGTTTAAAAAACTACATAATGATAGTAACAGTTTTAAAAACTACATAATGATAGTAACAGTCTTAAAACCTACATAATGATAGTAATTGTTTTAAAAACTACATAATGATAGTAACAGTTTTAAAAACTACATAATGATAGTAACAGTTTTAAAAACTACATAATGATAGTAACAGTCTTAAAACCTACATAATGATAGTAATAGTTTTAAAAACTACATAATGATAGTAACAGTCTTAAAACCTACATCATCATCATCATCATCATCATATCGTGCTGGCAGCACGGATATCCCTGACCCTCTCTCGCCACTCCTCCCTATCGTTCATCGCCCTAGGCAGGTCTTCAGGACAACAACCTGTATCCTCACATAGCTGCTGAATGTACGTTCGTGCTGGTCGTCCTGCTTTTGCGCGGCCGTGTGTGGGGATCCATAAGAGTACATCTCTTATGAGTTCATCTCTGCTTCTCCAGCAATGTCCTGCATGTCTGGTTTGCCTAACTTGAATAGTTTTCGTGATAGGGGGCAGGTGGCCGTACAGTTGGTGTCTTGTGGGGTGTTGCTGCCAGGACTTGTTCAGGATTGCACGCAGCATTCTTGTGTAATTGCCATCTAGTTTCTTCTCCAGCCGTTTTGTTAGCGTCCATGTAGTGCATCCATATAGCAGTATCGATGTGACCGCTGCCTGGAAGAAACTGCGTTTCATTTTATCGGTTAGGTCTGATTTCCATATAGTCGATAGCCTATTGATAGCTGTCCATGCTTTCGTTAACCTCGTTTCGATGTCCTTTTCGGTTGATTCGACGCTGCTTCCTAGGTACGTGAATTTGTCTACTAGTTTAAGAGGGGTTCCTTCTAGAGTGGAGATGTCCCCCGTTTGGTTATAGCACATATATTCCGTTTTGTGTGCATTAACATGGAGGCCTATGCTTGCTGCTGCTCGTTCCAAACTATGCAGAAGTGTTTCGGCTTGGTCAGGTGTATTTGCCAGTATCGCTATGTCATCGGCGTAGTCGGCGTCGGTAATTGTTGTTGCGGGGTATCTTCTGCTTCTTTTCTTCGTCAGTTCGAAGCCATTCTCTTTGATTTTGTCAATCGATGTTCTAAGTACGTAGTCTAGACAAATGATAAAGAGATACGGAGCCAGCGTGTCTCTTTGTAGTACTCCTGCTACTATGTCGAAGTATTCTGTGTCTCCATCTGGTGATCGTACTTTTACTTTAGTGTTTCTATAGAGAATCGTTATTGCCGCTACGGTTTCTTTAGGTATGCCGTACGCTAGTAGGATTTGTTCCATCTTTCCTCTGTGAATGGAGTCGAAAGCCTTGGTAAAGTCGACAAATATTAATGTCGCTTGTAGGTTCTTTGCCCGTACACCTTCAAGGATTCTGCGGATGGTTAATATTTGTGAGGTCGTGGATCTATTTCTTCGGAAGCCATTTTGGTTTTTTCTAAGTATGTTGTAGATTTTGGCAGCTATGGATGTAAGTGTTATGCCTCGGTAGTTTTTGGCTAATCCGAGGTCCCCCTTTTTAGGGAAGGGGAGTATGCATCCCTTCATCCATCTATCTATCGGATTTTGATTGTATACTGCGTTGCAGTGTCGGAGCAGTATGTCGTCGAATTGTCTGGTCTTCCATACTTCCGGGGGAATTTCGTCCAGTCCTGCAGCTTTCCTATTTTTAATTTTTCTGAGAACCGAGTCGAGTTCTTCTTGTGTGAACGGTCCAAGTTTAATGTCTAATTGTTTGCTAATTATTCTGGTGATTGGTTCAGGCGTTATTTTTGGTGGGTTTCCAAGTAAGTTTTCGAAGTGCTGTTTCCACAGTTTTATTGTTTTAAAAACTACATAATGATAGTAACAATTTTAAAAACTACATAATGATAGTAACAGTCTTAAAACAACAGTTTTAAAAACTACATAATGATAGTAACAGTTTTAAAAACTACATAATGATAGTAACAGTCTTAAAACCTACATAATGATAGTAATTGTTTTAAAAACTACATAATGATAGTAACAGTTTTAAAAACTACATAATGATAGTAACAGTCTTAAAACCTACATAATGATAGTAATTGTTTTAAAAACTACATAATGATAGTAACAGTTTTAAAAACTATACTTGAAATCATTCAAATTTGGGTAGATCATTAGCTTTAGATTTCTCTTTCTCTATCTCTCCCTCTTCCTCTCTCTCTCTCTATATATATATATATATATATCTTTCTCCGTGTGTTTCCCTCAATCTGTCTACGTGTCTCTCTTTGTCTTTCTCATGCCATATTTTTAATCCTAAATTTCTTTCTTATGTATTGGCTGTATATTTGAATACTTTGTATACATATTCTCGATCTTTCTCATTCTGGGCTTATATCTTGATATCATCCATATACATGAGATGATTTATCTTGTCCGGTCAGATTGTAAATTTGTAGCCTGCAGTGGTATATAATTAAAGTCGTATTATTGCCATAACAAATAGTAGTGGCGTTAGTGGGACTCTTCTGGAGGTTATCTCTTTGTATTTGTTCCTCTTCTTGAGTTTGTTCTTCAGCTATTATTACCAATGTTCAGTTTTCCATAGCTCTCATGATTAAGTTTATGACTTGCTTTGATATTTTCAACATTTTCAGACATATTATTATCCAACTTTTTAGGGTCATTTTTTATACATGAGGTTGGAGGTGCCCGTGGCGTAATGGTTATCGTCGTAGGAGATGGACACGGCGAGTTCAAATCCTGGACGAGACTGATTGCATTTCACATAGCACTAATACCCTTGGGAAAGGTACGAATCCAATTATTCTCCCTCCAGCTATGGGTAAATAGTGGGGCAGACTGGGCTCTTCAGCTGAGGCAACTAGACTAGGAGGAGTGTGTGTGTGTGCATGTGTGTGTGAGTGTGCGTGTGTGCGTGTGTGTGTGTGTATGTTTACAGAGTGAGAAAGAACGAGAGAAATGTCATTAATTATTATTCGGATGATGACAGAAATACGTCTCACATTTAAACCCTTATCAGTGTGGTTTTAAAAAAAAGTTTAGGCAAGTGGTAACGGTAGCTCCATCTAATTAATCTATAACCATCAGAAGCAATTAAAAAGTTTAATCTCCCAACGAGACTTTAACAAGCATCACCGTCGGAGCAGTTATGCCAACTCTGCTACCGGATGGATTACCAGTAGTCTAAAGAGTGTCTCCTGGGTGTAATGGCTAACGTGCTGGACTGCGCTTTTGAAGGAAGAGAGTTAGAACACTAGTCTTGCAGTTACGTTCACTTTCGGACTAATACCCTTGGGAAGGTCATGTACCACGTTATCACCTCAGCTATCGGTTAATTAATCCCACTACTAGTCTTCCACAAAGATAATATAAACATTGTGACGTGGTATGCTACAGAAAGAGGGAAGGGGAGGTCAATTCCCGTACCCTCCTTTTATTTGAATCAATAGGCACTAAGATAGACCGTTAAAATGGTATAGGAGAAAGAACGTCAATCTACACGCAGTCTGTGACCAGTAATCTGTTGAACAAAGGAAGGTGTCTTGGTCAATCAAGTTGGCGTGACCTGATGGGGTAGTGGAAGAAGAAAATCAAATGATTGGCTCACAGACCCTTAGCGCCAAAATGCCACTACCCGTTGGAGAAATTTGAAGAAGAATCTTCAGTTTGGGACAGAAGTCAGCATTAGAAAGACATGCTGAATTTAGCCGACTCCAGGGAAAGTCACCCGTAAAAAGAGTAGAACAGAGTTTTGGACAGAAGTCAGCGAGAGAAACACGCTGATCTCCGGGAAGGTCACTCACCCGTGAAAAGGAGAGAAAGAAATGTGAACATTGAAAACCCGTCAAAGATAAGTATAATTTAAACCGTTTTCCTTCAACAATTCTTACATATTGGAAAGTTATATGTATTCAAAAAAGAAAGCGAGAAACTGAAAAGATTTTGTTTCATCAAGAGTTAAATTAGTGAATGAACTTTGTTACATGCCCCACTCCGGCGAGTCAGACACTTTTCTCAAGTAAGAGAAAAAGAAAGAAAGAAAAAAAAGAGGAAGAAAAAAAGACTGTTGAGTGACATTTCTGTTTGATACTTTCCTGTTGGCTTAACATTTGGTTATATTGTTAAAATAAAAGAGAAAAAAGGAAAAAGAATTGTTTCTGAAATCTCATCATTATTTGTTTGGCCGTCGCCTATTAAAATTTTGTTATATATTAAATGCACCTTTGTGTTGAAACCTTTTGGTTGTGCTATTTCCTCTGTCGATTTGACTTTTTTTGCACATATCTGTTTCAGCCTCGCATCACTTTCATTAGTTCTCGCTAAACGTCTTATTGCCTCCTTAAAACATTGCAAGGGAATTTTGGAAATTTGGCTGCAGTTAATATTTTCTAACCCAGAAGCGCGTTCTTCCGCTATCGGAGTGGTTATGAAGTCAAAGGACTTGGTGGTGTATGTAAAAGTGAATTGGCACCCACTTACCAACGTCTGAGATCAGTCTAGCCCCAAATTAACTTCCACATTATTTGCCGGTTTACCATATGCCCAAAATAAGAGTCTTGACTAGGACTTATTTTGTGGAGTATCAAGTGGAAAACTGCCCTCGAAGTTACATGCGCATAAAATGCGCTTTCGCCTTGGGATAATTATTTATGCAACGTCACAACATTAAATAACCCATGAAATTTGATATGCCATTCAACAAAGAAACTAAACAAAGTAAGACCTATAAAATTGCACAATACACAAGTTCCCTGACAGTCGGTAGTATATTAGTTGTTTTTCTAAGCAACAGTACACACACATACACACACACACATATATATATGTATATATATATTAGCCCCTCGAGACGATCAGGCTGCAACACAAGAACAAGTTTTTAGCGAAGTCTAACAGGTCTGAATTCAGAGTTTTCCTTCTCCTTGACTGGTTGCCCTATCAAAGTTAATGATCTACTATTTACGAATAGCTAGAGGGAGAATAAATGGATTCATATCTTTCCCTAAAAGTTTTAGCTTTATGTGAAACGTAAAGAGCCTAATCCAGGATTTGAACTCGAATCACAGTGTTCATTGCATTAGACGGTAACCATTTTACCATGAACGCCCCTTTCTCTCTCTCCCTTTCTCTCTCTCTCTTTATATATATATATATATATATATATAACCATATTCAGTTAAAGACTGTTCATTGTTTTCTTTTCAAAACTTTCAAGTGAAGTTCGACTCTTCCTGTTATTTTTCTTATGTCCGGGTCAAAATGGCAAAGAATGTGTCCCATACTAGCCAAAGCGCTTTCAAAAAGTTTGCTGGTTATCCTCAGGGTTTGTGTAAGGCTGTTAGGAGTTTTATCTATATTTATTTAGTATTATATTCTATAGAGGGGGCTGGCTCATTCTATCTGGGTGGATGATAACCGAACATGCTTAGATAAGGACTTGCTGCTTAAGTATACCATACACGCACACACACATATATATATATAGCCATCCACAGATAGATCTGTTTCGTTCTATTAGAACTCATCAGTGTGGTTAGACATACTAGCTTCCCGTAGCTGGGATCGAAACCCGGTTGACTCAAACGCCAATCCGAGACTCTACCTCTCATCCACGAGGATCTAATAGCAGCGAAGTAAATTTTAAACGGTTATAAATCACAATTACTATTGTTTACATATATCCGTTTAACGGCTACCGAGAGCTCAATTCATACATATGAAGAGCCTTGCAATAAACGCTAATGGCAACGCGATTACTTCATTTGCTAAAGAACTCAACCCTTCGTCGTTTTTCTTCAGATTTATCTTATCTTATACATATATCATCATCAGCAGCAGCAGCAGCATGTCGTGCGGCTAGCATGGATATCCCTGACCCTCTCTCTCCACGTTTCCCTATCATTCATCGTCTCTGGTAGGTCTTCTGGGTTACATCCCGTATCATCACAGAGCTGCTGTATGTATGTTCGAGCTGGCCATCCTGCTTTTGATTGGCCACATGCGGGGGTCCACAGGAGTACATCACTTACGACCCCATCCTTGCTTCTCCAGCAGTGTCCGGCATGTCTGGTTCGTCTAGCTTGTATAGTTTTCGTGATAGGTGGTAGGTGACCGTATAGTTGGCGCCTTGTGGGGTGTTGCTGCCAGGACTTGTTCAATATTGCTCGCAACATTCTTGTATAATTGCCGTCTAGCTTTTTCTCCAACCGATTAGTCAGCGTCCAAGTAGGGCATCCATACAGCAGTATCGACACGACCGCAGCCTGGAAGAAACTGCATTTCATTTTATCGGTCAGGTTTCATTTCCATATGATCGAAAGCCTATCGATAGCTGTCCATGCCTTCGTTAGCCGTGTGTCGATGTCTTTTTCGGTTGATGAGACGCTGCTTCCTAGGTAGATGTATTTGTCAACCAGTTTCAGGGAGGTTCGGTCTAGTGCAGAGATATCGCCTTTCTGATTAAAGCACATAAATTCAGTTTTGTGTGCATTAACATGGAGTCCAATGCCTGCAGCGGCTCGTTCCAAACTATGCAGTAGTGTTTCGTCTTCAATATGAATGAAATGCACGCAGAACCACCATTTCCGTATGATTACGTAACATCAAGAAACGGTTACTGTAAGTGCGTAATGACATCAACGGTTGAAAGTAAATGCGTTTTTAAAAGTTACAAACTCCTCACGTTGTATGATGAAAAAGAATATATATATCCTACATCGCCTCGAATAGGAAGAAAAGAGCGTAAGCCTCTATGTAAGTTCAAATAAAAAACAATTCATGAGTTTTAAAGACGATGATTCCATCTCCATACTAAAGTACAACAGTCGGCTGACGATGTATAATACACGGCAAAGGTTTAAAACTTTCTACAAACAAGTGTCTAGAAAATTTCATCAAACTATCTAATGACGCAGCTCCAGCCCGGGAAAGTCTAAGATTGTGGAGTACCCCTTTATTGCCATTGCTCCCAGGTTCACTCAAACCCGGAGTGATAGCACCCGATATGTTCCTATCTATGAATCAAATAGAACTGTTTGACATTTAAATTTTGTGCAAAAATGACTTATTCTGAATTGCATTGTTCGAAATATAGCAGTTTGATCATTCAACCGTGTATAAAGAAATGACTGATATTTAATAGAATTGTTGATGATAGATATCAGTACTTGAAATCATTTGACTGTGAGCAAAAAATGTACTTAGGCTCATTAAAAACGTTGTCAACAAAAAGTGTATTCAAATCGTATATATTTGATATATGCATATATATTTGGCTTTGAATAACCTACAAGGTTTGATAAGCCATAAAAGTAAACCAAACGAAACCAAATTAAATTTCAAGCATCTAAAATACGCAGACCATTTAATATAACCTGGTAGCCTTCTCGCGTCAACTTAAAGCGATATGAACATCTGCATAGGAAAGGCATGAATTATCATCTAAAGATTATTCACCAAATGCAAATATAATTTATCCGATTAGATTAAACAGAAATTCTTCCAAATTGCAGAGGTGTAACTACGGTTGTATGGCTGCACCAACCAGTGTGTTTTTTATGGCATATCAACTGATATTTTTTTATTTAATCATTTTCGTTAATTATATCTTATCATTCGGTTTGGTTGGACTTTGAACTATTCGGCTATTCGTGCAGATGTACACGCTCGTGCGCAGAGGATATGACAATCACAAATGTCATAATAAAAACCCCAGATAGTTAATGGGACTTGGGTGTGAATGACATCATGCCCGGAAGCGATGGGCTGGGAATTTTGGGTGATTTTTGAAAAAAAACCAAGTTAGTTGAGATTCGGACCTGGACGAGGAGAGTCCCGCTGGGTGGCTACTGGATGCGCAGCACGTTTGTGAGGTCAGAGAGTTGAGATTTTGACTATGGACCGGGCAGTCCACCTGGGGGTTGACTGGAAGGACTATGTAGGAACAGCCAGGATAGTAAAAATTGTATCTCTCTCCCCTCGGGTCGAAAAACTAAAAGTCAAGAAGTGAATAAACGTTTCGTACCTGAACTAAAGAAAGTCGTCAGTGTTTCGGGATTTCTCTGCATCTGAATATTTTACATATTCTTATTTTGGATATGCTACACAACTCCTGTGATAGCTGTTGGACTTAAACTAAATACTTGGATAAAAAAAGATAGCCGAGAACTACATAAAGATACTGAGAGCATCACGGCCACTTACCTCCTATTTGAAAAACCATCAAGGACGACGAACTCAAAAAGCTATACATTACTAGAGAAGCAGGGACGTGCTCGAACGTAATTTTTTTTATTAGTTATACGATCTTAGTTTGTTTGGAAAATCACACCTGCCACGAACCCCCCACCAAGAGCGCAAAATTAGGAGGGGTTGACCTGTAGATTAATTCCACTCCTGTTTCTTAATCATTCTAACACCTAATATTTCGACCCCTCTGCCCATTCCTGTGAATGAAATAATTTGTAATTTTATTTCAATTTTATTTGTATTTTTATATTCGTTTCTTATTTATTTATTTTTTTTTTAATTTTTATCTTTACTTTTAATTTTTGTCCTTTTATTCTATCTTCTGAATACAAACTGTAAGTCCACATTTTGCTTCTCTATGACGAGAGAAAAAGTATGTGAATAGTCACCTGACGAGACAGAGAGTATAGTCATATTCTCCACCGAAATAAACTTATTATGACGACTTAACCAAGTTTGAATCTCCATCAAATTGCACTATATATATATATATATATATATGTGTGTGTGTGTGTGTGTGTGTGTGTGTGTGTGAGAGGGTTATATATATATATATATATATATATATATATATATATATATATATATATGTTTCTGTATACAAACGCCATCGAGATGCTATTCGGAAGACAAACATCTCAAGACCCAATGACAGTGTAGGCTCTGCATCGGTTAAGGAACATCTCAGTCAAAGATCATGGCTTCCTCGTCAGAAGAAAGGACTTTATTTGTCCGTCGTTCATAAGTATGCTTTCCTTGTTTTCACCTCTTGCCATTATATTCTTCGCTTCAGTCCCTCTCTATAAATGGCTTCTCATACAACCTCCTTCAGATTACAAACAAAAATTTCTTCTATACTGGTTTAAAAGTAAATCAAACAGCCGCAAGGTTTAACCCGAATCGGGACGCAGCAGGAGAAGCACTGCATCGGTAAGATGCCGATGTATAACGAAGAACGAAGGCTCAGAGTTGGCTTTATCTCAATTGAGATATCGAGCAGCTTTAGTATCTGGCGGACCTTGCCGGCTATCGCATTCATCCACCTACGTATTTTTTTTCTTTTAAGTTTATGTTGATTCTTATTCTTCATCTTATTCTCTAACGAGATTTGTTTTTAATTTATTTCCAACTTTTTTTTAATCAAATATCAGCCGAAAGTTCTTGTCAGGTTGTTCCCTTTCAAAACCAATAGAGAAATCTTTGATCTTTACTAAATATTAAGCAAAACACACACACACACACACACACACACACACACCCACACACACACACACACACACACATATATATATATATATATATATATATAGAGAGAGAGAGATAACAATTTTATATATATATATATATTTATATATATAAGGAAAACAGGAATATATATATATATATATATATATATATATATATATATATATGTAAAACAAGAATATATACGTATTACACAAATATCTATATGTATACAGACAAATGCTTAGATATGCAATAAGGAGAGGGCAATAAATGGAGACGAAAAATGAATAAATAAACAAATAAACTTTTATCAGAATCGCAAGGGACCGTTCATCCGAGATTTGTCAAACGACCCTATCGGAAGTTGTTTGACAAAATGTAAAGGGGGAAGAAGAAAAAATAATTAAAACCACCCCAAAACAAGCAACAATTATCTCCGATTAAATCAAAGGAGTCCTTTGGATTTTGCTTGCACAGAGTTGGCCTATAAAATAGGATGTAAAGGGCTTCTAAGACGACTAAATGTTATTTTGTCCTAGCTCTATGCACCACACACACACACACACACACACACACACACACACACACACACACACATATATATATATATATATATATAAACTGGAGTAAGTATTTCTACGACAACACAGGTATATATATATATATATATATATATATAATTCGACGACATGCAGCTCCGACACTGCAACGCAGTCTATAATCACAATCCGATAGAGAGATGGATGAAGGGATGCATCCTCCCCTTTCCTAAAAAGGGTGACATCAGATTAGCCAAGAACTACCAAGGCATAACTCTTACATCCATAGCAGCCAAAATTTACAATGCCTTACTGTGAAACCGCATGGAACCGAAAATCGATAACATCCTTAGGAAAAACCAAAATGGCTTCCGAAGAAATAGATCCACAACCTCACAAATATTGACCATCCGTAGAGTCCTTGAAGGTGTACGAGCAAAAAACATACAAGCGACATTACTATTTGTCGACTTTACCAAGGCCTTCGATTCCATTCATAGAGAGAAGATGGAACAAATCCTACAAGCATACGGCCTACCTAAACAAACCGTAGGAGCAATAACGATTACCAAGAGAAATACCAAAGTGAAAGTACGTTCACCGGATGGAGACACAGAATACTCCGACATTGTAGTAGGAGTACTAAAAGGAGACACTCTAGCTCCATACCTCTTTATCATCTATCTAGATTACGTGCTTAGAACATCGATTGATAAAATCTGAGAAAACGGCTTCGAGCTGAACAAGAAAAGAAGCAGAAGGTACCCCGCAAAAACAATTACCGACGCCGACTACGCCGATGACATAGCGATACTGGCAAATACACACAAACAAGCCGAAACATTACTGCATAGTTTGGAACAAGCAGCCGCAGGCATAGGCCTCCATGTCAATGCACACAAAACGGAATATATGTGTTAGAATCAAACAGGTGACATCTTCACACTAGACGGAACCCCTCTTAAACTAATAGACAAAGTCACTTACCTAGGAAGCAGCGTCTCATCAACCGAAAAAGACATCAACACATGGGTAACGAGGGCATGGACAGATATCAATAGGCTATCGATCATATGGAAATCAGACCTAACCGATTAAATGAAACTCAGTTTCTTCCAGGCAACTGTCGTATCGATACTGCTATATGGATGCACAACATGGATGCTAACAAAACGGCTGGAGAATAAGCTAGACGGCAATTACACAAGAATGTTGCGATCAATATTGAACATGTCCTGGCGGCAACACCCCACAAGACACCAAATATACGGCCACCTGCCTCCCGTCACGAAAACTATCCAAGTTAGACGAACCAGACATGCCGGACACTGCTGGAGAAGCAGGGACGAGCTCATAAGTGATGCACTCCTATGGATCCCCACATATGGCCGGGCCAAAGCAGGACGACCAGCACGAAGATACATTCAGCAGCTATATGAGGATACGGGATGTAGCCCAGAAGACCTGCCAGAGGCGAGGAACAATGGAGGAAAAGTGGCGATGGAGGGTCAGGGATATCCGTGCTAGTGGCTCGACGAGATGATGATGATGATATATACATATATATATATATATATATATATATATATATATATTACTGAATTAACTTAAAGAGCTATTGCAATGTGAAATAAGACGTATTTGAGTCTATTAAATTTCGAAGTAAAACTTAATCATCAGGGACTTTTTTTTTCAAAAATGAACGCGGTTTTGGAGGTTAAGTTTTTCTAACGTAGTAAATGTGGTGTCATGTAGGGTATTAAGTTCTACTTTGATATTATGCATATACATGCAGAATGAATCACAACGACACAACGATAAAGGACGAGCAAAGACTTCTTTATCAATATATATATACCTCTCACTTTATTGCAAGGGTAGGAAAAGGTTATTGAAGGTTTGCGTGTGAGAGGGAGTTGGAGACCGAACAGAAAATGCAATATTTTGACCCCTATTCTTATGGCCGTCAACGTTGTGTCTTTCTCGTTCTCCTGGGCTGCTCAACCGGAGGCCCAGAGGCCCACTCTGCTGGGTGATGGCTTTCTTTACTGCATCTTATCAGCATCTTCTCTGGACCCCCAATTCAGTCGGGGGCCCCAAGCCCCTTCGGCCTGGTGTGGCTTTCCTTACCACATCTCGTCTATAACTCCGTCCGATCTCTAACTGGAACTGTCTGACTTCTATCTTGACTGAGTTATATAATAGTTCAACGCCCACTCAGTCACCTAATCGATTTTTGGAATCGCATGTTGGATCGTCATTAAGCGGAAATAACTGTCATGCAGTTCACAGGTCACTCTCTTCCGGTGCATCAGCCTATGAGTGTACCATGGGAATTTTTTACCTCGTCCCATTTCATCAGCCTATTTCCGCCCACGCGATTTCCTTTCGTAACTGCCATTAGAATGTGTCACTTCCTTCCGGTGCATCACCTTGGAATGGCATTTTTGGCCGGGTCGAAGGCCAAAATACAACACTATTTCGCATTGCAATAATCCTCTAAATTAATTCAGTACTTATAAAATAAAATAATCTGTGCAATGCTTGAAACAAATTATAAAATATTATATATATATATACATTAATTCATCTTTTTGTTATACATACATATATTCATTTTTGTTACATATATATATATATATATATATAACAAAGAAAGGAACACGCGTCTTATCTGAATATGTATATGACAAAAACAGGAATATGTATGTAACTGAGATATCTATATAAATTTATATATAGAGACGGACTGATGGACAGCCAGAGTGAGGGAGAGAGAAAGGGCGTGTGTGTGTGTGTGTGTGAGAGAGAGAGAGAGAGAGAGAGAGAGAGAGAGAGAGAGAATATATTTCAGTCGAGCTAATCAGTTGGAGATCGCTTCCGTGAAACTCCATGAGATATTTTCACCAATATTTATTTCTTTATTATATTGGAATACTGTAATATTTGTATTATACTATCTTCTCTTTAAGACCAAGAAGTACAATAAAAATATTTCAGAATTCCGATATTACATATATTTTTATATCTCAGATTTCAAAAATCGAATATTTTTATATCTTATTATTCCAATATTAAATACATTTTTATATTCCAAAAATATTCCAAAAAAATCTTCAAGAATTTTGACTTTGTTTGCTTATTTGTAAGTTTGTTTGTGCAATAAAACCCATCCTATTTCAGAAATTAAAAAAAAGTAACACAAACTAAAAATTCTTAAAGATCTCTTAAATAGATTGTTAAATTTCATAAGTAAAAATCTGAACTAAACAAAAACAACTTCTAATATAGCAGCCATAATCTAAAATTATTGTAATGTATTTCCTCTAAATTCTGCTTGCCTCAACCCTCGTACCTAAAATAAAAATTCTTATCTTCCATAAAATTCGCTCTGACTTGTTCTATCTCTTACATTTAAAAAAAAATAATAATGATAATATATATATATATATATATATATATATATATATATATATATATATATATATATATATATGACTTTTGAGTCATAAAAATGGATATAAATTTATAATCTGCATGATTGTTAATAGTATTTCATTAGCGCATATGAGTATTGAATTCAGTAACTTTTAGACAATATTATAATTTTTTGGTCGAAGCCTGGAAGAAAGTGCTGGCGGATATTCCGCTCAAAATATTCAATAATATTGAAGCAGTAACTTTCATAAAATGAAGTACAAATTTTGAAGGCGCTTTCTGAACCTTGCCCTGTCGGGTGGTGGCTGTAGAATACACCGACTGCGCCTTTGCAGAGGGCTAAGACCCCCCCCGATGAATGTCCTATATATGACACTACGCAATTTGATGGTGAGTTTCCAGGGATGTTGGGGTTTTGGGGAATGCAGAGCATCCTTTCCTTGCCATTTCTCCCAGGTCCACTCTGGTTGCACATGACAGGGCCCTATCTATGGGTTAAATAGAACTAACGGCATACTTATGCTAAACTGAATTGTTTGACTAAACTGACTAGCTTAAAATAGAAAAGTTTTTGACAATTAAACCGTACTTACATTTAAACTTCGCGCTTATGCTAAACTGAATTTTGTCAAATGGAATTGTTTTTTGATATTAAAACTGTACTTACACTAAACTGAATTGTTTAATATAATTCTGTTTTGACATTTTACAGCATAAACCAAATCTGTACGTATACTCAACTGAATTAGCTGAATTAGAACGGCTTGACTAAACTGAATAACTTTAAATAGAAATGTTTGTCACGATTAAAGTGTACTTATATTTAAACTGTGTACTTATCCTAAAGTGAATTGTTTGAAATAGAACTATTTCATAAAATGGATTTGGCGTTAAATGACCTACAAAGATTGATATGCCAAAAAACAAAAAAAAAAAACAACCAACCATCTTTCTGAATCCAGTCAGCGACTGGTATTTTTACTAGTATGTTCATGATAGATAGATAGATAGATAGATTGATAGATATATAGATAGATGTTGAAAGTTGGATAAATCAAGCACTTAACACAAATTTAGTTGTCAGATATTTCGTTCGGCTTTATTCTATCGATCTTCTTCAGACAATTCCATGTAATAAAACCGAACGAAATATCACATATCTAAATTTGAGTTCAATGTTTGATTTATCCAACTTTCCACATATTTCTATCATACTGTCAGATTCACTACAATCCATCATTTCAACACACACACACACACACACACACACACACACACACACACACACACACACACACATATATATATATATATATATATATATATATTGGGCGTTATTTAATAACAATCCTTTATATATATATATATATATATATAAAGGATTGTTATTAAATAACGCCCAATGAATGATATGCCATAAAAGATACAACTGTAACATAGCCATATATGAATAATAAAATTTACATAGAATGTTCATAACATATATACATAAAACATAGAAATCCCGAAACACAAAAACACTTACGACTTCTTAGATCAAGTACGAAACTTTTTATTACCTTTGAGTTTAAAGGTTTTTTGACATAAGGAGAGAGATACACCTGACTTTTCCATCCCCCACAAACCACGGGCGCACCCGACACAAGGCCTCTAGCAAAAGTCAGCCGTCTTCTCCCGAGGCAGAACTCAAACTCAACTGACTTTTCAAATCTCAGCCTACGCTTCCGGCACATGACGTCACTCACGCTCCTGGTCACATCCCCTATCTGGGATTCTTATTGTGACATCTCTGAATGACACATTCGCTCCGCGCGTGTGAACACCTGCGCTCATGTTTGCACCTAACTAACCTATGCATTGAGCAGAAATGTTCTCAGCCTAACTAAACCCAAAGGCAAGATATATAAAACGAAATCTCTCGGCCATTATATTACACAACCAAACGATACCATTTAAAGAGAAATGGTTTTTGCCGGTGCTTTTCAACAAAGTTAAAGTTAAAATTCAAAGTTTAAAAGCGTACGCATAAAACATTTTTTGTGACCTGCTGAAGTGTCTTCTTCCTTTGAAGAGTACCTGGTCATATCTGTGACAGAAGCACAGATAATAATCAACCATCGTCGTCTATAAGCGCGGCGACTCTTAATAAGGAAAAAATTCACGGAAAGATTACGGTGACTCTTTGTTTGGGAACTCCATGTTATCTGTTTGTTCATGACGAAGGATTATTTCATTCTTCCTCACGAATTTTTTCCCACCTGCTTTACCTGATGATTTTTCACTGAAGTTTGAGTGACAGCAAGTCTCGTCGAGTCTCCAGGACTCGTCTCAGGATTCTGGCTGATCTTTGAAATTCTCTAGTTTGGATTTTCTCAACTAGTCCTCCGATTTCCAACTTTTCCAGCCTCCTAACCAAACTTGTCTGAACTGTTCTGAGTACACCTGGTATAATTGTTATCAACGTCAGTTTTATCTTCCACAAATGCTTTTAGTTCTCTGGCAAAGTCTAAATATTTGTCTCTCTTTTCCTTTTCTTTGATTTTCACTCAGTGGTCCACCGAGACCGCAAAGTTTACTATTCGGCTGGGTTTTTTTTTTCTTAACTGTCACTTGGTCTTGTTTTCTAACAGGAATAAAGTGTCTGTTTGTATCTCGAAATCTCATTCTTCAAGACAAATTCCGTTTTTGCATATACCATTCGATAGTATGGAGGAATTTCAATGGGTACTCAATGAGACTTGAACTCACTCTTGTTTGCAGTTTGAATAAGAGCGAGTTCAAGTCTCATTGAGTACCGCATTAACAAGGCTACATATGTTCTCTAACGAAAGCAATAAGCTGGAAACATACACATATACAACTCGTATGTAAGAACAAAATGAATAAATTCAAAAAAATACAAATCTCTTCATGCACCTTCCTATATATATATATATATAATTTGTAAACACATTTTGTATATTATATTCTTAAACGAGCCGGAGCTCTTTTTTGCACACAGTTAAAAGAGTTCAAGTATTGCTATATAACTGTTCCAATTTATCATCAATCGTTTGTTTTCACACAGTTCTTTTCTATTTGACACATGGACAGGACCTTATCAGGTGCTACCACTCCGTGTCAAAGTGGACCTGGGTTCAATAGCAATGAACGAATACTCCACATTCTTCAAATTTCCCAAACTGGAGCCTTGGCATCAGGTGGTTTAATATCATATGCAGGATGTTCTTTGGGAGGGGGTCCTACCCCTCAGCAGAGATGGAGTCAGTACATTCTAAAGCACCAGTCGGCTAGGCTTTTCAAAGAAAAAGTAAAAAGGAAAATTCAACAAACCCACTAATTTTTATCATTAACGGTTTTCGGACTATTGTCTTCATCTTTATGGTTATTTCCACAATGTTTCGGCCGATATGTCCTCCGGCCTTCTTCAGATTTTTGTCGAACACGGGAACCTTCACGGAACTTTCGAACTACGTCTTTTACTGAAATCACGGGGGTCGCCTGTTCTGAACAATTCAGAGTGAATTTTTTGGACTTAATGTTCTTATTTTTGGACTTAATGTTCTTATTTTGACTAGAATTACGACGATTATGTATGATTTTTTGGACTTAATGTTCTTATTTTTGGACTTAATGTTCTTATTTTTTGGACTTAATGTTCTTATTTTGACTAGAATTACTACGATTATGTATGATTTTTTTCCTGTGCTCAGATTCAGATTTTTTTTCAAAAAAAGAACAGCAGGACACATGGCGTAACAGTTATAGGCGTTGGTTCCCTAAGCTTCTAAGGAGACAATTATCTGGAGGTTGCAGGTTCAATCCTCACTATAAGGGGAGTAACAATACCGGAATACTTAACACTTGTACCTGGTTCTGGCTAACGGAATCAGAACAGGCAACCCCCGTGGTTTCAATAAAGGACGTAGTTCGAAGTTCCGTGAAGGTTCCCGAGTTCGACAAACAACCGAAGAAGGCCGGAGGACATATCGGCCGAAACGTTGTGGAAATAACAATAAAGATGAAAACAATAGTCCGAAAACCCTTAAGATAAAAATCAACAAGCTTCGTCTCAGAAATTTAGACAACTAAAACCCACTAATGTCTTAACGTAAAAATGGACACGATGACCTGAGTTCTAATCCTAGACAAGGCTGTCTGCATTTCCTTTGGCACTAATACCCTTGAGAAATGTATGAATCCAACTATTTTCCTTCCATCTATGGGCAAATATCAAAGTATACTAGGCTCTTTTACTTTGATGTGGCAACCAGTCAAGGAGAAAGAAAACTTTAAATTAAAATCTGTTAAACTCCGTTAAAAAAATTGACCTTGCGTTGCGTATTATTAATGCGCAACTGCTGGGTAAATATAAACGATTAACCTGATTCCCTAACCTCTCAGCATAAAATAAGCCTAAACAAGTCGATATGCCGTTAAAGAATATAAATTAATGCGTATTTTATTACGCTTTTTCACATATAAACACTCTAAAACGATATGTCTTCCAAGGTGTGGCTATATGATTACTACTGTGTGAAAGCATCCCCAAGCCGTTAATTAAATTCATGAACAAAAAGCTAGATCGGTACAGCATAAGAATGTTAAGTGCTATTTTTAACAAATCCTAAAAGAAACACCCCACAAAATAGTAGCTGTACGGCCACTTCCTTCCCATCTCACTAACCTCCAAAAAGAAACAAGGAATTCTGGACACTGCCGAAGATGTAAGGTGCAATACATAACCGACGTTCTCTCATGGAATGCGACACGTGGGCGCGCCAGCGTTTGCCGACCAGCAAAGATTTACGCACAACAGCTCCGTGTGGACACAGGATAGAGTCTAGAGGACCAGCCAGGAACGATGGACAATAGTAACGGATGGTAAGAGACATGATAATGATAATGATGATGATGATGATGATGATGATCAAGCAAAGAATATTCACATTTATGATCGGCTGAGGGATAATAAAAAAAAAAAAAGAGAAAAGAGTGAGGCACACTTTGTGAAGGGCTCACTCGCCCCGAAATATATTTCTGTGTCAAAACAACATCAAATTTATGTTTTGGCATTGAGGTCGACTACTGTAAGAAAAATATTTTACGAACGAGATGTACGTTTTTTAGGGGCAGAGGTACTGTGTGAGGGTGGGTGGGTGCCTGCCAAGCTTCTTTTGATTCCTTGTCTAAATAAAGGACCACATTTACCCGTCGTTAGCGAGGACGCGTTGCTTGTCGGGGTCGGCCACTTACCTCAGCCTCTACTGACACTATATGCTTTTCTTGAACTTCTAGCCAGAAATGGCTTCTCATTCTACCTCTTTCCAATGGCAAACAGAAGATTCTTTTATTCTGGCTTAATGGAAATAAATCTGCCGCAAGGTTTAACTCGGATTGGGACGCAGCAGGAGAAGAACTGCATTGGTAAGATGACGATATTTAAAGGAAAAAGAAGACTTCGCTTTTCTGAAATGAGACAGGTCAGACCACTTTACAATATGGCGTACACAAACCTGCAGAGGAATTTCTTTCTTTTCTTTTTTTTTTGTACTTTGCGTATTTCTTCTTTGTTATCTTTTCTTTTCTTTTCTTCTGTTACATTCCAGCGATTTCTTTTCTTCTTACTCGTAATCTAAATAATTTCTTCTTCTTCTTCTTCTTCTTCTTCTTCTTCTTCTTCTTCTTCTTCTTCTTCTTCTTCTTCTTCTTCTTCTTCTGTTACATTCTAGCTATTTCTTTTTGCCTTCTGGTAATCTAAATAATTTCTTCTTCTTCTTCTTCTTCTTCTTCTTCTTCTTCTTCTTCTTCTTCTTCTTCTTCTTCTTCTTCTTCTTCTTCTTCTTGTCCATCCAGTTGGCTGGGCCTATAGAATATCTGCAAAGGAGTAAGACTCCTCCTCACCAATGAGTGTCCAAAATATGACAGTAAACTGAATCTGATAATAAGGCCAAAAATTTGGAGAATATAGAGCACCTCTTCATTACCATTACTCCCATACCCACTACGACCCGGAGAGGAAGTAACAGTTATAGTCCCAACAATAATTCAAATTAAATTTAATCCTTTCCTATACATAAAATTGTTTAACAGTGTGCAAACATGACTGTTACATGAAAATGTATGTATACAAAACAATATTTGAAACCCTTTAATTGTGTACAAATAAATTTCTTGACACCATTTAACTTTGAGCAAATAAAATCATTAGTGTTCGATAATAATACTTGACACCTTTTGACTTTGGGCAAATAAAACTGTTATTGATGCACTGCAATACTTGAAACCATAGAATTTTGTGCAACTAAAACTATAATTGTTAAATAGCAATTTTTGAAACCATTCAATTATATATGAACATAAATATTTCTGTTAGACAGCAATATTGAAGCCCTTCCACTGTGTGCCGATAAAACTATTTGTATTTGATAGCAATATTGAAACCGTTTAACAGTGGGCAAACAAATAAGCTATTGCATGTTTTAGAAATTGTTATCTGGGATTTATTTGTTTAGAAACACACACAAACACACACACACACACACACACACATATATATAAGGGGTTAGAGTGTTCGCCAATGGCCTGGGAGACCTGGGTTCAATCCCAGGTCGAGTCATACCAAAGACTCAAAAAATGGTACTTGATGCTTCCTTGCTTAGCACTCAGCATTATAAGGTACGGATCAAGGGTAAAGTAGAGCAATCCAGGAAAGGAGTAGCGCCCTCCCCTACACATTGGTGTAGTAGCTATCGAAAAGGGAGCCTTCGGGTTACCCTCGACTATGGTCGCCAACTTTACTTACTTATATATATTACGAAACCACATAGAACCGAAAATTATGAAACCGCATAGAACCCAAAATCGACGACATCCTTAGGAAAAACAAAATGGCTTCCGAAGAAATATATCCTCAACCTCACAAATATTGACCATCCGTAGAATCCTTGAAGGCGTACGGGTAAAAAACCTACAGGCGACATTACTATTTGTCGACTTTACCAAGGCCTACGATTCCATTCACAGAGGGAAGATGGAACAAATCCTACTAGCATACGGCCTACCTAAACAAACCGTAGCAGCAATAACGATTCTCTACGGAAACACCAAAGTGAAAGTATGTTCACCGGACTGAGACACAGATACTTTGACATTGTAGCAGGAGTACTACAAGGGGACACGCTAGCCCCATACCTCTTTATCATCTGTCTAGACTACGTGCTTAGAACTTCGATTAATAAAATAAAAGAAAACGGATTCGAGCTGAAAAAGAAAATGGCAGAAGGTACCCCGCAAAAACAATTACCGACGCCAACTAAGCATATGATAGCGTTACAGGCGAATACACCCAACCAAGCCGAAACACTACTGAATTGTTTGAAACGTGCCGCGGCAGACATTGGCCTCCATGTCAATCCACACAAAACTGAATATATGTGCTTTAATCAAACAGGTGAACTTTCTTCTCTAGACGGAACCTCTCTGAAACTGGTGGACAAATTCACCTACCTAGGAAGCAGCGTCTCATCAACCGAAAAAGGCATCGACACACGGCTAACTAAGGCATGGACAGATATCGATAGGCTATCGATCATATGGCAATCAAACATGACCGATAAAATGAAACGCCGTTTCTTCTAGGCAGCGATCGTATCGATACTGCTGTATGGATGCACTACTAACTAAACGGCTGGAGAAGCTAGACGGCAATTACACAAGAATGTTGCGAGCAATATTGAACAAGTCCTGGCAGCAACACCCCACAAAGCACCAACTATACGGTCCCCTGCCTTCCATCCCGAAAACTATCCAAGTTAAACGAACCAGACTCGTAGGACACTGCTGGAGAAGCAGGGACGAGCTCATAAGTGATGTACTCCTGTGGACCCAGAGCAGGACGACAAGCTCGAACATATATACAGCAGCTGTGTGAGGATAATGGATGTAGCCCTGAAGACCTGCCAGAGGCGATGAATGATAGGGAGAAGTGGCGAGAGAGGGTAAGGGATATCCGTGCCACCGGCAGGACATGATAATACATATATATATATATATATATATATATATATATATAAGCTCTATCATTGATATGGAACACTGTTTAACAATAATGCAACATTTTCTCCCCTGTTAACTCACAAAGTGAGGTATTATAAACCATGTACCTTATATATATATATACGAGTGAGTTCAAGTCTCATTGAGTACCTTATTAACAAAGCCTTGAGCCATATATTTTCTCTGACAAAAACAACAAACTGGAAACATACACGAATGTAAATCAAAATAAATACAAATCTCTTCGTGGACTTACCTATTTTAAGATATATATATATATATATTATTATTATGTTGTTGGTACAAAGAGAGAAAGAAATATTTCAATTGAATAGGCCCAACAAGAGGTTTGTATTTTTTAGGATTGTTTTTCTTACATTCGTGTATATTTCCAGCTTGATCCTTTCGTCAGGGAACATGTATGGCCTGGTTAATGGTGTATTCAATGAGACTTGAACTCACTCGTATTTGCAGTTTGAATGGTTTTCAGTTGGTTTTCTGTTTTTATGCAGGTCACTCCAATGTTTTTCTGAATGTTTATTTACACCAATCTACTTTACTCCTCATTTGCTTTTGATATGAAATAAGTTGTGTGTGTATGTGTGTGTGTGTGTGTGTGTGTGTGTGTGTGTGTTTTGGAGTGGTTTCTGATTTCACTGACATTTTTTCTATGTGTAAGTGTGAATGTGTGTCTTGAAATTTTTCTTCCCACACCAATGTGCGTATGTGTGTGCGGTAGTGTGGTTTGACATACAGGTAGATTTTTTTACAAATACTTTTTTGCGGATATATATATATATATATATGTGTGTGTGTGTGTGTGTGTGTGTGTGTGTGTGTGTGGTGTGTGTGTGTACTCATAAATTATGTTTTATTCAACTTTGGTTTAAATTTATCGATGAATTTCTTTTCCTTTATGTAAAGTAGCGTGAAGTAGATAGTTTAAAGTATGGGAATTATCTTAAATTCACCTTGACTACATTTGTATAGGTGTTTCGATACATTTAATTTTCTGGTTTCTGTTATTTTGATATTGCTCCTGGGAAGTGATGTCCTTATATTGAGGCCCTGTGTCAACCCTATGTACATTTCTTTACATTTGCTACATTCAATTATGTAGACTACGTTGTTCGAGTTGCGGCTTAAGTCTTTATTTATTTTGACTTTTTATTTCCGAGATTCTAAAGGTATAGTATTTTCCTTCCATAATTATATCACTTATTTTACATCGTTTATTATTGCATTTGGTAACCCCTTGTGTTGTGTTTTCCCCGGGTGTAGAAGAGGTGAGTATTCTTTTAAGATTTTGTGGTTGTCTCTGATTTTTAATGATTTTTGTTGTGTTTAGTATTTCTTTGATTTTGACATTTGTATGATTAAACAGTTCTATTTTTAACAATTCGATTGAAACTTAGTCATTTGTTTGAACACAGTTTAAAGATCAAACAGTTTTATTTGACCCATAGATAGAATCCTATTAGAGGCTACCACTCTAGGTCAGAGTGGACCGGGAAAAAATAGCAAAAAACAATTATTCAACATTCCCGAAAGCTCCTAGACGGGAGGCTTACCATCGGATAGTTTAATGCCATATTCAGGACTCCAGGGAGAGGAGTAATGTTGCATATTGACCTCCGACCCGGCCAAGCTGTCAAAATAGGAAATGCACCTGTGTAAATAACAGGTGCATCCGGTCGAGGTATATCAGGATATGACCTTGACTGTCGAGGGGTTGAATTGAGTGCGAAATTGTGACGCTCACAGGAAGAAGAGTGGACGTCAAATAATTATATAACCCCGGTGACAGGAAGTTCAAATTAGTTGGAGAAAAAGATGTGGTAGAGAGATCCAGCACCGAGCAGAGGGGCCCTCAGGACCCCCGATTGAGCAGTTGCAGTTGGAGAGTAGGTGTTGGAATGAAGACCATGTCCCAGAGAGTCTGTGTCCCCAGGCCCCCGGTTGAGCAGCCCAGGAGAACGGGAAAGAAACGCTGTTATGGCCATAAGAGTGGGTGTCAGTATGTTGCAGTTCGGTTCAGTCTACAACTCCCTCTCACACACAACCCATTCAATAAAGTGAGAGGTATATTTTTCTAAAGAAGCGTGTTCGCTCGTCTTTATTGTGTCGCCGTTATGATTCTGCATATACATATATGCGGTTATTCAACAGTAATACGCCCCTGCAAAGATTCACCGCCCCAACCCACTCGGCAGTTTTCTTTTTATGAACTATAACTAGATCTCTTAATCTGGCCTGAATTGTGTAATTAGTTGGCATCGAGTTTTCCAGGACAATTGTTATATAATTGCGGAAGGATTTTTTTTTTATATTATCATTTTTCGTTGGTTATATCTATCATTCGGTTTGGTTAGGCTTAGAACAATTCGGTTCAGTGCACGCTCAGATGCACACATTGGGTACAGTTTACGCTCGCACGCGGATGACGTGACAATCACAAATGTCATAATAAAAACCCCAGATAGGAAATGCGATTGGAGTGTGAATGACGTCATGCCCAAAAGCGATGGGCTCGGAATTTTGGTGATTTTTGAAAAAAGCAGTTAGTTGAGATTTGTCTTTGGGCGAAGCTAGTTGATTTTTGAACCTGGGCGAGGCCAGTCCAGTTGTGGTCTACGGGATGCGCCGCACGTTTGTTGGGTCAGTGAGTAGAGATTCTGACTCTGGGCCGAGAGTTCAGCTGGGGAGTTGACAGAAGGACGATGTAGGAACAGTCAGCATAGTAAAAATTGTGTCTCTCTCTCCTCGTGTCGAAAAACCAGAAAGTCAGGAAGGTAATAAACGTTTCGTACCTGAACTAAAGAAAGTCTATTTTGTGCACATACTATTAGCGTTGTCAAAATTTGGTGGTTTGCACAATTCCCTGTGAACCCTCTTTCCTACCCTGTCGTGCTCTTTCTTTTACTCTTTCCGAGTCAAATGGCCGCATTTGTTTATTCTATGGCTTATTGTGCCATATCTTTCCAAATTGCCAACACTTATAATTTTTCCTGAATAAAAATAACGGTGGAGAAAATCGAAGTCTTATGATGAATAAAGTTAGTCGGTCTTTTCCTTGTTGTGTGCCTTGTTTATAATTATATATATATATATATATATATATATATATATATTGAGAGAGGGGGGAAATAAGCATCGTCAGATTCAAATTTACTTATAATTAAATAAATGTAATGAACTCACACTTAAATGCCGTCATAAAATAGATTAAAATTCATTTGAAATATTGATATTGATAACCATACTTGGATAAAATTAATGGAGTCGCTATTAATATTATACCGACCCATTGGCTAAGTGGTAGAGTAGTCGCCAATGGTCAAGGAGACCGGGGTTCAATCTCTGGTTGAGTCATACCAAAGACTCAAAAAGTGATACTTGATACCTCCTTGCTTAACACTCAGCATTAGAAGGAATGTTTCAAGGGTAAAGTGGAACAATCCCGGGAAAGGAGTAGCGTCCTCCCCTACACCTCAGTGTAGTAGCTATTGAAAAAGGAGCTTTTAGATAGCACTCGACTACGGTCGCCAATTTACTTTTACTAATAAAAAGAATGATAATAATACTCTAGGTTTTCGCTTCTTTTTTATTATTCTGTTATCGGGTATTAGTATTTATTGCGATGTTTTCCTCAATAAATAAGGAAATAGGGAGCTTTTTTTCTTAAAATAAAACAGGTTAATTTAATGACAAGATTTTAGTTGCTCAGAGTTTTGTAAGTTGTGTAAAATTTTTAGATAGGTAAGGATACAAGATGCCAGACGATGACATTTTATTCTAGCCCATGTCTTTTTATTCCCTCCACTTTTTTCAAACGAATTGAAAAATTTCTTCTTTCTGTGTCCATTATGTGATATCTATCTGAAGAAGAAGATTTCGCTCTGCCAGTCGAAATAAATACATAATAGCCAAATGATGGTTTGTGGAATTTTTCAGTTATATATATATATATATATATATTTGTGTGTTTGTGTGTGTGTGTGTGTGTGTGTGCGTGTGGGGTGCCTGTGTGTACAAAAGAGAGATGAGAAAAAAAAGATGGAAAAAACAGGAAGAGACTAATGTAGATGTATATATATATATATGTGCGTGTGTGTGTGTGTGTGTGTGTGTGTGTGTGTGTGTGTGTGTGTGTGTGTGTGTGTGTGTGTGTGATAGGCTAAAACAGACTGATATATATACATATATATATATATGTATATATACAAGGGGGCAGAGGAGTCCGACTGATTGAGTGTGTCTGAATTTCAAGTAAATATATAAGTGGGTTAGATAGCTGGAAAAGTAGACACAGACAAACTTTACACACACACACACACACACACACACACACATATATATATATATATCAAGTGTGTGTTTGTGTATGCGTGTGAAGATAAGCTTGAAAATAAATAGAAACAGACTATGATACATATATATATATATATATATATATATATATATATGCAACTACAGAAACTGTCCATAAAAGATATATGATGTTATAAAACTGGCCTGAGGCCAGATGGAAAATCTTCTTTCTTTAGAAGCTGACACTGCATGACATCCACAGATTTTCTCCAGTCTGCTTATTCCTCATATCACCATCTTCTAACGTAAAAGCCACAGACGGTGAGAGGCCACTAAAGACTATGCAGGTGAATGCTCACTACATGTAAACTCGTGTATGAGTCGAATTTTATCCCCGAAACCTCTAAGTCAACTTAGAATATATAATTCCTAATTTTTTAAAGAATCCTTTACTCCAACGATTTGATCTTCGTGAGTAATTACTTCGTCGAAGGTTTAAAACAAAAATTGACATGAAAACTATTTATAAACACGTGTATGGTCGAATATTTAAATTGCCCTTCTCGAAGAATTTCAGCCAACCCTCTGGTATTCAAATTACATTCTGTCTTGAAATAATGAAATCTGTCATAAAATAGATGCCTTGATTAAATTCAAAGGTAAAATTTTTGCGATTAAAACACATGCACGCGCATGCGCTCTCACGCATATATATATATATATATATATTGTGATGCTGGCAAAAGAAAGACACGGGAACACAAAAAGGTAGATATAAAAACATACATATTCAAGTAATAGAAACAAGATACAAGTGAACCGGGTTAGGAGAGTAGTTAGATAATAAGAAGCTGAGAGTTCAGTGGAATTGCGACTATCCGTTCACTACGCAAGCGGTATCACACGTGATTGTGTCACGTGGGTTCAAAACCACACTGCCGATCCTACGTTGATGTGTATTTATGAAGGAGGGTGAGACCATTATGTAGGGAGTACAACAATATATATATATATATATATATATATATATATATATATATATATATATATATAACCTTTTTTCGATTAGCATTTATGTACATATTCTTATTATATACATACAATTTTTTCGAATTCTGCGGGATGGTACATCGTCATTTTCATTTATTTTTTTTTTTGTTTGTTTCTTATTTACTGCTCTTTCAAAGTGCTTTTAATTAGGAGCTGCTTACCTTTTATAATCATTTATTCTGAATTTTGGTCACATGGTTAGATTTTTTCATTTTTTCAAATTTTTTTACACTAACTATATACCATAAAAACCTCCCGCCACTTCTCCCACTATCTGCTAACTTAATAGAATTTTTAGATTCATGTACTGCTCTGGGTCGAACGGGTTTATACGTGTATCGCTAAGTCTTTTGTGGTAGCTGGCCCCTTTTCTAACTTCGTTGTGGGAAAAGGTGACCAACACACAAAATTCTGTCTTACTTTACTTACACAAAGGTTTATACGCTGCTACACTTTTTAAGTAGTCGTCGGGAGAAAGAAACAGAGTATAAAAACTGACTCACCCGCATTAGTTGGACAAAGAGAAACAACACGCTAGGAGGAAATAAAGAGAGCAAATGCACATTTTGAATTTTCCTTCAGGTTTTCTGTTGTAGTTCTGACGTGTTTGTTCACTGGTTTCTTCTCTTCAGCTGGGCGTCTGGTGTGAGACCACTTTTCGGAGCTCATCCTAAAATGGGGCTCATAATTTTCGCCTTTCTTTACATTTCTCTAGCTGGTGTTTAACTGTCGCCTTTACCACGTCAAGTCTCCAAACCAACTCATTTTCAAATCCGGGTAGCCTCCTTACTTCCGCCTGGTGTCGGTGGAAGGAACATATCTGTTTCTGGTGGCTCAACAACTATGCTGAAGATTTGGGACCTCCGGTTGTTTCTAATCATTTTTAATTTCTATAGTCATTAACCCGTGACTAGCTGACCTACAATGAGTGCTTTGGCGTGATTCCTCTGAGGTCAGCTGGCCGTTCCGTAGACTCCCATTCTGCTTTTTCTTATTTTTCTTCTTCTCTCTCTCTCTCTCTCTCTCTTTTCTCAGAAATTTACCTCCCGTTCTCTTTAAAACTTGAACCTACCATAAGTCTCTCAATCACGTTACAATTCTGTTATTTTTTTTTTTTTTGCTTTATTTTTTAGAATAACAAAAATTACAAAAGCAAGTCATAAAATTTAAACACGAGATTAAATGATCTCTTTTTTATTTCAAAATCCCTTTGAATTTTGTCTGTCTCGTTCTCCAGGATGTATTCTTGGTTATTCATATACCATTTGTTCACATATTTTTTTTTACACCCTGAGAGTTTTCTTCTCAGTATTCTGGCCGTTCTCAATAATGCTGTGCTTTTTATGGTTTCCACTCGTCCTCTTATCTCCAAATCCTCCAGTCTCTTTATCAATCCTTTGGTGACTCTTCCGAACACACCAAAAATTATTATTATTCGATTTTTATTAAAGTTTTTCACATCAGCGTTAGTTGGTGGTCTTTCCCTGGAGTGTAATTGACAGCAAGTCTCCTCAAGTCTCCAGGACTCTTCTCAGTATTCTGATCATTCTCAATAATGTTAATATTTGGATGGTCTCCACTCGTCCGCCAACTTCCAAATCCTCCAGTCTCTTTAATAATCCGTTAGTTACAGTACTAAAAGTGTTGTATATTGACCTCCGACCCGGCCGGGCTGTCAAAATAGGAAATGCACCTTTGTAAATAACAGGTGCATCCGGTCGAGGAATATCAGAATATAACCTTGACCGTGGACGGGTTGAATTAGTGCGATTTGTGACACCCACAAGAAGAGTGGGCGACAAATTATTATATAACTCGGTGCACGAGAAGTTCAATCAGTTGGAGTAAAGGTGCGGTAGAGAAAACCAGCACCCAGCAGAGTGGGCCCCCCAGACCCCCGGTTGAGCAGCCCAGGAAAACGGGAAAGAAACGTGGTTATAGCCATAAGAGTGGGGGTCAATATGTTCCGTTCGGTCTCCAATTCCCTCTCACAGTAAAACCTTTGAGTAACCCTTTCGAACCCTTTCAAATAAAGTGAGAGGTATATTTTTCTAAAGAACTGTGTTGCTCGTCTTTATTGTGTCGTCGTTAGGATTCTGCACTCAGATGTATATGTATTATGTGGCTATCGAACCAAAGCCCCAATCACAATTGGTATAATTGTCACCTTCATGTTCCATAGTTTTTTCAATTCTCTAGCAAGGTCGATGTATTTATCCTTCTTTTCACATTCTTTCCGTTTTATTCTATGGTCAGTCAAGGCGATTTAAAAGACAAACTCACTGTTCATATCTTCGAAAAAATCCAAATCCCGTAAGTTAATTTGGATTCCATCTCATTGCTTAAAAACTCGAATAAGTCATAGATTTCCTAAGTTCAATACCCTTTAAAGATATCGACCTATTGATTGTAACGCTTGAACCCAATTGGTTGGAAAGCTTATAAAATGCAATTATGTCAGTAAAAAAAAGAACAAAAGAAAAACGAAGGAATTTGAAATATCTCTAAAATCATAAATTATACATCTATTTTTTTCTTACTAACTTTTTTCTATTTTCTATTAATTGGCTGATTGTTTTCAAAGAGAAATCCAGTATTTCAAAGATAAAAACAATCATCGCAGCTGAAAATGCTGGTTTCAACTTTACGTAATTAGAAAATATATTAATGTGGGAGTAATTTCCTATTTTATATTTGATGATGTTCATTTGTGGGAGAGAAAAGGAAACGTGCCAATGGATAAAAGTTTAGGCCTTCAACTGATTTTTAAAAAATGACCCTTTTGAAGGTGCAAGATAATTATTTCTTTAAATAAAAAGAGAAAAGAAATGGTTGTTGGTTTGGTTTTATGGCATATCAACCTTTGTAGGTTATTGAACGCCACATCCTTTATTATGCAAATTGTCAGATCTATTTCAAACATTCAGCATGAGTACACAGTTTAATTGTCATAACCGTTCTAATTCAGATAATTCAGTTTAGTATAAGTACAGATTTTGTTTACACACAATTAAAACAGTTCTATATTAGATAATTCAATTTAGTGTAAATACAGTTTCAATTTCAAAAACAGTTCCATTTCAAAATATTCAGTTTAGCATAAGCTCGCTGTTTAAATGTAAGTACAGTTTAATCGTCAAAAACATTTCTATTTAAGCTATTCATTTTAATCACACAGTTCTAATTCAAACAAATCCGTTTAGCATAAGTAGGTAGTTTAGTTCTATTTAACCCGTAGATAGGACCCTATCAGGTGCTACCAATCCAGGCCAGAGTGGACCTAGGAGCAATGGCAATGATGGGATACTCCGCATTCCCAAAAGCTCCAGCATCACTGGAGCCTCACCATCAGATTATTTAGTGTCATATCTAGGACACTCGTTGGTTGGGTCTTACCCCTCTGTAGATAAGCAGTCTATGTATTCTACAGTCCCAAACGACTGAGCAAGAAAATAAATGGTACTAAATTGGCAGTCCTTCTGTCCATCGTTGTCCATTGCTATCTATCTATCTATCTATCTATCAGTTTCTTTTTATTGATATTAGAATATATGTTTGTTTTGTCTCTCTTTCTCTATTTCTTTGTCAATCTGCCTGTTTAAGTATCTCTCAATTAATCTATTCGAGTCATAGTAACACACACACACACATTTATATATATATATATATATAACTGTTGTGGCCCCGTAAAGGGTCACTAATGAAAACGCAAACACGGATATTAGATAACAGATTATATTACACAAGATAGAGTTACATAGAAAAGGTAAGAAGTCTCGTACTGTTCGGATAACACCGATATTGATCCGCCTCTCTGGCAGCAAAATCTCTCAGTACTAATAACGGTGAGAAGAGTCCATTATGGTGAGATGGGTAAGGGTCCCACAACAATAACAAGCAACAGGAGTCATTAAACTGTACGTAAATGCAAAGAAAACATAGTCCATGCGTTTTAGACGAATAGACGAAACATCGGATTTAGTAGTAATATTTCGTTCTTTATTCGTGGTAGAACTTCTTTAGACAAAAAGACTGTTCTTTACATTTTAGCAATCGAGGAAATATATAAAATAATGGTGAAAATGTAAAGAGATTTAAAGGGAGGCAAAAGGGTCTAAAGACAAGAGGCAGACAAGGTTAGAAAGTGTAGGAAATAGATACAGGTTTGAATGATGGTGAATGGGGTCATTGGTTTTGACTGTGACCATCTGGGTAGATGGTCAAAGCTAGATGTCATCAAGTGTATTAGGTTTCATCAGAGATTTAATCAGGCAGAGGTGGGTTAATCTAATTGAGAAAGAGGGAAATTTGAGGAGGGGAGAAGTTCTGAGAAAGAGAAAATGGAAATGAAGAGGAGAGATGAAGAGAGTAGGGATTCAAGCTTATCCAATTTCATCATAGACATTGACTTTAATGGGATATCTAAATAGAAAAGGAAAGAAAAATCGTCCAATATTTATGGTAGTAATGAGTGAAAAAAAACGTCTCAGTTTTTGCTAAAAAATTTTGCTAAAAATATTTTTTATCCATTCTCTATTTTGATATTGTTTTCATGGAACATGATGTCTGCTAAATGTAGTGGAATCTTGAAAACCCCTGCTATTTGCTTAATGTGTTTAGTTTTGGAGATGACTGTAGATTCTAACAATCGGCGGGACTTTTTGCAATGTATGGGTTTTGATGAGAGTGGCTTGGGAAAAATAAAAAAGTATTGAGATCTAACATGTGGGAGGAAAGACCGTTTCGGTGGTCATTTAGTTTAATTGATCGTTTGTGTTCGCAGATTATTTTTCTAGATTGCCTTTGGTTTCACTGATGTAATGTCATAATTATATATATAAATCCTCATCATCATCATGTCTTGCCGCCAGCACGGATATCCCTGACCCTGTCTCACCACTTTTCCCTATCGTTCATCGCCTCTGGCAGGTATTCTGGGCTACATCCCGTATCCTCACTCAGCTGCTGCATGTATGTTCTAGCTGATCGTCCAGCTTTAGCTCGGACATATGTGGGGGTCCATAGGAGTACATCACTTATGAGCTCGTCCCTGCGCCTCCAGCAGTGTCCTGCGTGCCTTGTTCGTCTAACTTGGATAGTTTTCGTGATGGGAGGCAGGTGGCCGTACAGTTGGTGCTTTGGGGTGTGTTGCCGCCAGGACTTGTTTAATATTGCTCGCAACATTCTTGTGTAGTTACCGTCTAGCTTCTTCTCCAGCCGTTTATATATATATATATATATATATATATATATATATATTGCATGGTAGTGTCTGACACTGGGTTCCATGTTTACGCATCTGTCAGATATAATGGAGAGCTTTCAAAATACTGATTGATATAATAAACTTTTTGTTTGAGGGTGGATTTTGTTTGTGTGTATTTGTGCTTGAGTTTGCGTGCATTTGAATGTTGTTATGTTTATGCACATGCTGTTGCTTGTGCATACATACATACCATTATTTGCATTTCGACCACAAATCTTCGGTTGGGCCACCTTCGGGAGGGCGAGCTGCAACCTTTGTCCCCTATGTTTTCTAATTTAAGCTATAACCCGGCATACGTTCCTGGATCCAAATTTGGATTTGTGAAACTGCTTGCCACCTGAGAGCCACATTGCACTTGGTGGGTCGATGAGCAGCACAGGCCAGCAGGCTTGGAGTCTCGGCTCGTGCCCGACCTTTCCTTCCCCTTTATCCCCGCTTTAATCGGCCTTCGGGCTTTTGACCTTGTGTCAAGTCCTGTCTGGTGGGAGGCAGCGACAAATATCATACATACCATTATTTGCGAATTTAGTAGCGTGGATCATTATAAATATACACATATTTCCGCTGTCTATTGAGGTGCCCGTGGTGTAATGCTTATCGTCGCAGGATATGGACACGGTGACACGACTTCAAATCCTGGACCTGACTGATTGCATTTCACATAGCACTAATACCCTTGGGAAAGGTATGAATCCAATTATTCTCCCTCCATCTATGGGTAAATAGTAAGGCAGACTGGGTTCTTCAGCCTTGGTGAGGTAACTAGTCTAGGAGAAGGAAGACTCTGCATTCAAACCTGTAAAACTCTGCTTAAAAACTGACCTTGTGTCATATCCTGCTCGAGTGGAGGGGTTGGTAAATATGATTGCTGGGTAGGTGAGAGACAAAGAAATAGAGCGTGAGAAGGGAAGACTGCGTGAGCAGGGAGTGGGACAAAATTATTACAATCAGAATGATTTCTTTTTCACCCAATCAAAATTACTTTCTGATAACTAAAGTCTTTTCTTCAATGTGAGTAGAAAATGTTTGTCTTGTAAAGTGTATGGAATGGTGATGATGAAAAAATTAAAGTCATCATCACGTCCTTTTTTTGCGTAAAGCCTGAAACCCAAGGTCACAGATACTACCATGTACTATATATATATATATATATATATATGTGTGTGTGTGTGTGTGTGTGTGTGTGTGTGTGTGTGAAATCAATATCATTGATATTGTGCACAATTTAATAATACTGTAATATTTGGTCCTGCAATAAATCAACAATATATATATATATATATATATATATATATATATATATATATATATATATATATATCAGTCTGTTTCTATTTTTTGTTTATCTACCTATCTCCCATTTTGTAGGTTTCTATCAATCTATCTATCTCATTTTGTTTCTTTCATTCTACGAAACTTTCTCATTTTGTATCTATCTATCTATCTATCAATCTAAGCCTGTTTCTATCTATCTATCTATCTATCTAAACATCTATCTATCTATCTAAACATCTATCTATCTATCTATCTATCTATCTATCTATCTAAGCCTGTTTCTTTCTTTCTTTCTTTCTTTCTTTCTTTCTTTCTTTCTTTCTATCTCATTCTGTTTCAGTCAATTTACCAACATAACTCATTTATTTTTTTTCTATCTATCTTTGCAAGAAAATCTACGGCAACAGTCAAAAACAACATTTCAATCTATGAATTATACATCTACATATAATAATAATTCACTATATATCATAACTGATATATATCATTCAATTCTATTTACCTCATTTTAAGAAACTGCGAGTATATCTACTTATACCCTTGTGGTTAGTCGGCCTTGAATCATACATACAATCCATCGCCACCACTGCTGCTTTGACAATTACCTAGGGAACTTCCTTTATAATGTTCTCAGCATCCGATGGCACGCTCTGATTTCTACTGAGAAAGTTTAATCACGTGTAAGCGTCCCTTTCCTCTCATGAGCTTATAAATGAGCTGTGGATCCTTGGTCACTTTCAGTGAATCAGTGACGTAATTCTATACAGCATCCGGAACAACCACCCTCGCGACGCCAAGGTCTCTGGTGGGGTGAAATTCGTTTACTCTCTGACCCTCTTACCCAAGACTGACAAACCTATGGATATTTGATTGCTACAATCTAATAAGTAGATATGAGATTAATATTGCATAAAAGAAGTAGTACCAATACGATCCTTCTACAAGAACTGCTTTGGTATTACCAATAAAAAAAACTGAAAAGAGAAAAGCAAAAACACAGAACTACAACTTGGGTAGTTTAATGATAAGCAAGCATAACTAGCAAATCTTCATGAATGAGTTCGAGACTCATTAGGTGCTCCTTTTATATGGCCTTGTGACAAATCTGAAGAAAAAGTTTTGTAAATTATTAATTACAACACCAAAATTGTTGTTTTATTCCTTGTTTTTTTTTTTTAGGCAGATGAAATTTAGGAATTGTGTTTTGATTTGGTTTTCGGCATATCAACCTTATATATGACATACCAACCAATTATATGAATTATATACCCATTTGGTTGATAACATTTTAAAACGAGCACGCACTAATCCTTTACACACAGTTAAATTTTAAGGAGTAAGACCCTTCTCCAAGAAGTGACCTGACTATGACATTAAACAGTATAATGATGAGGCTCTAGTAATGCTGGAGCTTTTGAGAATGCGTAGTACATCTGTTTCATAACATATGAAATGGATTTTCGGTTTGTTTCTGATGACCCCGTGTGATTTGAAAAGCTGTCACTTTATGATTAGTAAACAGGGCGATGGCAGCATGTCGGTGCAGGCAGGTCCAACAGGTGTGAAACCGTAAGGAGACCACGTGATAACCACATGGTCAGATTTAGACAGAGTGCAGAGAATCGGGAGTCGAGCGAGGGACACGCAGCCGATCAGAGGGTTAGATCGTCTCTGATGATACGGCTTGATAGGGGGTGCAAGCGTTGGCACCCACCGGCCCCGGAAGAAGATATGGTACAAGAAGAAGTCACCTCTCTGAGTATATGTCTCTCCATCTATCTCTCAACTAACAACAAACAGTGGGCCCTCTTTCGAGAATAAAAAGAGATATATATTTTTTATAAAGTAATGCATTTCGTTCGTTCATTAAAGTTCGTAAATCATGTTAGGATTATGGCAATACAAGATGATAATGTTTGATTGAGTATGCAACACATCTTCATAACAATCTCTCCCAGGTCCACTCTGTCCCAGAATGGTTGCTTTTTATAGGGTCCTATCAATGAGTGTATACAAATGACCCATGCTGAATTGAATTGTTAGAAATAGAACTGTTTGATCAGTTAACTGTGTGTAAACAAATTACTGATGATTAATGAAATTGTTAGTTTTGCGTAGCAATACTTGGGACCATTTAACTTTGTGGACTTTTGCTATACTGAATTCTTGAAAATGAAACTGTTCGATCTTTTAATTTTGTATATGTACAGAATCTGTTTACTCATCATCTATCTAATAAATATGTAAACAGGATTTGGCATTAAATAACCCACAATGGTAGATATGCCATAAAACGAAAGCAAACCAAACCAAACCAAATCATAAATACATAATATATATGTATAAAGAGGATTTGGAATTAAATGACTGGCAATATTTATCATTAAGGGTTTTCGGACTATTGTCTTCATCTTTATAGTTATTATTATTTCCTCAACGTTTCGGCCGATATGTCCTCCGGCCTTCTTCAGCAGGACACATGGCGTGTCCTTCTAAGGAGACAATCATCTGGAGGTTGCAGGTTCGATCGTGACTGCAGGCGAATAACAATACAGAAATACTTAACTCTTGTACCCGGTTCTGGCGAACGGAATCAGAACAGGCGACCCCCATGGATTCAATAAAGGGCGTCGCTCAAAGTTCCATGAAGGTTCCCGAGTTCGTCAAACACCTGAAGAAGGCCGGAGGACATATCGGCCGAAATGTTGTGGAAATAAAAATAACAATAAAGATAAAAGCAATTGTCTGAAAACCCTTACTGATAAAAATCATCTAGCTTCGTCTCAGAAATTTAGACAATTAATGACCAACAATATTTACTCAGATTTTATGAAAAAACTACAAATCGAAATAATCTATGAAAAGTAATGACAACCGAAATCATCATCATCATCATCATCATGTCGCTCTATCAGCATGGATATCCCTAACCCTCTTTTGCCATCCATCCCTATCGTCCATTGCTTCCGGCAGATCCTCAGGGATACATCAGGTATCGGCACAGAGCTGCTGTATGTAGGTTCGAGTTGGTCGTCCTGCCTTTGCTCGGCCATGTGAAGGGGTCCACAGGGGTCCATCACTTATGAGCTCGTCCCTATTTCTCAAGCAGGGTGCAGCATGTCTGGTTCGTCCAATTTTGATAGTTTTCGTTATGGGTGGTTGATGGCCGTACAGCTGCTACTTTGTATAGTGCTGTCTCCGGGACTTGTTTAATATGGATCGCAGCATTCTTCTGTTGTTACCGTCAAGCTTTTTTTTAACTGAAATAAACTGTAAAACAACAAAATCTAGAAAAAAATACAACGAAATGAACTGGGCTTCGTGAAAAGGGGGAAACTTCAAGAGAGAAACTGAATCACATTTAATATCAGCTCAAAATAATGACATAATGACAAATTATATTAAATCATGGTTTGATAATACGAAAAAACAAACAAACAAGAAGATCACTTAATCTCGGCCAGATGACCAGACTGAACCGATTTGTGGACATTGGTGTCCCAGCTGACAGCAGAGTAAAATAGAAAGAAAGCGAAAAGAACGATATGTACCTAGACCTTGCTAGGGAATTGAAAAAACTGTGGAACATGAAAGTGGCTGTTATTCCAATTGTGATTGGTGCCTTTCGTACAGTCACCAAAGTAGTGGTCCAAGTACTCAAAAATAATAGAACACGTAAAGACCACCCAAATCACTGCGTTATTGAGATCAGTCAGAATACCGAGAAGAGTCCTGGAGACTTGAGGAGACTTGTTTTCACTCAGACTCCAGTGAAAGACCCTCAACTAACGCTGGTGTGAAAAACTCGAAAAGGAGTATATGATAAAAGCAAAATGAATAACACGTAAAAGAATAGTAAACGTAGATGATGCTGAGATAGAGATAAAACGATTCATCACATAAATGGATGTAGAAAACTTAAGCAAAAGGAATTTAAGATTAGCCCCGACTGGGTGTGATAGGGGATCTCCGGGGAATTATGCAAGAGATTAAAACTTCGCCATACTGACAGATGATATATACACAAACAAGAATTTTTCCTTGGAGATAAATCCTGTAAAATTATCTGGGACATTGAGAAGTAAACCGATCACCCATTCTCGACCAGATGAATAGAACAGGTGTTTACCAACCAAAAATTAAAAAAAAAAAAAATGCCGAAGTCAGTCTTTTTTTCCTGATGTGTTCTATGTTTGCAAGTAACTACTACAATTTGATAATTATAACTCTTTTTTCGTACGTAGTTATATTGTTTCAAGTATATCTAGTTAATAATTTATACAGCTTTATATAGTTTCAAGTAACTATTCATATTGAATAACGATATTTGCTGGGTCATTAACATAGTGACCTAATCAGCATCCAATGACGCTAGAGCTTAGGGAAATGCATAGCGCTCGTTCATTACCATCGCTGCTTGTTCCACTCTGGCCTGGAGTGGTAGCACCTGATACGGCAACTACTCTATGAGTCAAATAGAACGAAACTGCGTACGTATACAAAACTGTAATACTTGAAATAGAACTGTTTTCATATTCAAACTGCGGACTTATGCTAAACTGAACTGATTGAAATAGAACTATTTTGATATTGAAACTGTACAGACGCTAGACTGAATTTTTCGAAATAGAACTCTTTGGACATTGTGTAAACAAAAACTATCCTTATACTAAACTAAATAGTTTGAATTAGCACTGTTTGACTAAGCTGAATATCTTGAAATAATTTTTTTTGACAATTAAATGTTGTTTATTTTAAACTGAATTGATTGAAATAGAACAGTTCATTTCGTATAAAAAGAGATTTATCATTAAATAACCTACAAAGGTTGCTATGCCATAAAGCCTTAACACCCAACCAACTATCAAAAAACTTGTTATATCGTAGATTATAATATAATAATAACGTTATAATATAGTCATTTCAGTCAAGGATTATATTATTACTACATTGCAACAATATGATAATATTACGTGTCTATATTTGTGCAAAAGAGATTTGCGGTCCTGGAAATGAGAAAGAAAATCGAGATGGTATTTAATGTGAACTCCACATGCCCGCGAGTGTTATACAATTACGGAATGATTTTCCGTTAATTATATTTTATCATTCGGTTTGGTTAGGCTTTGAACTATTCGGCTCTTAGTGCAGGTGTTCACGCTCGCGCGCAGAGAATATGACAATCACAAATGTCATAATAAAAACCCCAGATAGGAAATGGGATTGGGGTGTGAATGTCACGATGGGTTGGGAATTTTGGTGATTTTTGAAAAAAGCAGTTAGTTGAGATTTTGACTCTGGGCCGGGCAATCAAGCAGGGGTTTGACTGAAGGACGATGTAGGAACAGTCAGTATAGGAAAAAATGTCTCTCTCTCTCCTCGTGTCGAAAAACTAAACTCAAGAAGTTGATAAACCTTTCGTGCCGGAACTAAAGAAAGTCGTCAGTGTTTCGGGATTTCCCTGCATCTGTATATTTTACATATTCGTATTTTGGATATGCTACACGAGAATGCCTCAAGGTCTTTTTTAGTCTGTGTACCAGTCGCAGGGCTGTTGCCCAGACACACCCGGCAGATAAAAAAAAAAACTCGGGCACTTTCGGTATTCCACTAAAATGGAGCGTTTCAGGTTATAAAAAAAGTCCCTTCGAGGTGGGTTAAAACTTTTAGAGACGGCCCCTAGAGGTTCGAGGGGTGTGTAAGTAAATTAAGACCATACAAACCATACCATATATCGGCTAGAATAGTTGAAAGACTTCTGGTTACTTTAGGCAGCTAGCTGTCTCTCAAATTCCCTGGAAAAACAACAAGTCAACAATTATGGGAAAAGTAGGCAAGATGAAAATCATATTGATAATAACAATATCCTGCCGTCCCAACGGACCACAGAATGAGAATCAAAAAAGCGAAAAGAGAGACCAGTACAGCGATCTTTCCTGAGAACTGAAAACATTGTTGGACAAGTGGGTGACCGTGAAATAGCGCTCTTGGAATGGTCCGTAAATGCTTGGAGAGGAAACAGGAGGAAGTGAAAATTGGAGGACGAGCTAAAAACGTCCCAACTACAATATTGCTGCAATCGGCCAGAATATTGAGACGTAGGGAGAATGGCTCTCACTAATACTTCAGGGAAAGACCATCAGCTAACGCTAGGGTGAAAAACTAGCAAGGAGCATAATAGTAATAATTATAACCTCATGATAATTAACAAGAAAAAAGAGAATTTGCCATATAACAAACTTGGTCGTCACAGCGGACCACAGAGTGAAAATCAAGGAAAGCGAAAAGAGAGAAAATTATTTGTAGCCTGCCAGAGAGCAAAGAAAGCTGTTGACTGTGATACCGATTGTGATTAGAACATCTGGAAGAGTTGGAAAAAAAAACTCACAAGGAATAAAATAATAATAATAAAATTTTTTTACACAGTGTCTTTTTTATTATTGTTTTTGGCCTGGTTGAATGAATAGATTCATGTGTTTTCTGGTTCGTTATCTGAACGAGGTAACAATCATGTTAATCTCTAATTCTGACTGAGTCGGAATTTGAACACGGTTCGCCGATTTCATTCTCCATACTTGTTTACCGACAGACCACTATCAGGAGTACCAACAAATCATACACGCCTGACAAGGCTTGAATCTTTGAGCTTCTCTCTGTGTCGTTTCTATTTATAAAAATTTCCAATTTAAGTGCAAATTCTTGTCAATAATAATATTGGTGAAATAGATTAAAGAAAGAAAGAATGACAAAGACACCGAAAGACAGAGAGAGAGATAGAGAGAGAGAGAGAGCATGAGGGAAGGTGGATTTTCTTCGAAATAATATGTGAAGATTTGTGTCCTGTAGGAAAGAACTTCCGTCGTATAATTAACATTCGTTTGCAGTTCGTAACGAAGACATTCCCCATAGATTTGCGTTCGTACTGAGTAATTGTCAATTCTCTTCAGACAACATTCTAATTACATCCGGGCTTCTTGATAAGGTGTAACCGACACATCCGGGCTTCTTGATGAGGTTTAACCGACACATAATCATTGGAATTGACGGATAGCTAAGGTAGTTGTCTCTTATAAAAAAAGACGGGAGTTTATTGAAAAAAATCTCTCTATATATCAATTTGGGCGCCTTTGGTGGTGTAATGGTTAGCAAGCTTGACTAGCAAACCTACACGAGTGAGTTCGTGTCTCATTGGGCGCCCCATTCATTCGGCTTTGTGCCACATCAAAGCAATGAGCTTCGTAAATTACTATATATATATATATATATATATATCAATTTGGTTGGTTGGATTTTTGCGTGACAACACTTGTTGGGTTATCTAATGCCGAAGTCAGTCTTTTTTTCTAGGTGTTATATGTTTGCAAGTAACTACTACAATTTGATAATTATAACCCTTTGCTCGTACGTAGTTATATTGTTTCAAGTATATCTATCTAATAATTTTTAAAGCTTTATATTTATGTATTCCTATTGAATAATAATAATATTTGCTTGGACACAGTTATATAGTCACCCAGTCGGCTGTGACAGTAGAATACACCGGCTACATCTCTATAGAAGGTAAGATCCCCTCCCAGCGAGTGTCGTGTGGCTCAGTCGGCTGGGGCTGTAGAATACACTGACTTCATCTCTACAGAAGGTAAGACCCCCTTTCAACGAGTGTCTTAGATATGACACTAAACGATCCGATGGTGAGACTCCAGGAATGCTGGAGCTTTGGGGAATGCAGAGAAGCCCTTCATGGCTATTACCCCCAGGTCTACCCTTGCCCGGAGAGGTAGCACCTGATAGGGTCCTATCTATGGGCCAAATAGTACTAAACTGTGTACTTACGCTAAATTGAATTGTTTGAAAAAGAACTGTTTGACTAAACTGAATAACAGGAAATAGAAACGTTTTTGACAATTAAACTGTGTACTTATGCCAAATTGAATTGTTTGAAATAGATCTGTTTATTTGTATAAAAATGGATTTGGTAGTAAATAACCAACAAATGTTGATATGAAATAAAACCTAAACATACACACAAACAGCTATATGGTTTCAAATATATCTGATAGTAATAATTTATTCAGCTTTTTATGATTTCAAGTAAATATCCCTATATAATAATAAAAATCATGTGTTTGTTTACTATACTTGGTTTCTAATAACAAATGATAATCTTCTGTAAATAACATTAGCTGAGAGTTTCTATTCTTATTGCAAACCATGTATAGATGTGGGGGGTCCATAGGAGTAGCAAAAGCAGGACGACCAGCTCGAACATACATACAGCAGCTATGTGAGGATACGGGATGTAGCCCTAGGGACCTACAAGAAGCAATGAACGATAGGGACAAGTGGCGAGAGAGAGAGTCAGGGATATTCGTGCTGGCGGCAAGACATGATGATGTATAGATATATAGAATCAAATATTTCTATCCAAAACTAATAATTTTTAAAATTGATCTATTTGATCCATAGATGGGGCCCTTTCTGGTACTGCCACTCGGGGTTTGATTGGATCCGTTTGGTCTGAATTCTTTGTTTAATGGCATATCAACCTTTGTCGGTTATTTAATGCCAAAGCCATCCTCCTAGAAGAGCAGTAGTAGTACTATTTAACCCATAGCTGGGAGGATAAGGGGGTTCATAACTTTCCCAAGTGTATTTATCCGAAAGTGAACGTAATAGCGCGACTGGAGTTAGATAGCTGGGAGGATAAGGGGGTTCATAACTTTCCCAAGTGTATTTGCCCGAAAGTGAACGAAATGGCACGACTGGAGTACGAACTCGCATACTACGATTCCGCAGTCCATTGTGGATCCGTTTGGTTTCTTTGTTTAATGACTTATAAGTTGAAGGTGACGGTGATACCAATTATGCTTGGTGCACTTGGAACAATCCCTAAAGGATTGATAAAAAGACAAGAAGATTGGGAAATAAGAGGATAAGTGAAAAAAGTCCAAATTACAATATTATTTAGATCGGAGAGAATAGTGAGATTAATCCAAGAAATATGAGGAAACTTGCAGTTATTTAAACACTAATGAAAATCTATCAGTTAATGTTCGTGTGAAAAACTCTCAAAGGAGTAAATATTTATTTACTCTTTTGGGAGTTTCTCACACTAACGTTTAACATCATGATTATCAACTTTTGTTGGTGATTTAATTACAAAACTATCTCAGTAGAAGAACAGCAGTAACAATATTTAACTTTAAGCTGTGGGATAAACGGGTCCCATGCCTTTCCTAAGTGTTTTAATAGCAATGAAGGGGTACTCCTCATTCCCCAAAGCTCGAACATTACTGGAGTCTCACCATCGTATCGTTCAGTGTCATATCCAAGACACTCGTTGGGAGGTTGTCTTACCTTCTGTAGAGATGTAGTCGGTGTATTCTACAGCCCCAGCCGACTGGGCCACTGCATATTCGTTGGGAGGTTGTCTTACCTTCTGTAGAGATGTAGTCGGTGTATTCTACAGCCCCAGCCGACGGCAACAGCACATTCGTTGGGAGGTTATCTTACCTTCTGTAGAGATGTAGTCGGTGTATTCTACAGCCCCAGCCGACTGGGCCACTGCATATTCGTTGGGAGGTTGTCTTACCTTCTGTAGAGATGTAGTCGGTGTATTCTACAGCGGACTGGGTGACTATATAATTGTGTCCAATAGCGCAACCGATGTTCGAACCCGCCTATTTCACAGCTGCAAACAAGCACTTTAGTTGTTACTCAACGTGGAATCCCTCTCTTGCTAAGAGTGGTCCTTAAAGTCACAGAGATCCTTGAAGAGGTACACTATATTACCCAAGCCAAGTTGACTAAGTCTGTAGAATACGCCGACCGCATCTTTGCAGAAGGGTAAAACGCTTCCAGTGAGTGTCTTGAAATGCGGGACACCTTTATTGCCGTTGCTCTTACTTCCACTTTACATCTGATAGTGTCCTATCTTTGGATCAAATAGAAGTTTGACATTTTAACTGAGTGTAAACAAATGACTTAATCTAAATTGAATTGTTAGAAGTAAATCTGTTTGATTATTTTACTGTGTGTAAACAAATGACTGATGTTTAATTGAATTGTTCGTGAGATATAACAATACGTGGAACCATTTAACTTTGTTAACGTTGTTTTACAAGTCCTATATGTTTAATATACATTAGTATGAATAAACCGAAGTTGCCATTAAAAAACATACAATGGTTGATATGCCATAAACCAAACAAAAGCAAACTAACCTATATTACCAAGAGCTCTCAAACTGGATCCTCAACACCGGATGAAGATTAGTGTAATACTCTTTTTGGGGATGTAAATATTTTGCCGAGGACCCCCTCACCTTGGTTTACAGGATTTAGTGCGGTCAATATTTTTTTAATAAATAACAAGATACATATTTCTTCACGCCAGTTTTAACATCTCTCACAGTCTTTTTTTTTTTTTTCAATATTTAAAGATTTTTTTTCTTTTATTTGCAGATTATACGCCTGACAAAGGTTGAAGAATGGACCTGTCAAAATTTTACATTAATAACATTCAAAATAGAAAAAAGAGTTTCAATTATCCGAACATTTTTAGTAAACTCTTCTGGTTTTATTTATAGGTTTATTTTTCGGCAGAATTTTTAAAAAATTAGATTAAATATAATTATGCTTTGAAAGCATAATTATATTTATTATATATATATATATATATATATATATATATATATATATATATATATATATATATATATATATATATATATATATATATTATATATACATATATATATATATATATATATATATATAATTAGATTAAATATGATTATGCTTTTCAAGCCTTTGAAAGAGACGATATTGAAGTATTTATTTCAATAAAGATGTTTTACATTACAAAGACAAGATAAATGATTAGGAGACACATATTTTCTGATCGCTGATTATTTAAATGAGATCGATGCTAAATACTGTCGCAAAGCGTTGATAAACACCCTCTAAATAATTCTGTACATTTCTAGAATAATTCATGAGAGAAAATATATGGTAGGTTATTTGGTTGTTTCCTGCATGTCTGATTAGTGCTGGAGAAGCAGGGACGAACTTATAAGTGATGTACTCTTATGGACCCCCACATATGGCCGAACGAAAGCAGGACGACCAGCTCGAACATACATTCAGCAATTATGTGAGGATACGGGAAGTAGTCCAGAAAACCTGCCTGAGGCGATGGACGATAGGGAAAAGTGGCGAGGGAGGGTCAGGGATATCCGTGCTACCAGCATGATGATGATGATGATGATGATGATGATTTGGTTGTTTTGTTTTACGGCGTATCAAAACTTTTCGGGTCACTTAACGCCGAATTAAGCCATTTTGATAAAAGTTTCAAACAATTCAGTTTAGTATAAGTACACTTTTGTTTTTTGCAGTTAAATGTCAAATCAGTCCTATTTCAAACAATTCAGTTTAGCATATGTATATATTTTTTTTTGTTTTTTTGTTTAAACACACTTAAATAGAAAAAGGTCTGTTTTAAACAATTCAGTTTTGCTTAATTACAGTTAAGCTTTATTTGACCAATAGATAGGATCCTATCAAGTGCTATCATTCTGATCCAGAGTGGACCTGGTAACGATGACAATGAAGAGGTACCCTTCATACCCCAAAGCTCAATCATTGATGGGGCATTACCATCGAATGGTTTATTGTGGTATCCAGGACATTCCTTGGTGGGGTCGTAGCCCTCTGCAGAGATTTAGTCGGTGTATTCTGCAACCCCAACCAACTGGACCAAGAAAATGTATGTGTTATATGTGATATTACATATATATATATATATATATATATATCAGTAAAGTTGGCGAGTGCAACCCGAAGGCTCCCTTTTCAATTGCTACTACACCAAGGTGTATAGAGGGCGCTACTCTTTCCCTGTGATTGCTCGACTTTACCCTTGATATGTACCTGTGTGCTGAGTGTTAAACAAGGAGGTATCGAGTACCATTTTTTAAGTCTTTGTATGGCTCGACTTGGGATTGAACCCAGATCTCTCGGGCAATTGACGAACACTCTACCAACTCTACCAAGACAGATTTTATCGGTATAATTCATTATTTAATGAAACTTTTAATTTTTAATTTAATGAACGATTGCTGCCTTACTACACACACACACACACACACACACATATATATATATCTATATATATATATATATATGTGTGTGTGTGTGTGTGTGTGTGTGTGTGTGTGTGTGTGTGTGTGTGTGTGTGTGTGTGTGTGTGTGTGTGTGAATTTAAGCTTGGCTACGAACAATGCTACTCTGGATTAAAACCTGCCACAGCAGTTGGAATCGAGCAGCTGCAGCAGGCTTACCTTTTCCGCTGGCATAATATTGTGGAATGGTAAACATAGAACGTTTTCAAATAAAACTTATCTATAAACTGTCGATTTCGTCACAACATCGAAGTGGTTATTTCCTAAATATTTATATCATTTCCTACGGTGATGTCTGAAGGCTGAATATTTTGAACGTGGGGCACAGAAAACATATGTAATGATCTGAAAGCTTTTATTCGCTATGAAATCATTGTAATATCAAAGGCAGAGATGAGGCGAGCACTGCATAAAATCTGGTTGAGTCTTCAGGGCTATATACTCGAGAGAAAGAACTTTTGGACGACATTTTATCTAAGGCAAAATATTGAAAATTAATGAAGAGTATTTACTAACGTCTGTAAACATATAGTTATTCTTACATACAAATTCACACGAAAAAATAACACACACACACACACACACACACACACACACATATATATATATATATATATATATATATATATTTATGATGGACAAATTCTCCCGTTGTTTTCGATGTATGAAAGCCAAACAACTCTCATCAGATCTTTTGACTGTATGTCATATGACATTTCATACTAGACACAGACTTACATATAAGTTCGTCGATAGTGTATGCAGGAGAGTTATCAGATGCAGTAGCTGGCATGACTGATCTAGATTTTTTCCCCTTTTCCTCAATACTGGAAATGTTTTTTTTTTGTCAAAGTTCTTGATGGCTTTGTTGCATTTTGCTCTCTAAACTTTACACATTGAAGCAACTTCATCGAATGTATCAGCAGGTGTACCCACAGCGATGACATGGTTTTATAGCTTGTACCTTGTACCTGTGATATATGGTCACCAAAAATGTCTCTTTCCATCATTAAGCTGGCTATTATTGATTTCAGAATACCAAAGACCTTCATCTATCTATCTATCTATCTATTTCAGTCTGTTCATATCTATCTATCTATCTATCTATCTATCTCAATCTGTTCATATCTATCTATCTATCTGTCAATCTATCTTTTCCATTATGCATATCACTATTACTCTGAGTTTCAAACGTTCTGGCAACATGATCATTAAATGGATAGTAATATTTTTTAAGTTATTTACATGAAACATTAGTCTAGGGGTTAGAGTGTTTGTCAATGGCCCAGGAGACCGGGGTTCATCCCTAGGTCGGGTCATTTTAAGGAATCAAAAAATGATATTTGATACCGCCATCCTTAACACTCTGCATTATAAGGTACGTATCAAATGTCAAGTTGAGCAATCTAGGAAGAAGATTAGCTCGCCACAAAACCTCGGGGTAGTAGCTATTGAAAAGGGAGCCTTCGGGTCACCCGCAACAATGGTCACCAACTTTTTACTTTATATATATATATATATATATATATATAGAGAGAGAGAGATGTGTATTACATGGTGGTATCTAGGTTTCATACTTTAAGATGCCTCATGAATGTGTAAAGCATGAAACCCAGGGTCACAGATACCCCCAAATATATATATATATATATATATATATATATATATATATATATATATATATATATATATTATTTCCTGCTGTGATGTCTCTACCATTAATAGCCAGCACAATTTAATGATACCGCAAAATTTGGTTCACCTGTGACCCATCAAGTTAGCTAGTGGTTACTATAAAATAATACAATATATATATATATAAGTTTAAAGTTTTCAATGTTTTGATAAAGTCATTGAGTACGTATTTGAAGAAGTTTTCGTATATTTTCGAGTAATAATTTTCGGAAAAGAATCACTGTATATATATATGTGTGTGTGTGTGTGTGTGTTTGTGTGTATCTTTGTGTGAGTGTGTGTGTGTGAAGGCCTTCATCGTGTAATCGATATCTTCTTAGGAAAATGGACACGGTGACCCAGGTTCAAACCCAGGATAAGACAATTAGCCTTTCACAAATCACAAATAAACTTTGTTAAGTTTTGCATCCAATTGGAAAAACCCCCATAGTATCTGTTAAACCTTTCGCGAAAATAATTAAAAATCAATTAGATATAAAACTTGGACTGTTTACGAAAGACGAACTCCACTTACTACTGACGAAAATCTTTTTTTAAAAATCAGCCGGTCTTGATGAAATACCATCAGAGGTATGGAAGTCAAGGAAATTCGACGACCAACTGCTCTGATATTACAATCCCATGTAATACCAGAACACAATAAACAGAGGGACAAAGGGCTGCATCTTCCTATTTTCCAAGAAAAGTGACCCCGGAAATGTCAAGAACTACCGAGGTATAACCCTTTCTTCCACAGAGGTTAAGATTTCCAGCGTTCTGCTACTCAGTCGCCTCGAACCCAAAATTGAGAAAATTCTCAGAAAAAATCAAGATGGTTTTCAATGAAATCGATCCACTATATCACAAATTTTGACGATCAGTCGAATCATGGGTGTTGCGCTCTGGTTAGTGAACGCTTGTAATATTAAATAAAGGACAAACAACGATATGAGAGGAAATAGAGATATATTCCCAGGAAAAAGTATATACAATAGAGATACTATTAGTAGATAAGAACGTAGGATTAGTGAATACAGAATAAAGATATAGTTCAACGATAGTATTGGCTTCCGTTATAACGGTAGCAAGTAAGGTGATCTAGTGCGATCTCCAGTCTCCACCGCTCTAATATTATTCCTATAAGAAACTGTTCTTTACCTTCTAGTCTGCCCTGGTATATTATCGGGCAACACTATTTGTAGATTTCTTTTAGGCATTTGACTCCATACACAAAGGGAAATGAGAACAAATACTTCTAGTCAATTGTCTCCCCAAAGAAAACGTCGCAGCTATTATGATACTCTATAAAAACACGAAAATAAAAGTTCCCTCACCAGATAGGAACACAGATTTAATTGACATTGTCGTAGGTGTCCTGCCAGGTGATACATCAGCCCAATACCTGTTCCTAATTTGCCTAGACTACGTATTTCGAACATCGGTAGATTTAATGGAAGAGAAGGGCTTTACTCTGGCAAAGGTAAGAAGCAAGCGATGTCCCACACAAACAATTACGGACGCGCACTACGTGGATGACATAGCGCTTCTGACAAATACACCCACCCAGGTCAAATCCATGCTGGATTGTCTGGAGAAGGCAGCAGGCGGCATAGGTCTCCACGTCCATGCAGACAAAACGGAATACATGTGCTTTAATCAAAACAAATGCAGACATCTCCATTCTAAAAGGTGGGCCTGAAAGGAGTGGCAAAGTTCACATATGTCGGAAGCAGCATCTCATCTACCGAAAACAACATCAATACCCAACTAGCGAAGACAGGGACAGCAATCGATGGGCAATCGGTCATATGGAGGTAAGACTTGTCCAATAGAATAAAACGCATTTTTCCAGGCAGCAGTCATGTCCATACTGTTATATGGATGTACCCCAAAGACGCTGACTAGGCATATTGAGAAAAAGCTTGACGACAATAACACAAGAATGCTGTAAGATGTACTGAACAAATCCCCGAAGCAACATTCCACGAAGCAGCAGATGTACGGCCACCTCCCCCACGTCTCTAAAATCATCCAAATAAGACGAATAAGACATGATGGACCCTGCTGGAAAAGTAAAGACGAACTTATAAGCAAGTAACTCTTCTGGATCCCTTCATACGAACAAGCAAATGTTGGACGACCAGCAAGAACTCATCTTCATCAGGTCTTTGCAGACACAGGACGTAGCCGAGAAGACTTGCTGAAAACGATGTGTCATTGAGATGAGTGGTGAGGGAAAGTCAGGGAAATACATGCTAGAAGCATGAAAAGATGATGTATCATCCTCAAGCTCCGGTTAAATAGGAGGGCAAGCTGGTTTCTTTAACCTTGGTAATGCAACCGGTCAAGGCGAAGGAAAACTGAATTCAAACTTGTTAAAGTTAGCCTTAAAACGGCTATTGAGGCATATCTCGCTCGTGCGTACGTGTTAGTACATATATATATATATATATATATATATATATATATATATATATATATATATAATTAGACGAATAAGCGATAACCAACATTATAAAAAGACACGTTTAAGCTATCGAAAAACAAAGACATAAGACTTATCATCTACTACAGTAAATTTAAACACCAAACCTTATCGTTAAGAATAACTCCAATAAACCTAAACCCAACCAATGAAGTTTATAAATTTATATGTCTATTTCCAGTGTACCTCCCAAAAAACAAAAATAATTCTTACGTTGGCAATAAAACCTCAACATTATCTCGTCGTCTTACCTGTCACCATTCTGAAAATAGCTCCATAAAAATGTAATAATAAAACACAACAACTGCACTAACCAACTAACAACTTCCCATGTAAGGAATATTCTCACAGATAATGCCAGAATTATATATAAAAACAGTAATAAAAACCGATTATGAATACTGGAAGTAATATGCATAAAAAAAACATGAATAAAATACATTTTAACACAGGTAACAGCATATTAGATATTTTCAATAATAAAAAAAACCCACTATATTAGTAAACCTTTTTTTCAAATTGAACTTTTTAAAACAAAACACTGAAAACGTTCCAACAGACAACTTCAAAACAAAACGCTACAATTTATTGAAATAGTAAAAACTTAAGTCAACTCAAAACGACACTATTCCTGATGACGAACGAAAGTATGGTCGAAAGCGCTTGAGCAGAAGATATGCAACTATTTCTTTAGCATTAAGATACCAACGCCGAAAAATAACAAGGAGACTTGAAAAAATAAAAGTAAAAATAATAAACAGTGTTCCATCTTCTTAAACTAAACTTGCTTGAATATATATACAGAAATAATGTAGAATGCAGATTAATGCAGATTAATGCAGAACACAACGACACAATAAAGACGCAATGAAGACGACGAGCGAAACTTCTTTAAAAAAATATGCCTCTCACTTTATTTGAAAGGTTCGTGTGTGTGAGAGGGAGCTGGAGACTGAACAGAGTCTGCAACATATTGACCTCCCCAGCCCCTACGGACATCGACGTGTGTCGTTCTCGTTCTCCTGGGCTGCTCAACCGGGGTCCTGGAGGCTTAGCCTCTCTGGGACATGTTCTCATTCCAGCATCTTCTCACCAACTGGTCTCTAAACTCAATCGGGGGTCCCGAGGGCCCCTTCTGCTGGGTGGTGGCTTTCTTTACTACATCTTGTCACCAACGGGTCTGATCTCCAAACTCAATCGGAGGTCCCAAAGGCCCCTTCTGCCGGGTGGTGGCTTTCTCTACCACTCTTATCTCATCTGACCTCCTACTGACTGACGTCCTGTCTTCACCGAGTTATATAATAGTTCAATCGCCCTCTCAATCTTTGAAATGGCATGTTTGATCATCATCAAGCGGAAATAACTGTCATGCAGTTCACAGGTCACTCTCTTCCGGTGCATCAGTCTATGAGTGTACCATGGGATTTTACCTTGTCCCATAATATCAGTCAAGCCCGCCTACGCGATTTCTTCTCATAACTGCCATCAGAATGTGTCACTTCCTTCCGGTGCATCACTTTGGAATAGCATGTTTGGCCAGGTCGAAGGTCAATATACAACAATAAAATAATGTTGCAAAATTAAGATACAAGGACGACTTTATATCTGGTAACAAAAATTCTCTGCGCTTATCCCTTCACATACACATACGCATACACTATATGCCACCCACGCATACAAATTAATACGCAACTATAACCCACACAAACATACGTACACACGCGCGCACACTCCCACACTCACACACTTACAATCGCACGTAAAGATTCCTACAAAATCCCAACAGTTTTGACTGCATTTTTTTGATTTTCGATTAATTTCATTTTGTTAACTGCCTGGTGATTATTGTTTTGTAAACTCCATGAAATCCGGGGGTCGCGGGGGTGTCCTCGTGGTGTATTAGTTAAAGCAATGGACTGCGGAATCCTAGTAAGCAAGTTCGTACTCCAGCCGCGCTATTACGTTCACTTTCGGGCAAATACCCTGGAAAGGTATGAACCCCCTTATCCTCCCAGCCATGGGTTAAATAGCACCACTACTGTTCTTCTAGGAGAATAACTTTGGCATTGAATAACCTACAAAGGTTGATATGCCATTAAACAAAGAAACCAAACCAAACCAAACCAGGGGTCCAAGTCTAAATTCCATGGCACTGAATATATAAATCTAATATATATATATATATATATATATATATATAAGTTGTTGGCGACCACAGTTGAGGGCGACCAGAGGGCTTCTTTTTCAATAGCTTCTACACCTTTTCCTGGACTGCTCCACTTTACACTCGATACATACCTTATATTGCTGAGTGTTAAACATGGCGGTATCAAGTACCATTTTTAAAGTCTTTGATATAAATATATATAAAATCTTGATTGAACCCAGGTCTCCCAGACCATTGGCGAACACTCAACCCACAAGTCCAATGAGATATATACATATCATTGGCCAAGTGGTTAGAGTTTTATATATATATATATATATATATATATATACCTTTTTTGTTGGCCCAAGGAGTGAAAAATATTTTTAAATGAATGGGTCCACAAAGAGATTTATATTTTTTTCTGATTATTTATTTTGCTCCTACATATATTTCTAGCTCGTTGCTTCCTTATATGAAAAGGTCCACAAAGAGATTTATATTTTTTTCTGATTATTTATTTTGCTTTTACATATATTTCTAGCTCGTTGCTTCCTTATATGAAAAGGTCCACAAAGAGATTTATATTTTTTTCTGATTATTTAATTTTGCTTTTACATATATTTCTAGCTCGTTGCTTCCTTATATGAAAAGGTCCACAAAGAGATTTATATTTTTTTCTGATTATTTATTTTGCTTTTACATATATTTCTAGCTCGTTGCTTCCTTATATGAAAAGGTCCACAAAGAGATTTATATTTTTTTCTGATTATTTAATTTTGCTATTACATATATTTCTAGCTCGTTGCTTCCTTATATGAAAAGGTCCACAAAGAGATTTATATTTTTTTCTGATTATTTATTTTGCTTTTACATATATTTCTAGCTCGTTGCTTCCTTATATGAAAAGGTCCACAAAGAGATTTATATTTTTTTCTGATTATTTATTTTGCTCCTACATATATTTCTAGCTCCTTGCTTCCTTATATGAAAAGGTCCACAAAGAGATTTATATTTTTTTCTGATTATTTAATTTTGCTATTACATATATTTCTAGCTCGTTGCTTCCTTATATGAAAAGGTCCACAAAGAGATTTATATTTTTTTCTGATTATTTATTTTGCTTTTACATATATTTCTAGCTCGTTGCTTCCTTATATGAAAAGGTCCACAAAGAGATTTATATTTTTTTCTGATTATTTATTTTGCTCCTACATATATTTCTAGCTTTTTGCTTCCTTATATGAAAAGGTCCACAAAGAGATTTATATTTTTTTCTGATTATTTATTTTGCTCCTACATATATTTCTAGCTCGTTGCTTCCTTATATGAAAAGGTCCACAAAGAGATTTATATTTTTTTCTGATTATTTATTTTGCTTTTACATATATTTCTAGCTCCTTGCTTCCTTATATGAAAAGGTCCACAAAGAGATTTATATTTTTTTCTGATTATTTAATTTTGCTCCTACATATATTTCTAGCTCGTTGCTTCCTTATATGAAAAGGTCCACAAAGAGATTTATATTTTTTTCTGATTATTTATTTTGCTCCTACATATATTTCTAGCTCGTTGCTTCCTTATATGAAAAGGTCCACAAAGAGATTTATATTTTTTTCTGATTATTTAATTTTGCTCCTACATATATTTCTAGCTCGTTGCTTCCTTATATGAAAAGGTCCACAAAGAGATTTTTATTTTTTTCTGATTATTTATTTTGCTTTTACATATATTTCTAGCTCGTTGCTTCCTTATATGAAAAGGTCCACAAAGAGATTTATATTTTTTTCTGATTATTTATTTTGCTCCTACATATATTTCTAGCTCCTTGCTTCCTTATATGAAAAGGTCCACAAAGAGATTTATATTTTTTTCTGATTATTTAATTTTGCTATTACATATATTTCTAGCTCCTTGCTTCCTTATATGAAAAGGTCCACAAAGAGATTTATATTTTTTTCTGATTATTTATTTTGCTTTTACATATATTTCTAGCTCGTTGCTTCCTTATATGAAAAGGTCCACAAAGAGATTTATATTTTTTTCTGATTATTTATTTTGCTCCTACATATATTTCTAGCTTTTTGCTTCCTTATATGAAAAGGTCCACAAAGAGATTTATATTTTTTTCTGATTATTTATTTTGCTCCTACATATATTTCTAGCTCGTTGCTTCCTTATATGAAAAGGTCCACAAAGAGATTTATATTTTTTTCTGATTATTTATTTTGCTTTTACATATATTTCTAGCTCGTTGCTTCCTTATATGAAAAGGTCCACAAAGAGATTTATATTTTTTTCTGATTATTTATTTTGCTTTTACATATATTTCTAGCTCGTTGCTTCCTTATATGAAAAGGTCCACAAAGAGATTTTTATTTTTTTCTGATTATTTATTTTGCTTTTACATATATTTCTAGCTCGTTGCTTCCTTATATGAAAAGGTCCACAAAGAGATTTATATTTTTTTCTGATTATTTATTTTGCTTTTACATATATTTCTAGCTCGTTGCTTCCTTATATGAAAAGGTCCACAAAGAGATTTATATTTTTTTCTGATTATTTATTTTGCTTTTACATATATTTCTAGCTCGTTGCTTCCTTATATGAAAAGGTCCACAAAGAGATTTATATTTTTTTCTGATTATTTATTTTGCTTTTACATATATTTCTAGCTCGTTGCTTCCTTATATGAAAAGGTCCACAAAGAGATTTATATTTTTTTCTGATTATTTATTTTGCTTTTACATATATTTCTAGCTCCTTGCTTCCTTATATGAAAAGGTCCACAAAGAGATTTATATTTTTTTCTGATTATTTATTTTGCTTTTACATATATTTCTAGCTCGTTGCTTCCTTATATGAAAAGGTCCACAAAGAGATTTATATTTTTTTCTGATTATTTATTTTGCTTTTACATATATTTCTAGCTCGTTGCTTCCTTATATGAAAAGGTCCACAAAGAGATTTATATTTTTTTCTGATTATTTATTTTGCTCCTACATATATTTCTAGCTTTTTGCTTCCTTATATGAAAAGGTCCACAAAGCGATTTATATTTTTTTCTGATTATTTATTTTGCTCCTACATATATTTCTAGCTCGTTGCTTCCTTATATGAAAAGGTCCACAAAGAGATTTATATTTTTTTCTGATTATTTATTTTGCTTTTACATATATTTCTAGCTCGTTGCTTCCTTATATGAAAAGGTCCACAAAGAGATTTTTATTTTTTTCTGATTATTTATTTTGCTTTTACATATATTTCTAGCTCGTTGCTTCCTTATATGAAAAGGTCCACAAAGAGATTTATATTTTTTTCTGATTATTTATTTTGCTTTTACATATATTTCTAGCTCGTTGCTTCCTTATATGAAAAGGTCCACAAAGAGATTTATATTTTTTTCTGATTATTTATTTTGCTCCTACATATATTTCTAGCTTCTTGCTTCCTTATATGAAAAGGTCCACAAAGAGATTTATATTTTTTTCTGATTATTTATTTTGCTCCTACATATATTTCTAGCTCGTTGCTTCCTTATATGAAAAGGTCCACAAAGAGATTTATATTTTTTTCTGATTATTTATTTTGCTTTTACATATATTTCTAGCTCGTTGCTTCCTTATATGAAAAGGTCCACAAAGAGATTTTTATTTTTTTCTGATTATTTATTTTGCTTTTACATATATTTCTAGCTCGTTGCTTCCTTATATGAAAAGGTCCACAAAGAGATTTATATTTTTTTCTGATTATTTATTTTGCTTTTACATATATTTCTAGCTCGTTGCTTCCTTATATGAAAAGGTCCACAAAGAGATTTATATTTTTTTCTGATTATTTATTTTGCTTTTACATATATTTCTAGCTTTTTGCTTCCTTATATGAAAAGGTCCACAAAGAGATTTATATTTTTTTCTGATTATTTATTTTGCTTTTACATATATTTCTAGCTTTTTGCTTCCTTATATGAAAAGGTCCACAAAGAGATTTATATTTTTTTCTGATTATTTATTTTGCTCCTACATATATTTCTAGCTTCTTGCTTCCTTATATGAAAAGGTCCACAAAGAGATTTTTATTTTTTTCTGATTATTTATTTTGCTTTTACATATATTTCTAGCTCGTTGCTTCCTTATATGAAAAGGTCCACAAAGAGATTTATATTTTTTTCTGATTATTTATTTTGCTTTTACATATATTTCTAGCTCGTTGCTTCCTTATATGAAAAGGTCCACAAAGAGATTTATATTTTTTTCTGATTATTTATTTTGCTTTTACATATATTTCTAGCTCGTTGCTTCCTTATATGAAAAGGTCCACAAAGCGATTTATATTTTTTTCTGATTATTTATTTTGCTCCTACATATATTTCTAGCTCGTTGCTTCCTTATATGAAAAGGTCCACAAAGAGATTTATATTTTTTTCTGATTATTTATTTTGCTTTTACATATATTTCTAGCTCGTTGCTTCCTTATATGAAAAGGTCCACAAAGAGATTTTTATTTTTTTCTGATTATTTATTTTGCTTTTACATATATTTCTAGCTCGTTGCTTCCTTATATGAAAAGGTCCACAAAGAGATTTATATTTTTTTCTGATTATTTATTTTGCTCCTACATATATTTCTAGCTTTTTGCTTCCTTATATGAAAAGGTCCACAAAGAGATTTATATTTTTTTCTGATTATTTATTTTGCTCCTACATATATTTCTAGCTCCTTGCTTCCTTATATGAAAAGGTCCACAAAGAGATTTATATTTTTTTCTGATTATTTATTTTGCTCCTACATATATTTCTAGCTTCTTGCTTCCTTATATGAAAAGGTCCACAAAGAGATTTTTATTTTTTTCTGATTATTTATTTTGCTTTTACATATATTTCTAGCTTCTTGCTTCCTTATATGAAAAGGTCCACAAAGAGATTTTTATTTTTTTCTGATTATTTATTTTGCTTTTACATATATTTCTAGCTCGTTGCTTCCTTATATGAAAAGGTCCACAAAGAGATTTATATTTTTTTCTGATTATTTATTTTGCTTTTACATATATTTCTAGCTCCTTGCTTCCTTATATGAAAAGGTCCACAAAGAGATTTATATTTTTTTCTGATTATTTATTTTGCTCCTACATATATTTCTAGCTCCTTGCTTCCTTATATGAAAAGGTCCACAAAGAGATTTATATTTTTTTCTGATTATTTATTTTGCTCCTACATATATTTCTAGCTCCTTGCTTCCTTATATGAAAAGGTCCACAAAGAGATTTTTATTTTTTTCTGATTATTTATTTTGCTTTTACATATATTTCTAGCTCGTTGCTTCCTTATATGAAAAGGTCCACAAAGAGATTTATATTTTTTTCTGATTATTTATTTTGCTTTTACATATATTTCTAGCTCGTTGCTTCCTTATATGAAAAGGTCCACAAAGAGATTTATATTTTTTTCTGATTATTTATTTTGCTCCTACATATATTTCTAGCTCCTTGCTTCCTTATATGAAAAGGTCCACAAAGAGATTTATATTTTTTTCTGATTATTTATTTTGCTTTTACATATATTTCTAGCTCGTTGCTTCCTTATATGAAAAGGTCCACAAAGAGATTTATATTTTTTTCTGATTATTTATTTTGCTCCTACATATATTTCTAGCTTCTTGCTTCCTTATATGAAAAGGTCCACAAAGAGATTTTTATTTTTTTCTGATTATTTATTTTGCTTTTACATATATTTCTAGCTCCTTGCTTCCTTATATGAAAAGGTCCACAAAGAGATTTATATTTTTTTCTGATTATTTATTTTGCTCCTACATATATTTCTAGCTCCTTGCTTCCTTATATGAAAAGGTCCACAAAGAGATTTATATTTTTTTCTGATTATTTATTTTGCTCCTACATATATTTCTAGCTCGTTGCTTCCTTATATGAAAAGGTCCACAAAGAGATTTATATTTTTTTCTGATTATTTATTTTGCTCCTACATATATTTCTAGCTCCTTGCTTCCTTATATGAAAAGGTCCACAAAGAGATTTTTATTTTTTTCTGATTATTTATTTTGCTTTTACATATATTTCTAGCTCGTTGCTTCCTTATATGAAAAGGTCCACAAAGAGATTTATATTTTTTTCTGATTATTTATTTTGCTTTTACATATATTTCTAGCTCGTTGCTTCCTTATATGAAAAGGTCCACAAAGAGATTTATATTTTTTTCTGATTATTTATTTTGCTCCTACATATATTTCTAGCTTCTTGCTTCCTTATATGAAAAGGTCCACAAAGAGATTTATATTTTTTTCTGATTATTTATTTTGCTTTTACATATATTTCTAGCTCGTTGCTTCCTTATATGAAAAGGTCCACAAAGAGATTTATATTTTTTTCTGATTATTTATTTTGCTCCTACATATATTTCTAGCTCGTTGCTTCCTTATATGAAAAGGTCCACAAAGAGATTTATATTTTTTTCTGATTATTTATTTTGCTCCTACATATATTTCTAGCTCGTTGCTTCCTTATATGAAAAGGTCCACAAAGAGATTTATATTTTTTTCTGATTATTTATTTTGCTCCTACATATATTTCTAGCTTCTTGCTTCCTTATATGAAAAGGTCCACAAAGAGATTTTTATTTTTTTCTGATTATTTATTTTGCTTTTACATATATTTCTAGCTCGTTGCTTCCTTATATGAAAAGGTCCACAAAGAGATTTATATTTTTTTCTGATTATTTATTTTGCTTTTACATATATTTCTAGCTCGTTGCTTCCTTATATGAAAAGGTCCACAAAGAGATTTATATTTTTTTCTGATTATTTATTTTGCTCCTACATATATTTCTAGCTTCTTGCTTCCTTATATGAAAAGGTCCACAAAGAGATTTATATTTTTTTCTGATTATTTATTTTGCTTTTACATATATTTCTAGCTCGTTGCTTCCTTATATGAAAAGGTCCACAAAGAGATTTATATTTTTTTCTGATTATTTATTTTGCTCCTACATATATTTCTAGCTCGTTGCTTCCTTATATGAAAAGGTCCACAAAGAGATTTATATTTTTTTCTGATTATTTATTTTGCTTTTACATATATTTCTAGCTCGTTGCTTCCTTATATGAAAAGGTCCACAAAGAGATTTTTATTTTTTTCTGATTATTTATTTTGCTTTTACATATATTTCTAGCTCGTTGCTTCCTTATATGAAAAGGTCCACAAAGAGATTTATATTTTTTTCTGATTATTTATTTTGCTCCTACATATATTTCTAGCTCCTTGCTTCCTTATATGAAAATGTCCACAAAGAGATTTATATTTTTTTCTGATTATTTATTTTGCTTTTACATATATTTCTAGCTCCTTGCTTCCTTATATGAAAAGGTCCACAAAGAGATTTATATTTTTTTCTGATTATTTAATTTTGCTCCTACATATATTTCTAGCTCCTTGCTTCCTTATATGAAAAGGTCCACAAAGAGATTTATATTTTTTTCTGATTATTTAATTTTGCTCCTACATATATTTCTAGCTCGTTGCTTCCTTATATGAAAAGGTCCACAAAGAGATTTATATTTTTTTCTGATTATTTATTTTGCTTTTACATATATTTCTAGCTCCTTGCTTCCTTATATGAAAAGGTCCACAAAGAGATTTATATTTTTTTCTGATTATTTATTTTGCTCGTACATATATTTCTAGCTCCTTGCTTCCTTATATGAAAAGGTCCACAAAGAGATTTATATTTTTTTCTGATTATTTATTTTGCTTTTACATATATTTCTAGCTCCTTGCTTCCTTATATGAAAAGGTCCACAAAGAGATTTATATTTTTTTCTGATTATTTAATTTTGCTCCTACATATATTTCTAGCTCCTTGCTTCCTTATATGAAAAGGTCCACAAAGAGATTTATATTTTTTTCTGATTATTTAATTTTGCTATTACATATATTTCTAGCTCCTTGCTTCCTTATATGAAAAGGTCCACAAAGAGATTTATATTTTTTTCTGATTATTTAATTTTGCTCGTACATATATTTCTAGCTCCTTGCTTCCTTATATGAAAAGGTCCACAAAGAGATTTATATTTTTTTCTGATTATTTATTTTGCTTTTACATATATTTCTAGCTCCTTGCTTCCTTATATGAAAAGGTCCACAAAGAGATTTATATTTTTTTCTGATTATTTAATTTTGCTCCTACATATATTTCTAGCTCCTTGCTTCCTTATATGAAAAGGTCCACAAAGAGATTTATATTTTTTTCTGATTATTTATTTTGTTCCTACATATATTTCTAGCTCCTTGCTTCCTTATATGAAAAGGTCCACAAAGAGATTTATATTTTTTTCTGATTATTTATTTTGCTTTTACATATATTTCTAGCTCCTTGCTTCCTTATATGAAAAGGTCCACAAAGAGATTTATATTTTTTTCTGATTATTTAATTTTGCTCGTACATATATTTCTAGCTCCTTGCTTCCTTATATGAAAAGGTCCACAAAGAGATTTATATTTTTTTCTGATTATTTATTTTGCTTTTACATATATTTCTAGCTCCTTGCTTCCTTATATGAAAAGGTCCACAAAGAGATTTATATTTTTTTCTGATTATTTATTTTGCTTTTACATATATTTCTAGCTCCTTGCTTCCTTATATGAAAAGGTCCACAAAGAGATTTATATTTTTTTCTGATTATTTATTTTGCTCTTACATATATTTCTAGCTCGTTGCTTCCTTATATGAAAAGGTCCACAAAGAGATTTATATTTTTTTCTGATTATTTATTTTGCTTTTACATATATTTCTAGCTCGTTGCTTCCTTATATGAAAAGGTCCACAAAGAGATTTATATTTTTTTCTGATTATTTATTTTGCTTTTACATATATTTCTAGCTCCTTGCTTCCTTATATGAAAAGGTCCACAAAGAGATTTATATTTTTTTCTGATTATTTAATTTTGCTCCTACATATATTTCTAGCTCCTTGCTTCCTTATATGAAAAGGTCCACAAAGAGATTTTTATTTTTTTCTGATTATTTATTTTGCTTTTACATATATTTCTAGCTCGTTGCTTCCTTATATGAAAAGGTCCACAAAGAGATTTATATTTTTTTCTGATTATTTAATTTTGCTATTACATATATTTCTAGCTCCTTGCTTCCTTATATGAAAAGGTCCACAAAGAGATTTATATTTTTTTCTGATTATTTATTTTGCTTTTACATATATTTCTAGCTCGTTGCTTCCTTATATGAAAAGGTCCACAAAGAGATTTATATTTTTTTCTGATTATTTATTTTGCTCCTACATATATTTCTAGCTCCTTGCTTCCTTATATGAAAAGGTCCACAAAGAGATTTTTATTTTTTTCTGATTATTTATTTTGCTTTTACATATATTTCTAGCTCGTTGCTTCCTTATATGAAAAGGTCCACAAAGAGATTTATATTTTTTTCTGATTATTTATTTTGCTTTTACATATATTTCTAGCTCGTTGCTTCCTTATATGAAAAGGTCCACAAAGAGATTTATATTTTTTTCTGATTATTTATTTTGCTTTTACATATATTTCTAGCTCGTTGCTTCCTTATATGAAAAGGTCCACAAAGAGATTTATATTTTTTTCTGATTATTTATTTTGCTTTTACATATATTTCTAGCTAGTTGCTTCCTTATATGAAAAGGTCCACAAAGAGATTTATATTTTTTTCTGATTATTTATTTTGCTTTTACATATATTTCTAGCTCGTTGCTTCCTTATATGAAAAGGTCCACAAAGAGATTTATATTTTTTTCTGATTATTTATTTTGCTTTTACATATATTTCTAGCTCGTTGCTTCCTTATATGAAAAGGTCCACAAAGAGATTTATATTTTTTTCTGATTATTTATTTTGCTTTTACATATATTTCTAGCTCGTTGCTTCCTTATATGAAAAGGTCCACAAAGAGATTTATATTTTTTTCTGATTATTTATTTTGCTTTTACATATATTTCTAGCTCGTTGCTTCCTTATATGAAAAGGTCCACAAAGAGATTTATATTTTTTTCTGATTATTTATTTTGCTTTTACATATATTTCTAGCTCGTTGCTTCCTTATATGAAAAGGTCCACAAAGAGATTTATATTTTTTTCTGATTATTTATTTTGCTTTTACATATATTTCTAGCTCGTTGCTTCCTTATATGAAAAGGTCCACAAAGAGATTTATATTTTTTTCTGATTATTTATTTTGCTTTTACATATATTTCTAGCTCGTTGCTTCCTTATATGAAAAGGTCCACAAAGAGATTTATATTTTTTTCTGATTATTTATTTTGCTTTTACATATATTTCTAGCTCGTTGCTTCCTTATATGAAAAGGTCCACAAAGAGATTTATATTTTTTTCTGATTATTTATTTTGCTTTTACATATATTTCTAGCTCGTTGCTTCCTTATATGAAAAGGTCCACAAAGAGATTTATATTTTTTTCTGATTATTTATTTTGCTTTTACATATATTTCTAGCTCGTTGCTTCCTTATATGAAAAGGTCCACAAAGAGATTTATATTTTTTTCTGATTATTTATTTTGCTTTTACATATATTTCTAGCTCCTTGCTTCCTTATATGAAAAGGTCCACAAAGAGATTTATATTTTTTTCTGATTATTTATTTTGCTCGTACATATATTTCTAGCTCCTTGCTTCCTTATATGAAAAGGTCCACAAAGAGATTTTTATTTTTTTCTGATTATTTATTTTGCTTTTACATATATTTCTAGCTCCTTGCTTCCTTATATGAAAAGGTCCACAAAGAGATTTTTTTTTTTTCTGATTATTTATTTTGCTTTTACATATATTTCTAGCTCCTTGCTTCCTTATATGAAAATGTCCACAAAGAGATTTTTATTTTTTTCTGATTATTTATTTTGCTTTTACATATATTTCTAGCTCGTTGCTTCCTTATATGAAAAGGTCCACAAAGAGATTTATATTTTTTTCTGATTATTTATTTTGCTTTTACATATATTTCTAGCTCCTTGCTTCCTTATATGAAAAGGTCCACAAAGAGATTTATATTTTTTTCTGATTATTTATTTTGCTTTTACATATATTTCTAGCTCCTTGCTTCCTTATATGAAAAGGTCCACAAAGAGATTTATATTTTTTTCTGATTATTTAATTTTGCTATTACATATATTTCTAGCTCCTTGCTTCCTTATATGAAAAGGTCCACAAAGAGATTTATATTTTTTTCTGATTATTTATTTTGCTCTTACATATATTTCTAGCTCCTTGCTTCCTTATATGAAAATGTCCACAAAGAGATTTATATTTTTTTCTGATTATTTATTTTGCTCCTACATATATTTCTAGCTCCTTGCTTCCTTATATGAAAAGGTCCACAAAGAGATTTATATTTTTTTCTGATTATTTATTTTGCTCCTACATATATTTCTAGCTCCTTGCTTCCTTATATGAAAAGGTCCACAAAGAGATTTATATTTTTTTCTGATTATTTATTTTGCTCTTACATATATTTCTAGCTCCTTGCTTCCTTATATGAAAAGGTCCACAAAGAGATTTATATTTTTTTCTGATTATTTATTTTGCTCCTACATATATTTCTAGCTCGTTGCTTCCTTATATGAAAAGGTCCACAAAGAGATTTATATTTTTTTCTGATTATTTATTTTGCTCCTACATATATTTCTAGCTCCTTGCTTCCTTATATGAAAAGGTCCACAAAGAGATTTATATTTTTTTCTGATTATTTATTTTGCTTTTACATATATTTCTAGCTCGTTGCTTCCTTATATCAAAAGGTCCACAAAGAGATTTATATTTTTTTCTGATTATTTATTTTGTTCCTACATATATTTCTAGCTCCTTGTTTCCTTATATGAAAAGGTCCACAAAGAGATTTTTATTTTTTTCTGATTTTTTATTTTGCTTTTACATATATTTCTAGCTCGTTGCTTCCTTATATGAAAAGGTCCACAAAGAGATTTTTATTTTTTTCTGATTATTTATTTTGCTTTTACATATATTTCTAGCTCCTTGCTTCCTTATATGAAAAGGTCCACAAAGAGATTTTTATTTTTTTCTGATTATTTATTTTGCTTTTACATATATTTCTAGCTCCTTGCTTCCTTATATGAAAAGGTCCACAAAGAGATTTATATTTTTTTCTGATTATTTATTTTGCTTTTACATATATTTCTAGCTCGTTGCTTCCTTATATGAAAAGGTCCACAAAGAGATTTATATTTTTTTCTGATTATTTAATTTTGCTATTACATATATTTCTAGCTCGTTGCTTCCTTATATGAAAAGGTCCACAAAGAGATTTTTATTTTTTTCTGATTATTTATTTTGCTCCTACATATATTTCTAGCTCCTTGCTTCCTTATATGAAAATGTCCACAAAGAGATTTATATTTTTTTCTGATTATTTAATTTTGCTCCTACATATATTTCTAGCTCGTTGCTTCCTTATATGAAAATGTCCACAAAGAGATTTATATTTTTTTCTGATTATTTATTTTGCTTTTACATATATTTCTAGCTCCTTGCTTCCTTATATGAAAAGGTCCACAAAGAGATTTATATTTTTTTCTGATTATTTAATTTTGCTCCTACATATATTTCTAGCTCCTTGCTTCCTTATATGAAAAGGTCCACAAAGAGATTTTTATTTTTTTCTGATTATTTATTTTGCTTTTACATATATTTCTAGCTCCTTGCTTCCTTATATGAAAATGTCCACAAAGAGATTTATATTTTTTTCTGATTATTTAATTTTGCTCCTACATATATTTCTAGCTCGTTGCTTCCTTATATGAAAAGGTCCACAAAGAGATTTATATTTTTTTCTGATTATTTAATTTTGCTCCTACATATATTTCTAGCTCCTTGCTTCCTTATATGAAAAGGTCCACAAAGAGATTTATATTTTTTTCTGATTATTTAATTTTGCTCCTACATATATTTCTAGCTCGTTGCTTCCTTATATGAAAAGGTCCACAAAGAGATTTATATTTTTTTCTGATTATTTATTTTGCTTTTACATATATTTCTAGCTCGTTGCTTCCTTATATGAAAAGGTCCACAAAGAGATTTATATTTTTTTCTGATTATTTATTTTGCTCCTACATATATTTCTAGCTCGTTGCTTCCTTATATGAAAAGGTCCACAAAGAGATTTATATTTTTTTCTGATTATTTATTTTGCTTTTACATATATTTCTAGCTCCTTGCTTCCTTATATGAAAAGGTCCACAAAGAGATTTATATTTTTTTCTGATTATTTAATTTTGCTCCTACATATATTTCTAGCTCCTTGCTTCCTTATATGAAAAGGTCCACAAAGAGATTTATATTTTTTTCTGATTATTTATTTTGCTCCTACATATATTTCTAGCTCCTTGCTTCCTTATATGAAAAGGTCCACAAAGAGATTTATATTTTTTTCTGATTATTTATTTTGCTTTTACATATATTTCTAGCTCCTTGCTTCCTTATATGAAAATGTCCACAAAGAGATTTATATTTTTTTCTGATTATTTATTTTGCTTTTACATATATTTCTAGCTCCTTGCTTCCTTATATGAAAAGGTCCACAAAGAGATTTATATTTTTTTCTGATTATTTAATTTTGCTCCTACATATATTTCTAGCTCCTTGCTTCCTTATATGAAAAGGTCCACAAAGAGATTTTTATTTTTTTCTGATTATTTATTTTGCTTTTACATATATTTCTAGCTCGTTGCTTCCTTATATGAAAAGGTCCACAAAGAGATTTATATTTTTTTCTGATTATTTATTTTGCTCCTACATATATTTCTAGCTCCTTGCTTCCTTATATGAAAAGGTCCACAAAGAGATTTATATTTTTTTCTGATTATTTATTTTGCTTTTACATATATTTCTAGCTCCTTGCTTCCTTATATGAAAATGTCCACAAAGAGATTTATATTTTTTTCTGATTATTTATTTTGCTTTTACATATATTTCTAGCTCGTTGCTTCCTTATATGAAAAGGTCCACAAAGAGATTTTTATTTTTTTCTGATTATTTATTTTGCTTTTACATATATTTCTAGCTCGTTGCTTCCTTATATGAAAAGGTCCACAAAGAGATTTATATTTTTTTCTGATTATTTAATTTTGCTTTTACATATATTTCTAGCTCGTTGCTTCCTTATATGAAAGGGTCCACAAAGAGATTTATATTTTTTTTCTGATTATTTATTTTGCTCCTACATATATTTCTAGCTCCTTGCTTCCTTATATGAAAAGGTCCACAAAGAGATTTATATTTTTTCTACCTATTTATAACTGTTAAATATGTTTCGAGCTTCTAGCTCTCATTAGATCTTTTGTGTGTTTGCGTTTTATGGCATGTCAAACTTTGTAGGTTGCTTAATGCTAAATCCATTTTAATACAAATACACGGTTTTATTTCGAACAATTCAGTTTTGACATAAGTACTCTGTTTATTCAATTAATCAATTAATCAATTCAATTCAATTTAATCAAGCAGTTCTATTTCAAACAATTCTGTTAAGTATAAATATAGTTTATTTCTAAGCAGTTCTATTTTAAACAATCCAGTTTAGAACAAGTACAGTTTCAATGTAAAAAACAGTTCTATTTGAAACAATTTAGTTTAGCATTAGTACGCAGTTTGACCCATTGATAGGACTCTATCAGGTGTTACCACTCCAGGCCAGAGTTGACCTGGGAGCGATAGCAATGAAGGGGTACTCTTCATTCCCCAAAGCTCCAGCATTCCTGGAGTCTCACTATCACGATCGTTTAGTGTCATATCCTAGACACTCGTTAGGGGTGGTCTTACCCCTCTGCAGAGGTGCAGTCGGTGTATTCTACAGCACCAGCCGAGCGGGCAATCTTTGTTTTGAGAGTCTTAAAGGGTTTTGGAAGTGTAGTTTTTGGTTTATGTAGTGGGGATCCTGATGTGGCTGCTGGTCATTCTTCAGATATTGGTTCTCTCTTTTTATCTTTTTTAAAACTTTTTACAGTTGTGTGTTCACTGTGTTTCTGTAATTGTGCTATTTTTCCCCTTATATTCAATGTGTCATAATGTTAATGTTTTTTGTTAATGTTTTTTGTTAATGTTTTTTGTTATTGTTTTTTGTTTAATGTTTTTTTGTTTTTTTTTACTCCTGGTCATTGTGTGTATGTCCGTGTGAGTGTGTGCTTGTGTGTTTGGGAAGTGTTCTGTGATAGTTAATGTGGTATAAAACTTATCTCACAACTGATATTTTGAGATAGAAACGGATCCCCTAATCTCGGCCAGACGACCAGACCTAGCGATAAATAAAAATGAGAATAAGCTGAATAGTAGAATTAGATGTTCCGGCTGACCACAGAGTAAAACTGAAGGAAATCAAAGAGACAGAGAGTGGATACCTAATCTTTGCTTGAGAACTGAAAAAACCTTGGAAAGTGAAAGTGACGGTGATACCCTAGTCAATGGTGTGCTCGTTTCAGCCGCCAAAAGGTTGGTTCTGGCATTTGAGGACTTTGAAGGAAGAGGATGAGTGGAGACTATGTAAACTACAGCATTGTTGAGATACTAAGAAGAGTCTAGGAGACTTGCTGTCACTCAAATTCCAGAGAAAAATCATCAGCTAACGCTGGTCTGAAGAACTCTAAAAAAATAATAATAAAGAAAAAATTGGTTGGTTGGTGGGATGGATGGATGGATATAGGCATTGAAACCTTTGTTGGTTTTATTTAAGTTATCTTGCAAGCAATGTTATGGTTTTAAATAACTAATGACAAGAATCAATTGTAAAAATAATATAGTTTCAAGAAACTATTCTATATACAAATAATTTGCATATAGTTATACGGTTTTAAGTATTCCTAATAAACACAAATAATTTTCAAATATACATTTTGACAATTATTCCAAACATGTATTTCATACTTAGTTTCACAAAAATAAATTTAATTTGTTGCAATATCAATGTTTTAACATCCAATATATTTATGTGTCATAAACAATGTCCGTTTTTTTATAAACAAGTGGTAATTAGGCATTTTAGACTTCCAATGTTTAAAACACGACAATAAATTATAGAGAGACGGCAATGGTCATTTTTGTTTCAGTACTGTTAGAGCGTACATGATTACTTAATCGGTTATTACATATCATCATAAGATGGAGGAACTGAATGGACATATTCGACATAAATTGTTGGAGGATTATAGAAATAACAAGCACACTAAAGAAACAGCAAGGAAACTTTCAGTGTTTATGGCCACGGTGTCATAACTGACCGTCCAGTCTGAAAATGGTTTTCAATGTTTTGTTCCCGCGATATGTTATCTCAGAGCAGAACGCTCATCACATCTCGATCAAGATACTTTTGAGAATTGCTAGAATGCAAACTGGGCCAGAGTAGTCGAGGATTATTACATTCTAATTCATAATCAGACGCCACTTCAAAATGAAGGAAAATGGACAATTATGTTACTCATACTGTTTGTGCAAAGAAAAAAAACGTTCATATTCAGCAAGAATCACCCATGAAAAATTGTGAATTGAAACTGTTCTCTTCAGTCTTACCCTCTATATAAAAAAGACCGTGCACTAAGTGATTTATATTTTTTATTGTCATTTTGAGTATTTTGAAAAGAACATCTCAACAAAATGCGCAAAATGTCAATATTTTTTCTTAAGAAGATCAGGTAAAAATATCTGAGAAATATATTACTATTGTTTACATACATCCGTTCAACGATTGCCGAGACCTCAATTCATCTACGAAGAGGCTTGCAATGGACGCTAATGGCAACACGATTACGTCTTCACCAGAGAACTCGACCCTACGGAGGTACGGGAGTATATATATATATATCTATAGTTATATATATATATATGTATAAAGGTTGTTGGCGACAACAGTCGAGGGCGACCAGAAGGCTCCTTTTTCAATAGTTTCAACACCTAGGTGTAGGGGAGGGGCCTACTCCTTTTTCTGGATTGCTCCACTTTACCCTCGATACATACCTTATATTGTAGAGTGTTAAACATGGAGGTATCAAGTACCATTTATATATATATATATATATATATATATATATATATATATATATATATATTTCTTTTTTGTTGGCCCAAAGTGAGAAAAATATTTTTCAATGAATAAGTCCACAAAGAGGTTTATATTTTTTCTGATTATTTATTTTTGCTCTTACATATATTTACATAATTTTACTTGAGAGAAAATCAATGAAAAACAGCAAAAAATACTTCTAAATAATGCTTAATATACTACGAACTGATATGAAATTATTTATCACCCAATAGCTAAATCTATATAAAGTGGATATATTGCCGTTTTCACTGAAGGATAAATTTTAACAGCATATCAACTGCATGATGATTATTTTTTTGAAAATTCCATGAAACCCAGGGGTCGCAGTCTAGATTCCATAGATTTAGATATATAAATCTAATATATATATATATATAAGTTGTTGGTGACAACACTCGAGGGCGACCAGAAGTCTTTTTGTTCAATAGCTTCAACACCGAGGTGCAGGGGAGGGCGCTACTCCCTTCCCTGGATTGCTCCATTTACCGGCGATACATACCTTATATTGCTGAGTGTTAAACATAGAGGTATCAAGTACCATTTTAAATATATATATATATATATATATATATAATATATATATATATTTCTTTTTTGTTGGCCCAAAAAGAGTAAAATATTTTTCCATGAATAAGTCAACAAAGAGATTTATATTTTTTATCGTTATTTATTTTTGCTCTAACATATATCAACATAACTTTACTTGAGAGAAACCAATGAAAAACAGCAAAAAATAATTCTAAATAATGCTTAATATACTACGAACTGATACGAAATTATTTATCACCCAATAGCTAAATCTATATAAAGTGTATATATTACCGTTTTCACTGTAGAATTAATTTTCACACTATATCAACTGCCTGATGATTATATTTTGTAAACTCCATGAAACCCAGGGGTCGCAGTCTAAATTCCATGGCATTAGATATATGTAACACTATGTAGGTGATCCGCCAAGCAGACGATCCCTTTGTCTGTTTTGGCGCGAAACCAAACAAAGGCCTGAGCCCGTGATCTCTACGTGACTGGGAGTGGGTTAGGGAACGCGAGTAGGAGAGGGACAAAGGAACTCAGAGAAGGAGTTGGCGAAGGTTGACGCGAGTGGCCAGTCGACACCGGACATCTGAGAGACCAGTCGGATGAGAGAGGGTCCAGTGCAGTGAGGGAAGAACAGGCAAGATGGGTCGGCATTCCTCATAGCTTTGTAGAAATTTCGCAAGAAATCCACGCTAGCGTTAGTCTACATATGCACAAGGGAGTTAACCCAAGCATATTGTCCGTTTGTTCTTTTTCTCCCACTCCCTTGAATGTATTTCTTGTAGCAATGAAGAAATGTGCGATGCCCCTATCGGAACCACTAGATGATCACCGGCCAAGAAGTGAAATGGTTTGAAGAAGATGATGTATTCGGTGGACCGAGGGGCTATCGTCACATATATAAATCTAATATATATATATATATATATATATATATATATATATATTGCTGTTTTCACTGTAGGATACATTTTAACAGCATATCAACCTATCTGAGGTTATACAAGGGCTAGAGGTCAATGAATTGTGTACATTCTTCATTTGCATCCATTGATTCTTGACCAAAGTTTTTTCCACGTTTTCATTCGCTTCAAAATGCTTAGGATCAGAAATATTTTTTCAAGAACTGAAAACATTTGTAGAATATTTCTTGGGCACGAAAGTTGCAGAATTTTACTTGAGAAGAATCAACAAGTAGTCTTATAAATAGGAATTCTAAATAATGGATAATATAATATTGATTGAAATTAATTCGTTGTTTAATTGATAATGAATAAATGCTTTTTGACTAAAGTAGAAATTATTCATAGAGGATCTTAATATACATTGAACCCACGTGACTTCAAATAACTCTGCGAATAATAATGTTGTGTTCTTTTTTGTTTCAGATTTTAAAATAGTATACAATTGTAACGTAATGGCCAAGGGATTTCAGTTCATGCCTTTGAGTTTAGTTAGGCTGAGAACCTTTCGGCTCAGCACATGGGTTAGTTGGGTGCAAACCTTGATGTAGGATGTAACGTACGCGCGGGGAGGACGTGCCACTCTGAGATGTCACAATAGCCCGAGATGACAGAACGGGGTGACAGAATGCGGGTGACGTCACGCACTGGAAGCACGCGGAGGTTCGTGGGAGATTTGAAGAAAGTTAGAAGTTGGAAACTAGACGCCGAACGAGGAGGTTCGACTTTTGGGGCTTGCTGAGGTCAGACGAATTTGCGCGCCGTGGCTGCCGCACGAGATAAGGGCCAAATGAATAAGACAGCATAGCGAGATTGTGTCTCTCTTCCTTATGTCGAAACCTTTAACTCAAAGTTGATAAAAAGGTTTCGTACCTGAACAAGAAGTTGTTACGTGTTTTCGAATTTCGATATTCCTATGTTCTTTATATGTTCTATCGTTATGAACATTATATATCTATTACACACATGGCCATATTCATGTATCTACCAATGATACATAATAACAACTAGTTCAAATCCTAGACGAGACTGATTGCATTTCACATAGCACTAATACCTTTGGGAAAGGTATGAATCCAATTATTCTCCCTCCAGCTATGGGTAAATAGTAGGACAGACTAGGTTCTTCAGGCTTGGTTAGGCAACTAGTCTAGGAGAAGGAAAACTCTGAATTCGAACCTGTCAAACTCCGCTTAAAAATTGACCTTGTGTCATATCCTGCCAGAGCGGAGGGGTTGGTAAATAGTATAATAACAGCTATTGGTTCTTGATCAGAATGCCTTCGACAAGAAAAGAAAAAATTATTTTGCGCTCCTACTTATTTGGAGACAAAAACATTTAAAACCGTCTCAAAATAAATAGAAATCCATTAATTTTATAACGATTTATTACTGAGACAATAAGCTCAAAACGTTTAAATGTACTGGAAGTTGATATAATAACAATTGAAAAAAAACATTGATGTGATATCTCAAGCACAATGGATGCATTTTGTTAGGTGACGTTTTCCAATGACTGCCATTGCGCTTATCATATTAATGGCTGGTATCATTTTTTCAGACTCCCTGTATGACTCGACCAAATAGTTAAATTTGAATAAATTTTGTATATTACCGTTTTCTTATTATAATTGATTTTCATTGCATGATAATCCAAATTCAGAAGAATTAACATGTACTCAGATGAATTATAAATTTGAATTACCACGACCAAAACATCCAACAAGCATTCCACGTGACACACGGAACAACTGGACAGCTGTTTCGACCTTATAAGGTCTCAGCAGCGTATACCGTGATCTCACCAACAGGTAGTCGGACCAGCGACCACAGAACGCAAAGCTGAAAGAGTATCACAGAGCTACAGGTCCACACTGCTCACACGCAATGCCAAATTAACAAGTGACGGTAAATGCCTGTCTAATTAATCTGATGTGTCTTGTTACATCCGTACTCTTACAGAGTATTTTTTATCATGGCGATTTGAAATTAAAATATAATTCAAAAAAAAAGTAAAAACAAAAACAAAAATAAATTTTAAAAAATGTATATCTAACCTAATAAATGTTGATTCAAAATATTCAATTAATTGAAATTTATTCATTGTTAAATTATGCATAAATAACTGCTTTTTACTGAAATAAAAAATTATTTATGAATTAACGCTTTAAGAAAATCAACTTTTATTTATTGTAGACTTTTTGTCCACATCTTGGTAGTTTTTGTGTAGTTTCTTCTTTCACTACGTTTCGGCGAAATTTCACATCTGGCCTTCTTCAGGTGATTTACCGCGACTTCGGGGCCCGTGGTGCAGCGGATAGAGGCGTTGAGTCTCTACGGTTCCAGGTGAGTATTGTCAGAAGATAGCGGTTTCAAATCCTATCCAAGCCGGCCAGAGATGTACTTGGTCAAAAACGTGGTGCTATAGACAACAACTATGAAAGGCAGTAATTATTGGGGATACGGTTACAAGACTAATCATTCCTAACAGAGGTCGCGGGAAAAAACACCTGAAGAAGGCCAGAGGTGAAATTTGGCCGAAACTTAGTGAAAGAAGAAACAACACAAAAACTACCAAGATGAGGACAAAAAGTCCGCAATAAATAAAAATTAATTCTCAGATTAAGAAGATTCATCTCAAAATGATTCCAATTAACGCATTAAGTTATACATCCTTTAAAAGATTACTACAAGCAGTTGGTTGGTTGGTTGGATTTTATGGCATATCAACTTTTGTAGGTTATATAACGCCAAATTCATTTTCATGAAAATAGTTCTATTTCAAACAATTAAGTTTAGCATAAGCACGCAGTTTAAATGAAAATACATTTTAATTGTGAAAAACATTTCCATTTCAAGTTATTCAGTTTAGTCGAACAATTCAGTTTAACATAAATTATATTCAACCCATAGATAGGGCCTTATCAGATGCTACCACACTCGGGCCAGAGTGGACCAGGGAACGATGGCAATGAAGGGGTACTCCGCATTCCCCAAAGCTCTAGCATTACTGGAACCTTACTATCAGATTATTCAGTGTCATATCCAGGACACTCATTGAGCGATCTTACCCCTTGTGGTGTAATGGTTAAAGCGCCGGATTGCAGAAACGTAGTAAGCAAGTTCGAACTCCAGTCACGCTAGTACGTTCACTTTCGGACAAATACCTTTGGGAAAGGTATGAACCCCCTTATCATTCCATCTATGGGTTAAATACTACCACTACTGTTCTTCTTGAAGGATGGCTTTGGCATTAAATAATCCAAGAATTTTGATATGCCATTGAACAAAGAAACTAAACCAAACTCTTTACATATCTTGTAGTCAAACGATCTTGCAACTCTGAGAAAACATTCAGTTTCTAAATTCCCTTTGATTAGCCTTTAATGACGCAATTATAAAATACCTTTTTATTTCATTTGTTACAATAGAATATGTCATTATTAATTTCTGAAAAATAAAAGCAATAAAAGTTAATAGAAAATAGTATTAATCTAAAATATGTTTCTGCAAATACAAGCTGCACCTCGTACTATTCCGGTTCTGACTGGATGTGGGAGTAGCAATAAGGAACAAAATTCCCTTAAGATACCAAACAGGAGGTGCAACACCAAATCCAGTTTCATTCACCGGATGCCAAAGTAGCCAAAACTACCCACGCTCCCTTTTTTTCTTTCTCTCTCTCTTTCTCTTTTATCTATTCATTTATTTCTTTATTTATTTATATTTACCCACAAGTTTAGATCTCTTCAAGTTAACGTATTCTATGACTCTATTAGAAAGACTCCTTATTTAATCTTTGTTAAAATTCCTTTCTTTATATCGAGCATTTTGTCTTTTAGATGGATTCATCCGTGAATGGTAAATATGTATGCTTAATCACATGATGATGTCGTTTCATTTGATGTCGACTGATCTGTTTACTTAAAAGCTTTGAGGAGAAATAACAATTAATTCGGAGTGGACTCCTTCTCGAATAATTATATATACATAATCACAGACAACAGAGGAATTCGTTAAACAATTTCCGTACCGATCAAACATAATAAACCTTTTCTATTGATGTGTAAACAGTTGATTTTCAACGAGGGAAATGAAAGGCTGTAATTTACGGAGAGAATGACAAAAGGACGATAGGAAGAAAAGGAGAAAGAAAAGAAAGAAAGAAAAGACAGGGAAAACTTTGAAAAAAGAAAAAAAGTAAAAAGAAGAAAAAAAAAAGAAATAATGAAACGAAGAAAAATTGATATTTAACTTAGAAAACAGGAAACTATTAATATGAAAAAAAAACGAAGGAAGTAAGAAAAAAGAAAAATTGATGTGCAACTTGGAAAGAAAGAAAGAAAGAAAGAAAGAAAGAAAGAAAGAGAGAAAGAAAGAAAGAAAGAACAAGAGAAGCCGAGAAGTCATTAAAGAGAGAATTGAAAAACAGAAAGAAATGATAAAATAAAAAAAGAATGAAAGAAAAAAGGAATAATAATAAGAAAGAAAGAAAGAAAGAAAGAAAGAAAGAAAGAAATTATCTAATAAAGTAGGAAAATGACCGAAAAGAATGAGCAAAAGTAAGAAAAAAAGAACAAATGAATGAACGAAAGCAAGAGAGATAAAATGACAGAATGAACAAAAAAGTGAAAGAAAGAAAGAATGAATGAACTAGGAAAAAAGTCATAAATTATTTGATAAAGTTTAAAAAATTCAAGCAATGACAAAACAACTGAATGAATGAAAATGAATGAATGAATGAAAGGAAGGAAAAATGAATAAATTTTTGAAAGAAAGAAAGAATGATAAATAAAAGAAAGTGTCAATGAATAAAAGAAAGAAAGAAAAAAAGAAAGAAAGTTATAAATTAGTTAATAAAGTGGAAAAAATTCAAGTAACGTCCAAAAAACTCAAAGAAAGAAAGAAAGAAAACATGAATTGATGAAACAAGGAAAGAATGAATGAATGAATGAATGAATGAGAGAAAAATGAATAGATAAATGAAAGAAAGAAAGAAAGAAATAAAGAACTTGAAAAAGTCATAAATAATTTAATGAAGTTGAAAGAATTCATGTACCAACCAAACAATTGAATGAATGAATTAATTTTTGAAAGAAAGAAAGAATTAATAAACAAAAGAAATAATGAATGAATTAATGAAAGAAAAAGAAAGAATGAATGAATAAAAGAAAGACGGAATGGAATAATGTAAGGTAGAAAGAATGAACGAACGAACGAACGAACGAACGAGCGAAAGAAAGAAAGAAAGAATGAAGGAAAGAATGAAAGAAAGAAACAACTAAAATAAAATTATTCGATAAAGTTTGAAAAAATCAAGCATGAACAATTAACAATTCAGATAAAAATGCACTTTTTCAGTCAGTCTTTTCAATAACCACATAATTAATATCGCCTCTAAAACCTTTCATAATTTTCATTGCAGACGACTAACTATGACTTTTCTACAGAAAATCGAAATAATATAAAAAGTCATCAAATGAATACATAAGAAATATGTACACTTGACACAACAATAAATTAAATTTTTTTAAGTATCAAGAAAAAAACAAAAATATTAACTAAATATGCCCACATAGTCAAATTTCAAAATGTCTGCGTTTATCTTTTGAAAGTAAGGAAATTTCGTTTTTATTAACTTCTGGTCGCTGTCATCTTTATTCTAAAATGCGTTACCGAATTCGTTTGTTTGTTTCTTTTCTTTTTTTTTTTCTTTTCTTTTTTTATTTCTTTTTTTTTTCCGATTTTTTTGTTGTTTCTCTCTCTGTTGTTTTAGTAAAACTGGGCACTTAGTTCATTTCTGATTGTGATTTCTCATATTGAAAATTGTTTCGTAATTTCCCAAGTGGTCGCACGATGGATTTGAAAATGATTTTAGAGGCAGTTATCGAGAAAAGGGTCGATATTAGATATCTAGACTCACGATCGATACAAACGTATAAAGCTGATAATGTTGGTGAAGAAGAAGAAGAAGAAGAAGAAGAAGAAGAAGAAGAAGAAGAAGAAGAAGAAGAAGAAGAAGGGATTGAAAATGTGCGAAAAGAAGTTTATTCAAATTAGTGTCCTTCTTTTAATGGCATATCAGTCGTCGTGGGTTAATGTCAAACCAACCTTATAGAAGAAAAGCAGTGGTAATATTTTACCCAGAACTGATAGAAGGAAGGCTTATGGCGTGAATTTAATTGTGTGACTGGAGCTCGAACTCGCCATGATGTTAGTCACAATGTTACGGCGGGGAGGGAATCCTACACAAAGAAGAAGAAGAAGAAGAAGAAGAAGAAGAAGAAGAAGAAGAAGAAGAAGAAGAAGAAGAAGAAGAGGTGGATATATATATAAGCTCATAGAAAGAAAGAAAGAAAGAAAGAAAGAAAACATAGAAGCAAATGAAGAAGAAGAAGAAGAAGAAGAAGAAGAAGAAGAAGAAGAAGAAGAAGAAGAAGAAGAAAAAGAAGAAGAAGAAGAAGAAATGGATATAAACTTGTAGAAATAAAGGTGGTGGTTAGGAGAACTAATATGTTGTTACTGGAGTAGTCGTTATTGTCGTAGTATTAGTTAGAAGAAGAAGAAGAAGAAGAAGAAGAAGAAGAAGAAGAAGAAGAAGAAGAAGAAAAAGAAGAAGAAGAAGATATAATCTTGAAGAGAAAAGTAGGAGGGAAGAAGATATATTTAGAAATAGCAATAATAATAATAATAATAATAATAATAAGAAGAAGAAGAAGAAGAAGAAGAAGAAGAAAAAGAAGAAGAAGAAGATATAATCTTGAAGAGAAAAGTTGGAGGGAAGAACATATATATAGAAATAGCAATAATAATAATAATAATAATAATAATAAGAAGAAGAAGAAGAAGAAGAAGAAGAAGAAGATATAATCTTGAAGAGAAAAGTAGGAGGGAATAACATATATTTAGAAATAGCAATAATAATAATAATAATAATAAGAAGAAGAAGAAGAAGAAGAAGAAGAAGAAGAAGAAGAAGATATAATCTTGAAGAGAAAAGTAGGAGGGAAGAACATATATTTAGAAATAGCAATAATAATAATAATAATAATAATAATAATAATAAGAAGAAGAAGAAGAAGAAGAAGAAGAAGAAGAAGAAGAAGATGTAGAAGAGCGAGAACTTAAAAGAAGTAATTTTAATCTAATGTCTTTCATCACAAAACTTCGGGTGTGGCGAGTATTTAAGTAGGAATGATCGAAAGATAGCAGGTGAAATAAAAAAAAAATCTTCGTCCACAAGAAAGAAATATGAAAGTCAATTGAACCCTTATGGTTGGCTGTGGATATTCAGGTTCGACCAAGAGAAGAATTACTTGAATTTCTTTTTTCTTTAAAAAAACAGGATTGTTTATCGATTCAGATATCTTCTCATGAATGTTCAAAAAGTTTAATATGAATATATATGTAACTGTTATCGAATTGTGAGTACAGATGCGAAACCCCACACGAGAAAACTTGGGTATATCTAAGAAAGGGAAACATTAAGAGGGAAATTGAATGTCTTCTGAATACCGCGCAAAATAACGCCATGAGGACAAACAAGGTCAAAGCAAGAATAGACAAGATTCAACAAAATAGCAATGCTGATTATGTGGTTATAGAGACAAAACGACCAAGCACATTATAAGCGAATGCAGTAAATTGACGCAAAGAGGATATATGACTAGTCCCGACTGGATGGGGAAGGTGATCCACTGAGAATTGTGCAAGAAGTTGAAATTTGATCATACGAACAAATTGTATATGCACAATCCAGAATCCGTCCTCGAAAAGGAGACACACAAAATTCTTTGGGATTTTGAGATATAAACGGATCACCTAATCTCTGCCACACGACCAAACCTAGTGAAAGTTCCCAAAAAAAGAAAAAATTGTTGAATAGACGACTTTTCTGTTCCGGCTGACTACAGGGTAAAATTAAAAGAAAACAACAAGGGAGATAAATACCTGAACCTTTAAAAAAACTCCATTCATAAAAAAAGAAAAAAAAAACGACAGCTGATTTTCATTTCTTTGCTTGTGTTCTATGTCAACCAATGTGGGTATTTTAAAACCAAATCTGGTTTATATATATATATATAGAGAGAGAGACACACAAACATACATACTCACAGACACAAAACATACATACACACACACACACACACATAAACACACATACAAATCTATCAATCTATATATATATATAACTAATTAAGTAGCCCACCGTAGTCGAGGGCCACTTGAAGGCTCCCATTTTCAATAGCTACTTCACTGTAGTCGAGGGTAACCCAAGGGTTCCCTTCTCAATATCTGCTACACCAAGATGTAGGGGAGGGAAAATTCCTTTCCCTGGATTGCTCCACTTATCCTTGATACGTACCTTATAATCCTGAGTGTTAAACAAGGAGGCATTAAGTACCATTTTTGAGTCATTGATATGACTCGACCTGGGATTGAAACCCGGTCTCCCGGGCAAGTGGCGATCACTCTTGGTTTGTACAAAATTAAAAGATTTCAAGTTTGGTCAACCAACACTAATAATTCTATTTTTATTAATGAATTATATATGCAAACTTAAATTGTTTCAAGTTTTTCTATTAAGGGTTTACATACCGTTAAATGCCTCCAAATAATGCTATTTGAGAAGAATTCCATTAAATGAGAATTCCAAAGAAAATACCGTATAGTTCTCTTGGATTTATCGATGGGATTCAGAGAAGTACTTTAGCTTTCCCCTGGAGCACCCCCCCACCCTGGCACTCTGCTTTCACCTGTGGTTCCCTGTAGCTGTCGCATGCAACAGCGGCCACACCCTGGGTAATGACTTTGGTGAGTTTGCTAAACTAGGTGAGGATAGCCGACGGGTCTCAAACCGTTGGCGAGTTTGGAGTGGGCTGTGTTAGCCCTACTGCATGAGAAGCCGGACTCCCGGCGGAAAAAAAAACGGAAGAGTTCACCTGAAGAGCCAACGGTTGTTAAGGCGGTGGCAGCAAGTGTCGTCCGAGCGCCTAGAGTAGGATGTGGCACCCAAAGAAGTCTTGGTCATCGACTGCAGCCTGGCAGTGTCCCGTCGTAACGGTTCTCCGTGCCAATGGATCAAGACTTCTCAAACCGAGAGAGTAGGATTGCTCCTGTGTACTGGTCTTCTTGCAACTCCTCCCCGATTACCGATCTGTCAACACATCCGTGTTCATAGATGAGTTGTAAAACGCAAACGTCATCATCGGATCGGATTGACAACCACCAAATGTAGACCTGAGAGTGATGGTAACAGATTGTTTTGTTTTTTTTGTTGTTTAATGGCATATCAACCTTTCTAGGTTATTTAATGCCAAAGCCATCCTTCTGAAAGAACAGTACTGGTACTATTTAATCCATAGCTTGGAGGATAAGGGGGTTCATACCTTTCCCAAGGGTATTGGTCCGAAAGTGAACG
>OY757941.1:38649453-38682301 GCA_963585895.1 Sepioteuthis lessoniana
CTGTCGTTTGGATAGTCTCTACCCGTCCGCCAACTTCCAAGTCCTCCAGGCCCTTTAATAATCCTTTAGTTACTGTGCCTAACGCACCAATCACAATTGCCATAATCGTTACTTTCATGTTCCACACCTTTTTAACTCTCTAGCAAGGTCGAGGTAATTATCCTTCTTTTCACTTTCATTCAGATTTATTCAGTGGTCCGCCGGGACAGCAAAGTCGACAATTTTTTTTCTTGATTATTATGAGGTCTGGTCTTCTGGCTGAGATTAGGTGATCCGTTTGTATGTTAAAGTTCCATAGGAGTTTATGCGAGTCATTTTCTAGGACAGGTTCCGGGTTGTGCATATACCATTTGTTTGTATGGTCGAATTGAAATTTCCTGCACATTTCTCAGTGGACCACCTTGCCGACCCAGTTGTGCTTCGACTTGCACTCCTTCTGTGCTAATTTGCTGCATTCGCTTATTATGTGATTGATCGTTTCGTCTCTGTCACCACATAGCCTACATTTACTGTTTTGTTGCGTCTTATCTATTCTCGCTTTGATACGATTGGTTCTTATGGCATTGTCCTGTGCTGCTATTAGGAGGGATTCCGTTTCTCTCTTAAGGTTTCCTTTTCTTCGCCAGGTTCAGGTTTTCTGGTATGAGATGTTGTTTATTAGTCGTTTAAACTGACCAAAGAGTTCTTTTCTTTCCCATTTTTGTTTCCTAGTTGTTGTCATTCTTTCGTTTATCGTGTTGTCCGTATCGTTTCTGATGGTTGTAATTATTCCTCGTTCGAGTTTTTCTATGTAGTCTTCGAGCCGTTGTATGGATGCGTCAACGGTGTCATCGATGCTGGCAAGTCCTCTTCCTCCCTCTTTTCTAGATACATATAGTTTGTCAACGTCGTCTCTGGGGTGTAATGCCTTATGCATGGTCATTAGTTTTCTTGTTCTTTGGTCCATTTGTTTAAGTTCCTCTCGGGTCCACTTGAGAAAGGGTCCCGAATATCTGACTAGTGGTACAACCCAATTATTTATTCTTTTGATGAGGTTTCTGCTGGAGAGTTTTGTCTCGAGTAGTTTTCGCGTTTTCCTGAGATATTCTTTTCAGATCGTGTCATTCATTTGCACTTGTTTGATGGTGTCAGCCTCCAAGTTGCCCAAGTCTTCACATCAGTGTAAGCTGATGTTTTTTCACTGGAGTTTGAGTGACAGGAAACCTCCTCAAGTCTCCAAGACTCGTCTCAGAAGTCTAGTCGTTCTCAGCAATGCTGTCATTTGGATAGTTTCCACCTGTCCGTCAACTTCCAAGTCCTCCAGGCCTTTTAATAATCCTTTAGTTATTGCGCCAAAAGCACCAATCACAATTGGCACAATCGTCACTTTCATGTTGCACAGCTTTTTTAATTCTTTAACAAGGTCGAGGTACTTATCCTTCTTTTCACGTTTCTTCAGATTTATACTTATTCTGTGCTAATCTGCTGCATCTGCTTATTATATGATTAATGGTTTCATCTTTGTCATTTCATAGCCTACATTTGCAAATTTGTTGCTCTATTCTTGTTATGATATGATTGGTTTTATGGCGTTGTTTTGTGTTGCTATTAAGAGAAATTCAGTTTATCTCTTAAGGTTTCCTTTTCTTAGACATATCCAGGATTTGTCATGTGAGATGTTCTTTATTAGTCGTTTAAAACGCCTGTAGAGTTGATTGTCTTCTCATTTTTGTTTCCTAGTTATTGGCATTCTGTTGTCCATCGTGTTGTCAGTATCGTTTCTGATGGGTGTAAACAGTCCTCCTTCATGTTTTCCTATGTAGTCTTCTGGTCGTTGTATTCATGCGTCAACGTTGTCTTCGATGCTGGCAAGTCCCTATCTTCCCTCTTTTCTTGATGCATATAGTCTGTCAACGTCATCTCTGGGGCGTAATGCCTTATGTATTGTCATTAGTTTTCTTTGTCTTTGGTCCATTTGTTTAAGTTCATATCTGGCCCACTTCAGAAAGGGTCCCGAATATCTAAGGATTGGTACATCCGAGGCATTTATCCCTTTGATAAAGTTTCTAGAGAGTTTTGTCTCGAGTCGTTTTCAAGTTCTCCTGCAATATGCTTTTTGAATTTTTGCTTTCATCTTCACTTATTTGATGATGTCAGCCTCCAAGATGACAAAGTATTTGTAGCTTTCATTTTCTCCGAGCGTTCTAATCTTGTCTTGATTTGGTAGTTCCAGCCGGTGTATTCTACAGCCCTAGCAGACTGCGTGATTGTGATTTGAAGTCAGATTTCTTAGGACGGATCCTGGAAAGAATTTTTTCATCCCCACCTTCTTTGTTAATATACAGCTTTGACTCTTACTGATTGAGTCTTACAACCTTTAGGGCTGCCCCAGTATATATGAATATATATATATATATATATATATATAATGTCATCTATAGACAGACAGTTACGTTCTATCAGAACTCTTCAGTGAGGCTAGAGAGGCTAGATTCCCGAAGCATGGATCGAAACCTGGCTGACTGAAACGCCAATCAGAGATCCTACCTCTCAGCCATGAGGAAACCAGCGCAGGCGAAGGAAATTTAAACGCTTATGTATCACATTTTGTTTTCTTGTTTACATATATATGCTTACATTTATATATATATATATATATATATATGTGTGTGTGTGTGTGTGTGTGTGTGTGTGCTTATATATTTTATAGGGGGCACAAAATTTTATCACACTCACAAATAGACACAAATAGAGCAATTTTTAAAATTAAAAAAAAATCAACAAACCGGTTTCAGTCCTCCCTGACCACAATTAAAACAAGGATAACGATTAAGAAGGAAAAGGGGCAGAGACTGTGTAATTAGGTAGGGAAGGAAAAAAATGCAAGTTGACTAGAAAGGGAGGGGTAAATCAAATAGTTATCGAATTCCCTATGTAGGTTGAGGCACAATTACGGTTATTTATAAGATATTCTGCAATGAAAGACCCGTACGTGTTATATATATATATATATATATATATATATATATATATATATAACATATTGACCTTCGACCAGACTGTCAATCGAGAAACAGGTGCATTCGGTCGAAGATATCACCTTGACATGTGGACGGGTTGAATTCGGTGCAAATGCGACGCCCACAAGAAGCAGGTGTGTGTCAAACAATTATATAACCCGGTGCCATAGACAGTTCAAGTTAGTTGAAGTCTGTTAGTTGGAGTTCGAGTTGCAGTTCGAGGCAGTGAAAATTAGCTCCCAGCAGAGGGCTTGGGCCCTCAAGACCCACGTTTGAGCACCCCAGCAGAATGAGAAAGAAGTGATGCTATAGTCAGAGGAACTTAGGGTCAGTATGTTGCAGACTGTTCAGTCTCCCACATACCTCTCACACACAACACTTTCGCAACCCTTTCGAATAAAGTGTGAGAGGTACATTTTTCTAAATAAGTCAGTTCGTTCGTCATTATTGTTGATAATGTTTCAGCATGTATATATATATATATATACGTATAATTGTATCAGCCTATATAACACACACACACATATATATATATATATATATATGATTAAGTAATTAATTTTCTGTAAACTAGACTCTAATTTTGATGGTGTGTAAAAACCCAGATGTTACAATTTGCAAATAAAATTATTTCACCAATTGCTCTCTGGGAAAAAATTCCGTAACAAAGAAAAACTAAAAACAATCGTATTACTTTAACAATAATCAACCAATGACGTATGCCACTCCAGAAAAAAAACAACACCGACTGAATTTCTTAAACTAAACATTAGAATTCTCATTACAATAAGTAGACCAATATATATATATATATATATATATATATATATATATATATATATATATATATATAGTAATCTCCTCCGGCTGCAATGCACTTATTGTACCGTTCCAACAACTTCTGGAAGGCCCTATGGAAGTCCTATTGTGTGAACGTGTCAATGACCTTCGTCACAGCCTCTTTCATCTCATCAGTTGTCTCATAACGACAGCCTCTGCGCTTAAGGCATAACCAAAGGTCACTGGGAGTAAGGTGTGGACTGTATGGAGGGTGACGGACTGTCTTGATGGTCAAGTAGTCTGTGACAAGGATGGAGTTATGGACTGGTGCATTGTCCTGCTGGAAATACCACTGACCTGATTTGAATAGTGCTGGCCTCTTCCCAAGGAATCTCTTTCTGAACTCCCTTAAAACCTCAACATAGTAACCCTAACCCTAACCATTCGGCCAACCAACTCTGGTGTATTGACTTCCTTACTCCTCCCACACCTCTCATCATCCCTCACAGACTCTCTGCCTTCCTTGAATCTCTTATGCCGCTCAAAGGTAGCAGAAAAACATAATCCAAATAGTTGAATTTTTTATGATATAAAGTCGACGCTAACATTTCGGTTTCAGTAACCATCATCAGGACTTCGATATTAGAATAATTCCCATAGCAATGGATGCTTGTTGAGCTGACAGGAGCAAGCATCCATCGCTATGTGAACTATTCTTATATCTAAGTCCTGATGATGGTTACTGGTTATGTTTTTCTGCTACCTTTATACAGTCGGATTTTGATCCATATTTACTTTCATATATATATATATATATATATATATATATATATATATGTGTGTGTGTGTGTGTGTGTGTTTGTGTGTGTGTTCTCTCAAATTGTTATTCAAATGAAATGAACTGCAACAATTCCACAAAGTAGGACCAATATTTATCAAATTCTAGCTCGTCTATTTCCACTCTTTGTAAAATATTAAGATAAGTGTTCAACCATTTTTAACAATTAGGGTTTGAACTATTTGCTATTTTACAATAATGGACTGACTGTAGTTCATATGCAGATTGATCTAATACTAACTTGAGACCTCTGTAATCTAATAAAAACTGTTTTTTTCTTTTTGTCCATAATTTATGTTGAAACGTAAAAGGAAGAATCTCGCAAATACAAAAAAAGACCCGGAAATAATCAAGTTATTGAATGAGAGAATGTTCACTTTGGAGAAAAAAGAGTTTTGCTGAGGTAATCAAACGATAAAAACAGTTTCAAAAGTATAACTCATCTAAGAATTAGAAGCAAAGGAAAAGGCTTTAAAAATATTCTTCTTTGAGATGAACATAAAGAAGCGAAACAACCATTTTTGACCAACTTTTAAATATTACGAAAAGCCGAAATTGAGAGGGTCAAGGAAGATGAAAAAACGTGTAGGATACATTACAAATTGGAATCTAAAAAAAAAAAAACTGGACATTAAAAAAAAGTTTAGGATCTTTTATAAGTTCAAATCTCAAAAAAACTCCCGTAAAGCAAGTATTTAAAAAAAAAATTAAAACTAGACATCTAAAAAAAGGTGTTGGACACATACCGTAACGGTTATAGGCGTTGGTTCCTCAAGCTTCTAAGGAGACAATCATCTGGAGGTTATTGGTTCAATCCTAAGTACGGGCGAGTAACAATACAGGAAAACTTAACACTTGTACCCGGTTATGGCTGACGGAATCAGAGCAGGCGACTCCCGTGAATTCAATAAAGGACGTAGTTTGAAGTTCTATGAAGGTTCCCGAGTTCGACAAACACCTGAAGAGGGCCAGAGGACATATCGGCCGAAACGTTGTAGAAATAACAATAAAGATGAAGAAAATTACACAGGTGCGTTCTGCTGTCACATTTTTTACACAACTGGAACCCCTGGCTCTGTCAAAGTTGAGTATGCAGCACTAAACATTGTGATTTCATAGACAAGACATACTTTGTATAATACAATTTTTGTAGTTTCAAAGTGACGTGTTGATTTATGCGCGACACTGCTTCTTCTCGTGTATCTTAGGTTATTCGTGAATTCTTTGGATATGAAAATTTATGTAAGGAATTATAATGGAATAGTACAATGAAGATATGATCTGAATCCGATCGAAAATCTATGGTCAATTTTGTAAATGAAATTATGGTGACAAACAATGAGAAGAAAAAAGTACCAATCTGAAAAATACCAATCTGAAATAAAAAATAAAAAATAAGAAAATCAGTGTATGATAGACTACTAGCTGATATTGAGAAGAAAAAAGTACCAATCTGAAAAGTACCAATCTGAAAAATACCAATCTGAAATAAAAAATAAAAAAATAAGAAAATCAGTGTATGATAGACTACTAGCTGATATTGAGAAGAAAAAAGTACCGATCTGAAAAGTACCAATCTGAAAAATACCAATCTGAAATAAAAAAAAAAAATAAGAAAATCAGTGTATGATAGACTACTAGCTGATATTGAGAAGAATGTTCACGATATTAAAATGCACATTTTGTATGCTAAAGTGAATTGTTTGAAATGGTACAGATTTTGATATCAAACCTGTTCTTACACTAAACTGAAGTGTCTGAAATAGAACTGTTCTGACATTAAACTGTATTTAAGCAAAATCTATACTTATACTAAACTGAATAGTTTGAATAAAAATTGTTTGACTAAATTGAATTGCTTGAAATAGAAATGTTTTTGACAATCTAACTGTGTACACATGCTTAACTGAATTGTTTGAAATAGAACTGATTAGTGCTGCGAGTAATATAGAACAAGTCCTGGAGGCAACACCCCACAAAACGGCAGCTGTACAGCAAACTACCACCTATCATGAAAGCTATCCAAGTTAGACGAACCAGACATGTGGTTCCCTGCTGGAGAAGTGGGACGAACTCATAAGTGACACACTCATGTGGACACCTTCGCATGGACGAGCAAAGGTAGGACGATCAGGTAGAACCTCCATACAACAGCTCTGTGCCAATGCAGGATGTGGCCTTGAAGCGATGGACGATAGAGAAGAGCGAAGGGAGAGGGTCAGCATGATGTGATGATGACGATTTGTATAAAAACGAATTTGGCATTAAATAACCTACAAAGGTTGTTATATCATAAAACCCAAACAACCAACCAACCAACCCAAACACTGGTGTTATTTTGCTTTCAATTGGCTAACTGATCCACTTGGCTGGTTAAGTCATCGGATGACACGATCGATATATTTATCTTCCCTCGTAATTTTTTCGATCCAGACAGCTAATCGGAGTGGCCAGTCGATGAGTATGCGAATGAGACTGCATGTTTAAGAAAGTAAAAAAAAAAAAAAAAAGAAACCCAACATGATACAGCTATGTACCAACAATAATATTTTGTTTTAAAAAGTCTTTAAAATGGTTCGTGAATTTACCGTTCCTTGTGAATGGTAGTAATGGAACAGAAACCTAATTTACGAATTAAACTTTCAGTCAATTTTTCAACGTTTGAAATCAGACACAAGTCCTCTCAAATAAATTTTAATCTTTTTTCTACTCACTTCCTATAGTTTGCTATAAGGCAATCTCTAGTGATTATTATCTTCGCCTTTCTCTGTCTTTGGTTTTCAGCATCTCTTGGTTCTTTGATAGTCTTGTACAACATGATTTCAAGTAGCGTCATGTGTCATGGAGTCTGGTAAAAGGTCATGACTGAGAGCATCGTTGTGTCTCTTAAGCGGTTCCCGCTGATCTCTTTCGAGGGACGAAGTTTCTTACTATGCATTTTTTCTTATCCACCGGGTTGTGTAGATATTATCAATTTAGATTTCAATTACACTGGTTTACAAAGAAATTGAGGCAAGCACAAAAATACCCGTTTTTACCTAATTTGAGGTTGCTGAATTTCAAATTTGAAATCCGTTTTTATTCATCCCCTCTAGTTTTTTAGATATGCATAGTGTGCATTTTGTGCATATACGGTACATATAAAGGCGTATATGAATTCAGGGTTAATTCTAATATTGTGAGACTTATGGCTTGTTTTTCAGCTATTATGCACTATCAAGACGGATTTTGACAGTTAGGGCTGCAGGTCTCAATCCCCACTCTGGCAGTCATTGGAAGAGGTTGTCTCGCAGGCGGCGCAGGAGGTTGGTGTTCCTCAACTATCGTGTTAAACATCTTTTGGGTTACTAAATATTAGTATTACATTTTCAAATGCACATTTAGTTCTACTTTTTTATATTTTCAGATTCTCCAATGGCTTCAAGCCCGTCAAAATGTCGAGGATGCCTCAACAAGGCCAATTCTTTCTGCTACGTGTGTGGGGACTTCACAACAGTTGCACAGCGTCGAACCATCACTTCCGTCCTCGGAACTGCCTACTTTCACTATTTTTACTGAATAATTGGTGATCAGGACAAGTCTTGGGCTCCACACATCTGTTGTAAACCCGGCTACAATGGACTAACTGCATGGTTTAATGGCAAGAAAGCGGCTTTCAACTTTGCAGTCCCGATGATTTGGAGGTAACCGCGAAACCACGCAGATGATTGTTATTTTTGTTTAACTGATATAACTGGTTTCAATGCATCTTCTAGGAAAAAGACCAAATATCCCAACCTTCGTTCCCCATTCAGATGATCTTCCTGCACCCACACCTCCAGTAAATAAGGCTCTTCTTTCCTCATCAGATGAAGAAATGCCTTCAAGGGAGGATTATGCCGAATAAATATCTTTGGAAGATATTGAGTCTACATATTCAGGAACAAGTGGCAATGAGCCACACTGAATCACGCAAGAAGACCTGAATGATCTTGCTCGTGATTTGTATCTGTCAAAATAGCAGTCAGAACTCTTGGCTTCTCGGCTTAAACAGTGGAACCTAGTCCAGGAAGAGGTAAGCATCACCAGTTTCAGGAATCGGAAAAAATAAGGTCATTGGTCTTCTTATGGGTATGCAAGCGGGCTTCACAAATTACTGTTTTTTCTCTGTCTCTGGAATAGTCGAACTGTATCCCAGCATTAAAAGCAGAAAGACTGGGGGTCTAGAAGCACTTTTGTTCCTGGCGAACACAGCCTCAATGAGAATCCTCGGGTGGACATGAATAATGTGCTTCTTCCTCCTCTTCACATCAAGCTTGGTTTGATGAAGAATTTTGATGAAGGCGTTGCTCCAAAATTGTGCTGCCTTCCAACACTTGTCTACTGTGTTCCCAGGTCTTAGTGCTGCTAAGCTCAAAGAGGGCATCTTCGTCGGACCTCAGATCTGAGAAGTGCTAAAGGATACTGATTTTGAGGAGCTTCTTAACTTAAAGAAACTGAGAGCAATGTAGTGGCTTCCTTGGTAACACACGCGTACCAGATTACCAAGCCTGTATTGAGAAGTTGCTAATGTTTTACGAGGATATGGGTTGCCGAATGTCACTAAAGATTCATTTTCTCCATTCCCACCTCAACTTCTTCCCGCCAAATCGTGGAGCAGTGAGTGATGAGCATGGAGAAAGATTCCACCAAGACATTACAAAGATGGAGAGCTACTATCAAGGCAAATGGAACCCCGGCATGATGGGAGACTTCTGCTGGATGCTCTTGCGTGACATCCCGGAGGCAAAATACACCAGATCTTCTAAGAAAACACACTTTTGACTGTCTGTGGTACTATGAGTTGTGTAATTGAGTCATCCAAGTATATTGATTCAATCTGGGTTCTTTATCTATCTTGTTTTATCTGTTATAAGCTGCTGCAACTCTTGAAATATGCACATATATTCTCTGTTTACACTAAAATGAGACAATTTAAAAGCCAGAAGACTAGAGGTGATAGAGCAAAACTATTGATAAATTTGAATTCAGCAAACCCAAATTAACAAAAAACGTCTATCCCCATTCTTGCCCCAGACCAAAAATTTATTTTTGTAAACCACTGTTATTAATCCGCTCCTTCCACTTTTAGTGCATGGTTTCCTCTCACCTCTAGCCAAAAAAGAGCACGTCTTTTTCTCTTCTTCAGGTGACGACGGTAAATGTCAAATCATAAGGGTTAACCAACATTTAAAAAATTTTAAATTTAAAAAAATATTCAAACTTTTATTTTCCAGCTGACTGTTGTGCTCACCTGGCTACAGGCCTTAATCTCCAGGGTTAAATGCACTATCGATTTTGTTCGTCATCATTCGACCATTGAAATAAGGTTTTCCTTCATTATCTGTAGGCAAAACAATTCGCTTATCTTTCTGACTGCTTTTCATTGAATAATAATAATAATATAATTTCCTATTTTTCGCACTAAAAAGTAATAAAGTCTTTACTTATTTTTTAAAGATCTATTTCCGTTAATTTTCCCTTTTGTTTTGTGATTAATCTCTCAATAGTTTTCAACTGGGCAATTCATTTCAATGTCTTGTCATCTAATGTGATAATGACTCTGTTCTTAAACATTTTCTTTTTTAAGTGGAGGAATAATATTGTGAATTGAATTAACATGACCAGAGTACGGATGTAACTTGCAAGACATTCACGTTAATTGGTCGCCCAGTTACCGAAACTAGTTAATTTGGCGCCACTTGTGTGGGATATGGACTCTAGAGTTGCTCTGCAAATTGTGGTCTCTGGTTCGATCTCCAGTGGTGGAGACCATGGTATACTCTGCTGATGAGACCTAATAAAGTCGAAACAGCAATCCGGTGTTTTCGTATGTCGTACGTAAGTGGTTATGGTAATTCAATTCACAATGACTATTCTGTTTAAAAGAAACTAACTCTTTTTTACAAGTTCTTTTAAAGGCGAACACCTCATGCCCCTGAACCAGGTTATACAGCAGAGATTCGGCTTGGACAGTTCCACAATATATGTAGTGCTCTTCTCATGATTTGAGCTCTCCGGTAGCCAATAATCCTATAGGTAAATAAATATACACGTAAAAATGTCAGTTGGGTTTCGATTCTAGCTTGAAGCATCTCACATGTCTTCTATCAATGGTTACCATAACAGTACCAAAAAGAATGTTATAATGTTACGGCAACAAACTGGACATTGTACCGTCACGTGTTCGAATGTGTTAATGTCCATATCGCTATGTCTTAAATAATTGTCGGACCCTGTTGTAATCTCGCTGTTGAAAAGTTGATGAATACATAAAGCTCTGTCTTAGCTCCCTAACACAAAAGTTTATTCGTTACAACAATTTTTAAGTAGTCACCGGGGGAAGAAAGAGAGTAAGATAGTTGAGTCGACCGTGTTAGCTGGACAAAGAAAAACGATATGTCATGAGGAGAAAGAGACAGCAGATACAGACCTTGGATTTTCTTCCTGGGTTTCTGTTGTTCTTCGAGCATGCTTGTTCGCTGGTTTCGTCTTCACAGGTTGGCTGTGGTGTAAGATCCCCCTTTGGAGTCCACTCCAAAAATGAGGCTCATAAATATCCGTCTCTCCTTAGATTTTCGTGGCTTATGTTCAATTCATGTACTTACTTCTTACGTTCGGTTAATAACTCACTTTCAAACCCGAATTGTTCGCTACTTCCCCCCGAGGGAGTTCATATCTGTTTCCACTGGTTCCTCACCTGTGCAGAGGATTTGGGACCTCCGGTTTTTTCTAATCCTTTTTTATTAATGTAGTCTGGCTGCCATAAACTAGTGCTTTATCCTGAAGCCCTCAGAGGTCAACCGCTCCTTCCCTAGACTCACTGCCTGCTTTTTCGTCTAATTATTTTCCTTCTCTCTCTACTTCCCTAGAAATTAGACTTTCATTTTCTCTATAAATTAGACCTGCTATATCACGTTACAACAGAAGACTTGTGATACAACGAAACAATCTGTCTATGGATGGATGGTAATATACATATATTCTCTCTGCCATTACCCTACGGGAATTTACCCCATGTATATAAGCACATATACATCGTGTGATTGTGTGCTTTCCTTTTTTCTCCAATCTTACACTTGCTTTTTTTTTGTTTAGATTATTGGGGAGGTTGCCATATATATGATTGAGTTCTACTGTCGCTCTAAAGTCACCACTTGACATTCCTATCGTTTTGTTCCTGCCAGTTAGTTCGTGCCTAAATCACTAGCCCACTTCCCAGGAGCCTTTTCTTGATTGATAGTCCGGTGCCCGATTTGCCCCTGAATGAAAATTCCGAAGCAACGAGTGAAATTTTTTTCACCCATTTCCCCGGAAGGTTTGCGTTCTGCGGGGCACATCATTTTAAAATTCGACCTTTTGGGGGAGCTTGATAAATACCGCACTCTTGCCACCTTTGACCATTATTGACTATTAATTAAGCGGCCTTTTCTTCTCCCGATTTACACTTTGCAACCACCATTACCACCGGCAACTTTTTTTGTTTACCGTAACCCCAGTTATAGTGCATCGCCCTCAAGCTCTTCAGACAAACGTGTCCGACACAATAGAATCATTCACCTCGTACAGTCAATCGTCCAACGTTTCCGCTGAAACTGACGACTCGCCTGTGATATACACAGGAAACAGGAAGGATGAAAAGGGAAAAGTAGAATTTACCTGAATGTGAACCACTCCCACCCAACCTATCTTACCTATTATTTAAAAAGATAGAATCTTATTAAAATGTATTAATTCCATTGTCAGTGAGTTCCACTAGAACGTGTCTGGGAAAAAGACAAAAGAAGATGGTCGCTTCTCATACTGGCAATGAACCAAGGGTCAGTAAAGTTTATTAAAGGGTAATGGCTTTGGAAGTTGAGATGAGGGTGGGGACTGGATTGAGTATTAGAAATGTACTTATGCCGTCTCTTTTAATTTGGCGATTATCCCTTTATTTTCGGATGACTTTGAATCAGACTATTGTAGACAATTTCCTTTAACAAACTTGTTGAATCAGCGCTGATGTATCCTTTCGTCTTTGTTTTTCACTAACTTCACTTCTTCCTTTGTACTTGTTCTTTCTTTCTTCCTTTCTTTCTTTCTTTCTTTCTTTCTTTTATAAAGTATCCTCTTATTTCCTCGTGTCTATGCTTTCTCTATATCTTTCGGGATGTCCCCGTGGTGTAATGGCTAATGTGCTGTACTGCGGTCTCGAAGTAAGCGAGTTCGAACTCCAGTAGCAGTATTAAGTTCCCTTTCGGAAAAAAACACCTTTGGGAAAAGGAATGGGACACCCTTATTCACACAGTTATGGATTAAATAGTATCACTGCTGTTATTCTAAAAGGATTGTTTTTGCATTAAATAACCCATGAAAGTTGATATGCTATTAAATAAAGAAACCTACCCAATAAAAGACGGAGGAGTCCGGTGATATAGTGATATCGTCCTGCATCGCAGTCTGGAAGTAAATGAGTTCGAACTCCAGTCGTTCTATTTCGTTCACTTCAGGTTAATACCTTTGGGAAAGGCATGACTTGCCTAATCCCTTCTCCATCAGCTATGGGTTAAATAGTGCTGCTACAAGGATGGCTTCGGCATTAAAAATAACCCACGGAAATTTATGTGCCAGTAAACAAAGAAACAAAACCGATATCTTTCCGTCTTTCTTATCCTTCAAATTTTTTTCAATAAACTTTTTTTTCTTTCTTTCTTTCTTTTGTTCATCTGTTCGTTCATTCTTTTTTGTTTTCTTTATCTTTGTCGGTACATTCCATATTTTTTTGTATTGTTTTTTATTCACGCTTTCTTTCATCTTCCTCTTTGTGTTTCTCGCAAACTCTTCTTTCTTTCTTTCTTTCTTTCTTTCTTTCTTTCGTTTGTTCGTTCTTTCTTTTTTTATTTTCTTAAACTTTGTCGGTACATTTCGTTTTTTTTTGTATCGTCTTTTTCTCGCTTTCTTTTACCTTGCTCTTTGTAATTCTCGCAAACACATTTTCTTTCTTTCTTTCTTTCTTTCTTTCTTTCTTTCTTTCGTTCGTTCGTTCTTTCTTTCTTTCTTTCGTTCGTTCGTTCTTTCTTTCTTTCTTTCGTTCGTTCTTTCGTTCGTTCTTTCTTTCTTTCTTTCGTTCGTTCGTTCTTTCTTTCTTTCTTTCGTTCGTTCGTTCTTTCTTTCTTTCTTTCTTTCTTTCTTTCGTTCGTTCTTTCGTTCGTTCTTTCTTTCTTTCTTTCGTTCGTTCGTTCTTTCTTTCTTTCTTTCGTTCGTTCGTTCTTTCTTTCTTTCTTTCTTTCTTTCTTTCGTTCGTTCTTTCGTTCGTTCTTTCTTTCTTTCTTTCGTTCGTTCGTTCTTTCTTTCTTTCTTTCGTTCTTTCTTTCTTTCTTTCTTTCTTTCTTTCTTTCTTTCGTTCGTTCTTTCGTTCGTTCTTTCTTTCTTTCTTTCGTTCGTTCGTTCTTTCTTTCTTTCTTTCGTTCGTTCGTTCTTTCTTTCTTTCTTTCTATCTTTTCTTAATCTTTGTCGGTAAATTCCCTTTTTTGTACCGTTTTTCTTTTACGCTTTCTTTTATCTTCCTCTTTGTCATTTTCGCAGACTCATTTTCTTCCCTTCTTTCTTCCCTTCTTTCTTTCTTTCTTTCTTGTTCGTACATTCCTTTTGTTTCAATCGTTTTTTTTTTCTTTTTCGTTTTTTTCTATCTTTCTCTCTGTCATTTTCGTAAACCTTTCTTTCTGTCTGCCCTTTTTTTCTTTTGATCCATTTTCGTATTTACCTCTTCTATATAAATATATTGGCCCAGCGGTTAGAGTGTTCGCCAATGGCCCGGGAGACCTGGGTTCAATCCCAGGTCGAGTCATACCAAAGACTTTAAAAATGGAACTTGATATCACCTTGCTTAACACTCAGCATTATAAGGTACGGTTCAAGGGTAAAGTGGAGCAATCCAGGGAATGGAGTAGCGCCCTCCCCTACACCTTGGTGTAGTAGCTATCGAAAAGGGAGCCTTCGGGTCACCCTCGACTATGGTCGCTAACTTTACTTACTTACTTTATATAAATATATACATCTATATTTAAGTCTATATTTTTTTCTCTTTTTCAAGAACTGAATCTCATTTTTTCCTGCATAAATTTAAAGACAAAATCAGCTATTTTTCAACTTTTTCGTAACTAATTATAAAAACCAGTTACATAATCAATTCCCATACTTTAACAGTATTTCTATCTTAAGATAATATGCGAGCAATCGTATCGTTTGGTTTGGTTTGGTTTCTTTGTTTAATGGCCTATCAAACTTTGTAGGTTATTTAATGCCAAATCCATTATCCTAGAAGAACAGTTATGGTCCTATTTAACCCATAGCTGGGAGGATAAGGGGGTTCATACCTTTCCCAAGGCTATTTTGCTAAGCAATTGTATGTTTTTAACAAATTACTTTTATTTAATTATATGATAAAGAGAATCAAATCAAGGCAAAAAATGTAGCCAGGGCGTAGGTTGGCAACAAAAAGATCTACGATATGGTCTCACAAAATTGGATAAGAGATAGACAGTTAAAACATAGACAAGATATTAAAAAAGGTCATTAAATTCATCATGAAAGCAATGAAAAATTTACCTGAGGAGAAACAAGTTTTGCTTCGGTGAAAATCCAGAGACATTTCTTCCAGAAGGTTGAGCTTTGACTTTACTGTTGATGATAGAATATACAGCCAGAGTATAAGAATTAATTTTGACTTAGAAAAAGTGCTATGCTAATAATTAGAAGCAATAAGAGACATATAATGGAAACAATAGAACCGCCAAATTAAGAAGGATTCAGAACCCACGGAGAAAAGGAAAATTATAAATAATTTGAGAATATTGGAAACGGACACCACCAAATAGGTGGAGATAAAATAAAAAATAAAAGGGTATCTCAGAGGAGCAAACATTTTCCTCAAAACCATACTCTGCATCAGGGATCTCATCAAAGGGATTAAAACTTGAGCTGTGCCCCGTTGTAAGTTACACGGAACCATTCTAGAAATGAAAAAGGAAAGAAGTTCAACAAGTTGACATGCGGACAAGAAGGCTAATAAAAATTCGAAAGTCTTTAAACTAGAGAGATGATATCGACAGGCTATATGTGTTGAGAAAAGAAGGAGGAAGAGAGCTTGATGAATTGGATATATCAACATGAGTATTAGAGGACTGCATAAAAAAGAGCTTAGCTAGACTAGTTACCATGATCATCATCATCATGTCGTGCTTCTAGCACGGATATCCCTGACCCTCTCTCGCCACTTCTCCCAATCATTCATCGCTTCTGGTAGGTCTTCAGGGCTACATCCCGTATCCTCACATAGCTGCTGTAAGTATGTTAGAGCTGGTCGTCCTGCTTTTGCTTGGCAATATGCGGGGGTCCATTGGAGTACATCACTGAAGAGTTCGTCCTTGCTTCTCCAGCAGTGTCCTGCGTGTCTGGTTCGTCTAACTTGTATAGATTTCGTGATGGTAGGCAGGTGGCCGTACAGTTGGTGCCTTTTGGGGTGTTGCCGCCTGGACTTGTTCAATATTGCTCGCTTGTTCTTGTGTAATTGCCGTCTAGCTTCTTCTTCAGCCGTTTAGTTAGCGTCCAAGTAGTGCATCCATATAGCAGTTTCGATACGACCGCTGCCTGGAAGAAACTGCGTTTCATTTTATCGGTCAGGTCTAATTTCCATATGATCGAGAGCCTATTGATAGCTGTCCATGCTTTCGTTAACCTCGTGTCGTTGTCCTTTTCGGTTGATGAGACTCTGCTTCCTTGGTAGGTGAATTTGTCTACTAGTTTCAGAGAGGTTCCGTCTAGTGTGGAAATGACACCTGTTTGGTTATAACACATATATTCAGTTTTATGTGCATTGACAGACAACGTTAAGAACAACAGAATAACAGCTACTGGGGAAAAAGGAAAAGGAAGAAAAACTACTGTAAGGGTATTCCAAGCAACAATTTAAAGATAAGATAAGAGAAACTTTAAGAGAGAAACTGAATCTCTTCTACTAGCACCACAAATCAATACCATAAGGACTATGTTTAAGCAAAAATAGATAAGACGCAACAGAATAGAAAGTGTAGGATACTCAACCATTGCGCTACGGTGAGCTGCTAATTATTTTGGGGGAATCCTACACAAAGAGGTTAAAGAAAAAAATTTTTTTCAAAATTTGGGAAGAATCCTCAAAATTGATTAAACTTGCTTTTTTTAAGTTTTTGTTATTTTTTCTTCATGATACGCTAAACATGTCGACTGGTAAATCGTGAATAATATATTCAAGAAAAGTCCTCGAAACCAGATCCCAACAAAAGATTGAACACAAAACAAAAGATTGAACACAAAACAAAAGATTGAACACAAAAATATCACAGATTCCAGCACAAGAACAACAGTGATCACCTGAAAGCAATGAAAAAATATAGAGTTAAATAATAAAAAAGACTGAAAGAATTGCTACATTACCATCCGTAAGTATTCAGTTCAGGTCTTGGAAAAGAAGGCAAGGAAGGAAACTAAAACAGTAAATGAATTATTTAAAAAAAATCTCAACGGAAAGCATCACCAAAATAAAGAATCTAATTCTCAGGGTGTTTCAAAATTTAATGCCTTTTTCTTTAAGTTTGGTTTGGTTTGGTTTAGTTTTAAAAACAGTTTGCTTTCAAACAATTCAGTTTAGCATAAATACACAGATTAAATGTAAAAAACATTTTTATTTCAAACAATTCAGTTTACGCCGTTAAAATGTCAAAGCAGTTCTATTTCAAACAAGTCAGTTAGGACAAGTACACTGTTTAAATTTCTAAAAAAACAGCTTTAATTCAAACAATTCAGTTTAGCATAAGAAAACTTTAAATGTCAAAAATAGTTTTATTTCAAACAATTCAGTTTAGCATAAGAAAACTGTTTAAATGTCAAAAACAGTTTTATTTCAAACAATTCAATTTAACATAAGTTCACAGTGTAATTTGACCCATAGATTGGACCCAGAGTTGACCTCAAAGCAATGGCAATAAAGGGATACAACGCAATCCCCAAAACTCCAGCATTACTGGAACCTCACTATCAGATTATTTAGTTGGAGGAGGGGTCTTGTCCATCTGCAGAGAAGCAGTCGGTGTATTCTACTGTTCCAGCCGACTGGGCAAACTTTTTTCTTCAGTACAGGAATACTTACGGCCGAAGAACATGTATCATACATCAAATTAAGCTAGTTGTCAGTGGATCAAATCCCTAATTCTCAACATAGTCACAGTTTATCTCAATATCAATTTCCACTTTCAAATGAAAGCTTGTATCCCTAAGATTTTGAAAAGACAGTGTTGAGGTCTACCGTTAAAGGAGGCGGTTGAATTTTTCGGATCTGATTTGATCAGATTTTTGGGTTTCCACGGGCAGAGATGAATTGAGATCTTAAACACCACAAGATGCTCTAAGCATAGGGCGGGCAGCATAGTATGGTTAGTATAAGCTTTTATCATATTTACCCAACCTCTCCGCTCGGACAGGATATGACACAAGGTCAGTTTTTAAGCAAAGTTTAACAGGTTTGAATTCAGAGTATTCCTTCTCCTTGACTGGTTGCCTCACCAAGGCTGAAGAACCTAGTCTGTCCTGCTATTTACCAATAGCTGGAGGGAGAATAATTGGATTCATACCTTTCCCAAGGGTATAAGGGATATGTGAAATGCAATCAGTCTCGTCCAGGATTTGAACTCGTGTCGCCGTGTCAATTTTCTACGACGGTAACTATTACACCACGGTTTGTATATGCTTTTATGATTTGTGTATCTCTCTCCTCGTATCGTCAAAGACTGAAAGTAAAAAGGAATAAACTCGTTTGTACCATATGTATTTGTTTTACTGTTATTGATATAATTATGGCTATACGACAGAAGCAGGAATATATTCACTCATTTGAAAATGAAATATTGCTATTGAAAGAAACGGTGACTCTGTTGAGAAGTAGGGATGCGATCCACAGAGAACTTGATTCATTTTGATCTATGATATATATTCCTGTGTCAGTAAATATTTATATACTAACGAAAAAAGCCTTACATTTTGATTCATTTTTTTCAAAATTTGAGAAGAATTCTCAAAATTAAATAGGCTGTTTTTTTTTTTTTAGTTTTTATTATTATTATCTTCGTGATACTCTAAATATGTCGACAAGTAAGTCGTGAAAAATATATTCCAGAAAAGAAAGAAATCAAGATGAGTCAGTGATAAAAATCAGTATCCCCTGAAGGAGCTGGAACAGAAATAAAAAAAAATGGTGGGAAATGACGCTAGAAGGACAAATGAAGAACGTGATTCTATAAGCGAAAGGACTAAGGAAGGAAAATTACCTAAAAACAGAGTAATGAAAAGACAAAAAATATGTGTGTTTGTCAGAGAGTGCAATCAGTGCAGTCTAGGCCCACTCCCTGCAAAGGGTTGCCTTATTGCCTTCAGGGTTGATTGATCCGTACCACATGGATGAAGATTCCTGATTCCAATGGTATAAATAAAGTCAAAAATTAGAAGTCAGGAAATGTTTTTGATGATCTTCGGTAAGACAAGAGTTCAAAAGAAAATTAAATTTCTATCGAAAAAAAAACAGTTGGTGCGTATTCATTATTGGACGATAATCTAAAAAGATAATGAAAAAGAAGCAATGAAAGAAAGAAAGAAAGAAAGAAAGAAAGAAAGAGTATTACAAATTTAACAAGGGTAAATGAAAAAAAAAGATGTAGACAGAAGAAGCAAACGAGAAAGAAATAAAATAATTTTACAATTTTAGCAAATATAAACGTAAGTAAAATGACATAGAAGAAAGAAAGAAAGAAAGAAAGAAAGAAATGAATAAAAGAAAGAAAGAAAGAAAGAAAGAAAGAAAGAAATACTATTTCAAATTTAGCAAAAATAGAGTAAATTTAGTAAAAGAAAGAAAGGAAGAAAGAAAGAAAGGAAGAAAGAAAGAAAGGAAGAAAGAAAGAAAGGAAGAAAGAAAGAAAGGAAGAAAGTAAGACTATTTCAAATTTAGTAAGGGTAAAGGAAAGAAAGAAGATATAGACGGAAGAAGCAAATTAGAAAGAAAGAAAGAAAGAAAGAAAGAAAGAAAGAAAGAAGATATAACTTCACTTAGTGGATGTGAAAGAAAGAAAGAAAGAAAGAAAGAAAGAAAGACTTTTATAAATTTAGCTAAGGCAAAAGAAAAAAAGGAGATATAGACGGAAGAAGCAAATTTTAGAAAATGAATGAAAGAAGGAAACAAAAAAGAAGATTCAATGAAAATGATTTTGTTAATGGAAGAAAAGAAGAAAGCAAACCAAATTAATGAAACAGAACGATCGCCCAAGTTTGTGTAAAATCGCAAAAGGAATGAGAGACTGGCAAAACCGTTCGCCTTTCCGCTTTCTACTTTGGCAAGTTTTTGCTGTTTTCTTTATTGGTGTTGCTTTTATTGTTGTTGCTGCTGTTGTGATTGTTTGTTTGTTTGTTTTACAGCAACGATTGCTAATAAAAGCTTGCTTAATTCTAGAACGAGGCAGATAACGTCTCCAATTGATTACAACAAAAAGGAACGAAACACATATTCAACATAATGGAAATGTCGAGACCTTACAAAACAAGACCTGTTATGTGGCCCACGGCCGTCTTGAAAGGACGCCATATTCCCAATATGAACCTCAATCCCCTGCCAACATAATGTCGTCTTTCCGCGTTTTATGCGTCTTCCAGAGAGCAACTTAATCAAATCTGCAAACATATGCCAAGTACGTGCGAAAAGGCAGAATATTTTGTCGACGAGAACAGAAATTTGAACTCAAGGTCGGAAAATAAAGTCTAAAAAGGAATGTTTAATGATGGGCGAGGGAATAAAATGCATTTTATTATTCGAGAAATATCTGGCAAAATTCAAATGCGTTTGTGTGCAAAGGGTTCCGTTTTTGCTTATCAAATTCTTTGCTTTGATTTTATTTGACAGGAAATTATAACCGTGAATGAGAATTCGGGTATCTTTATGGAATAAAGTCCTGCCAAGATTATCCGATACAGTATCAACCGATCCATCTGTAGACATCTCTTTCTCTCTCTTTCTCTGGCCCTATCGATTGGGGTTGCAGAATACACCGACAGTATCTCTGCAGAGGGTTAAGACTTCCTTAACAAGTACCCTGGATATGACACTAAACAATCTGATCGTAAGGCTCCATATTCACTGGAGCCCGGGGGAATGCGGATTACCCCTTTATTGCCATCGCTCTCAGGTCCACTTTGGCCCGGAGTAGTTACACTTGATAGGGTCCTATCTAAGGGTCAAATAGTACAAAACTGAGTACTTATGCTAAACGGAAATGTTTAAAATAGAACTGTTTTAACACTTATACTGTGTGTAAACTCTAAACTATACACATGCTAAACTGAATTATTGGAAAGAGAACTGTTTATAGGTATAAAAATGGATTTGAGATTAAATAACCTAAAAGGGTTGGTATGCCATAAAACCAAACCAAACCAAGCCAAACCAAACTCTCTCTCCCCACCACGTATCACGCATTCACACACAAAACTGCAAACATACACACGCATACACACACACACACACACACACACACATATATATATATATATATATATGTATATATATATATATATATATATTGCCAAACTATTGCCGATTCCTTGGGCAACCTTTACCGTATGTATAGAATGACCCTCCAATATATGTACATTATATATATATATATATACATATATATATATATATTATGTACATATATGGGAGGGTCATTCTATACATATGGTAAAAGTCGCCCAAGGAATCGGCAATAGTTTGGTTTGATTTGGTCTAATGGCATATCAACCATTGTAGGTTATTTAATGTCAAATCCACTTTATACATATATATTAAATATATATGACTTGGTTTGGTTTGATTTGGTTTTATGGCATATCAATCATTGCAGATTATTTAATGCCAAATCCTCTTTATACAATTATATTTGAATATATAGGATTTGTTCTGTTTTGGTTTCATGTTATATCAACCATTTTATGTTATTTAATGCCAAATCTTCTCTATACATATATATTAAATAAATATGATTTGGTTTTGTTTTGTTTCATAGTTTATCAAGTATTCAATACTAAATTTAATACTAAATTCATTTTACTCATATATATCAGATATGATTTCTATATACATTTGGCAGATAACATTTCTAAATGAGCCTAAGGTTTTCTTCTTTTTTTTTTTGCACACAGTTAAATGGTTTCTCTTATTTTTATCAAATACGAATAATTTTGATTACTATAAACCATTTGTTTGCACACAGTTAAATGTTTTCAAGTATTGTTTTTTAACATTAACAATTCAATAAAACATCAGTCATTAATTTACACACAGTTAAATGATTAAACAGTTCTATTTCTAACAGTTAAGTTTAGCATAAGTCAACAAAACGTAAAATTTCCTATGTATTGCAAACAATTTAATCGAACATCAGTCATTTGTTTACTCACAATTAAACGACCAAAAGTCTTATTTCAAGTTATTCAGTTTCGGGTCAGTCATTTAGTTGCACTTAGTTTAAATGTAAATGTACACAGTGTAAATGTCAAACTGTTTTATTTGATCAACAGATAGGACCCGATTAGGTACTACCACTCTGGGATAGAGTGGACCTGGGATCGATGTCTATAGATATGTACTCTGCATTGCCCAAATTTCCAGAATTACTAGAGTATCACTATCAGATTGTTTCGGGTCATATCTTGGATACTCGTTGGGGGAGTCTTAACCCCTCTGCAGAGCAGCTGTCGGTGTATTCTACAGTTCCAGCCGACGGGGCTAGAATCGGCTATAAGAAAATTTGTTTACAGTTGCCCCTTTTTCAAAAAAGTTAATCCCTCCATGTCCAAGAAGTCTTTCAGGGATCTATTTTACTGATTGGAACTTTTTTTTGCAAGGAATTAGTGCTTCTTCCCCACGAACAGACTCTTATTTAAGCTGAGGCTCATATTTGTAAACAAATGTTTAGCCAATTTTTATTCATTTTTGAATTAAACATCTTTCTCTGAAAATTTAACACATTCTTCTGTAAATTTTAAATGGCTTATATTTTTCAACCACAAATAAAACTGATGACAGTCCTCTCTTTAAGCCTGGAGAACTCTGTTCGATTGGCAGCCATTCTGAATATCCTCAAAACAAAAATTTTTATTGTCGAAGTTCTCTTGTATATTGTACGTCAATGTAGTTCACGTGTTAAATTACGCGTCAAGTGAATACAGACTTGACCATGAGGAAGAGAAGATTATGTGCGCATCCGGTTCTACAATCCACAGTGGGTCTAGTCTATTCTCTGGTGTTATTGGCTTCCAGCCCAGGAGTGGCTATGCTATCATGCATATATACTGGTCCGCTCATTGACATATTTTTGTCTGTTAGCCGTACGCCAGCCGACGCGCCGAGCCGGTAAGCGTTTTTTATTAGTTTATCCTGTGCGTTAGGGCAGTAGCTTCTTCCTTTATGAGGATGAAAATATTTTTTTTTAGTTCACATTTACGAAAACACAATTCTGAAAAAAAAACGTTTACTGAAAATCTACCCGATCGTCTGTATTTTTTTAGTATGAAGATATATTCCAGAATTAAAATTAAATCATAAGAAAGGGAGTATAGTTGGCGACCTTAGTCGAGGGTAACCCGATGGCTCCCTTTCAATAACTATTACACCGAGGTGTAGGGGAGGGTACTTCTCATTTCTCTGGATAGCTCCACTTTACCTTGATCTTTACCTCATAATCCTGAGTGTTAAGGTAGGCAGCATCAAGTACCATTTTTGTGCTTTGAGTAAAACTCAACAGGGGATCGAACCCTGGTCTCTGGGACCACTGGCAAGAACTCTACTCATTAGGTCAATGGCCCGGTAAACAGTAAAGATTTTAAATTCTCACCATAAATTTTCAAGTGGATTTAGGGGTAATATATATGTTGTATAGCTACAATACAACTACACGTGTACGTTAACAGATATACACTTATATGCAGAAACATCATTAACCGGTAATGACGACTTCAATAACGAACGAATACACTTCTTTATAAAAATATAATCTCTCACACTTTATTCTCGAAAGGGTGAAGTTTGTTGTGTGTGAAAGATAAGCTGGAAACAAGGACATTGACCCAAGTTCTTCTCGCAACCATAGCAATACTTCTTCCTCATCTTGGCTGGGGTTGCTTAACCGTGGGTCTCTGCGGGCCCAAAGCCCTCTGTCTGCCTCTGGCTCTCACTTCCGCATCTTGTCGCTAACTGACTCGAACTGTCTGGGCACCTAGTTATATTATTGTCTAACGTACACCTGCTTCTGCTGTACTTCCGCTTATTTACACAGGTGCATCTCTTGACTGACAGCTCGGTCGAGGGTCAATATATAACATATATTCATATATTCAAATGAACTTCATGGCTATTAAATATAGATTGATCCATAATTAAGATCTGGAATGAGGTTAATTAAATGGTAAGCTTCTTTGTTTAATGGTATATTAAGTCTCGTCGCTTATTTGATGCCAATCACATCCTTATAGAAAAACTGCACAGGAACTATTTAGCACAGAGCTAGGGGTATAAGGAGTTTCATAACCTTTCAGAGGTTATTTGTTCGAAAATAAACGTAATAATATCACTAGAGGTCGAACTTCTTTACAAAGGTGTCACAGTTTAGAAACAAATGGACTTCCGAATGAAATGGAAAACAATAATAAACAAGAAATATATATATATATATATATATATATATATATATATATGTATATATATATTTTAATGCAAATTTCATTAAACATAATAGACGTGATCTCGTGAAGAGACAAATTGTAGTAGATCCTCCCCTGATGATGGCCCAAAGTCGGGCAGAAAGTACTAGGGATACATGCAACTATGGACAATACATAAATCAATTCCCCCAGAATACAATAAAAGTAATACGGGAATTCGAGCGGATCCAAAAGAAAATATGTAGACATAAAATGTCTATTATGTTTAATGAAATTTGCATTAACGAAGAAATGCTGCCTAAATATATATATATATATATATATATATATATATATATATATATATATATATATATATATATATATATATATATATATATTGTTATAGGTCCAGATAGAGAAAGAAATATTTTAAGATGAGTAGATCCACGAAGAGATTTGAATTTTTTAGGATTTATTTATCTATTTCGTTCTTACATACGTGTCTGTTTCTAGCTTGTTGCTTTCATCAGGGAATACATATGGCACAAAGCCTTTTTACGAGAGGAACAAGCTGGAAAAATTCATGTGTAAGAACGAAATAAATAAATAAATCCTAAAAATACAAATCTCTTTGTGGACCTACTGAGATAGATAGATAGATGTGCTTATATATTCATGCATATATATATAGTAAAGTTTGCGACCCGAAGGCTCTCTTTTAATTAGCTACTACACCAAGGTGTACGGAGGGAGTGACCCCTTTTCCTAGATTTCTCCGCTTCATACTGATACGTACCTTATAATGCTGAGTGTTAAGCAAGTTGGCATCAAGTACTATTTTTTGAATCTTTGGTATATAAAGTAGAACACATGTTACATAATTGCAGAAGGTTTTTTTTATATTATCATTTTTCGTAGGTTATATATTATCTTTCACTTTAGTTAGGCTTAGAACTTACTGCATGGGTAGGTGCACACATTGAGTGCGGGTGTTCACACTCGCATGCGGTGTTCACACAGATGTCATAATAAAAACCCCAGATAGGAAATTGACTGGGGATGTGAATGACGTCATGTCAGGTAGCGATGGGCTGGGGTTCTTGGTGATTTTGAACAAAAGCAGTTAGTTGAGATTTGAGGCTGGACGAAGCGAGTTGATTTTTGAATCATGACGAGGCCAGTCTAGTTGTGTGCTATGGGATGCGCCGCGGGTTGTTGTGTCAGATGGAACAGTCAGCATAGTAAAAAATGTGTCTCTCTCTCCTCGTGTCGAAAACCTAATAGTCAAGAAGGTAATAAAAGTTTCGTATCTGAACTACCGAAAGTTGTCAGTATTTTGGGATTCCCTATGTATATTTCACATATTCAAATCTTGGTCCTATTTTGGTGGTTATGCTACTCTCAGTTTCGCCAATAAAATTGTTCACTCTTATTTGAACTTATTTAACGAATCTTGTGTGTGTGTGTATATATATATACACGAGTTTGTGTATGTGTGTGTGTGTGTGTGTGTGTGTGTGTGTTTGTCAGCTGTTTCTCACTCTCTCTCTCTCTCTCTCCCTCGCTCTCTTTCCCTCTCTCTCTTTTACGTATATATATATATATATATATACACAACACACACACACACACACACACAGACATATATATATATATATGGGGGGTTCTTTGTATCGGTCTTTCTCTCTCTCTCTGTCTCTCTCGCTATCTCCCTGTCTGTCTCTCTCTCTCAGGGTTTCCCCATGGCGAAAAGTAAAAAGACCTGCACTGCAACCTCGAAGGAAGCGAGTTCGAATTCCACCCATGTTATTACGTTCACTTTCAGGCTAATACACAGAAGAAAGACCGGAAAGACTTTTTGATACACTAGCAATAGTTTTAATAGTATCACTACTGTTTTTTTTTTTCTCAACAAGATGGCTTTGGCATTAAATAACCCACAAATGCTGAAATTAAACAAAAGAAATAACACCCTCTCTCGCTCTCTCTTTCTTTCTCTTTCTAAGCACATGGATATGTAGCTTTTTAAATAGCTGAGTTAAAATATAATCACATTTTCAAAACTTGACAACGAAAACGGCGCTGTTTAGCATCCATCTTGTAGCCTTTCTGCTGTTTTCATTCATCTTGTAGAACGAAAAATAAATAAAGATACGAAGCTCAGTCGTTTAGAGATGTAGAATACACCGAATGGAACACTGCAAGTGGTAAGACTCCCCCAAAGAGTGTCTTGATTTTGACTTTAAACAATCTAATGATAAGGATCCAGTAATGCTGGAACTTTGGGGAATGCGAATCCTTTATTGCTATCACTCCCAGGTCCACTCTTGCCCGGTAGGTGGCATCAAATAGGGTCCTATCAATAGATCAAATAGAACTGTTTGACATTTAAACTGAGTACAAACAAAGGAAGAATGCTAAAGTAAATTGTTAGAAATAGAAATTTAACGGTGTGTATATACAAAATGCATTCACAAACATCAAGCCATCTTTCCTCTGAGTCTTAAAACGCAATTCTATCACTTCAGAAAGGTTAAACCAGACAACAAAAGCAGAAATCGATTGATCTTATCCTACAGGGCAAGTGAAAGAACAAGTTTTTGGGAACGTCTTCGTAGGGGCTTTTTCGGACTCTTTCCGGCAGAATCTCCCATCGCATCCACATTGTCAGGACATCTAGCAATCAACTTCCTGTCAGATCTGGGATTTTCTGCTTTCTTGTTGATGCTGTTTACTGACCTTGTGGCTTGAAATTTGAGTACCTAACGATAAATTTGGCTTTTCTTGGGATGATCGTTAAAGTAAACTTCCTACGAAAATTTGCTTGCAAAGTTTTGTATGATTTTGTCTCCAAATAAGTAGTGATGCAAAATATTTTTTTTATTTTGTCCAAGCCATTGTGATCAAGGATTGATAATTCTTATAGTATGCTATTTTCAAATCTGAAACAAAAAAGGATACAACATTGATAGAAGTAAAGTTATCAGCAGTCACACGGGTTCAATATATATTGAGACAACCTGTATGTACAATATATATGTCGAAACAGGATTTGATATTAAATAACAAACAATATTTGATATGCCTTAAAACCGAACCCAACAAAACAAAACAAAGAATCAAATGACATCACAGGCAAGTCTTTCGAATTAATAAAGACTATGAAAGATATTAGACTTGGAATCAATATTGTTCGAAAAAGTTGAATTGAACAGTGCGGACAAAAACTACTGTACGATCGACAGCGAAAATATGAAAGCGCTGATCAATGCCAAATGAAAGCATAAGATTTTAAAAGCTGCCGGCCATGGAGATCAACGAAATGAGTGCAGGGCTGTAAATATAACGCAAAAACTTGAGAATGCAATAGAAACATACACGTATGTAAGAACGAAACAAATAAATAATTTTTAAACAATACAAATCCCTTGGTGGACCTATTCCTTTTAACATCTCTCTCTCTCTCTCTCTCTATATATATATATATATATCATGATCATGATGTCGTGCTGGTAGCACGGATATCCCTGACCCTCTCTCGCCACTCCTCCCTATTGTTCAACGCCCCGGGCATGTCTTCAGGACAACATCCCGTATCCTCACATAGCTGCTGAATGTATGTTCGTGCTGGTCGTCCTGCTTTTGCACGGCCATGTGTGGGGGTCCATAAGAGTACATCACTTATGAGTTTGTTCCTGCTTCTCCAGCAGTGTCCTGCATGTCTGGTTCGTCTAACTTGAATAGTTTTCGTGATAGGAGGCAAGTGGCCGTACAGTTGGTGTCTTGTGGTGTGTTGCCGCCAGGACTTGTTCAAGATTGCTCGCAGCATTCTTGTGTAATTGCCGTCTAGCTTCCTCTCCGGCCGTTTTGATAGAGTCCATGTAGTGCACCCATATAGTAGTATCGATGTGACCGCTGCCTGGAAGAAACTGCGTTTCATTTTATCGGTAAGGTCTGATTTCCATATAATCGATAGCTTATTGATAGCTGTCCATGCTTTCGTAAACCTCGTGTCGATGTCCTTTTCGGTTAATGCGACGCTGCTTCTTAGGTAAGTGAATCTGTCTACTAGTTTAAGAGGGGTTCCGTCTATAGTGGAGATGTCCCCCGTTTGATTATAGCACATATATTCCGTTTTGTGTGCATTAACATAGAGGCCTATGCCTGCGGCTGCTCGTTCCAAACTATGCAGTAGTGTTTCGGCTTGGTCGGGTGTATTTGCCAGTATCGCTATGTCATCGGCGTAGTCGGCGTCGGTAATTGTTTTTGCGGGGTATCTTCTGCTTCTTTTCTTTGTCAGCTCGAAGCCATTCTCTCTGATTTTGTCAATCGATGTTCTAAGTACGTAGTCTAGACAAATGATAAAGAGGTACGGAGTCAGCGCGTCCCCTTGTAGTACTCCTGCTACAATGTCGAAGTATTATATGTCTCCATCTGGTGATCGTACTTTTACTTTGGTGTTTCTATAGAGAATCGTTATTGCTGCTACGATTTCTTTAGGTATGCCGTACGCTAGTACGATTTATTCCATCTTTCCTCTGTGAATGGAATCGAAGACCTTGGTAAAGTCGACCAATTGTAATGTAGCTTGTAGGTTTTTTGTCCGTACACCTTCAAGGATTCTACGGATGGTTAATATTTGTGAGGTTGTGGATCTATGTGTGTGTGTGTGTGTTGAATAAAAATGTTTTAGAATTAGTAAAGCACGATTCAACAAAATTAGAAAAATTTTATTCATTTTAAAATTAAATGAAGAGTTAACTGAAAAATATAAGCGACAAAGTGACATTTTTTGAAGAGAAAACTTGATTCGTTTGGTTCTTTGTTTAATGGCATATCAACCTTGGTAGGTTATTTAATGCCAAAGCAATTCTCCTAGAAAACCCGTCGTAGTACTATTTAACCCATAGCTGGGAGGAGAAGGGGGTTCATGCCTTTCCCAAGGGTATTTGCCCAAAAGTGAACGTAATGGAGTACGAATGCGCTTACTACGATTTCGCTGCCCATCGCTTTACCCATTACGCCACGAGGACACGCCAAGTTGATTCGTGTTCATACTTTAATATATACCTCAATATTTGGATCAAATAAAGAAAAGTTAATATATTTAACAAGCAGTTTGTTTTCTTTTAAACGATACAATATATTTTGTGTGTTTAAAATATTTCCCGATGAGTATGTCTCTATGTAAAGGGAAATTCGTGTTAAAGACACAAATGTGTTTGTGCATATTAGACTGTAGCTATAAGAAGGAAGAATTATTATATTACTTGAAATATTTCTTGCGTAGAAATGTTAGCAAAGGGATCATATTTTGCTTGTCAAATTAATTAAGCAATGTTGAACCTAAATTTTATTCGAGGAACTGAACGATAGAAAGTAACTAAAATTCATTCAATATAACTTAAAGATGAAACTAAGTCATAAAAAAAGACGAAAATTGAAGTCAAGCTTATTTTATCGTTTATTTATAAGATTTAGGTTGGCTCGAAAAGAGGTCAATAGTAGATTCGTTTAATAAGGATATTAATTGGTTTTAAATTCTATTCTTGACAAGAATCTTTTCCTTCTAATAAGGGAAAAGATTCTTATAATTAATCAGGGCTTGGGTACCACAAATTTAACTGGACAAAATATATTCATCGTCAGCGAATATCAAAGACGATGCAAAGTGGAGTCAGCAGTCTGTTCGAAGACGCTGATTGGTTAAAAAAAGATACAAAACTACAGAATGAAATTTTATGGTTTCTGGTCGTCTTTTTTTTTTTTTTTTTTTGCACAGGACATGTCACTTTGGCTGAAAATTATAATCAATTAACTTCTCATGATTTGGTCCGCAAATGAATTTGAATGTGGTATTTTAGGGATTTACCCCATATTTCATATAAGTATATTTCATAATTCATATATATATATATATATATGTATATATATTTATATATCAGCATAGCGTGCAACTAGCACGAATTTTCCAGACCCTCTCCAGCGACTCGCTCCAATCTCGGTAGTTCTTCGAGACTACATCCTTTATCAGTACAAAGCTGTTGGCCTTTCCTCTCCAGTTGTTGGGTTGCATTCGGTAGGCCGTCTTTCCTCTGGGCGGTTCTGCCGGGTGTGCCTCTGCACTGGAGAGTTCCTCCGGCTTCAGGGGGCCATCCCCTGGCTTTTACCCCATTCGGGGGTGTAAGTTTATTGCATGGCGCCTGAGGCACCTCTAAAAAGGGGAATGATGACAGGGCCGAAGGTATTTTTGACCTCGCCGTGTGGGCTTCGGTGCTGTGACCGGACCCACCTTAAAAATGGCCGAGTTCCACATTCGTGCTTGGTGGGTCGTATGATAAATAACAGAGCATTTCCCGTCAAGCTTTCTCTCCATATGCCTAGTAAGCGTCCGTGGGGTGCATCCATACAGCAGTATTGACACGACCGCTGCTTGGAAAAAATTTGCTTTATTTTATATGAGATTTTTAATGAGAGGTCTGACTTCCATATGACATATTTTATTGAGAGCTGTCCATGTCTTCGCTAAACACGTGCTGATATATATATATATATATATATATATATATATATATATATATATATATATATATATATGTATCATGTCGTGCCGCACGCACAGATATCCCTGATCCTCTCTCGCCACTTCGCCCTATCGTTCATCGACTCTGGTAGGTCACAGGGCCACATCCCGTATCTTCACATAGCTGCTGAATGTATGTTCGAGCTGGCCGTCCTGCTTTTGCCTGGCCATATGTGGGGGTCCATAGGAGTACATCACTTATGAGCTCGTCTCTACTTCTCCAGCTGTGTCCTGCATGTCTTGTTCCTCTAACTTGGATAGTTTTCGGGATGGGAGGCAGGTGGCTGTATAGTTGGTGCTTTGTGGGGTGTTGCCGCCAGGACTTGTTCAGGATTGCACGCAGCATTCTTGTGTAATTGCCGTCTAGCTTCTTCTCCAGCCGTTTAGTTAACGTCCAAGTCGTGCATCCATACAGCAGTATCGATACGACCGCTGCCTGGAAGAAACTGCGTTTCAATTTATCGGTCAGATCTCATTTCTACATCATCGATAACCTATCGTTAGCTGTCCATACCTTCGTTAGCCGCGTGTCGATGTCCTTTTCGGTTGATGAGACGCTGCTTCCTAGCTAGGTGAATTTGTCTACTAGGTTCAGAGGGGTTCTGTGTAGTGTGGTGATGTCGCCTGTTTGATTATAGCACATGTATTGAGTTTTGTGTTCATTGACATGGAGGCCAATGCCTGCGGCGGCTCGTTCCAAACTATGCAGTAGTGTTTCGGCTTGGTTTGGTGTATTTGCCAGTATCGCTATGTCATCGGCGTAGTCGGCGTCGGTAATTGTTTTTGCGGGGTGCCTTCTGCATCTTTTCTTTGTCAGATATATATATATATATATATATATATATATATATATATATATTCATATTTTCCAACCCCTCCGCTCGGGCAGGATATGACACAAGGTCAATTTTTAACGGGAGTTTTACAGGTTTGAATTCAGAGTTTTCCTTCTCCTAGACTAGTTGCCTCACCAAGTTTGAAGAACCCAGTCTGTTCTACTATTTACTCATAGCTGGAGGGAGAATAATTGGAGTCATTCCTTTCCCAAGGGTATTAGTGATAATAGTAAGATGATAATTTGCTTTGTTAAAATCATTGCCATATAGTCTCACACATAAAAAAATCTCATAGCTAATACAAACAATTACTGCAACATCTTAACACAATATATTCACTATATTCCTTACGTACATACAATCATGGATTACAATGATATATATGCAATATATCATTCACACATTATAACTAATACAAAATATTATTGCAATCTAAAACAAAACACATCCCAGCATAAAATACTAATATTGCATAATACTAATATTAGTGCTATGTGAAATGCAATCAGCCTCGTCTAGGATTTGAACTCATCACCGTGTCCATTTCCTACGACGATAACCATTACACCACGAGGAGGTCTTATTGGGTTCAACCTGAAGATCTCTTGTCTATTTAAATTTTCAATGTATCTGTTTTACAAGCCATAAAAACCATCTTACAACTAATCATTTGTTCTTGATTACAGTTCGAATCAATCTTATCACTTTATCGATCATGAACATTTTTTTAATTCATTAAATTTTAAAGGTTTGTTTCTTTTTCATGCCTTAAAATTTGGATTTAAATTTGCTGACTGTGTTCGTAACAATGTTCGTCGAAAAAAATGACCTGACTGCTTTAGTCGGACCCATGAAAATCACTTCTAAAATATCAAATTAATACTAATATCATTAGTCTGACGAATCGTAAATGCTCTTAGTACGACAAAAATCTCCATTTCTGGAAGGTACTGACTACTTCTTCGTTAACACTACTCCTAGGTCCACTTTGATTTGGGGTAGTAGTACGCAGTTACGTTTCATCTGTGGGTCAAAGGTCTTTAAAACC
>OY757941.1:38682501-38735001 GCA_963585895.1 Sepioteuthis lessoniana
ACCATACAGCTGTGTACAATGAGGTGAATTTGCCTGATATATATATATATATATATATATATATTAATGTGAATATACATTTTTATACACTTATATATTCAAATGCATATATATATATATATATATATATATACGTGTGTGTGTGTGTATTAAAACAGTGTTGGTTGTCACTATCTCACTTAGTGAGTTTGTGCCAGACCAAGTACTCAATATCTGTGATAGAGCTATTATATAATAATTATAATAATGATATGTAGATTTACAATAGTTATATATATATATATATATATATATATGGCAGGAAAGCTTGTATGCAGCCATTGAATTCTCCGTTGCATAAAACAAAGAATATATAACAACAAACCTACCTTCACCAACAGAAATTACTCAACAAACACTTCTTTATCCACAAACATCTGGTACCTAAAAATATGAACATCTCACACATCCTCACCTGGGAATTACTAAAACTAGCACCTGCCCACAGCAGAACATAAGATAATGCCCTCTTGTCTTCTACGAAAAACTATCAATTATGACTCACCAATCATAAAATAATCTGCTAAACAAAAAATCCGAAATTCTAAATGCTGACATGAGAACAAACATCTACTCACACATTTCAATCCATACACATAACCCATCAACCTTACCTATACTACCTCCACCATTAGAAATCCCCACCCACAAATAACCCCACAACACACCCGACGCACAGTCCGTACAACTTTCTTCCATGAAACAACACACCCAATGCACCGTAAGTACCATCTTTCTCCTTTAAATCTTTATATCCATCTCCATGCACTCCAACAACCTGTTGACATTATGTTAGCTATGTTTTTTATGATAGATAGAAATACGACTCCACATAGTTTATTTAACATATTGTTGTATTTTGACCTTTGGCCCAGCCAAACATGCTATTTCAAAGTGATGCACCGGAAGGAAATGACACATTCCAATGGCCAGTAATCGAAAGAGATCGCCTGGGCGCATTTGACTGATGAAATGGGAGAAGGTAAAATTCCCATGGTACACTCATAGACTGATGCACCGGAAGAGAGTGACCTGTGAACTGCATGACAGTTATTTCCGCTTGATGACGATCAAAAATGCCATTCCAAAGATTGAGTGGGCGATTGAGTGGGCGTTGAACTATTATATAACTCAGTCAAGACAGGAAGTAAGACAGTTGGAGTTTAGACGAGTTAGAAGACAAGATTTGGAAGAGCAAGCCAGCACTCAGCAGAAATCTGGGCCCCTGAGCCTCCGGTTGAGCAGCCCTGGAGAACAAGAAAGACACAACGCTGGCGGGCATTAGAGTGGGGGTCAACATATTGCAATCTTTGTTCAGTCTCCAACTCCCTTGAGTAACCCTTTTCGAACCCTTACAATAAAATGAGAGGTACATATTTTTCTAAAGAGGCCTTTGCTCGTCCTTTATCATTGTGTCGTTGTGGTTGTGTATGCATCTGCATATGACAACAAAACAATATCCCTCATGCACACACCATATATTGCAATTACGTATATGTAATATATCCTTAACACAACATAGACAGCTATTGAAAATTATAATTGCAATCCACCTATTACCCTACGTATCAGATCTATCATGCTTACACGTTAAATCAAAAATTATTTTCCTTAATTATGCAATGATGATAATTTGCTTTGTTAAAATCATCGCCATATGGTCTCACACATAAAAAAATCTCATAGCTAATACAAACAATTACTGCAACATCTTTACACAATATATTCACTATATTCCTTACGTACATACAATCATGGATTACAGTGATGTATACGTAATACATCATTAACATATTATAACTAATACAAAATACTATTGCAATCTAACACAAAACATATTCCAGCATAAAATACTAATATTGTATAATACTCCATAGTATATTACAATATTACATGTCTCCTCACCACCATATTTGTTGCATTCTGATCCACCGTACTCCTTCGTCTATTATGCTTACAAATCAAAACTTTATTTTCTTCGTAATACAAGGATGATGATAATTTGACCTTTAGTTAAAATCATCATCACACACACACACACACGCACACACACACACACACACTCGAATACACAAAATAAAATCGGTTAAACTGTCGTGACTTAGGCTACACATCGCGACTCATATATCCAGGAGACACCGGGGAATTTGCCGCGCAGCGCATATACGAGGTACATTCAATAAGTTTTCAGACTTTTTTTGTACAGGCATTTAAAATTGTCGTAGACTCTTGAAAATTCACTATGTTATTGCTATACATTTTTTATGCAATTTTTTTATGATTTCAGGTTGAAAGAAACAGCTATTGCAGCAATTGGTATACATCCTACTAAAGACTGATTGTCACAACTGGTGAATTTCAAAAATGCAATCTGGACGTGAGGACACTTTAGAAGAACGATATGCAATAAAATTCTGTTTTAAAGTTGGAGCAAATGCCAGAGAAACGTATGGAATGCTTCAGACTGCTTTTGGAGCTTCTTGCATGAATCGAGCATCAGTTTTTGAGTAACATAAGAGATTCAAGGAAGGCAGGGAGTCTGTGAGGGAGGAGTAAGGAAGTCAAAACACCAGAGTTGATAGGCCAAAGGGTTAGGGTTAAGGTTAGGGTTACTATGTTGAAATATTAAGGGAGTTCAGGAAGAAATTCCGTCGGAAGAGGCCAGCACTCTTCAAATCGGGTCAGTTGCATTTTCACCAGGACAATGTACCAGTCCATAACTCCATCCTTGTCACAGACTACTTGACCAAGATGGGCATCAAGACAGTTCCTCACCCTCCCTATAATCCAGACCTTGCTCCCTGGAACTTTTGGTTATTCACTAAGCTCAAAGAAAAACTTAGAGGCAGTCGTTATGAGACAATTGAGGAGATGAAAGAGGCTGTGACGAAAATCATTGACACGTTCACACAAATGGACTTCCATGCGGCCTTCCAGAAGTTGTTGGAACGGTAAAACAAGTGCATTGCAGTCGGAGAGGGTTACTTAGAAGGGGACCTGAGTTTCATGTGTGTACTATCAATAAAAGTGCCCATACGAAAAAAGTCTTGAAACTTATTGAGGACACCTCGTACCTTCATACACACACATATAAAATATCACTTATATGTCTGCACACAATAATACGCAAATATAATTCACACAAACACACACAGACACACATAAAGAGGTGTACACAATCCTAACGAACTTTTGATGGTATCTTTCGATTTTTTCGATTTCTCCAATAACTTGCTTACTCTGGCTCATGATTTATAAGATGGTATGAAACCTGAGGTCGCAGACAAGCTTTTTCCTATTAAAGATATATTTAAAAAAAACTAATATATATTTACTTATTAGAGTTTTTTCTTACAACACGTTAGCTGATGATCTTTCTCTGGAGTTGGAGTGACAGCAAGTCTCCTCAAGTCTCCAGCACTCTTCTCAGTATTCTGGCCGTTCTCAATAATGCTGTAGTTTGGATGGTCTCCACTCGTCCGCCAACTTCCAAGTCCTCCAGTCCCTTTAGCAGTTCTTTAGTTACTGTTTCAAAAGCACCAATCTCCATTGGTATAATTGTCACCTTCATGTTCCATAGTTCTTTTTCCATTCCCTAGCAAGGCCGAGGTACTTAATCTTCTTCTTACATTTTTTCAGTTTTATTCTGTGGTCAGCTGGAACAGCCAAGTCGACAGTTTTGCAAGTTCTCTTTTTTTGTTGATTATTATTAGGTTTGGTCTACTGGCCGAGATTAGGTGATCCGTCTATATGTCAAAGTACCAAAAGACTTTATGTGTGTCATTTCCTTGGACAGATGCTGGGTTGTGCATATACCATTTGCTCGTATAGTCAAATTTAAATTTCTTGCACATTTCCCTGTGGATCCCCTAGCCGACCCAGTCGTGTCTTGTCTTATACGACTTCAATGCTAATTATTATTATTATTATTATTATTATTATTATTATTATTATTATTATTTATTTCAACTTCATCAAAGCCGGAATCTACAATCATCATCATCATCATCAATGCCTAAAACCTTACATCATCATCATCATCATCAAAGCCTTTAACCTGCAATCATCATCAATATCACAAATGTCTATACCCTACAATCATCATCATCATCATCATAATCATCGTCAATGCCTAAGATGTACAATCAACATCATCATCAATGCTTAAAACCTAACATCATCATCATCACCATCATCAATGCCTTTAACATGCAATCATCATCAATATCACAAATGCCTATACCCTACAATCATCATCATCAATGCCAAAGTTGTACGATCATCATCATCATCAATGCTTAAATCCTAACACCATCATCATCATCATCAATGCCTAAATTGTACGATCATCATCATCATCATCATCATCAATGATTAAAACCTACAATCATCATCATAATCATCAATACCTAGAACCTAGAAGCACTTTCAGTCGCAATTCAACATCACTCAGTTGACTCAGAGTTCTTTTTGACGCTAAGATAGACCTTAAGTTCAAAAGGCTTAGAAGGCACGTTTTTTTTTTCATTCCAGCATTTGGATATAAGTTAGGTCATGAATATGGTTCAGTTTGGTTTGGTTAGGTTTTATGGCATATCAACAATTCTAGAATATTTAATGCCAAATCCATTTTATATTCATGACCAGTTCTATTTCTAACAATTTAGTTTAACATAAGTACAGTTTTTATTTACACACTGCAAAATGTTAAAACAGTTCAATTTTAAACAATTCAGTTTTGCGTAAGTACATGTAAAAAAAAATTCAATATCAAACAATTCCGTCTCGGACAAGTACGCAGTTTAAGTGTAAAATCAGTTCTGTTTCAAACTATTCAGTTTAGTCAAGAAAGTTCTGTGCTCCCAAGTATTGCTATCTGTCGCTATCAATTCAATTAAACATCAATCATTTTTTATACACAGTTAAATGTAAAAACAGTTCTACTTCAAACAACTCTGTTTAGCATAATTACACAGTTTAGTTCTATTTGACCCATAGATAGGATTCTGTCAGGTGCTACTACCCAAGACCAAAGTGGACCTGGGAACGATGGCAATGAAGTGGCACTCCGCATTTCCCAAAGCTCCAATATTACTGAAGCCTTAAGATCAAATTGCTTTATATCATATCAAGGACATTCTTTGGGGAAGTATAACCCCTCTGCAGAAATTCAGTCGGTTTATTCTGCAACTTCAGCTGATTAGTCCAACGGAACATCGTTGGGGGTGTATTTTACAGCCCCAATCGATTGGGCGACGTGATTTTAGATGTCATCAACAAACCGAGCCTAACCTTTTGCAGATGATAATATCGACGTGAAACTGTTAGTCACCAAAAATCATGGATTATATATATATATATATATATATATATATATATATATATATATATATATATATACAAGGATTATTGAATAAGTTTCCAGACTTTCTTCGTAGAGGCAGTTTTATTGATAGTACACACATGAAATTCTAGCCCCTTCGAAGTAATCTTGTGTGAGCGTTTCAATGACCTTCGTCACAGCCTCTTTCATTTCCTCAATTGTCTCATAACGGCATCCTATGAGCTTAGTGTATAACCAAAAGTCATAGGGAGCAAGGTCTCGACTCTAGGGAGGGTGAGGAGCTCTCTTGATGCCCATCTTGGTCAAGTAGTCTGTGACAAGGATGGAGTTGAGGGCTGGTGCATTGTCCTGGCGGAAATACCACTGGCCCGATTTGAAGAGTGCTGGCCTCTTCCTACGAAATCACTTCCTGAACTCCCTTAAAATCTCAACATAGTAACCCTAACCCTAACCGTTTGGCCAATCAATTCTGGTGTATTGATTTCCTTACTCCTCCCAAACCTTTCATCATCCCTCACAGACTTCTTGCCTTCCTTGAATCTCTTATGATACTCAAAAACTGATGCTCAATTCATGCAAGATGGTCGAAGATTGTTCTGAAGCATTCCATACATTTCTCTGGCATTTTTTTCAAGTTTAAAACTGAATTTTTATGCATATCGTTCATCTAAAGTGTCCTCACGTCAAGATTGCATTTTTGAAATTCACCAGTTGTGACAATCAGGCTTTAGTAGGTTGTATTCTAATTGCTGCAATAGCTGTTCTTTGAAGCTGAAATCATAAGAAAAATTGGTCAGTCATCTCATAAGATGTATAGCAATAACATAGTGAATTTTCAAGAGTCTGCGACAATTTTAAATGCCTCTACAAAAAAATCTAGAAACTTATTTAATGCACCACACACACACACACACACACACACACACATATATATATATATATATATATATATATATATATATATATATATATAAATGTTTAAATATATATATATATATATATATATATATATATATATATATATATATATATATATATATATATAAACACATACGGGTCTTCCATTGCAGAACATCTTATAAATAACCGTAATTGTACCTCGTCTTACATTGCGAACTTGTTTACTATTCTAAGCAAGTCCCACTCGGACTATCACCTGAAAATGCTTGAGACCATTAATATTCTCAGCGATAAACCATCCATCTGTCAACAGAGGGAATGTTTATTGAAATCTAATTTGATTACTATTTAATTTACCCCTCCATTTCGAGTCAACTTGCATTTTTTCTCCTATACATTACACAGTCCCTAACCCTTGACCTTTTTTAATCCTTGCCCTCGATTCAACTGTGAGGTCGGAACCCGTTACTTTTACAATTTTGTTTTTTTAAAAAAATGATTTAAAAAAAATTGGTATCGTTGTGAGTATAATATATATATATATATATATATATATATATATATATATATATATATATATATAAGAGAAAGTGAGAGAGAGAGAGAGAGAGAGATACAAAGAGAAAGTGAAAGAGAGAGCGAAATCAGTTCCCCTTTATAGTCACCATTCATGATTAATATTTCATTTGGGAAATCATTCTGATGAACATTTCATAATTATCTCTGAATGTTTGACTTCGGGCCCCTTTCAGCGTGAATGCTGACTCCAACACATATTTTTTATGATTCTCAAAATAATATCAAATAGACTGGAAATTGGCTTTCATTGCAAAGATCTATTATTGTAATAAAACTTCGTGTATATATTCAAAATAGTTGATACTCGAATTCGATTGTGGAATTCACAAAATATTTTCGATAATTTTAACTAGACGAACATGTGCATTGATAATAAATTGAATTATGTGGAAACGAAGTATTTAGTAAAAAATGTATATTTTCCTTTATTATGCAGTGGTTTAGATAGATGGAGAGATTGAAAGATTGATTGATAGATTTAGATGAATATTATACGATATATATATATATATATATATATATATATATATATATATAGATAGATAGATAGATAGATAGATAGATAGATAGATTTAGGTGAATGATTTTAGATAGATAGATAAATTTAGATTAATATTTTGAGATAGATAGATAAATAGATAGACAGACAGACAGACAGACTTAGATTAATATTTTGAGATTGATATAGATTAATATTTTGACATAGATTTAGATTACTATTTTGGGACAGAGAGATTTAGATTAATATTTTGAGATAGATAGATAGATTTAGATGAATGATTTACAATAGATAGATAGATAGATAGATAGATAGATAGATAGATAGATTTAGATTAATATTTTGAGATAGATACATAGACAGACAGACATGGATTAATATTTTGAGATTCATATAGATTAATATTTTGAGATAGATAGATAGATAGATAGATTTAGATGAATGATTTACGATAGATAGATAGATAGATAGATAGATAGATAGATAGATTAATATTTTGAGATAGATAGATAGATTTAAATTACTATTTTGGGACAGAGATATTTAGATTATTATTTTGAGATAGATAGATAGATAGATAGATAAATGAATGTATGATTTAAGATAGATAGATAGATAGATAGGTAGATAGATATGTCAAGAAACTCATAAAAGCCGAGACAGAGAGATAAAAATATTGATAAGTATGATTTAGTGATATTAGTCAATTGGCCGTCTTAAACCCAAGATAAACAAGAAACGTTCCATTGAAGGTTTTCCTTTTTGATTGTGTACTTTAACAATGCCGAGCCGATAATTCCCGTGGATTAAACGCACGTGGCCGACGTAACTTTTCTCATTAGTACAGTTATCCCCCTATGATTCCTTATCAGGATTCTCGTTCACTTAAGAGAAGACACCAAAACTTTACTGATTCCCAGAATTAGGTTCTCATTCAGAAACCAAAACAGCTCCTTCTGGATAACTAGCATTAACATTCGAAATACTTCTTTCAAGAGATCTAGGTTTTCTTTCTTTTTATTTTTTATGTTGAGGCGGATTGTTTGTTTGTTAGTTTGTTTGTTTCCGTTTTTTCGAGTTTTTTTCTTAACCATTTTCTCGTCTTCATTTGACGTTAACTTCTTTCCTATTTATTCATCTTCTTCTTTGTCTTTTTCTTCTGAATAATAATAATAATAATAATAATAATAATAATAATAATAAAGAGAACATGCCGTATAGTGGACTATGTTGTCTCAGTGGACCTTGCCCAGTCGGTTGGAGCTATAGAATACACCCACTGTATCTCAGCTATATCAAACAATTTAGTTTAGTATAGTCTTTTGTTTACACAAAGTTAGATATCAAAACAGTTCTATTTCAAACAATTCCGTTTAGCAGTTGGCGATCGTAGTCAAAGGTGACCCGAAGGTTTCCTTTTCAATAGCTACTACCTCCACTTTACCCTTGATCCTAACTTTAATATGCTGAGTGTTAAACACGACTGCATCAAGTACCGTGTTTGAGTCTTTAGAAAGACTAGACCAGGTCTCGAACCCCGGTCTCCCGGACCCTTGCTGAACTTTCTACACATTCGTCCAGTGGCCCAGTTATCTAATGTTAATATTTTGTAATTATATAGTTTCAAGTATTCCCATCTGAGACTAATATTTTGTACTGTTATATGAATCTGAGTAAATCTGGGAGTAATTGCAACGGAGCTGTACCCGGCAATTTCAAGAGCTCTAGAATCAGCAACTCACCACCGGATGTAGTTTAGTGTTCTACCCAGGAACCCATTTTCTGTATGTCACTCGGGCGGAGAATTTTTATTCCTTTTCTGTGGGATCCAGTCGGCATATTATTCTATGTTTTACCGACAGAAGGCCAATTTGAGAATCATTATATTTAATTCTTTATTCATTCTATTTTAGTCTTTCTGTATATGTGAGGATTGCTCCACTTTACCCATGATCCGTACCTTATATTTCTGAGTGTCAAGAAAGGAATCATCAAGCACCATTTTTTGAGTCGTTGGTATTATACCAAAGCCATGATATGGCTCTGTGTGAAACGTATATCGAATGTCCATAGAGATAGAACATAGGAATCTAGAAATTCGATAAACACGTAATGATTTCTTTGTTCAGGTACGAAACATTTTTATTACCTTTGAGTTTAAAGGTTTTTTGTCGTAAGGAGCGAGAGGCACAATCTTTCTATTCTGGCCTTTTCATCAGCACCCCTCCATCTCGTGCGACACCTGCCCAAGGCCTCCGCGAGCAAGCGAAACTCAACCCTTCTCGTCCGGTGTCTAGTTTTTAACTCTCCTAACTTTCTTCAAATTCCCAAAATCTTCCGCGCGCTTCCGGTGCGTGACGTCACCCGCACTCGGTTACCCCGTTTCCCATCTCGGGCTATTGGGACATCTCTGAATGACACGTCCGCTCCACGGCGTGCGCGTGAACACCTGTGTTAATGTTGCACCTAAGTAACCCATGCACTGAGCCGAAAGGCTCTCAGTTTAACTAAACCCAAAGGCATAAACGGAAATCCCTCAGCCATTATATTACAGTATGACTCAACCTGGGATTGAACCCTAGTCTTCCGGGTAATTTGCGAACATTTAAAACATTATGCCAACTATATTTTACATAGTTTAGGATAAGTTCACAGTTTCAATGTCAAAAACAGTTCTATTTCAAACAATTAAGTTTAGAATACAGTTAAGTTCAATTTGACCCATAGATAGGACCCTATCAGGCACTACCACTCCGGGTCAGAGTGAACCTGGGAGCGATGGCAATGAAAGCGTACTCTGAATTTCCCAAATATCCAGCATTACTCTAGCCTCACCATCAGATCGCTCATTGTTATATCCAAGATACACGTTGGGGGAGTCTTAGACCTCCGTAGAGATGCAGCCGGCAAGGCCAACAGAGAAAGAGGTGAAACGATTAATCACAAAGTAAACCAATATAGCAAACAAGAACAGAAGTACAAAACTCGGCACGTCTTTTTGGAAAAGATGATCCACTGGGAATTGTGCAAGAGGTTGAATTCTGACCTAAAGACTAAATGGTATATGCACAACCCAGAATTGCTCCAAGAGAATGAAACGCATAAAATTCTCTGGAAGTCTGAGATACAAAAGAAACACCTTATCCCGGCCAGGAGATCAGAGCTAGTGATAATTAACAAAAAAAAAAAAAAAGAAACACCTTGCTATCGAGCGGATTTTCCACAAAATTAAAATCAAAGAAATCAAAACAATAGAGAAATACTTTGACGTAGCCAGGGAACTAAGAAAACAGTGGAACAAAAGGGTGAAGGTGATACCAGTTAAAGATGGTGCATTTGGAACGTTCCATAAAAGCTGGGAAAGAGGATTTAAAGAAAAGAAACCTGAAGAAGAATCGGCATCATACAGACAATGGTACAGTTGAAGTAAGTGAGAATACTGGGAATAGTCCTGGAGACTTGCTGTCATTTGGACTCCTGTGAAAGACCACCAGCTAACGCTAGTGTTACAAAAACTCGCAGGAATTCGAATTATATTCATAATAGTCGCCAAACTAAGGAAAATGGATATAAGTTGACTGATATGGCTGCGCAGAGGAAACTGTAAGAGAAAATCAGTCTCAATTAATACAAACACAAAATAATGCAATAAGAATTAATTTTATTAAAGCAAAAAACTCTTGATATGCGAAGTAATAGCTAGTGTAGGCTGTTTCGTTTGGGTTTAATGGTATATCAATCTGTGTACGTTATTTAATGCCAAATCCATTTTATACAAATAAACAGATCTATTTTAAACAATTCAATTTAGCAAAAATACACAGTTTTATTGTCAAAAAGATTCCTATTTCAAGCTATTCAGTTCAGTCAAACAATCCTAATTCAACCAATTCAGTTTAGTATAAGTATATATTTTGTCCACAAACAGTTAAATGTAAAAGCAGTTTTATTTTAAGCAAATCAGTGTAACATATAAAAACAGTTCCATTTAAAAAAAAATCAGTTTAGCATAAGTACGCAGTTTAAATACAAGTACACAGTTTAATTGACAAAAATACTTCTATTTCAAGCGATTCAATTTAGTCAAACAGTTCTCATACAAACAATTCAGTTTAGTATAAGAATAGTTTTTTGTTCACACACAGTTAAATGTCAAAAGAGTTTTATTTCAAACAATCCAGTTTAGCATTAGTTGGCAGTTTAATTCTATTTGATCCACAGAAAGGACTCTATCAAGTGCTACCACTCCGGGCCACAGTAAACCTGGAGCGATGGCAATGAAAGAGTACTCTGCATTCCCCAAAGCTCCAGCATTACTGGAACCTCACCATCAAATTCTTTTGTATATTGTCCAGGACACTCTTTTGGGAGAGGTCTTACTACTCTGCAGAAAAGCAGTCGTTGTATTCTACGGCCCCAGCTGACTGGTCTAGTGTAGGTTGTGTTGTGAGAAAGATGAAACGATTAATTACACCATAACCGAATGCAGCAGTAAACGTTTTCATCTTTATTTCCTTTTCATTTATTTTTTAAAAGCTGTCCTTTATTTTCTCTGTAATATACCAGTTCCTTTCCATCTCCTTTTCCATTCGCTTCTTCTTCTTCAAATTCTTCAAATTCTTCAAATTCTTCGTACATCTTCAATTCCTCCTTCTCCTCCTCCTTCTTCTTCTTCTTCTTCTTCTTCTTCTTCTTCTTCTTCTTCTTCTTCTTCTTCTTCTTCTTCTCGTACATCTTCTTCTTCTTCTTCTTCTTCTTCTTCTTCTTCTTCAATTCTCCTCCTCCTCCTCTTTCTTCTTCTTCTTCTTCTTCTTCTTCTTCTTCTTCTTCTTCTTCTTCTTCTTCTTCTTCTTCTTCTTCTTCTTCTTCTTCTCTTTTAGCCTCTCATTCTCTTTATACTATTTTACACTTTTTTAGAAAACTTCCTCATAAATCATTTTTTCCTTTCTTTCATTTTTCATTTGCTACTTCATTTCCTTCATATGTGTATTCTTTTTATTCTTTTTACACAGCATATCTCTCTCTCTCTCTCACTCACACACACACACACACTGGTTCTTACAATCTTTATTTATTTATTTTACTTTCCCTTTTCTCTTTCCCACTTCTTCTTCTTCTTCTTCTTCTTCTTCTTCTTCTTCTTCTTCTTCTTCTTCTTCTTCTTCTTCTTCAAACCAATCGTCTTCTCTTCGTTTTCTTTTAAACTTTCATAAATCTCCCTTTATTCTTTCTATTTCATCCACTCTTTCGCTTTCTTCATTCCTTCCTCTCTCTCTCTTTCTTTCTTTCTTTCTTTCTTTTTCCACCTCATTGCCTCTCTTCATTCACATTATTTTTATCTTTCTTCATTCTTATCTTCTTTTTCCTCCTCTCCTCTTCTCTCTCACTCTCTATCTCACTCTCTCTCTCTCTTTTTCTTTCTTTTTTTATAACCTATTCAATTATTCTTCCTTCAGCCTTCTTCGCTTTGCGTCTCTTCTTTAACTTCATATAATTGTGTTAAAATAAACTTATTATTTTTATCATCCTTTTTTTAGCTTCATAAATCAATTTTCCATTCTTTATTTCTCCTCGAAGCTCCTTTATTTTATATTCATTATGTTCATTCATTTTATTTTACATCTTTCTAGCTAAGCTTTCTTTCTTTCTTTCTTTCTTTACATTCTCTTTCTCTCTTTTCCTCTTTCATCGCCTTTCTATTTTCACACTATCCTTATTTTTTTTTTTTCATTTTTAATTTACTTTACTTCCCCATCATCACATGTTTTTTTTTTTATTCCTCTTCCTTCAACTTTCCTCGTTTCTTTCTTTTTCCTACTTTTTTTTCCATTTCCCTAATGTCGGCTTCCTTCACCTTCGTCTACTCCCAGAACTCATCATTCCTTCTTTCAACTTCATCCACTGTCTATCAACCATACTTTGTAATCAACACACGACAGTTAATTAGTTTGAAATTACGCGCAGACGAGTGTCTTCGAACACTATTAAAACTTTAATATCTCCAACAAAAGTGACAGCAAAAGTCTCTTTTAACTTCACGCATGCGCATGGCCTGTTACGACTTGCTTAAAACAACCGAGCGAAAAAGCCGTTCAATTAAGAAGTTGATTGGCTGCGTTAAATCGAATGCTTTCCCAGCGTTTTCTGTGCGTTCAGATCGCGGCAAAGTTCTCAAGTGGCTTTTAAGAAAGCCAGCAATTAGATTTGAGGGTCGCGTTAATGGAGACTTTGAAATCTTGTTGAGTTAAGTATCGTGCGTTTGTTGCTAAACAGTTCTTTGCTCCTTAATCAAAACAGCGTCGTTAGATGATGTGACCAGGCACTCTCTCAGCTCGGTAACAAGGCGTAGTTCTATCATCAATCCGCTTACGAACCCATCAGATTACGGTTTACTCTCAGAAACTGATGGACAAACATATTATTCTAATTAGTAACTTGCTGTTATACGAGCGGGGGTGTAATTTACACTTAGTAATTGCCGGAATAAAGTTTTGAAATGTCTATGATCTAATCTCGATTTCTAAGATACATATTGTCTACAGTAATATGTGCATTGACAATGAATGAGGTATGGCGGAAGAAGATATTTATTAAGTAAGATAGATGGTTTTAGCTTCTTCATAGGACTGAGGTGTAGATTGATCGATAAATAGATACAGGAATACATAAGCAGATATGAACAGACTAGGCTATATATATATATATATATACAGAGAGAAAGAGAAAGAAAGAGAGAGAGAGAAAGAAAGAAAGAAAGAAAGAAAGAAAGAAAGAATGGAATGAATGAGATTGAAAGAGATAGATAAATAGAAACTAATAAACAAAAAAAACTTGGTAGATTTGGTTGGTTTCTTTGTTTAATGGCATATCAACCCTTGCCGGTTATTTAATGCCAAAACGATCCTTCTAGAAGAACCTGTAGAGATAGCTGAGAGGATAAGGGGGTTCATAGTTTTCCTATGAGTATTTGTCCGGAAGTGAACGTAATAGTGCGACTAGAGTTAAACAAACTAGGATACACACACACATATATATATATATATATATATATATATCCCGAGATTGATAGATATATATGACAAGGATATATACATATATACATATATATATATATATGTGTGTGTGTGTGTGTGTGTGTGTGTGTGTGTGTGTGTGTGTGTGTGTGTGTGTGTAGAGACAGAGAGTGAGAGAGAAATCATGACCATAATAAGAAAAATATATGAAAAAAACAAACTATCGTATATATATATATATATATATATACCGAGATTGATAGATATATATGAAAAGGATATATATATATATACATATATATATATGTGTGTGTGTGTGTGTGTGTGTGTGTGTGTGTGTGTGTGTGTGTGTGTAGGGAGAGAGACAGAGAGTGAGAGAGAAATCATGACCATAATAATAAAAATATATAAAAATCAAACTATCGTTTATATATATATATATATATATATAAATGGAGATACGTATAAACAGAATGGATATCTATTCTTAGATTTGGTGCAAAGTCACGTGTATGTGATACTCAGTGCGAATTAAAATGCTTAAATGTGGCAAAAGGCCATAAAAAAGGAACGCCCAATAAAACTGTCAGCCGAGGCTGTAGAGTACACCAACTACATCTCTGCAGTCCTGATATATGGCACTAAATAATCTGATAGTAACGATCCAATAATGCTGGAGTGTGAGGAATGTAGCACCCTTTTATTACCGTCACTCTAGGTCCCCTCTGGCAAGGAGTAGTTACACCTGATAGAGTCCTGTCTATGGGTTATATAGAACTGTTTGATATTTCAACTGTATGTATTCTAAACTAAATTGCTTGGAATGAAACGTGTTACATTTAACTCTGTGTAAAGAAAATACTGTGTCTTCACGCATAACTTAATTTTCTGATATAGAACTGTTTGCTTATGACTGATGTTTAATTATTTAACTTTATTGGCATGATAAACGGATTTATTTGAAATACAACTTTTTCATCCTGTAACTGTGTGTTAACAAAAGACTGATGTTTAATTAAATAATTAATGATACATCGCAATAATTAAAAACATTAAGCCGTGCGCAAACAAATGCTTTATAATCAGTCGAATTATTCGTATTAGAGAAAAATAAGTGGAACCATTTAATGTTGTTGACATGCTAAAGAGAATTGTTTGAAATAGAACTGTTTCATCCTGTAACTGTGTGTTAAGAAAAGACTGATGCTTAATTAAATAATCAATGATACATAGCAATAATTGGAAACATTAATCTGTTTGCAAACAAACGCTTTATAATCAATCGACTTATTCGTATTAGATTGAAATAAGTGGAACGATTTAACCGTGTAAAAAAAAAGAAGCTCGGGCTTTTTAAACATGTTATTTACAAACTGTGTTTAGAACTTATATATATATATATATATATATATATATATATATACAAATGATTTGGTATTAAATATTCTACAATGGTTGATATGTCATAAAACCACACCAAACTAAAATCCACTCGTTCCAATAAGTGTGAACAAACAGAAAACTTTATATACAATGGCCGATTCTAAGAAAAATTACAAAGCTATAAAGTATATTAATCAGGACAAAATCTCTCACCAAATATTATCCACAATGCCCTATTCTAAGAAAAATTATAAAGCCATCAGGTATATAAATCAGAACACATTCTTTCACCAAACATTATTTACAATGTCCTATTCTAAGAAAAAAAAACACATCAAGTTTGTTAATCAGGACACATTCTACCACCAAATATTATCTACAATGCCCTATTCTAAGAAAAATTATAAAGCCATCAGATATATTAATCAGGACAAAATCTCTCACCAAACATTATTTACAATGTCCTAATCTTAGAAAAGAAACATCAAGTATGTTAATCAGGACAAAGTCTCTCACCAAACGTTATCTATAAAACCTTATTGTAAATTAAATAATAAAGAAGCCAATTATATCAATCAGGAAAAAGACTCTCACTAAAAATATAAAACATGAAAGTTCCAATTATGTTAGAATAAAGGAAATTGTAAAGTATTTTGTAGTCTTTTCTTGAAAGCCACGCCAAATATTATTTGCCATTAAACAAAGAAACCGAAACCACAGTACTAAAATACAGGGGGTGTTCTCGTGGTGTAATGGTTAAAGCGATGAACTGGGGAATCGTAAGTAAGCGAGTTCGTACACCAGTCGCGATATCACGTTCACTTTCGGGCAAATGCCTTTGGAAAGGTATGAACCCCCTTATCCTCCCAGCTATGGGTTAAATAGTACCACTACTGTTCTTCAAGGAGAATAACCTACAAAGGTCGATATGCCATTAAACAAAGAAACCAACCAACCAACCAACCAACCAACTAAAATAAAAACCTCTTACTCTATGTAATAAATAGCCAGCAAGATGACTTTCATACGTCACTGAAATTTCATTAAGCTAATGCTTCAAGTATAGCAACCAAAATTCTGAGGTAGATTATAGGTGCGTGTGCCCATAATTTCAGACGGTCTGACTGCTTATAATACTGCGCTGACCCTGTCTGAGAGGATTACATTTTTGGCCAATGTAATAGCTTAACGAGGTTACTCAGCTAAAACGTCCAGGCTTGCAAAAACTTGCAAAAGAAAAAAAAGAAGTAGGTTTAGAAAATCTGAAGATTGTCTGGAACCCGGTAAAAGTTCATAATTTAGTACATCTGCAAAATATCAGCTGAATTGTTTGACAAACGCGTACAGACGGGTCTAAAGCAATGCATATATTTAACCCACCACTTTTTTACTAGCAGGATATGGCAGGATATGTCACAAGGTTATTTTACTTGTCTTTTTATCATTCTGTTGGAGTGTTCCAGACCTTACTCAGGGATAGGTATATATTCACTATGTTTAAACTTCAATACACACGCACATATATACATGGTGTTTTCTCCTTTGTCGTCGGTCGGTACTAAACTCCCTGATGATCTGTTGAGGTGAAACTTTAGTAGGAGAATACCGTCTGGCGATTTTAGTTAATTTATATATACATATTGTCATCCACAGACAGATCTGTTTCGTTCTATCAGAACTCATCAGTGAGGCTAGATAGGACAAATTTCCGAAGCTGGGATCGAAACCCCGTTGACTCAAACGCCAATCCAAGATTCTACTCAAGCGAAGGAAATTTAAACACTTATGAATCACAACTGTTATTGTTTACATATATCCGCTTAACGGATACCGAGAGCTCGATTCATATAAAGAGCCTTGCATATACGCTAATGGCAACACAATTACTTCATTAGCTATATATATATATATATATATATATATATATATATATATATATATATAGTTCGTATGTTCATCGACCGTAGTCGAGGGTGACACGAAGGCTCACTTTTCAATAGCTACTACATAGACGTGTTGGGGAGGGTGCTACTCCTTTCCCTGGATTGCTACACTTACGCTTGATCCTTACCTTATAATGCTGAGTGTCGAGAGGCATCAAGTGCAATTTTTTGAGTCTTTGGTATGATTCAACCTGGAATTGAACACTGGTCTCCCGGTCCACTAGCAAATACTCTAATGTTTATGGCCTGGTACACACCCACCCACACACACACACGTAAGCGGAGTTTAACAAGTTTAAATTCAGAGTTTTCCTTCTCCTAGACTAGTTGCCTCACCAAGGCTGGTATGCCCTACTATTTACCCATAAATGAAGCGAGAATAATATGATTCATACATTTCCCATATATATATATATATATATATATATATATACCTCTCTCTCTCTCTATATATATATATATATATATAGCGAGAGAGAGAGAGAGGGGGAAGTGAATATATGTATATACCAAACTCCTCTATCACGGTCAAAATGCGACACAAGGTCAATTTTTAACCTTATATCTCTATTTCCTCTCATATCTGATATATTCTCAGAAAAAAGTATATACAATACAGAGACTATTAGTAGACAAGAATATAGGATTAGTGAACGCTTGTAATATTAAATAAAGGACTATCACGATATGAGAGGAAATAGAGATATATTCTCAGGAAAAAGTATATACAATAGAGAGACTATTAGTTGACAAGACTATAGGATTAGTGAATGCTTGTAATATTAAATAAAGGACTATCACGATATGAGAGGAAATAGAGATATATTCTCAGGAAAAAGTATATACAATAGAGAGACTATTAGTTGACAAGACTATAGGATTAGTGAATGCTTGTAATATTAAATAAAGGACTATCACGATATGAGAGGAAATAGGGATATATTCTCAGGAAAAAGTATATACAATAGAGAGACTATTAGTAGACAAGAACGTAGGATCAGTGAATACAGAATAAAGATATAGTCCAAGGATAACATTGGCTTCCGTTATTACGGTAGCAAGTAAGGTGATCTAGTGCGATCTCCAGTCTCCAACGCTCTAATACTATTCCTATAAGAAGCTGCTCTTCACCTTCTAGTCCAAATTATTCCTATGTTATTACATAGAAGGCACAAGGCCTTGAAGTTTTGGGGGGAGGGGAAGGGAGCGGACATACTGTTCTCCCGAAAGAGCACCCGAAAGGTGTCATGTATCTCACGACTCGATCGCAGCAGTCGCCCGTCTGGGGTCTTGACAGACGCGATGTACTGATCGGGGAACCTTCGCACTTCTTCATGCACAGTCGTGTTCGATTTCACAGCTTCGTTGAGAACTCTTCTTAGCCTAGATCTAACTACGTTCTACACCTAGTAACCCCCCCCCTCAGCCACCGCCCGGGAAAGTCTATCGTCTATAGATTTCGCTTCCTTGGTCCTATCTAAGTTGAGCTGTCGACCGTACTTGGTAGCGAAATCTGTAATCCTATGTTTAAGAGAAACCGACCACCTATTCCCGGTAACCGCCCCTACTAACGTCCGCTTGATTAGGGATTCCAGCCGATCCCGGAAGTCCCGTATCTCCAGTAAGGAGGTATTGAACTTCCAATAGCCGGCTAGACTTGGTCTATTAGCTAACCACAGACTGACCTTAACAAGTTTATGGTCAGTCCACGCTATCAAGTGGAACGTGGGACAACTAACAAAGTCAATGTCAGCTCGTCTCACTAACACTCTGTCCAAGTAGGAACCTACTTTGGCAGAGGGCGAACTATCTATCCACGTCCACATCTCCCGCCCTGGGTGATCCAGACGAAACCTGTCGACGAGGCCATGACGAGTCATGAGGCCCGCAAAGCTGCTTTCACACCTTCCCAATCTACTAGCTCGCCGCCCGACCTTCTCTATCTCGGGATCAAGGATCGCATTCCAATCACCCATTAAAACTAGCCGCTTCGTATTGTCCAGGAACGGCGCCAACCGACGAAAAAAGGAAACCCTCTCCACAACGATATTTGGCGCATAAACCACAACAAGACGAAACTTGAAACTTTTAACGGCAACATCGGCCACAACCAGTCGGCCCCCGTCACCTGAAAAAACAGCGTCAAAATCAGCATCAAGGCTGCGTCCAACTAGCAAAGAAACCCGTACGCTGGTACGGCTGCCGTATACTGAGAAAACGTTAAAATCGCTTTCCAGCACTCGACAGTCGGCACCGCAAGTGAAGTGGGTTTCTTGTACCACAGCAACATCTACACCGAGGGTTTTGAGTTCACCAAACAAGCGCGTACACTTACCCGGATCCCTTAATCCCCTCACATTCAAAGTCGCAAGGTTTAAAGATATCAGTCCCATTTACCTTACTCATCGTCGACTGCAGGCCGGAAATCCTTCGGGGTGAGGATGTCGACGGCCTGATGCAGGGATCCGTTCCCGAGATCAGTACTTACTCGGTCGTCCCTGGTAATTCTCCCGACATCCATGGGGTACCGCATCTCTAGGGCCCTATAAAAGGACGGGTGAACTAAAATCGGGACCCTGCCCGAACAAAAAGGGAGCATTTTTTTTAGTGTTTGGTGGCGCAAATCCGCCAACTTTACGTCCGCTCGACTGCCCCCCTCAAGAAAGTGCCAAAGCTCTTTGATTCGGTTGCCAGCTGAACGGACGAATATGGTCACCATTGCTGCATTCTTAAACAAATACGGGTTTGTAATGTCCTTGCCATCTATGGTTTTGAGAGATGATAAGGGTTTCAATGTCTTTTTAAGTACATGATCCATGTTTTGGGGCTCTAAGATGTCCTGGCAATAGTGGAACGCGGTGAAGGCACGTCAGGCTTCGTTTGAAGCCGACTGTGACCTTTGTTTTTGATTTGTTGATGGTGATGATGATGTTGCTGCTTCTGTTGGCGACTCTCTGGTCAACGAATGTGACCTTGCAAGTAACCTGGGGGTTTTGATGGGTGACAGTGAAGGTGATTTGGGGGAAAGTGGGAAGTCAGAGTTGTGCGCTGGGGTATTTTGTGGTTTTTGTCGGGGAGGAATGATTTGGGCTGGTCTATCAGTTTTCTTTTCCCCCTTATGTTGAGGTTGGGAGGGTGTTTGGGACTGTGTTTGGGTTTCTTGTGGTGGTCCCTTAATATGCTTCTTCTCCCCCTCCCCAGCTACCGAGTCCCCACTATCCCTTCGCCGTTTTAGATTTATGGAACAGTCCATGGCTTCGTTTTCAGTTTTTTCTTTATTTTTCTTTTTTCCAGCTGACGATGATGATGATGATTTTGTAGATGACGATGATGATGATGATGATTTGGCTGTGCTAGTTGTAGTAGTAGCAATAGAGGCAGTCGTGGTAATTGTTGGCTTGGTTGAAACTATCGTTGTTGCTGAGTCTTTGATGGGTGTCGTTTTCTTTTTTCCCCCCTTAACTACCTGGGTCCAGCCCTCTTCTTTGTCGGGGCTGTCCCCGGTTTTGGCTTTCGGGGTTTCATTTGTTGCAGCTACGGTCGCTGCTGCTGCTGCTGCTGCTGCTATAGTCGTCGTCGTCGTCATTGTCGTTGCTATTGCTGTTGTTGTGGACGGAGTTTTTTTGGTGGTCTTTTGAGGACAGGTTTTTGAAAAGTGCCCCAGCTGCTTGCAATTCCAGCACTGGGGCTTCCTGCCCTCAACGACGACCATCATTATCTGATTTTCATCATCAATTATATGGGGTATAGCTGTGAACTACCCCTCTGTCCAGGCACATGGTGAAGATATAATCACCGTGCGCTGTCCCGTTAACTGATTTGGCTTTGGTGATGTCCTCAATTTCGCCATATTTTACGAGGTAGGCAGCCAGGACCTCCTCATTTATCTGTATCGGGACATTGCACACGGTGATTCGAATTTTCCGTCTTCCCATGTACTCTGGCTGTAGCCGGAAGTACTTTGAGATGACGTTTTCGCCTGCCAGCTTTGCTGCTAGGTCTTCTGATGGCAGCAGTACATCCCAGGTTGCAAAGCTACGTCTGCAGTAGTACTTTGCTGGGATGCCTGCTGCTTTTAGCAAGCCTTCGAAGGTATCTTTTTTGATACCTGCCAGCCTCTTTGTTTTTAGATCTGTAACAACGTATGAGATTATTTTCGGTTGTACTTCTTGTACGAGTTCGGGAATAGGAAGGATCCTATTCCCTTGGAAGTACCTCTCCCTAATTTTGTTATAGTCTTTAGGGCTTTGTTTTTTTTATTTTTGTTGTCCAAGAGGCTGGCAGTGAAGGTACCTTCTGCGCCGGTTGGATTGAGCTGGCCGACGAAGATGGCGTCGAGAGTACAGGCCATCTTTCTTCCGGCTTTGAGGGGGGACTTAGTTCTTTAAAAATGTCGGGTGATGATGACACTGGCGAAGGTAGTGCCTCTGCCATAGTTGCTTATGAGGCAACTAAGAGAGGAAGACCGTCGAATGTTCTTGTTTGTGGAATGGGCAAGGGAAGATATGTCGTTTTTTTTTTCAAAAATGATCCGCGGAATAACAAGAGTTGACCCCCCTCAACAAACAAAATAACAATTTGGGGGAGGGGCAGTCAACAATGAAAGTTCAAACAGTAACTCAAATAAAAAATTTCAACAAATAACAATATTTTTCAAAACAAGAACAATTTTAACAATAATCAAGAAAAATTCACGTTCTAGTCTACTTTATTCCTATGTTATTACATAGAAGGCACAAGGCCTTGAAGGTTTTGGGGGAGGGGAAGGGAGCGGTCATACTGTTCTCTATTTTCTAAGGGGACCTAGCTAGCCACATTCGCTGACCCATTGAACAATACAATATATAACCATTCATCCATCGCCATATGCGCAGCAATCACCATAATACCACATTTGCTCTATGAAGAAGTCCTACTTAAAAACCCCGAGATTAATGAATGCTTTTATGTACAAGTATGATTTACTTACAATGAATATGATGGGAATGGGAGAAAAAGCCCGAAATATATACAAAAGCAAAAAACAAAGGAAAAATCCCCCGTTTGGTTGGCCTCCCATCCCCCCCGTCTATAAAATTGGAGGCCGACTGTTTTCCAGGGCAAAAGAACCGGAAACAAGCCGGACCTGCCCTAGGTGGGACAGGAATCCTAACCTATAGGGGTAAAAGAAATAAAGGGTTGATGGCGGTATGGGTCGATACAAGCAGGTAATATGATTTTTATACATATGAATGTTCAAGATCTTCAGAAAAAGCGGACTGGGATGCAGGTTGAGGTACAAAAATAATGGGGTTGGGGAAGATCTTGAGAACTAACGACTAGATGACGGGGACAATGACTCACAACATACTGCTAACTAGGTTCCAAGGGAAAAAAAACGGTTCTACTTACCAGGGGTGGGGTCCCTAAGGACACGTACCGTAGACGCCATGAGCCAGAAGAGGAGGGAATGATTACTCCAACATAGCCCTCTTTCTTACGACCAGGCTCGCTGCATTTACCCACCTTTTGCTGAATGTTATGCGATCCAAGCGTTTTCTATCGCATCTGATTTTGACCCTGAGCAAATGCCTAAAGTACAAAACCAGATCACGATGGGAAAAGTTTGCATCGTCATACAATCCCTTGTTTCGCGTCAACCAGATCACCATTCGAGCTACAGCTAGGATCGCGAGAAACACCACACGGTTCTCACCTTGAAACGGAGGAAGAACGTTGTCCTCGACGTAACCAACGTCGAGCAGCACGAGCTGTTTGGGTTCGATGCGAGCCGTCCACTCCCCGACGTGATCCCAAAACGGGCGAACTCGTTCGCAGTGGAAGAAGGCGTGCTCAGCCGTTTCTTCCAAGCCACTGCCGCAGCAAGAGCAATCAGGCATGTCTGCCAGGCCCGCTTTGTAGTTCAAGTCGAGAAGGGGTAACGCATTCCGTACAAGTCGCCAGGTTAGCGAGAACTCGGAGTTGTTCAAGAAGCTCGATCCTGGCGCCCAATTCCAGTGAGAGCGGATCTCCTCCGCCGTCCAGCCTCGCCGCTCGCTAAGAGGATCAGAAGCGGAACCCACCACTAACTCCCGATATAGCTGCTTCCGAGGCCGTGAAAGGTCACTTGTTGATGTGACTTGTTTGACTTGTTCCACGCCGCCATATATACTTAGATAGTCAGCGAATACGTCACCACTCAACTGCATAGATACATTGTATACGGTGACCTGTATTCTTCTTTTGCCTCGATATTCCGGTTGTAGCCGGAAGAAGCGTGTGGTGATATTACCACCAGCCAGGCTTTTCGCCTATTCCTCTGAGGGAAGCAGAAAATCCCAGGTAGCAAAGCTTCTACGTCAAAAGTACTTCCCTGGGATGTTTGCCGTTTTTAAAAGGTCTTCAAATGTTTCTTTTTTTTCCCCGCTAGTCTCTTGGTCTTAATGTCTGTGACTACGAAGGGCAGGGTCTTTGGCTCGACCAATAATTTATTTGGACATAGGTTAATGTTTTCAAGTATAGCTATCTAACACAAATAATTTTATTTTTAGCCAGTAAAATCTATTCTTATATCACTATCTTCATTAAGAGTTTTTCGGTTTCAACTAATCCTTTTTAATACTAATAATTTTATTTTTATCCTGTTAAATATTTTCCTATATTAGTATCTATACCCATAGGAGTACATCACTTATGAGTTCGTCCCTGCATGTCTGTTTCGTCTAACTTGGATAGTTTTCGTGAAGGGAGGCAGGTGCCCGTATAGTTGGTCCCTTGTGGGGTGTTGCCACCAGGACTTGTTTAATACTGCTCGCAGCATTCTTGTGTTATTGCCGTCTAGCTTCTTCTCCAGAGGTTTAATTAGCGTCCAAGTTGTGCATCCATACAGCAGTATCGATACGACCGCTGCCTGGAAGAAACCACGTTTTATTTTATCGGTCAGGTTTGATTTCCATATGATCGATAGCTTATCGATAGCTGTCCATGCTTTCGGGCGGGCAAAAGCAGGACGACCAGTTCGAACATACATTCAGCAGCTATGTGAGGATACGGGATGTAGCCCTGAAGACCTGCCAGAGACGATGAACGATAGGGAGAAGTGGCGAGAGAGGGTCAGTAATATCCGTGCTAGAGGCACGACATGATGATGATGAGTAAATCAAATGGTTTCAAGTATTGCTATCTAACACAAATAATTTTATTTTTATCCGGATTAAATGTTTTCTAAATTAGAATCTACACTAAGTAACTATTTTCTGATATTTTTATCTATACTAATATTTCAATTTGAATAAAGTTAGTTAAATAACTTGAGAAAGGCATGAACCCAATTATTCTCCGTCCATTTATGGGTAAATAGTAGAGCAGACTGATTTCTTCAGCGTTGATGAGGCAACTAGTCTAGGAGAAGGAAAACTCTGAATTCAAATCTGTTTGTAACATATTGACCTTCGACCCAGCTGTCAATCGAGAATCAGTTGCATCCGGTCGAAAATATTAAGATATAACCTTGACCGTGGGCAGGTTCAATTCGGTGCAAAATCGACACTCACAAGGAGCAGGTGGACGACAAACAATTATATAACCCGGTGCCAAAGACAGTTAAAGTGAGTTGAAGTCAGGCAGTTGAAGTTCGAGTTGCAGTTCGTGGCAGTGAGAACTTGCTCCCAGTAGAGTGCTTGGGCCATCAGGACCCCAGGTTGAGCATCCCAACAGAATGAGAAAGAAGTGCTGCTAAAGACAGAGGAACTTGGGAGTCAATACGTTGCAGTCTGTTCAGTCTCCAACTCACCTCTCACCCAGAACCCTTTCGCAACCCTTTTGAATAATATGTGAGAGGTATATTTTTTCTAAAGAAGTGTGTTCGTTCGTCATTATTGTTGATTATGTTTCCGCATGTATATGTATACGTATAGTTGTATCATGGCTATACAACATATTAAACTCCGTTTAAAAATAGACCTTATGTCATATCCTGCTCGAGCGGAGGGGTTGGGTAAATATGATTAAGTTAAGTGGTTTCAAGTATTGCTATCTAACACAAATAGTTTTATTCTTATCCAGTTAAATGTTTTCTTAGATTCGTATTTATACTAATAGTTTTATTTATATATGGTTAAATGGTTTCAAGTAGGTCTATCTAACACTAACTGGATCCTGACCATCTGATGCAGTTTTGTGTCATATCCAGTACACTAGTTTTATTTGACGTTTCGATGTGATTTTAGCAGGTATTACAAATCAGGGTCAGTGTTAACCTGGAAGTAATGGCAACGAAGGTGTACTCTGCACTCCCCACAGTTCCAGAACTTTTGTTTTTTTTATTAGATATTTTAGTTTCCTTATCTAGGACACTCGTTGGAACAGCGGTGGGGTCTTACCCTCCTGCGGAGATGCAGTCGACATATTTTGCAGCCCCTGACGACTCGGCTTATTTATAAGTAATTTTAGATGAAAATTTATGACAAATATAAGTTAATCAAAATGAAAGTTCTTGATGGTTCATGAAGAAAAAATCCTGATAAGAGACTTGGGTAAAAAAAATTGTAATTTATTCGTATTCACTGTATGAATAAAAATGTTTTTTGTCTATTTTTAGAAAATCGTATATATATATATATATATATATATATATATATAATCAAAGGAATTGAAAAATACACAAAAGTTTTTTCCCGCCATGAAGAACTCAATTTTACCTTTTGGTGTCTACTCGTAAGAAAGAAATAGAAAAAAGTCATCGAGATCTGATTCAATTTAACATTTATTTTCTCTTTCGTTTTATTTCCTGATGTTATAGTAATTTTCCCAACTTCTTTCAGCCAGGCATGTTCAATATTAATAATGATAGTTTTATTTCCCTGTTTAACGGCAAGACAACACTCATGGATTATTCAATGCCAAATCCATTTTTTAGACGGTCAGAAGTAGTACAATTTTACCCATCGCATGCGGGATAAGGGCTTCCATCCATTTCCGAAAGATATAAGTTCGAACGTGAATGTAATAGCGCAACTCCGATGTCGAACGTGCCCGTGGTGTAAGGGTTGGTTGGTTGGTTTGTTTTACGGTGTATCAAGCTTTTTCGTGTCATTTAACGTCAAAATAAGTCGTTTAGATAAAAGTTTCAAACAATTCAGTTTAGTTTAAGAGTAGTTTTTGCTGCACACAGTTAAATGTCGTAGCATAAGTACACAGTTTATTTCTTTTTGATCCCTAGATAGGACCCGATCAGGTGCTACCACCCCGAGGACAGTGGACCTGGGAGCGATGGCAGTGAAGGGGTAATCAGTATTCCACAAGGCTCCAGCATTACTGAAGCATCAAAATAAGATTTTTGCTGTCATATCCAGGACACTCGTTGGGGAAGTCTTACCCTTTTGCAGAAAGCGGTTGATGTATTCTACAGCACCAGTCGACTGGGCCTGTGATATAAAGGTAACAGTCCTAGGAAATGCACACGTAGGCAAGGATTTCAATCTTGGACGAAGCTGATGGGATTTCTCATAACCCTAATACTTTAGGGGAAGGTATGAATCCTATCATTGTCCCTCCAGCTATGGATAAATAGTAGGGAAAACTGTTTTTTTAGTCTTGGCTAGGCAAACAGTCTAGGAGAAAAAAACTATGGATTGAAACCTGTTAAACCCCTCTTAATTGACCTTGTGTCACATACTACCCGTGGAAAGGGGTTGGGTAAATATATATTACGATGTCACAGGTTAACCAAAACGACTCCCTCACCAAATTAATTGTCGTTAGAATGATTCCTTAAGTCTCTAACTATGCATAAATTATTATTACCAGGATCAATATTGCAGTTTACCCCCGAAAAAGAGATCCAAAGAATAGAGAACCAAATACATTTTGATAACCCAACATTAGTTGAGTTGCCATTAGACAAACGACATGCCAACAAATGCCAACCCATTAAACAAAATGCCATTAATTAGATGACATGTCATTAAACTGCATGTCTTTAAACAAACGACATGTTATTAATCAAATATCCCATTAAACAAACGACATGCCATTTAGCGACTTGCCATTAAACAGGCCATTAAACAAATAACATGTCATTAAACAAATAACATGCTATTATACAAACATGCCATTAAACAAACGACATGCCATTGAACGGCATGACCTTTGACGAACTGTCATTAAACAAACAACGCGCCATTAAATGATATGTCGTTAAACAAACATGCCATTAAACGACATGCCTTTAAACGGCATGACATTTAACGATATGCGATTAAACAAACGACACGCCATTTGGCGGCATGCCATAAAACAAACTATACGTTACTAAGTAGCATGTCATAAAACAAACATGCCATTAAATAAAAGACATGCCTTTAAACGATATGTCATTAAACAGGTATACCATTAAAAACACGGCATGTCATTAAACGGCATACCATTAAATAAACAACACGCCATAAAACTACACATCATTAAATGCTATGCCATTAAACAGTTCATTAAACAACACGCCATTAAGCAAACAAGCTATTAAACCACATTAAACAAACGACCGAAAATAAGGAAGGACTACCAATAATGTCCGTTTTGGATTTCTCCACCAAATGATTAATCAATTAGAGTGTTTGTCAATGACCAGGGAGACCAGGGTTCGATTCCATGTCGAGTCATACAAAAGACTCAAAAATGGTACTTGATGAGGTCTTGCATAACACTCAGCATTTTAAGGTATGGGTTGAGGGTAAAGTGAAGCAGTCCAAAGGTAGGAAATAACACCATACCCAACACTTTGAAGTAGTTGCTATTGAAAAAGTCTTCGAGTCAGCCTTGACTTCGGTCGTCAAATTTATTTACTTATATATACAAATAGAGAGAGAAAAAGAGAGATATATAATCCGTCGCAGGGGACGATACCTTTCCCAAGGGTATTCGTACGAAAATTATCATATATATATATACATATATATATATACGAAGTGATTGAAAAGTAACTATCTGAGATTCTTTACAAGAAAAAAATTATTTAAAATAGGGATTTACGTTTCCATCACCATACCCCCTACCCCCGTTGGGTTGAGTTCTCTGGCGAAGAAGTAATCGTGTTGCCATTAGGGTTGATCGCAAGCCTCTTCATATATGAATTGAGGTCTCGGCAACCGTTGAACGGATGTATGTAAACAATAGTAATTGTGATTCATAACTTTAAAATTTGCTTCGCACTATTGTCTCCTCGTGGCTGAATGGTTAGAAGCTTTGTCTTGGCGTTTGAATCAACAGGGTTTCGATTCCAGCTACGGGAAGATACTGTCTATCTACACTGATAAAGTCTGACAGAACGAAACAGATTTATCTGTGGATGACTATATATATACGTGTGTCTTTTCTGAAGTCTGTCTTTGCTGTTGTGTTGTTTGGATGAATGCATAGAATATTGGTGCAATGTTTTTCTGCAATCAGCTCAACTCATTCAAAATGAGCTGATCTTTCTTCAGAAATCTTCACTTTTATGAATAAATAACTTGCGTCGGCAATCCATTGCTTCAAAGATTAAACTGGTGGATTCTCATCGGACGAAATCGCCAGGAGGGCACACACACACACACATTCATATACACATACACACACGGATATATATATATATATATATATATATATATATAGTGTCTCAATATACATGGAACCTTTGTGACTGCTAATAACTCTACTAATAATATTGTTGTCTTATCTTTTGTTTCATATTTGAAAATTGTACACTATAACAATTATTAATCATTGATTTCATGTAGGTGCCCGTGGTGTAATGCTTATCATCGTCCCGAGTTCAAATCCTGGACGAGACTGATTGCATTTCACATAGCACTAATAACTTGGGAAAGGTATGAATTCAATTATTCTCCCTCCAGCTATGGGTAAATAGTAGGGCAGACTGAATTTCTTCAGCCTTGGTAAAGCAAATAGTCTAGGAAAAGGAATACTCTGAATTCAAACCTGTAAAACTCCGCTTAAAAATTGACTTTGTGTCATATCCTGCCCGAGTGGAGGGGTTGGTAAATAGGATTAATCCTTGATTACAATGCCTTGGATAAGAGGGAAAATATTTTGTGTCAATACTTGTTTGGAGAAGAAATCATTCAAAACTGTCTCAAAATAGATGCTACCCATTATTCTGATAATGATTTTTTAACTGAGGAAAGATGCTCAAAAAATGGCACGTCCTCGAAGCTGATATAATAACAATTAAACAAAAACATTAATTTATATCTCTAACTGAAATGATGCGTTTTTTACTGGAAGTGTTTCAAATGACCGCTATTGTGCCTGTCTCAGTAATAAACTATTTGCATATATATTAATGGGTTGCATATATTTTGAGACACGCTATATATATATATATATATGTATCGTAAAGTCACTATATGTATATATATATATCATGATCATCATCTTGAAATCATTCGCGTTGTCCAGATTCTTTTGAATATCTCTTATCATCTGTCCTCAACGTCCACTGATCTTGGCAGGTGTTCTAGACGACATCCAGTGTCTGCATTGAGGTAATGACTATAAATCTTTACTGCTCGGAAAAAACTGATTTGTCCATGCATCGGAGCCCCAAAAAGGACATCACTTATGAGATTATTCTGGCCTATGTGCACGATTTAGTGTACCTTAAGAGCATGGTTTGTGAGAAGAGAGGCAAGTGGCTGAACAGTTGCTATTTTATGGGTGCCTCTTCCGGGATTTGCTGAAAACAACATGCAGCATCCTGTGTAGTTCTTAAATTATATATATATATATATATATATATATATATATATATATATATTGGATGGAACGTCTTGTCAATCTTGACATAAGCTAGTCCAATATCCAATATTTCTGTTATATATAAGAACATTTTGACGACCTTCACAGATGATTTGTTTATGGTGGCAAATAATTGAGTTGGATCAGCAATAATATTCCGAGAAGATGATTAGAGAAGAATAGGGGTTTAATACGCCAACTATATATATATATATATTTATATAATTTCTCGGTTAATCCTTTTCTTCTCTTGCCAAGCAAATATTTAATTATAGTGGAAAATAAATAGGACCCTTCTTGCATTCCTTACATATATATATATATATATATATATATATATTACTGTTGAATGGATATATATCATATGCCCACGATAAACGCCTTTATATATATATATATATATATATATATATATATATATATATACATATATATAGTACGTCTAACGTAAAGTTAGGTGGATTTCGACACTAGCTTCAAGCGTCCTACGTGTCTAGCCACACTGAAGAGTTGTGATACAACGAAACAGTCTGTTTATGGATGACAATATACGCTCTCCCATGGGGGCTGAGCACTCTGACGAAGGAATTTACTGCTGCCACTCGCATAATGCAAAGCCTTTCGAACGAATTGAGCACTATGGTATCCGATAAGGCAAAAATATAAACTAAAGAAAGCGACTACATAATGCCTTATAATTCCTGACCTGACGTGGTTCGCTTGTTAGCTTAGCGGTATGATACTAAGTTCTAACATAAAAATTGGTGGGTTTCAATCTGAGCTTCAAGCGTCCTACGTGTCCAGGCACACTGAACAGTTGTTATACGACGAAACAGTCTGTCTGTGGATGACAGACTATATATATATATATATATACATATATGTATATATTACTGTTGAATGGATATAGATTCATTTTATGCATACGATAAACGTATATATATATATATTGATAGATAGATAGATATACACCCCTACCGCCGTAGGGTTGAGTTATCTAGCGAGTGAAGTAATCGTTTTGCCATTAGAGTTTATTGCAAGTCTCTTCAAATATGAATTGAGTTCTCGGTAGCCGTTTAACGGATGTATGTAAACAATAGTAATTGTGATTCATAACTGTTTAAAATGTACTTCGCTCCTTATCTCTTATTTAACTGTTTTAGAATTTTACTCGGTGGTATGCCGGGATGGCAACGTCCACTGGTCGGCAGGTTCTCCTTTTTTGTCTTTTTTTTTGGGGGGGGGGATCACTTGGTCTGGTCGTCTGACCGAGATTAAGTGAACCATTTTTGTCTCATTCTCCAAGATGAATTCTGAAAAAACAGCTTCGAGCTGACAAGGAAAAGAAGTAGAAGGCACCCTGCAAAAACAATTACCGACGCCAACTACGCCGATGACATAGCGATAGTGGCAAATACGCCCAACGAAACCGAAACACTACTGCATAGTTTGGAACGAAGGCATGGACAGCTATCGATAAGCTATCGATCATATGGAAAACAGACCTGACCGATAGAATGAAACGCAGTTTCTTCCATGCAGCGGTCATATTGATACTGCTGTATTGATGCACCACTTGGACGTTAACAAAATGGCTGGAGAAGAAGCTAGACGGCAATTACACAAAAATGTTGCGAGCAATATTGAATAAGTCCTGGCGGCAACACCCCACAAAGCACCAACTATACGCCCACCTGCCTCCCATCATGAAAACTATCTAAGTTAGACGAACCAGATACGCAGGACACTGCTGGAGAAGCAGAGACGAGCTCATAATAAATGTACTCCTATCGACCCCCCGCATATGGCCTAGCAAAAGCAGGACGAGCAGCAAGAACATACATACAGCAGCTATGTGAGGATACGGGGTGTAGCCCTGAAGACCAGCCAGAGGCGATGAACGACAGGGAAAAGTGGCGAGAGAGTGTCAGGGATATCCGTGTTAGCAGTGCGACATGATGATGATGATGACTTGTTTGTATGGCTAAATTTAAATTTCTTGCTCGATTCCCAGTGTATATTATTATTATTGTTAGTAGTAGTAGTAGTAGAATACTGTTATTTATTTTTACAACGTTTGAGAAAGATACGAAAATATGCAAAATACAAAATTTACAACTGTTATTAAATAGGAAATGTTGAGAATAAAATATTCACGCAGTAACACGAATATATCATCAAGTCGGCTCATATTCCCTCTACTCTGTCTGTCTGTCTGTCTCTCTATGTATGTACCTGTCTCCCTCTCCTGCAATCCGTCTATATCGTATATCGCTCTGAGAAGGGCCTCTAGAATGCGTCCATTGTCCGCACACACACCTGAAATATATGTTTTAGCTGGTCACTCAACAGTAGTTTGTCTATGTGTACAAGTCCACAGTACAATGTCCCTTATGTGCCACTGCCTCTCCAGCAGTGAACAGTTTATCTAGCTCGTCTTACTTGGATGGCTTTTTTTAGATAGGAGGTAAGGGGCTGTACAGCTGCTATTTTGTCGTCTGCTGTTCCCAGGGATTATTTAAAACAGCATGCTTGTCCACTCGGCTGGGCATAGAATAGACCGACCACACTTCTGCAGAGGGGTAAGTCTCCACCAACGAGTGTCTTACTAAACAATCTGATGGTCAGGTTCCAGTAATGCTGCAGCTTTGGGGAATGAGGAGTGCCCCTTCATTGGCATTGTTCCCTGGTTCACTCTGGCCGGAGTTGTGGCACTTGATAGTTCCTATCTATGTGTCAAATATAACTAAACGGTATACTAATTCTAAACTGAATTGTTAGAAATAGAACTGTTTTGAAATTTAACTGTGTTTGGACAAAAACTGTACTAGTACTAAAGGGAATTGTTTAAATTAGAACTGTTTGACTAAAATGAAAAGGATGAAATAGAAATGTTTTTGACAATCAACTGTGTATTTATACTAAACTGAATTGTTTGAAATAGAATAGTTCCTTTGTATTAAGATGGATTTGACATTAAATAGTCTACAGGGGTTGATGTGCCATAAAACCCTAATAAACAAACTAACAAAATAGGATGCAATATTATTTTGCAGTCCTCACGTATCTTTTTCTCCCAGCGCTTTGTTAGAGTTAAGGTGGTGCAGTCTAACAATTGTACTGATACGGCTACTGCTGAAATGATTGAAGGAGATAAAGAGTTGTTGCTATAAACTCCGTTAACACTCACATTTATTTTAACAGCTTAGATTCCTTTTAGATGGCATCCAGTGTCCGCACAGAATTAATGAATACGAATAACTTTTATGTCATATACTGTTGATTCGATGAATAATTATTTTTAGACTTAGTTATATTGTATTGCAATTATTGTTTTATGATTATATATCGAAAATATACTATTATCACGACTTGTATAGGTGTGCGTTTGTGTATATATCATCTTCCAAAATAAGGTCACCAGATTCAATTAAATAAGACTTATTAGTGAATAAATTGGTTTGGTTACTTGGTTTATTGGCATATCAACTTTCGTGGGTCATCTAATACTAAAGCCATTCTTGGAATGACAACAAATCTAGGAGAAAGAAAACTGAATCCAAAGCTACTAAACTCTGCTTAACATAGACCTAGTGTCGCATCCTGCTCGTGCGGACGGGTAGGTGTATATATATATATATATATATATATATAGGGTGAAACAATAAAATTGTCGTCCTAAAGAAAACAACACTAGAGCTTTATTTTCAAACTTTTACAGAAAAAATCAATTCAGCTAACTTGATTATGTAGTAGAGGTAACATCTATTCAAGGTAGCCGCCTTCAGCCTCAATCACCGCCTCAATACGGATCCGGGACTGGGAGCATGCTTTTTCCCCAAGCGTCGGCTGGAGCTCGGCAAATACTCGGCGGATGGCGGCGATCAGGCTGGTTTGGGGGTTGTGGGAGGTCATGTTAGTGATATCCTCGACGTATGACCAAACGAAGTAGTCCAGCGGATTCAGGTAGGGGAGGAGGGGGCCTGACGGACTTGATTAGCCTGAGTTTCTTTGTCTTCTCAGTCAAGATCTGGCTTTTCTGGCGCCAGTAGGACCTACACTTACAAGTTCTCCTTCACACATGCATTCACAGTTGTGTGTGAGACGCCTAAATCTCTGACAATCTGCCAAATAGGCCGCTGGGGACTTTCATCAATGATTGCCTGAACCTTTTCGATGAACTCCTCGGTCCGGGTCTTCCTGGCGGTGTCCTTGATCTCCACCACCTCCAAAGGGTCGCCGGATGCGTTGAGCTGTGCTCTCAATCGTTGAACCGTCCGGATTTGCATTTTGAGGGTGCGGGCAATAGTCCTGTTGTCATAAGTTGGATCGGCAGAGAGCATGAGATGTACAACGGCGCATCTCCGATCTCGCTCGTTGAACATTGTGTCACTTTCAGACATGATAGAAGGCTGCTATCGCTCTTGGGATTTTTACACAACTGGCCAACTAGTAGATGGTCTGCAACAAAAAAGAAAAGCGGTTTTCATTAAACGGAAATGGAATCATGTCGTCTTTTCTAGGGCGACAATTTATCGTTCCACCCTGTATATATATATATATATATATATAACATATGATTTTTACGTGAATAGTTTGCTGATACATTATTTTTAAACGAGCTTTAGCTGATTTGTTAGCTCACAGTTAAATGGTTTCAAATATTGCTATTTATTGTTTGCACACAGTTAAATAGTTTCAAGTATTCCTATCTAACTGAAATAATTCTATTTTCTCATGATTAAATTGTTTCCAGAATTGCTTTCAAATGCTAACAATTCAATTTTGATATCAATGATTTGTTTGCACACTGTTAAAGGGTTGAATAATTCTGTTTTACTCTTAAGTGGGACCTTAATATGTAAAGTAAACTTGGCGACCGTTGTCGAGGATGACACGAAGGACCCTTTTTCAATGTGTGTGTGTGTGTGTGTGTGTGTGAGCATATGTGGGTAAGGTATGTTTATATGTATATATGTGTGTACGTTATGTGGTGCGATACGCAAAACAAAGCAAAATATAACAAATTCAATGTTAATACACTTCGATTTTACAATGCATATCAAAGTCCGGATGCTTGTTAACAACGGCCCGGGTAATGGAGAAACTTTTCACGAGTATTAGCACTTTTGACAGTGAAAATCGCTTGTTTGATCAGGGCCATACAAAGCAGGCGGATATATGGCAGTTTATTATCCTAAATAATAATTTCATTACTCGTACAAGCAACGGGTCGGCAAAGGTACAAGGCATCTCATAAATTAATATCTTGGCTAAAAGTCAACTGATAACTTAGATATATATACAAGCACACATACACCATATATATGTCTATGAGCGTGCATGGGTTTGTATGATTGCGTGTGCGTTCGTAGAGAGAGAAGAAGAGTAGGATAGGCTCTTGTCCATAAAATAAGATTGATAGATGGATAGATAATGAACATCTTGAAAAAGATAGAAAATAAACAGGTTGAGATAGATAGATAGATAGATAGAGAGAGAGAGAGAGAGAGAGAGAGAGAGAGAGAGAGGTAAATAGATAACGAACAGGTTAAAATAGATATATTGATAGATAATGAACATGTTGAAAAAGATAGACAGAAAATAAACAGGTTAAATAGATAGATAGATAGATAGATAGATAGATAGATAGAGAGAGAGAGAGAGAGAGAGAGAGAGAGGGTAAAGAGATAATGAACAGGATAAAATAGATAGATAGATTGATAGATGGACAGATAATGAAAAGCTTGAGATAGATAGATAGATAGATAGATAGATAGATAAGATTGGGATAGATCGATAAATACATACACAGAGAAAAACGGACATATATATATATATATATATATATATATATGTGTGTGTGTGTATGTGTGTGTGGTTTGGTTTGGATTCCTTGTTTAATGGCACATCAAACTGCTCGGGTACTTAATGCCAAACCCATCATTGGCGAAAAACTGCAGGGATACAATTTATCCAAAGGTTGGAAAAATAAGGGGTAAATTCTCTCCAAGGTTATAAATCCAAAAGTAAACGTTATAGCGTGACTAGATTCCGAATTAGCATACATCGAGGCTGCAGTGCAGCACTTTACACAGGGAAACTCGCAATATATATATATATATATATAAAGAAAGAGTAGGACAGAGACAGAGAAAGAATAAGTGAGACCGAAAGATAATGGACTGGTTAAAATAGATAGATAGATAGATAAATATATAGACATATAAATAAGTACGGGGATCATTAAATAAGTTTCCAGACTTTTTTCCTATAAGTTTCCAGACTTTTTTCCTATAAGTTTTCCAGACTTTTTATACACACATGAAACTCTAGTCTCCTTCCAAGTCATTTCATCCGGCTGCAATGCACTTGTTGTACCGTTCCAACAACTTCTGGAATGCTCCATCGAAGTCCTCTTATGTGAGCGTGTCAATGACCTTCGTCACAGCCTCTTTCATCTCCTCAGTTGTCTCATAACGACAGCCTCTGAACTTAGGGAATAACCAAAAGTCAGAGGGACCAATATCTGGACTATAGGGCGGGTGAGGAACTGTCTTGATGCCCATCTTGGTCAAATAGTCTGAGACAACGATGGAGTTGTGGACTGGTGCATTGTCCTGGTGGAAATGCCACTGACCTTATTTGAAGAGTGCTGGCCTCTTCCCAAGGAATCTCTTCCTGAACTCCCTTAAAACCTCAACATAGTAACCCTAACCCTAACTCTTAGGCCAATCAACTCTGGTGTATTGACTTCCTTACTCCTCCCACACCTCTCATTCTCCCTTACTGAGAGCCTGCCTTCCTTGAATCTCTTATACCACTCAAAATCTGATAGTCGAATCCTGCAAGATGCTGCAAAAGCAGTCTGAAGCAATCCATACATTTCTGTGGCATTTTTCCCAAGTTTAAAACAATTTTATTGCATATCGTTCTTCTAAAGTGTCCTCATGTCCAGATTGCAGTTTTGAAATTCACCAGCTGTGACAATCAGGCATTTGTAGGGTGTATTCCAATTCCTGCGGTAGCTGTTCATGAAAACCTGAAATCATAAAAACTGGTCGGTCATCTGATAAGATATATAGCAATATCATACTGAATTATCAAGAGTCTACGACAATTTTAAATGCCTTTACAAAAAAGTCTGGAAACTTATTGAATATACCACGTAGATCAAAGAAAAAACATATTCAGTCTTTTCACAATGATGTACTGATTAGTAAGGTAGCAACCTTGTTCAGGATCGGGACTTGCTTGGCTGAGTCCATTTTTTACAATGACAACCGTTAAGCCACACAGGCGCATACACACACACAGTCGCACTCACTAACTCAAACACAAGCACACGCATACACTCACACACTCATACAAACACCCTCCCACCCTCACACTAACACACTTGTACTCACACACACACACACACACACACACACACTTACACACACACATAGACACACTCTCATGCACATGCTCACGCACAAACATACTCAAATTCACACAGACACATACACACACACTCACACTCACTCACAAGCACTCACACACTCACTCACACATATATACTAACACAAACTGACACACAAATACGCACTCAAACATGCTCACGCACACATACAAACTCACACATCCACTCACGCGTGCACACATACACACGCATTAACACGCACATATATATTCACTCACACTCACACTCACACACTCACTCACACACATATACAAACGCAAACACACTGATACATGCACACGCGCACACACACACACACACTCACACATACACTCACACTTACGCACGCACCCACACTCACACATATACTCACGCACACTCAAACTCACACTCTTACGCACTCACACATACACTCACACTCACGCATGCACACATACACATGCACTAACACGCACACATATATTCACACACACTCACACGCACACACTCACATACACACATATACAAACGCACACTCAAACTCACACACTTACATACGTGCACTCACACATGAACACGCATACGCACACACACTCACACTCACATGCGCACATGCACACGCATTGTGCGGGTGATGTTGAAATATTTTTGAGAATGTGTTCGGTTCAATTTTTGCGCTTTTTTTTCTTGACGTTTTTTTTTTTTTCGTTTATTGTTTTTATGTTTGCCTTCTTAACCTGTGACATGTCTGCAACTCAATTTTCGCAACGTTAATGCTTCAAAAAATTTAATAAGTTTGGCGTAATGAGCGCCAGATCGTTTTGACAGAATTTCCAAATGGGTGCCCAGCCAGATAGTCGTTCAATATTCGTCCGACTGTAGAACTGATTAAAGAACTGGCAAAGATTACACACAGCACCATTAAATCCACCAGGTGGAAGTAATGATATCATATTCAGACTGGACAGAGTGTTATGTTTAAAAAAGATATATATATATATATATATATAAAGTGAAAAGAAAAGTGTGATATATTAAACTAGGTTACTGGACCTCATAAGGTAGATGTCCCTAATAAGAAACTCCCAACGAAACAGAAGGTGGAGTAGATGATATATATACATGCCTTGATGTAAATTACTTGGGTTAATTGTGAATACGTATGAAATAAGCTGACCGTTTGAGATTACAGAGTTTGATTTAGTATCCATTTTGTATTTCGAAAAATAATTTCCGATTTCAGAATAAACTTTATAACTGGCTGGTTGGTTGGTTGGTTGGTTATTTTATTTTACTGTATATCAACACATTTCGGGTCATTTAATGTTAAATTTAATCATTTTGATTTGGTTTTATGGCATATCAACCATTGTTGGTTATCTAATGCCAAATAGATTTTTATGCATATGCACAGTTCTATATCATATTTACCGACCCGTCCGCAGGGGCAGGATATGACACAAGGTCAATTTTTAAGCAAAGTTTAGCAGGTTTTGAATTTAGAGTTTTCCTTCTCCTAGACTAGTTGCCTCACCAACGCTGAAGAACTCAGTCTGCCCTACTATTTACCCATAGCTGGAGGGAGAATAATTGGATTCATACCTTTCCCAAGGTTATTAGTGCTATTTGAAATGCAATCAGTCTCGTCCAAGATTTAAACTCGTGTCGCCATGTCCATTTCCTACGACGATAACCATAAAACCACGGGCACCTCCATACACAGTTCTATATCAAAGGATTCATTCTAACATAAATACACAATTTTAATGTAAAAAACAGTTTGATTTCAAACTATTCAGTTTAACTTGAGTACAGGTTTTTGTTTACACACAGTTAATATAAAAAAAAGGTTCTATTTCAAATAATTCAGTCGAGTATAAGAACACAGTTTATTTCTATTTGACCCATAGATAGGACCCTATCGGGTGCTACCACACCGGGACAGGGTGGACCTGGGAGTGATGGCAATGAAGCGGTATTTCGGATTCTCCAAATCTTCAGCATTGATGGAGCCTTACCATCAGATGGTTTAATGTCACATCTAGGACACTTACCCCTCTGCAGAGATGCAGTTGGTGTATTATACAGCACCAGCCGACTGGCATTTGTTAGGGGAGTCTTATCCCTCTGCAAAGATGCAGTCGGTGTATTCTGCTGCACTAACCGACTGGACCAAAGCATTCTTGTTGAATTAATGAATTTAAAAAACTGTTTGCTCAGTAAAACATAATTCCTGCCACCATCGATTAAACAAGGTTATTCATACTCTTACGGTAAAACTGTAAAGGTTTTGAAGCCAGAAGATTTTTACAGCAGTTTCAACTTTGTTGGGTTGGCTGAGGGAGGGAGAGTTGGTAATGGTCAGACTTAACCATTGGTATGTACTAGAAGACTGATTTGTACTGCTATTGACCGACGCTTATGTTTCTTCTGCTTGTGTACTGTATGGTCATATTTGGAAAGCACATGTGTGTGCGCGCAAATATGCATATATATATAAGCTGGCGGTGTCAATCCATTAAACTGTCCCCAAATAACATTCTTCCAGCTACTACACATACTTCTTTGTTTATTTCTCATATATATATATAGTCATCCACAGACAGATTGTTTCGTTCTATCTGAACTCTTCAGTGTGGACGCAAGACGCTCGAAGCGGGATCAAAACCCGTCCAACTTTACGTTAGACTAAGTCTCAGACCTCTTGGCCACCAAGTGGACCACGTTGGCTAAGGGAATTTTTTTAAAGTATTTATTTAGCAATAGCAGCAGCAGCCGTTTGTTTACGCTGAAGTTTCCCTATGCTTGCAAAAAATGGTAATCTATGGGTGAATGATGAGACGAATATTTCAGACGTTGCAAAGTCTCATGTCTCGAGCCAATGAGAATCTGAAATTTCATCCCGGAAAAGTTTGACAAAACTTTAAAAATGAATGCATCACTTCTTTGTCATGTTCATGATTAGGGACATATAACTTTAAAAAAAAAATTCTGAAGGAAATGAAAGAAAATTAACAAAACAGACTCTTTAATCATTAGGAATATGAAATTCTTATACTATTATTATATTATATTATATTATATTATATATTTAAAAAAAATTAAACAGTTTATGTAATAATCAGATGTTATTTACGGAAAAAAACATAGAGTGGGTAGAGTGATATATCAAAAATCAAATATCTCGGACAAGTAATCGACGAGAAAAGTAGAACTCTTGATCCTAAACGAGTCCGTCGCGATAAAATACATGCCTACACCAACTATGTTGCTGCATTAATAATAATTTTGGGGGTTGGTCACGTCATGCCAAAAACTTTAAAATCGTACTCTTACAAAAGTTGGTAATCTATTCAGTTGGCAAATTTATTTACAAACCAGAATAAGTGACATTCGAGTCATACTTCAGAAGGTACGAATCAATTTTTGAAAAAGATTGTGAAAAATGGCCCGACGAGAAGAAAGTAAGACTTTGGAACGGCAGAACATGAAAAATACGTAAGTTCTATTCCGCCGAGGTAGCCCGGTGAAGTGACGTTCCGAGAAACTATCCAAATACTAACGAAAATATTTGGGAAACAAAGTTCACTGATAAATTCTCGTTGCAATTATCTTAATCTAAGGAAAAAGGATCGTGAAGACTACACAACTTTCACCAGTGCAGTTAACAGGTACTCTGAAAGCTAAATAAAATTACGCCAGACATGTTAAAACCTTTAATTTTCATTCAGGAATAAACTTCACCGTCTGAAAAAGAAGTTCGTACAAGGCTATTAACCAAATTGGAACAAGGCCAAAGAATAACTTTACAAAGCCTAGCTGAAGAACGCCAGTGTGTTTTTAATTTGAGAGCTGACACAGCAAAAATTGAAGAACTGGATATTTCAAATAATCATACAATAAAGAACAAAACACAAGGTAAAAAAATAAACCATTTTTCTAAATTAATTCTTGTTACGGGTGTGGAGAATTACATTCATTTAAAGACTGTCCATTTCAACACAACAAATGCCATACTTGCGGGCGAAAAGGATACAAATTCTCACACTGCAAAATTGGAGCGGGAAATTATTTAAAAAAAAGAGTACAGTAATCTACTGAACAAGACAACTGAAAAAGTACAAAGAAAATACATAAATATTTGTCTCAACAAAGAAAAAATAAAATTTCAGATAGATACAGGGTTTGATTTAACTATATTTAATGCTGAAACTTGGAAAAAAATAAAATGTCTAATCCAGAGTAACTAGAAAAAACAGCAAAAGGTGTTACCGGAGAAAAAATAAAGTTTATTGGAGAAACCTTCATAAATGTTTTCTTTAATGAAAAAGAAAGAAAATTAAAAGCATCTGTCGTGTGAAATACCCAAAATTTATTTGTAACGGATTGGATGGAAGAATTTGATCTATTTAACGTCCTTGTAAATACTTTCAGTCATAAAAAAGATGGTACTTCGACAAGTTCAGATAAGCTAAAAAAAAAGGAAAAAATAAAATTTATGGAAATATTTTCAGAAGGACTTGGATTCTGAGCTAAAATCAAGGCAAAATTCGAATTAAAAGAAAATTTAAAGCCAGTTTTTCGGCCGAAAAGACCAATGTTCTATTCGTCGGTTGATATAATTGATAAAGAATTAGGAAGACTAGAATAACTTGGAGTAATAGAAAAACTGACAACAGCCCATGGGCAGCTCCAACTGTATATGTAAAGAAAAGAATAATGAAATTAGAATCTGCGCAGATTATTCAACCGGTCTTAATGATTGCCTAAAAGAAAGAAATCTCCCCCTCCCAACTGCGAAAGAAATTTTTGAAAATTTTAATGGCACGCGCATATTTTCAAAGTTAGATTTGTCAGAAGCTTATTTACAAATATCAGTGGTAGATTATCATCATTATGTCGTGCCGCTAGCACGTATATCCCTGACCTTCTCTCGCCACTTTTCCCTATTGTTCATCGCCTCTGGCAGGTCTTCAGGGATACATCCCGTATCCTCATATAGCTGTTCTATGTATGTTCGAGCTGGTCGTCCTGCTTTTGCTTGGTCATATGCGGGTGTCCATAGAAGTACATCACTTATGAGTTCGTCCTTGCTTCTCCAGCAGTGTCCAGCATGTCTGGTTCTTCTAGCTTGGATAGTTTTCGTGATGGGAGGCAGGTGGGTGTATAGTTGGTGCCTTAAGATGAGTGTGCAGAATTATTGACTATTAACACATATTGAGGCTGGTACAAATTAATAGGCTACAATGTGGAATAACGGTAGTTCCAACTATATTTTTTAAAATTGGATTCAATGTGAGCAGATTGGACTTCGCAACAGTTTAATTAGATGATATTCTAATAAAAAGCAAAAATAGAAAAGATAATGCAAAACTTGTTATTAAAGTGTTTAAAAAATAAAAGAATTTGGTTTTAGATTCATGTGGAAAAATGTTTATTTTTTCTATCAAAAATCAAATATCTGGGACAAGTAATCGACGAGAAAAGCAGAACTCCTGATCCTAAACGAGCGTACATGAGAAAATACATGCCTACACCAACTAATGCTGCAACATTAATAATAATTTTGGGGGTTGGTTAACAACTACAATAACGATATACTAAATTTGCATACACTAAGAACTCCCTTCAAATCATTTACTCAAAAAAGACGTAAAATGGAATTGGACGGACGAATGTAAAAAAGCGTTCGAGAAATCAAAAACTGCGCTAACATCAAACTTAGTTTTAATACTGTTAGGGGGACATATCCTACCATACCCCAAAGATGGACTCGTCCAATCTAAACATATTCGCCGAGCTTAGTTCGCTCGTAGAAGACAACTTCTCTTTTCTTACGATACATTTGACAAGACAGACTGCAAGCTGAGAACGGCTAGTACTTCTTTTGTATGACTTCCTTTTTTCTGCTAATACAATAGCGTTTACCTATCACTCGTTGTTTGAGTTGTTCTTCCATGGATATTTTCTGAAGACCACAACAAACACATTTCATTCTTAATAAGCAGATATACGTTGCCAGCGATGCAACTAATTTTGACTTAGGGGCAGATATACTTCACAAAGAAGATGGCAATCTAAAACCGATTTAACATCTATCAAGGACGCTACTCCCAACAGAAATGAACTATTCACAGTAAGAAAAAGAAGATTTAGCAATCATATTTGTGATCAAGAAATTTCATGAATACGTACACAGTAGAGAATCGTTATTACAAATGTATCATCGTCTATTGTTAGAAATATTTGGTTCTAATAAAGGAATACCAACACATACTGCGAACCGCTTACAAAGATGGGTCACGATGCTGTTAAATTATTAATTTAAAATGGAATTCTTACCGTCAAAAGAGATCGCACATAGTTGTTCTGTATTTTTTTTTTTTTTTTGTGGTGTGGAATTAATCTGGATAGATTAATACACAAAAATTATAAAACTACTATAGGAGACCGTCATTGCTTCATTAAGGTCCGAGGTGGATGTAAAATACGTTTTATTCAATACAGTTAAAGAACTTCCAGTTACGCAAGAGAAGATAAAATTTAAGACAAAATTTCATAAGTTAATTAATCAAACCAAAAAACAATTAATCAATCAGAAAGTTAAAACAAATATATTTTCAACGTACAACGGCATATTGATGTATGGAGAACGGATGTTTCATACCCGCAGTTTTAACAAAGAAAATTTTGAAAGATTCCCATACCGGGCACCCGGGAATGACTAGAATGAACGCTCTCATGTGGAGTTACGTATACTGAGCGGGTATGGATAAAGACATTGAAAACAGGGTGAAATCGTGCAAAAGCTGCTTATCGGCAGCAAAAGCACCTCCCATAGACTGCAATTCATGGCAGAAGACAGACAAACCGTGGTCTCGTCTTCATATTGACTATGCCGGTCCGATAAAAGGAACATATTTTTTTGTCATAGTAGGCAGCTTTACGAAATGGTCAGTAGTTTTCAAATGCAAAATGCCAACAATTAAAACCACAATAAAGGTATTACAGGAATTTTTTGCAAGATTCGGATTGCCAGAAACCATTGTATCTGACAATGGCACACCATTTACATCAAAAGAATCTGAAAATTTCTGTAAATTACTCTCGATAAATTACCTAAAATCGGCACCTTACCATCCAAGATCAAATGGATTGTTAGAAAGATGTATCGATGTATTTAAAAGAGGAATTTTAAAGGCATATAAGATCCAAGCAGAAAATGAGGAATGACAAGATTTTCTATCCATTCATCGAATAACACCTTATCAAAATACTAACGTAAACAGGCCCCCAAAAGAACTGATGTTTGCTTGCGAAAATTCGATCAGTATTCGATAAATTGATTTCGTCAAAAAAAGGAAATAAGAAAAAAATGAATACCTCGAATAAAACTTATAGTCCAGGGGAAAATTTATTTCCTAAATTATCATTTAGGTAAAGCAACCTGGTTAAAGGGGTTATTGAAAAAAGAATTGGTCATGTGATGTACACAATAAAATATCCAAGATGGGAGGTTTGTAGACATATAAACCAAATAAAAAAAGATATACACCAAACAAAAAGGAACTAGTTGAAGTACATCTGTCCGTCATTTATGATAGGTTTGAGGCACTTAGCCCCTCACGAATACAACAATATCGTACAAGTAAAGGAAAACGTCACCCGACAGGAACTATGGAAATAAATCCCAAAAGACAAAAGTATGATGTCTTGCGGAAAAGATATTGTATAGTGGCTCGTACCACGTGACTTCCGATATCTCAGAGGAATAAAAGACGTCGTGTTTGTTAAGCACGCTCAGTACTGAAAGATCTCTGTCAGTATTAAGATCAACTTCGGACGTAACACCAACAGCGCGAGACTTGTAATATTTGTTGGACTGTACGACTTGAGTTAAAAAACAGTTGACTCTATTTCACTGTAAATCTCTTCTTACCATGACAACAAAATTATATCAATTTCGTTACTTTTCCGACATACTTTTGGTTTTCTGGCATATCAACCTTTGTAGGTTATTTAACGCCAAATCCATTTTTATGTAAATAATCAGTTCTATTTAAAACAATTCGGTTTAGCATGAGTAAACAGTTTAATTGTCAAAAAACATTTCTATTTCAAACTATTCAGTTATATATAACAATTCAGTTTAGTGTAAGTACAGTTTCAGTGTCAAAAATAGTTCAATTTAAAACAATTCAGTTTAGCAAAAGCACACAGTTTAAATGTAAGTACAGTTTAATTGTAAAAAAACATTCTTATTTCGAGCTATTCAATTTAGTCAAGCAATTCTACTTCAGCTAATTCAGTTTTGTAAAAGTACAGATTTTGTTTACACACAGTTATATGCCAGAACAGTTCTATGTTAAACAATTTAGTTTAGTGTAAATACAGTTGCAATGTCAAAAAACAGTTTCAGTTATATGTAACAATTCAGTTAAGTGTAAATACAGTTTTAATGTCGAAAAACAGTTCTATTTCAAACAATTCAGTTAAGCACAAGCACGCAGTTCAAATGTAAGTACGGTTTAATTGTCAAAAACATTTTTATTTTAAGCTATTCAGTTTAGTCAAACAATTCGGTTTAGCATAAGTATGCCGTTAGTTCTATTTAACCCATAGATAGGGCCCTATCAGGTGCTACCACTCCGGGCCAGAGTTGACCTGGAGCAATGGCAATGAAGGAGTACTCAACATTCCCCTAAGTTCCAGCATTGTTGGAACCTCACCATCAGATTGTTTAGTGTCATACTCAGGACACTGGTTAGGGGGGGGGTCTTATCCCTCTGCAGAGAAGCATTCGGTGTATTCTACAGCCCCAGCCGACTGGGCAACCGACATACTTTGCGTGTATATATAAATATATATATATGTATATACAAAATTAGACCAACATATGCTCTATCACTGATACTGAGCAGTGTTTATACATAAATATGGTAAATTACATTATTTACTTGAATAGATATCACTTTTATCATATTCTGAAGAGTTGGAAACCAGTATATATACATGACATCAAAATAAAAAATTATAGTTCCAAAGCTCTCCGTCTGATGATCACATAGGGCAAACACAGACAATGATCATGCACAGCTGACTCTGTGTCTACGTTATTTAAACTCAGATCTAGTGCCCGGTCCGCTGAGGCTGTAAAACACACCGATCGCATCTCTGCAGAGGGCTAAAACCACCTCCTTAAAAACTTTGACAAAAACCATCTCCAGCATCTCAAAGTATTGATGAAGAAGGCTAAGACCAGACTGGGCATTCCGTCTACTTCATGTGATAACACTCCTGTATGTGCTATCTGCAGATTTGCATGCAAGTTTATGTTTGGCTTGAAATGTTATATGAAACACAAGCATAAGTACTGATAAGAGATTTTTGATCCTCATATCATTTCGAATCCAGTACTAATGTACTTAAAGTTTTCAGCTACTGCTGCTACTTATAGAAACGAATAAAACTCTACAACAACACACCTGTAAAAATAATAAACACTTACAAAGTAGTAATATACATTCTAAAGTCACATCGCTTTAGCAATATACACACCCCTGATGATGGTCCAAGATCAGACCGAAATTACTTGGGTATCAATTAGTTATGAGAGTTTCATGAACCAATTTCCCCCCAGACACTGTAAGATCATTTCGGCAGCTGGAGAGGACATATGTAGACAAAACATGTCTATATACTTCAATGAAATATATATATATATTATCCACAAAGATCAACGTTCAACCCTTTATTAGATTTCTTACAAACTAGTAATATACATTCAAAAGTCACATCGCTTTAGCAATATACACACCCCTGATGATGGCTCAAGATCGGGGAGAAAGTACTTTGGTATCGATTTGTAATGAGGGTTTCACGAACCAATTCCCCCCAGACACCGTAATATCAATTCGGCAACTGGAAAGGACATATGTAGAGAAAGCATGTCTATATACTTCAATGAAATATATATATATATATATATATATATATATATATATATTATCCACAAAGATCAAAGTTCAACCCTTTATCAGATGTCTCAATTCCTATTTTATACACCATTGTATACGATGATTCGTTCAGTCCAATAATTTTGCTAAGATATAATCCGAAAATCTCTCCAGTTCTCTAATCCACGAACTATTTCTCATCTTAGTTTTGGCTTCAATGATAATAACATCTTTTACTGTCTGCTTACTTTCTTCTTCCTTGCTTACAACGATAATCCTCTGCTTATTTCCCAGGGGATCTTCTCTTGGGAAAACAATCACGCTTTTATCTCGACTCCTTTTCTCATATTTTCCCGCCTTTTCCCGCTAAGTTATTGATGCTAATGGCTTTTTGGCCGCCATTATTTTTAGGTTTCCATCCGCTAAGCCCGTTCTTGGCATTAATTCTAATTGCTACATTCTTGTCCAGACACGAGCTCTGATTCCATGTTCTACATTTTCTGTCGCTTTTAGATCTTTACCCGAAAGCGTTCGGTATATTTCCCTCTCCACCCTCGCTTCTGCAAAATAATTTCCAGTATGTCGGTTAGATCATAGACTGATAGCCATGCAACTGTCGCCTCGTGGAATCATCTCTGTGATCAGTTGATTTGGAGATGACCATGCACACCGCTCCAAAGGTCACACACCTGGTCAGAAAATCCAACTTACAGAAATTTGTAAATATAAACAGGATGTCTCAATCAGAAAGCTTAGAATTATTGCAGGGATACAGATTATGGGTCAAGCGGACGGTTGGTAAACATGTTAGTTTTTGTTTGGTTATTAGATATATAAGTTAACTCATTTTGTAGACACACATGGTTAAATGATCAAGCTGTTCTATATCTAACAATTTAGCTTTGCAAAAGTCTACAAAGTCAAATTGTTACAAATATATAACTAACAATTTAATTAAGCATAAGTTACTTATTCACACACAGATATATGATCAAACAGTTCTATTTCAAATAAGTCAATTTAGCATTAGTCAAAGTTTAATGCTTCCAAGTGTGGCTACGTATCACTTACAATTCAGTTCAACATCAGTCATTTGTTTATACACAGTTAAATGATCAGTTCTTTTTTAAACAATTTAGGCAAGTCCTTTGTTTGCGCTCAGTTTAAATTTCAAACATTTCTCTTTGTCCCATACATAGGCCAGAGGGAACCTGCAAGCGATGGCAGTGAAGGGGTACTCCGCATTCCCCAAACCTCCAGCATTACTGGCACCACACCATCAGATTGTTTAATGTCATATCAAGGACACTTGTCGGTGGGGAATCTTACACTCTGTAGAAATGCAGTCGGTGTATTCTACAGCCCCAGCCAATTGGGCTGGCTATTTTTAAATGTATATAGTTAGCAAACACCTCCGATAAACCAGATTGGAGCATCAGGTCGATTTTTATGCGGAGTAAAGTTGGTTTTCCTTTTCCAAGACCGTTTGCCTTATCAACGCTGAATGACCTTGTCTTGATAACTTTTTATCCAAATATAGTTTGGGTACAGACGGATTCATGCCTTTCCAATGACATTAGTGTCAATTGAACCCGGTTTGCCGATTTCATTTTTTCTGACGATGACCGAGACGCTAAGCGTATATTTTAATGGATACATGTGATCACTGATTCATTCTTCTCTGTGTTGTTCCGTCGATCCTATGTCAAACTGTTTCTGACCAATTTTCTCTAACTTGGAACACAAAGTCATTAATTAAACATTTTTTCTAACAAGCAATTAGTCGTTCGAGAATTATTAATAGAGACGAATCGAGGTATTTGTATTACTCTGGGCGTTAACTATCCTTCGTTTCGTTTTGGTGTGATACCGAGAATGTTTTTCATACAGGTGTAAATAATTCCCATAGTATTTCACGTGAATATTTTATACAGTGTCTTTCCTTATATATATATATATATATATATATATATGTATGTGTGTGTGTGTTTGTGTGTGTGTGTTTGTGTGTGCGTGGTTGTTTAGACAGCATATTTTCTTGTTTGCATATTTTATTAAAGATGGCAGACGACGATTTAGAGTAGAGTTTTTTGGGTTTTTTTTGGGGGGGGCTTGACTCGTTCACGAGGGACATGACGCACAGGAAAAAGAAATTAGAGATAAAAACTCTAATTCTATGGGGAAGAAAATCATCATTAATTTTTTAATCGAACTAGGAACTATATTATTCTCTTCGTTTGATTATTCGCATATTCTCTATTAGAAATTTCTATGGTGTGCCGCTTTTGTCGAAAAATTTCTTCAAACGTGATGGTTGAAGAGTTGTTGAGTTGATTAGTTGTGCTGCATGACATATTAACCTTTGCGGATAACTTAATGCCAAATCCTGTTTATACATATATTGAATTTATATATATATATATATATATATATATATATATATATATATATATATATATATATATATATATATATATATATACAAGTGGTAAAAATGGTTCGAACAATAGGTATATTATAAAAGTGTGTAACAAAGGAAGAAAACTTATCGGTTATTATCTGGCTAGGAGATCCAATCCAAGAAAGTCTAACATAAACAGGACATTAAGAGGGGCCAAGTAGCCTGATGTTAATCGTAAACTTGCAAACATTTTTGTCAATGGTGTCAACAATGACTTCCTCTGGATACCCATTACTCAAAAATAAATTTTCAATTTGTTCAAACTCGCTTTTAATCGTGTTATCCGAAAAAATCTTAAGAACCCTGAATGTGAAAAACTTAATCATGTTAACCTTTCTAGATTCAGGGGTAAAAGTATCGTAACTCAAAGACAAACCGGTGAACGTCGGCCTTTTATATATGCTAGTTTCGAAAGCAAACGAATACATCCAAGAATGGTAATTTGTTATCCTTCTCTCCATCCATAGTAAAAGTTAAGGCAGAATGAAAATCATTCAAACAATGGAAGAATGACAAAACTTTATTACGTAAACTAAAACAAGCGAAGGTTTCATTTACGTAATGCAAATAAATATAAGGCCTTGGGAACCTGTGGTTTCTCATAAAACCCAATAAAAATATCAGAAAGAATAGGGCCCAAGGGAGAACCAATCGAAATACCGTCTACCTGTGAAAACGTTTACCCCCTCACCCCCCCACATTATCTCTCTCAGTCTTCTAACCATTTCACTTCTTAGCCGGCCGGTGATCAACTAGTGGTTCGAGTGGGTAACGCACATTTCTTTACCTACACAAGAATACGATCGAGGGAGACAGGAGAAAATAGAAAGACAAACGAACAAACAAAGCTTGGGGTTACCAAGAGCAGAGGAAGGTATGCAACACTACATGCATGTGCATTCCTGATAGTAGATATGGACTAACGCTAGTGTGGGTTACTAGCGAAAATTCCACAATGCTACTGGAATCAGACATCTTGAGACTCTTCTTCACTGGACCCTATCTTGTCTCCTCGACTCTCTGCTCGGTGTCTGGTGTTGACTGCCCCTCCGTTCTTCCACGCCAACTTCTGCTGTTCGCCTCTCTCTTGTCCAGTCTCGACTGCCCTCCGTGGTCTCCGGCTGCAACTCTCATTCTGCTGCTTGCCTCTCTGCTCTCCAGCCACCAACTTTTCTCTCTCCTGTCCAGCCACCAACTGCCTCTGCTCCTGTCCAACTACCAACTGCCTCTCTCTGGGTCGCGTCGTCAACTCTCGTTCGCGTCCCCTTACCACTTCCGGATACGGCGAGATTTCAGGTCCAAGAATCCTTTGTCTGGTTTCGCGCCAAAACAGACTCGTCTGCTTTGGCGGCCTACCCCCATAGTGCTACATACCAGCCGGTACATGTGACTAAAATTGAACGGAACTGACTTGGTAACCAATCCCATTAATTCCACGAAAACACTTTCAAGGAACGTGTGTGTGTCATTAAAGCTGAAAGAAACTGACTTGGAAGCCAATCGAATTAATTCCATGAAAACACCATAAACAAAAATGTTTATAAGTTTAGGACTAACATCAGACCACTTGACCCTTCTTAATGCCCAGTTTATGTTAGACTTCTTGGATTGGATCTCCTAACCAGATAATAAACGTTAAGTTTTTTTTTTCCTTTGTTACACACTTTGGAGGTGCCCGTGGTGTAATGGTTATCGTCGTAGGAAATGGAGACAGCGACACGAGTTCAAATCCTGGACGAGACTGATTGCATTTCACATAGCACTAATATCCTTGGGAAAGGTATGAATCCAATAATTCTCGCTATGGGTAAATAATAGGGCAGACTGAGTTCTTCAGCGTTGGTGAGGTAACTAGTCTAGGAGAAGGAAAACTCTGAATTCAAACCTGTTAAACTCCGCTTAAAAACTGACCTTGTGTCATATCCTGCTCGATCAGAGGGGTTGGTTAAATAGGATGAAAACACTTTCAAGGAATGAAGGAACTGATGCTAACGGACTACGATATAAAAAAAATCCGCACAAATAGAAATTCGTTATTAATCAGCGGGGCAATATCAAAGGACACCATGGATTGAGAGTAAACACAAGGAGAGAGTTGACGAATAATGGAAGAAAAATAAACGAATCGTCCACTCAAAAATCCTATATAAAATACTAAAACAGGATTGAGTACTTGAATTAACCAT
>OY757941.1:38740001-38865001 GCA_963585895.1 Sepioteuthis lessoniana
GTTCCCGTGGTGAAATGGTTATCGTCGTAGGAAATGGACTCGGCGACACGAGTTCAAATCATGGACCAGGCTAATTGCATTTTACATTTACAGTTAAAATCCGCTTTAAAATTGACATTGTGTCATATCTAAAAAAATGTGGAGGTGCCCGTTGTGTAATGGTTATCGTCGTAGGAAATGGACACGGCGACACGAGTTCAAATCCCGGACGAGACTGATTGCATTTCACATAGCACTAATACCCTTGGGAAAGGTATGAATCCAATTATTCTATTGAAGGGTAGACTGAGTTCTTCAGCGTTGGTGAGGTAACTAGTCTAGGAGAAGGAAAACTCTGAATTCAAACCTGTTAAACTCCGCTTAAAAACTGACCTTGTGTCATATCCTGCCCGAGCGTAGGGGCTGGTACATGAGGTAAAGTGAACTTTGCTATTAACCAGTTTCAAACAATGTAGAGTTTTCACATGTGGAAAAAGAATTCTGAATAAACAACAACAATTATTCTGCTTTTTTTCAAAAATAATGATTGTATTCAATCAATGACCATGCGATAGGTAACGCTGCCGCGATCTCACAAAAAAATAAACAAATATATATATATATATATATATATATATATATATATTAGGAACATACAACCCAAACTTAACAGAAATAATTTTTCAACCAGTGCTAATGTATTAAATGTCTTTAGCTACTGACGATATTTAAATTCGAAAAGTCAACGCTAAACAATACAACAGTACAGACGCTCTTCTTCTTACAAAGTACTAATGCACATACAAAAGTTACATCACTTTTGTAATACACCCATCCCTGATGATGGCCCAAAGTTGGGCAGAAAGTACTTGGGAAATAACTAATTATGGAAGATTTATCGACGAATTCTCGCCGAATGTCATAAGATCAATTTGGCAATTCGAAAGGATTAACAAAAAAATATGTAGACAAAAAAATTTCTATTATGTTCAACCTAGTATATATATATATAAGAGGATCATTTGGATTTTAGTATTGTCGTGCATCTCGTCATTGAACGGGCCACTCAAAATAAGACACCAATAGGAATATTTGTTTCCCTTGTCTGATAAAAATAATGTTAGTATGGTGCCTCAATAAAAATGTTCGACACAGGCTCTTCTTTCTGGATGAGGCAAAGGAATTTATGAATAACTTTCGTATATACATACATAGGGTCAGGCAAAATGATCTGACACACCTGATTTAAATCCGTGCGATTTTTTTTTTCTCTGGGGATACCTCAAGTCAAAGGTATACAGTAATCGCCCTCAATCTATTGAACAAGTTAAAGATGCAATTCGTCAAGAAATTACTGCCATTCCACATGAAATAACTCACTTAGTTATAGACAACTTTCGTGAACACCTTCGACAGTGTGTAGACAATAACGGATCCAATTTGACTGATTTCATTTTCAAAACCTAATGAAAAAGAATGGCATTATATGCACTTTTCGAAAATAAAAACACTTTTTTGTTTCTTTTCTTTATTCGTCTTTTATTAAACCTACAAATGTGTCAGATCATTTTGCCTGACCCTGTATATATATATATATATATATATATATATATATATATTGTCTTCTACAGACGGACTGTTTCGTTGTATCACGACTCTTCATTGTGGCTAGACACGTAGGACGCTTGAAGCTGGGATCGAAACCCACCCAACTTTTCGTTAGACAGAGTATCTAAGTACCGCTCAACTAGCAGGCAAAATACGTCAGCTCGGGAACCATAAGGCATTATTTATTATCTTTTGTTTGGTTACATTTTGCCATAATGGATACCAGAGTGCTCAGTTCATTAGAAGAACTTTGCATTTCGTGAGTGGCAGCCGTTAATTCCTTCGCCAGAGTGCTCAACCTCCGGTGGGGTGGGGAGTACATTTATTTTTTTTTTTCGTTGGTCCAAAGAGAGAAGAAAGTAAATACTTGAAAAGGAATTGGTCTACAAATGAATTTGCTTTTACGCCATTTATTCTTCTTCAACACGTGTTTATGACGGTTTTAGTCGGGATGAAAATGATTTCTTTGAATCTTCCCTTCTGGTGGTGACTGTTTTGATAGGGTTGAGTTTTTTTTTTTTTTTTTTTTTTTCATTCTATGATTAATGTCTGCGAAAGTCCAGTTCGAGTTATTTATCTGAGACAAACATTCGTCTCTGCAGATGTTTATCTCTTTCTTTTTATGTTTTTTTTCACAAGAGTGTTTTCTGTCTGTCTGTGTGTTTATGCATTTGTGCGGATGTTCATGTAAGTGTATGCGTATATTCTTTCGTGGTTTTTTCTCCTTTATTTCACTTCTCCCCTAAATAATCTATAACAGTTGACATGCCACCAAGTTCCGCAACTAATCTTCCTCCTTGCGTGATTGTGTGTGTATGAAGATGTATGTGATTCCATGTGTGTGTGTGTGTGTGTGTGTGTGTGTATGTTTGTCTCTCCGCGTGTATAGTTAAGTTCTGTTTAATGTACGTTTGAGTTTGATAAATCAATGACGCTTTAACTTTTATTTGGAACAATGCGTAATCGTCAGTTTTGTATGTAAGTATTATTTTAGACACTCCATTACTGCACTCGTAAAGGAGTTTTAAAACATAGAGATTTTTGTTTTCTGGTAATTTAATATCACTTCTGAGTAAGGATAACCTGTTATTTAGAGTTTGTGTCGACTCTACCTTAATCTATTTACAACATTCGATTACTTAAACTAGGATGTTGTATTGAAGCCCAAATTTTTACTTATTTTGAATGCTTTCGGGTTTTCGAAGGGATAGAATTTTATATTACAAAATCTACATCTTTAAGTCTTGCATTTTGCGACTCAATTCGTTATGTATTCCCCAAATGTAGAGGGGGGTGTCTGTCCTCGTGGTGTAATGGTTAAAGCGATGGACTGCGGAATCGTAGTACGCGAGTTCTTACTCTAGTCGCGCTATTACGTTCACTTTCGGGCAAATACTCTTGGGAAAGGTATGAACCCCCTTATGCTCCCAGCTATGGGTTAAATAGTACCATTACTTTTCTTCTAGGAGAATAGATTTGGCATTAAATAACCTAAAAAGAGTTGATATGCCATTTAAAAAAAAATCCCAAACAAACAAAACATCCAGATGTAGAAGAGGAGAGTTTGTTTTTTTTGTTTCAGGGTGCTCTCTGTCTTTTAATGACTTTTGTTGTGTGTATAATTCTTTTATTCCGTCATTGTTTTCCGTCATTGTGTTCGTGTTCTTCGAGATTGTTTTATTATTTCTGTATATATTTTGTTTATTTTTGTTTATATATATATATATATATATTATTTCATTGTATTTATTTTGAAAGCTATCGTGATGCAAAATAATTAGATTGGTTCTAATTAATTTCGAAGTAAAACAATATTCAAAATGAATACAAAACATAATTTGTGCAATGCTTCAAGTAAATTATATATATATATATATATATATATATAAAGAGATAAGATAGAAAGGATGACGGATAGAAAGTAAAGTATTTGAATTTTATATATATATATATATATTCAAAGTAAGTTGGCGACCATAGTCGAGGGTGACCCGAAGGCTCCCTTTTCGATAGCTACTACACCAAGGTGTAGGAGAGGGCCCTACTCCTTCCCTGGATTTGCTCCACTTTACCCTTGATCCGTACCTTATAATGCTGAGTGTTAATCAAGGAGGGATCAAGCACCATTTTTTGAGTTTTTGGTATGGATCGACCTGGGATTGAACCCAGGTCTCCCGGGCCATTGTCGAACACTCTAACCGCTTGGTCAAGACCGGCAGATAGATAGATAGATACAAAGAGATAAGAAAGAGAGGGCGATGGATAGAAAGTAATGTATTTGAATTATATATATATATATATATACAAAGAGATAAGATAGTGAGGATGATGGATAAAAAGTAAAGTGTTTGAACAATATAGATTTATAGTTATTTATTAAGCTCAGCATAGCCTGCTTAAAGTACTTGCTCTTATTAAATGGTCACCCATTTAAGTAATAGACCTATCATTGCTTAACTTCGTTGAACTGGCGGTTAATCGGTGCTTTAAATTGACTTGACCCAAACTTACAATTTATTGGTTTTTATTAGTCTGAATTTAATGAGAGCGTCGGTGACATTTATAAGCATCGTTATTCTCGCTGTTGTTTATTATTTGATAAGACGGAGATAATCAGGTCCACATCACTGGAATGATTGAGGGTTCTTAGCTGCTGCTTCAACAGATTCAGTCTCAACTCATCAAACACTTGTGTATCTTTATTAGGGTTAACTGAAACAATCTAGTCCATCCTTACTGTCGCCGATTTACAAATATTGGGGTGCAGTGGCTTGTAGAGTGCCGACATTGTGTATAGATAGATAGATAGATAGATAGATAAAAATTAACAGAAATTCATACCTGCAGACACACAGACATATATATATATATATATATATATATAGCAAGAAAGAGTGAGGGACTGACAGACGGAGACAGAGACAAAAAAAACAGACAGACAAACAAATAGATAGATAGATGAAAATTAACAGACATACATACACACAGACACACAGACATATATATATATATATATATATATAGCAAGAAAGAGTGAGGGACTGGCAGAAGGAGACAGAGACAAGAAGCAGACAAGCAGATAGATAGATAGATAGATAGATAAATGAGAACCTATATATATATAGAGAGAGAGAGAAAGAAAGAGAGTGGGGAGAGAGAGAAAGAGAAAGAGAGATCGACTTGAAAAGATTGAGACTGATATATTGATATATAGATTAATGGATAAGAACCGACAGATATATATATATATATATATATATATATGCGGGGAGATAAAGGTGGACTTGGACGTATACATATATATATATATATATATATATTTGTGTGTGTGTGTGTGTGTGTGTGTGTGTGTGTGTGTGTGTGTGTGTGTGCCCGTGCGTGAGGTTGGGATGGAGTTGGACATACTGAGATAGATAGATAGATAGATTTACCGACGGAGAGAAAGAGAATGAAATGAGTTGGGAAAGAATGGTTGGTGCAAGGAAATTCTCAGTGTCAAATGTCTAAGAGCTGTCGATATACTCAGCTGAAGAATCTCTTTGGTACTTCAGGAATCGTTCCACTTCAGACAACACATCAGCCAATGTCGGGAACTTTCGTCTTGAGACAGAACTCCTCATGAGAGTTACAAAGGTAGGGGGAGGCGAATAAGAAGAACGTCAAGTCTTAACCATGAGAAAAATAAAACATTACCCTAAAGATAAAAGAAAGAAAGAAAGAAAGAAAGAAAGAAAGAAAGAAAGAAAGAAACTATCCTTCATCCAAATAAAAAAGATCGGAGAGAGACAGACATTCAGACAGAGACAGAGAGAGCGGTTATATGTAGGCAGGGGACGATTTTAGGTGTACACTTGTTGTCAGGAGGAGAGACTTGAGAATGAAATAAACGTTGTTGTTGATGATGTCTTTTCGCCCCGAAGTCCGGAAATGCTGAACAAAAGTCAGACAGGCACTTACGTGGGGTGACCGTGGCGATTCTTTACACTCAAAAATTAGAACTTTTTTTTTTTTTTGGTCTTGTTATTGTAGTTGCGTCTTGCAAAAAAATTGTCTCTGAAGTATCTTCATTGAATTTTGTTGGGGCAATAGACATTTATTTGAAAAGTCATCATTTTCTTTTCCCTAGAGGTACCTTGTATGTTTCCCTAGAATTTTTTAAAAGGTTTTTGTTGACTTCTTGTCCATCTGTCGATCAGACAGACGTGTTATCTCTTCTACACACTTGAAAGTAAGTAAACACTACACTCTTACAATTAAACGATCAGTAAATCAGCAGCCTGGAATTTCATCATGGGACAGATTTTCGTTGGAATTTTTCTTGCATCTATTGGTCTGAGATGAAAAAAAAAATGCTAAATGGTTTATAGTTGGCAGTTGTATCGACGATAACATCCTTATAAAACTTATTTTACTCCTTTAGCTGATTGTTTTTATTGGAGTCTGAGTGACAACAAGTCACGTCAAGTCTCCCGGACTCTTCTCTGTATTCTGGCCGATTTTAATAAGGACGTAGTTTGGAAGGTCCCTACTCGTGCTCTTATTTCCAAGTCCTCTGGTCCCTGTATCAATCTTTTGGTGACTGTACCGAGCCCACCAATTTCAATTGGTATCAACGGCAGTATCATGCTTCAAAGTTTGTTTTTTTTAGTTCTCGAGCAAGGTCAAGGTATTTTTCTCTCTTTTTGCTTTCCTTCAGTTTTATCATGCGGCCAGCCGGAATGGCAAAGTTCACTATTTGGCCTGTTCTCTTTTTTTGTTGTTGACTATCACTAGGTCTGGTCATCTGGCCGAGATTAGACGATCCGTTTGTACCCCAAAATCCCAGAGCATTTTGTGCCTCTCATTTTTTCAGACGGTACTCTTTTAAGATTCTTTTCACACCAGCGTTAGCTGATGGTATTTCACTGGGGTTTGAATGACAATAAGTCATCTCAAGTCTCCAGAACTCTGCTCTGTATTCTGGCTGATATTACAAATTCTGTATTCTGGATTGTCTCCAGTTTTCCTCTTATTTCCAAGTCTACCAGAGCAGTACCCTAAGACATTGGGGATTATCCGAGTGTACCAATTACAATTTGTATCACTGTCACCTTCCTATTCAATAGAGATTTTTTAATTCTCTAGCAATGTCTTGGTACTTATCTCTCTTTTCACTTTCTTTTACTCAGTTGTCTGCCCGGGTGGCAAAGTCCATTATTCGGCACGTTCTCTTTTTTTTTCCCTTTTTTTTTTCTTTTTTCGTGGCTATCTCTACGTCTGGTCATTTGGCCAAGATTAAATGATGTGTTCGCATCTTTCTGTGTCTCATTGTCCAGAACTGATTCTGAGTTGCCCATATACCACTTGTTCGTATGGTCAAATTAAAGTTTCTTGCGCAATTCGCTGAGTAACACCTTTCCCAACCAGTCATGTCGAGACTTATACTCTTTTTGTGCTAATTTACTGTATTTTATTCTCTCGTTTTGCTATATAATCTTTAATTTCCTCCTTGCGAGTTTTTTTTTTTACATCAGAATTAGCTGAAGGTCTTTCACTGGAGTTTGAGTAACCACAAGTCTCCTCAAGTACCCAGGACTCATCACAATATTCTGGCCGATTTTAACAATACTGTTGTTTGGAATATCCCCACTAATCCTGTTATTTCTTAGTCCTCCAGTCCCAGTACAAATCTTTTGGTTACTACCAAGAGCACCATTCACAATTGGTATAACCGTCACTTTCGTGTTCCACAGTGTTTTCTATTTCCTAGCAAAGTCCAGGTACTTATCCTTCTTTTCACTTTCTTTCAATTTTAGTATATGGTCAGTGAACCGCAAAGTCCACAATTTTGCAAGTTCACTTTTTTTTGTTGATTATAAGGTCTGGTAGTCTGTAATTTACTAAGCATTTTTGCTAAGATGTAGCACAAGGCCACATGAATAGGGGACCCAATGAGATAAGGTCTGGTAGTCTGGCTGAGATCAGGTGATCTGTCCGTATCTCAAAATCCCATAGATGTTTATGCGTCTCGTTCTCTAGGACAGATTCTGGGTTGTGCACGTAACATTTATTTATATGGTCAATTTCTTGCTCTATTCCGAGTGGATCACCTTGCCTACCCAGTCGTATCAAGTCTTATTCTCAATCTGAGCTAATTTGCTGTATTCGCTTATTAAGTGATTGATCGCTTCGTCTCTGTCACCACAAAGCCTACATCTGCTGTTTTGTTGCGACTTATGTATTCCCTTTTTGATATGGTTGGTCCTTATGGAGTTATTTTGTGCTTTTATTAGAAGAGATTCAGTTTCTCTTTGATGGTTTCCCCTTTTTAGCCACATCCTCTTTTTCTGGTGTGAGAAGTCGCTTGTTAATCGCCTAAAACGTCCACTGATTTTTTTTTCTTCCCATTCTTGTTTTCTGGTTATTTCCGTTCTGTTGGTCCTCGTGTAGTTAGTATTGTTTCTGGTAGCTGTAATCAGTTTTCCTCCGCGTTAGGTATATAGTCTTTCTCTACAGTATTTCGAAATTTTCATTGATCACGTAAGACATTTTATAATCTATGATGTAGTCACTGGCACACCAAAAGTAAACGTACTCTGGTCTAAACATTAAAGATTTCGGACAATTATTAAACGGTCTTCACCTTCGTTTGCAACATGAACTTGAAAAAGCTATGAAAAACACTCAAAACCATTGTCTTTTATCTTTAATAAAATGTGCGTACAAGAATATATATAGTCATCTACAAACAGACTGCTTCGTTGTATCTCTACTCATCAGGGTGGCTAGAAACACGAGACGCTCAAAGCCGGGATCGAGCCCGCCTAACTTTACGTCAGGCAGATAATATACGCCTAAGCCAAGTCTGAGACTCAAGATTTGCTCGGGAATTAACACATACGTCAAATTTCGGAGGGCTCTAGTTGTTAGAAGAGCTTTGCAATAAGCTAGTGGAAATTGTTATATTTCTTCGCCCGAGTGCTCAACGCAAATAGTGTGAATTTGCTAATGAGGATTATACAAACTGATACCTGGGAAATAAATTCAATATAAAACAAACCCAAGGACTAACGGCACCCGTACTGTCTTTAATTGGAATCATTTTGAGATGAGGCTTCTTAATCTGAGAATTTTTTTTTAATTAATTGAGGACTTTTTGTCCTCATCTTAGTAGTTTTTGTGTTGTTTCTTCTTCACTAAGTTTCGGCCAAATTTCACCTCTGGCCTTCTTCAGGTGATTTGACCGGGACCTCGGATAGGAATGCTGAGCCTTGTAACCGTATCCCCAGTAATTACTGCCTTCCATAGTTGTTGTCTATCGCACCACGTTTTTGACCAAGTACTATTTGAAAATTACTAAATAGCGCTGCGATGCCGAACAAATAAAATAAAACACAGGTAGAATCAACTAAGCTAAACGTAAAAAGTGCTCGATACACTAAGTAGAGCGAATTTAACGTAGTAAAGCCTATAGAATGGAACCAATCTACCTTGATTTCACCAACTGGATCATCAGGTAGAATATTACTTAGAAAGGTAGGAACTAATGACATTTATATATTAAAATAAGTTGTAATATAAATGTCGTTTATCTCTACTTTTCTAAGTCAGATTCTTCCTGATGATCCAGCTGGTGAAATCTAGGTAGACTGGTTATACTCTCTAGGTTTTATCACTATATATATATATATATGTGTGTGTGTGTGTGTGTATGTGTGTGTTTGTGTGTGTGTTTGTGTGAATCTAAATTTGGAATAGCATTAGAAAAGAAAAAAATATGAAAAATTGAATCGGCATATTTTCTTATAAAGACATTTTAGTAAATATGAAAACTATACGTGACTTAAATTGAGTGAAATATAATATTATTTTGATGCTTTATAGAAAAACAAGACAAAATTTCAGTATTGTCTCAAATTTTCTCTTATATATATATATATATATAAGAGAAAAGTTGAAACAATATATATATACACACACACACTTTTATAAATAAATATACATATATATATATATATATATATATATATATATATACAAATAATCAAATAACGCTGCGATGCCGAGACAATAGAAAAAAACTCCCGGAGGATCAATTAATCTAAACGTAAAAAGTGCTCGATACACTAAGTAGAGTGAATTTAAAGTAGTAAAGCCAACAGAATGGGACCAATCTACCTTGATTTCACCAACTGGATCATCAGGTAGAATATTACTTAGAAAGGTTGGAACTAATGACACTTATATATTAAAAAAAGTTGTTATATAAATGTCGTTTATCTCTACTTTTCTTAGTCAGATTCTTCCTGATGATCCAGCTGGTGAAATCTTGGTAGATTGGTTATACTCTCTAGGTTTTATCACTATATATATATATATATATATATATATATATATGTGTGTGTGTGTGTGTGTGTGTGTATTGAATATATAATTATTTTATTTTGTTCTTCCAAATCATTTATCTCCAGTCAAACAGATGGATATAACCATTATCTGATACTTGTGTTCCATTATTACAACCAGATAATATCTTTTCGCTTTCAAATTTTTTCGAAGAATAAATTTTAGCCAAAATATGCGAATATACCAGCGCAATGACTGCAGCATATGAAACGTTTTTATGAGGTCGGTTTGAAGGGAAAAACGCACCTTATATTCCAAGAAAATTATATATATATATAACCTATAAGATTTGGAAAATGTGAAAAAAACCCAGATGATACAATTTGCCAATAAAGATCATACAAACTGATATCTGGGAAAAAATTCAATAAAAAAATAAAAGCCGAACGGCACCCGTACTATTTGAAAATAATCAAATAACGCTGCGATGCCGAGACAATAGAAAAAACACCAGGAGGATCAACTAATCTAAATATAAAAATGTAATATAATAGCCGAGGGATTTCGGCTCATGCATTTGGGTTTAGTTAGGCTGAGAACCTTTCAGCTCAGCACATGGGTTAGTTAAGTGCAAACTTGGTGCAGGTTTTACCGCGCGCTCAGGAGGCGGACGTGTCACTCAGAGATGTCACAATAGCCCAAGACGAAACGGAGTGACAAGGTGCGAATGACGTCACGCACCGGAAGCACGCGGAGGTTTGGGGGAATTTGAAGAAAGTTAAAAGAGTTGAAACTAGATAGACGCTGGACGAGACGGTCGACTTTCGCTAGCTCGCCGAAGCCAGTCGAATTTGCGCGCCATGGGTGCCGCACGAAATAGGGGCCAGATGAAGAAGCCAGCATGAAAAGATTGTCTCTCTCCTTATGTCGAAACCTTAAACTCAAAAGTAATAAAAAGGTTTCGTACCTGAACAAAGAAGTCGTTCCGTGTTTTCGAATTTCGAGATTCCTATGTTCTATGTATATATGTTACCAACATTCGATGTCCATTTAGCACATGGCCGTATCTGGCTATCTAACAAAAGTGCTCGATACACTAGATAGAGCTAATTTAAAGCAGTAAAGCCTACAGAGTCTGACCAATCTAACTAGGTTTCACCTACTGAATCATAAAAAAAAAACCTGATTGTTTGTTTGGGGTTTATAGCATATTAATTTTTTTAGGTTATTTAATGCCAAATCCATTTTTGTATAAGTAAACAATTCTATTTCAAACAATTCAGTTTAGCATAAGTACAGTTAATTGTCAAAAACATTTTTATTTCAAGCTATTCAGTTTATTCAAACAGTTCTAATTCAGCTAATTCAATCAGACGGGCCAAATATTTATAATAGTGAGACAAAAGCCAGATAGAGGTGGATTGATCTGATTCTCAATTTACTGGTTTGTGTTAATTTTAACGGCATATCAAATTTTCTTGGGTAAAACAGTACAGATTTTCTTGACTCACAGTTAAGTGTCACAGTAGTTCTATTTCAAACAATTCAGTTTAGCGTAAGTACAGTTTCAATGTTAAAAACAGTTCTATTTAAAACAATTAGTTTAGCATCCAAAAACTGTTCTATTTCTAACAATTCAGTACGCAGTTTAAATGACAAAAGAATTCTTTTTCAAGCAATTTATTTTAGCATAAGCATCCAGTTTAGTTCTATTTGACCCATAGATAGGACCCTTATTAGGTGCTACCTCTCCGGGCCAGAGTGGACCTGGAAGCAATGACTATAATAGGGTACTCCGAATTCCCCAAAGCTCAAGCATAACTGGATCCTCACCATCACATGGTTTAGTGTTATATTCTTGACACTCGTTGGGTGGGGACTTACCCTTCAACAGCGAAGCAGTCGATGTATTCTACAGCCCCAGCTGACTAAGGAAGGTTGGGTCAAACGACATTTATGTATATATATTTAAAGAACTTCAAAATAAAAATGCAACAAATAATTAAAACAATAAAAATCAAATTAAACTATCAACTCAAACTACACTGATGACGACCAAAATTATGGTCGAAAGCCCTGGGGCCGAAGATATGGGAAAATGTATTTACCACCTGGATATCAACGTAAGAAAAAAAGCTAGAAGATTCGAAAAATTACAATAAAAATAATAAACTGTCCCACTGCCTTTAATAAAACCTGCCTTAATATATATATACATATACATATATATATATAAAGTGGGTGACCTTAGTCGAAGGTAAACCGAAGCTTCCCTAATACTCTATTCCCTGGATTGCTCCACTTTATCCTAGACTAAATCGACTAGAAACTAAATTTAATTTCTTCACCTTGCAAAACTAGGATCAACTAATCATAGTAAATTTTATGCGAAAATGCCCCGTTTTTCAATAATTCGACTTAAGAGTGACGCAGAGGTTTATTAGAACAGACAGATAGATAGAAAGATATATAGATAATGATATGTAGATATGAACAATTGAAATAGATGGATAGATCGAAAGATTGTGTGTGTGTGTGTGATAGGTATCAACGTTAGAAATAAATAGATGGATCGGAAGTCAGAAGGATATAGAGATATGGAGAATTGAAAAAAAGAGATAGATGGTTGGTTGGTTGGTTGGTTGGTTATTATGGCATATCAACGCCATATCCATTTGTATACAAATAATCAGTTATTTTTAAACAATTTAGTTTAACATGAGTACACAGTTTGATTGTCAAAAACATTTCTATTTCAAGCAATTCAGTTTAGTATATTATTCGAATTCAAACAATTTAGTTTAGCGTAAGTACAGTTTTAATGTCAAAAACAGTTTTATTTCGAGAAGTACGCAGTTTAAATGTCAAAACAGTTAAATTTCAGATAATTCAGTTTAACATAAGCACGCACTTTAGATATCCAAACAGTTCTATTTCAAGCAATTCATTTCAGCATAATTATGCAGTTTAAATATAAAAACAGTAAACTCTCGAAACTACAGTTAAGTTCTAGTGACCCTTAGATAGGACCCTATCAGGTGCTACCACTCCGGGACAGAGTGGACCAGGGAGTGATGGCAATGGAGTGTTCCAGCAATACTGGTGTTGCATACTCACAACCATAATCATAATACGAAATTCAATGAACGAACAAACTCACTTTTCTATAAAAATATATTTGATGTTTCTGAGGTGTGTGAGAGATGGGTGGAGACAGGGATAGAGAGAGGACATCTTCTTCCTTTATCTTCTTCCAGGAGCCGGGGGATGCCAACACTTGCACCCCTTGCAAGCTCGTCAGAGACGCCTCTGATCGGCTGCGTGTCCCACGCTCGACTGCGATTCTCTGCACTCAGTCTAAATCTGACCGCGTGGTTCTCATCACGTGGTTTCCTTCGAGTTACACACCTGTTCGACCTGAGTGCCCTGATAGTTCTGTCCTGTTTACTAATCACAACGTGACAGCTTGTCAAAGCACACGGTGTCATTAGGAACAAACCGAAAATCCATTCATATGTTATATAACACTGGAGCCTCACTATCAGATTTTTTCATGTCATAATAGAACACTTGTGGGGGAGGGTCTTACTCCTCTGTAGAGATGCCGTCGGTGTATTCTACAGTCCCAGCCGACTGGGCAATATAGAGATAGATTGTAAGATAGAAAGTGTGTGTGTGTGTGCGTGTGTGTGTGTGTGTGCGTGTGTGTGTGATAGATGTAAGCGATTGAAATAGATAGATATATAGATAGTTAGAGAGAGAGGGGGGGAGAGAGATTAATGGAACGGTATGAACGATTGAAATTGATAGATTTGAATCGAAAAACTGAAATACATAAGTACCTAAATATATAGATAGATAGATATTTAGAGAGAGAGAGAGAGAGAGAGAGAGAGAGAGAGAGAGAGAGAGAGAGTGTGTGTGTGTGTGTGTGTGTGTGTGATAGATGTGAGTGATTGAAATAGATAGACAGATAAGGAGAGAAAGAGAGTTAGAAAGAGAGAGAGTTAGAGAGAGAGTGTGTGTATGTGTGTGTGTGATAGATATGAGCGATTAAAATAGATAGATAGATAGAGAGAGAGAGAGAGAGAGATTGATGGAATGGTATGAACGATAGAAATTGATAGATTTGAATCGAACAACTGAAATACATAAGTACCTAAATAGATAGATAGATAGATAGATAGATAGATATTTAGAGAGAGAGAGAGAGAGAGAGAGTGTGTGTGTGTGTGTGTGTGTGTGTGTGTGTGTGTGTGTGTGTGTGTGTGTGTGTGCGCGCGTGTGTGTGTGTAACAGAAATATATGAACGATTGAGATAGATAAACAGAGAGAGAGAGAGAGAGAGGGAGAGTTAGAGAGTTAGAGAGAGAGAGTGTGTGTGTGTATGTGTGTGCGTGATAGATGTGAGCGATTGAAATAGATAGATAGATAAAGAGAGAGAGAGAGAGAGAGAGAGAGAGAGAGAGAGAGAGAGAGAGAGAGAGTGTGTGTGTGTGTGTGTGTGTGTGTGTGTGTGTGTGTGTGTGACAGAGAGATATGAACGATTGAGATTGATAGATAGATAGATAGATATATAGAAAGGGATGTGAAAAAATATTCGTAAAATACATGGAATTCTTGCAGAGCATGATGGCGCTAACGATGTTTTGTTGTTTAGCACCTTTAAATCCAAACAATGGACAAATTTATTAGCCAGAATCTGGAACTTCTCCCAATGTTGCAAGATGGTCTGACGTGAATGTGACTAGACCGGCCAAAGATTTATAATAGTGTGACAAAAGCCAGAAAGAGACCGATTGATCTGATTCTCAATTTACTGGTCATCGGACAAGCTTGACAAAAGGTTGAAGTTTCTGATATATTTGATATTTCCGTATCGAATTCTCAGTATATTCTACTTCGTTCTAGCTCATTTGTAATCGACACAGGAGCAGCAAAGTATAGCGGCAAGGATAAAAAAGATAAAAGTCGAAATATAGGAAACCTGAGAGGAGGCAATAAAACATACGTACAAATGACTGCCAATAATTAGTTTTATCTGTCTAGGGGGTCATGTTCACACACACGCACACACACACGCACACACACGCATACACATATCTATATATACATATATATATATATATATATATATAGGCAATTAAGGTTATCAGATTATCGTAGTCTCTCCAGCGTGAAACTTGGAGTTACGGTCTGAAGAACTCTCAGCTAATACTTGAATATTCCAGTTCTTTGAACACTGAACACTCATACTTAATTAACTGGTACGCTGTTTTTACTCATATTATATATAAGTAAGTAAAGTTGGCGACCGTAGTAGAAGGCGACAAGAGGCTCCCTTTTCAAAAGCTGCTACACCAAGGTGTATTGGAGGGCACAACCCCCTTCCCCCGATTGCCCCACTTTACCGTCGATACGTACCTTATATTGCTGAGTGTCAAGCAAGGAGATAACAAATACTATTTTTAAATGGGATTGAACCCAGGTCTCCCAGACCATTGGCGAACACTCTACATCACTATATATATATATATGCACAAACTTATATATATATGTGTGTGTATATATGTGTTGATTTTAACGGCATATCAAATTTTCTTGGGTAATTTTATGTCAAACGGTTAGGGAATTGCAATCATTGTCCATTTATGTTTTTTTAATACATTTTTTGTTTCTTAAGAGACATTTACATAGTATATATCAAGTATTCCCATCCGTTAAAATGATTTGCACACAATTATCTGGTTTCAAGTGATCATATCTATTACAAATAATATGTACATAGCTGTGTAGTTTCAAGTATTCTAAGCTAATACAAATACTCTGCTATCATCTCTCCGTAGTTCAGTCGGTTGGAGCTGTCGAATACACCGAATGATTCAATCCCGAGAGGTAATAACCCCTCTCCAACGAGTGTCCCGAATATGACACTAGATGTTAGTCCTGAAGTTTTGGGTAATGTGGAGTATCTCTTCATTGCCATTGCTTCCTGGTAGACTATGGCACGAAGTGTTAGTACTTGATAGGGTCCTATTTATGGATCGACTAAAACTGTATGGCATTTAAACTGAGAGCAAACAAATGACTTATACTAAATTGAATTGTTTGAAATAAAACTGTTTGATCATTTAACTGTGTGTAATTAAATGTCTCGTGTTTAATTGAATTCTTAGTGATACATAGCAATACTTGGAACTATTTGACTGTGTACAAACTAATGAGTAATGTGTAATAGAATTAAAAGTGTTAAATAGGCATACGGGGTGCATACGACAAGTTTCCAGACTTTTTTTGTACGGGCATTTAAAATTGTCGTAGACTCGTGAAAATTCACCATGTTATTTCTATACATGTTATGAGATGACTGACCAGTTTTTAAGATTTCAGCTTCAAATCAACAGCTACAGAAGCAATTGGAATACACAATACTAAAGCCTGATTGTCACAGCTGGTGAATTTCTAAAATGCAATCTGACACATTAGAAGAACGATATGCAATAAAATTCTGTTTTAAACTTGGAAAAAATGCCATAGAGACGTATGAAATGTTTCAGACTGCTTTTCGACCATCTTGCATGAATCGAGCATCAGTTTTTTAGTAGCATAAGAGATTCAAGGAAGGCAGGGAGTCTGTGAGGGATGATGAGATGTGTGGGAGGAGTAAGGAAGTCAACACACCAGTGTTGATTGGCCAAAGGTTATGGTTAGGGTAACTATGTTGAGGTTTTAAGGGAGTTCAGGAAGAGATTCGGTCGGAAGAGGCCAGCGCTCTTCAAATCGGGTCTGTGGCACTTCCATCAGGTCATTACACCAGTCTACAACTTTATCCTTATCACAGACTATTTCACCAATATGGGCATCAAAACAGTTCCTCACCCTCCCTATTGTCCAGAACTTTTTCTGACAATCTAAATTAGCATAAGTCATTTGTTTGCACTCAGTTTAAATGTCAAACAGTTCTATTTGACTCATAGATAGGAGCTTTTCAGATGCTAGCACTCCGGGCAAGATTAGATCTGGGAGCGAAAGCATTCTCCCAAACACAAGTATTACTGGAGCCTCACCATTACATTGTTTGATGTCATACCCAGGATATTCGTTGAGACGGGGGGTTTTACCCCTAGCAAAATAATTCTATTCCAAACAGTTCAGTATAGAATAATTACGCAGTTTAAATATCAAAAAGTTCTATTTCATACAGATGAATTTAGCATTCATCATCATCATCATATCGTGCTGGCAGCACGGATATCCCTGACCCTCTCTCGCCACTCCTCCCTATCGTTCATCGCCCTAGGCAGGTCTTCAGGACAACAACCTGTATCCTAACATAGCTGCTGAATGTACGTTCGTGCTGGTCGTCCTGCTTTTGCGCGGCCATGTGTGGGGATCCATAAGAGTACATCTCTTATGAGTTCATCTCTGCTTCTCCAGCAATGTCCTGCATGTCTGGTTCGCCTAACTTGAATAGTTTTCGTGATAGGGGGCAGGTGGCCGTACAGTTGGTGTCTTGTGGGGTGTTGCTGCCAGGACTTGTTCAGGATTGCACGCAGCATTCTTGTGTAATTGCCATCTAGTTTCTTCTCCAGCCGTTTTGTTAGCGTCCATGTAGTGCATCCATATAGCAGTATCGATGTGACCGCTGCCTGGAAGAAACTGCGTTTCATTTTATCAATTTAGCATTAGTACAGTTTAAATGTCAAACACTTCTATTTGACCCATAGATAGAGCCCTATCAGGAGATAGCATACCGGGCCTTGGTGGACCTCGGAGCAATGGTAATGAAGAGGTACTCCATATTCCCCAAAGCTCCGATTTTACGGGAACCTTATCATCAGATTGTTTAGTGTCATATCAAGACAATCTTTTGCGGTGTCTTACTCCTCTGCAGAGGAGTAAGATATATATATATATATATATATATATATATATATATATATATATATATATATGGTACCTCTTAATATATATATGTGTATATGCTTGTGAGCAAAGAGATAGATAGATAGATAGATAGATAGATAGATAGATAGATAGATAGATGCAAGCAAACAAGCAAATATGAGCCGAGATGTTTTGATTAGAGAAACCTATTTAAAAAAATCCAATACATGAACCATCGTATAAATTTCTTATTTTAACTTTCGTGCGTAATGTACGCACCTTGTCAAAACAGGAAACAATGTGTTCCTTAATTTGAAGATTGACGTAACATTAGATTTCCACACACCCATAACTTTTTTTTGGTCATGACACTAATCAATATGTGAGAAATATCCATGGGAAAATTAAAAAAAAAAAGAAAATAGATGCTGCCCACAACTAATTTGGAGGGTGACATGATATCCACCCACCACTCTTAGTTCTGTTTTTTCGCGTTCCATCATAGTAATCTTAGGATTAAGAAATACGTACGGATTGGCATAATTTGAAAATTAGTCTGTTAAGCCACCGTTCTTGATAGATAGATAGATAGATAGATATGAATAGGCAGAAATAGATAGATAAATATGAATAGATAGATAGATAGATAGATAGATAGATATGAAAAAGCTTTTTTGTAAAACAGATCGATAGAAAGATACATTAATCAGTCAGATAGATAGATAGATAGATAGATAGATAGATAGATATGAAAAAGCTTATTTATAAAACTGATCGATGGAAAAATACATTAAACAGTCAGATAGATAGATAGATAGATAGTAGGGAGGGTTGTTGCTTTGTGCCAAACTAATGTGAATTAAATCTTGATATGCTGAATGACAGGTAAAAAGTTAACTACAAACAGAATTGCTTGATTTGAAACTGACCCCTATCACACCCACCGCCTTTCTTATTAAGCAAATTTCAGTGAAGCAACACATCAAAAAGAAAACGGAATTGAATTTAAAGTAGCTCTGAATGATAGTGAGTGCTTCTTTTCTTTTTTCATGTAAAACGTCAAGAGAACAAATTTAAAATGAGATTTTCCCTTCAATTACGAATCAGAATTTAGGAAACCGTCTCATTATCTATGGCTTTACTTTATTAAGATTAATTATAGTTTTTGTTTTGTTTTTTGCTTTTCATTTTTCTGGCACAATTCATGTTTCTGTGAAGTCGTTAATGATAATGAGAAACCAACACAAAAAAAAAAAAAAATAAAATGAAATAAATGAATATATAAAACAAAACAAAAACAAAAACAAAAAACGCATTGAGTCTAATAATAATTCCTAAAATTTTTGAAACAGAACTATATTATCTGAAAATCTGCAACGGGAAACCATCGTTAGTTTATTTTTTTTTATAAATGATTACACTAGCTTACGCAACCATCAACGTCGCGTAACGTATCAACACTTGAATCAAAATTGGTTGGTTCTGTGTGACCCTTTCTGCTGTTACCACTCCGAGCCAGAGTAGACTTGGGAGCGATGGCAATGGAGGGATACTCTGCATTCTCCGAAGCTCCAGAATCACTGGAATCTCAAAATGAGATGTTTTATTTATAAATGATTACACTAGCTTACGCAACCATCAACGTCGCGTAACGTATCAACACTTGAATCAAAATTGGTTGGTTCTGTGTGACCCTTTCTGCTGTTACCACTCCGAGCCAGAGTAGACTTGGGAGCGATGGCAATGGAGGGATACTCTGCATTCTCCGAAGCTCCAGAATCACTGGAATCTCAAAATGAGATGTTTTATTTATAAATGATTACACTAGCTTACGCAACCATCAACGTCGCGTAACGTATCAACACTTGAATCAAAATTGGTTGGTTGATTGTATTTTATATCATATCAATCATGGTAAATTATTTGATACCAAATCCTGGTTTTGTTTAGTTTGTTTTTATTGCATATGAATCATTGCAGATTATTTAATGCCTAATTCATTCTTATACATAAAAACCGTTCTATTTCAAACAATTCAGTTAGCAAAGTACACTATTTAAATATAACGATTGTTCTACTGCAAACAATTCATTTGAGCATAAGTACATAGTTTAGTTCTGTGTGACCCTTTCTGCTGTTACCACTCCGAGCCAGAGTAGACTTGGGAGCGATGGCAATGGAGGGATACACTGCATTCTCCAAAGCTCCAGAATCCCTGGAATCTCAAAATGAAATGGTTTAGAGTTATAAGCAGGACACTCATTGGAGGAGACTTGCCCCTCTGCAGAGATCCAGTCAGTGTATTCTGCAGCCCCAGACGACTGGGCCAGCCAAATCCTGTTCACACACACACACACACACACACACACACACACACACACACATATATATATATATTTATATATATATATATATTTATATTATGAGAGTATTGGTCGTCAGTAAATTACTATGCGGTTATGTGTCGGACTAAGTGCAATATAATATGGAGAGTGCTCAATATCTATGATAGAACTATTATAATAATAATGATAATTAAAAAACATATATTCTATATATATTTAATCCATGGAAAATATTGTTCTGCAACCTAATGTTTCTTGAAGTTTATAACAACATTCATCAGGCAGTTAAGAAGATGGAATATAATCGAAAATCGAAAATGCGACAAAATACAGACAAAATCGAAAATCTGACAAAATGCAGACAAAAAGTCATTAAGATTTCGTTTGTGTGTGTTGTAAGTATGTGTGTGTATATGGGTGTGGGTGTATGTGTGTGCGTGTGGATGCATGTTTTTAAGTTAAGTCTGGCCAGGAACTTAAAGCGTTGGTTATAGCGGATTTTGGGTAATGAATGTGTATACATTTGTTTCGTTGACAGTGGGACAAATTATCATCGCTGCAAGTTGTGGGGAATGAGTGAGAATCTGATTTGTAAACGTGTATGGTACTATTTACCAACCCCTCCGCTCGGGCAGGATATGACTCAAGGTCAATTTTTAAGCGGAGTTTAACAGGTTTGAATTCAGAGTTTTCCTTCTCCTAGACTAGTTGCCTCACCAAGGCTGAAGAGTCCAGTCTGTCCTACTATTTACCCATAGCTGGAGGGAGAATAATTGGATTCATACCTTCCCCAAGGGTATTAGTGCTATGGGAAATGCAATCAGTCTCGTCCAGGATTTGTAAACGTGTATGGTGGGCAAGAGTTACAATGGGTATAAGTAAGTGCATGTATATATATATATATATATATAGTGCACAAAAGTATTACGTAGGAAATATCATATTTAAATGAACCTAAAGATTGGGAATGCTAAAAGGGTTTTAAGTATTGCTATCCAACAGTAATATACAATATTTGAAATCAATATTATTCTTTCGTTTGCAGACATTTAAATCGTTTCAAGCACTGCAACATAATAATAATAATCATAATAATAATAATAATAATAATAATAATTCAATCTAATATTAATCCGTCATTTGTATACAGTTTAGTTGTTTCAAAAATAGTGAATGATTTGATATTCCCATTTGACACATAGATGAAACCCTAAAATGTACTAACACTCCATATCAAAGTGGACATGGGAGTAATGACCAGAAACTGCTGTCCACATACTCCAAAACTCCTGAACCGGAGTCTATTGGGTTGGCTAAAGTCGGCAGTGTTGGTTTGAGGTGAAACTGAAGTGTTGGTGGTGTGTATAGCGTGGTGTCCTCTGGACCAGGCTAATTGCATTTCACATAGCACTAATACCCTTAGGAAAGATATGAATCCAATTATTCTCTCTCTAGCTATGGGTAAATAGTATGACAGACTGGGTTCTTTAGTTTTAGTAAGGCAACTAGTCTAGGGGAAGGAAAACACTGAATTCAAATCGGTTAAACTACGCTCAGAAATTGACCTTGTGTCATATCCTGCCCGAGCGGAGGGGTTGGTAAATAGAGATAGCGTGGTGTCCTCTTGGCGACTGGACTCTGAGCGTTAGGGCGAATACCGTTATGAGTGCCCGGATACGTATCTTTAATATGTGTGCTGATGGCGATATTTGTCTAACACGTGTGTGTGCATGCAAACATGCATATTCATAAGCCGGCGCTGTTACGTCATCGAAACATACTCCGAATGATATTCTCCTATTACCATACAGAGCCTTAGCATCAGGAGGGTTTTTTCGTCATATCGAGGACTCTCGTTGTTACATAGCCAGATATGAATACGTGAAATAGACATACCGGTACGCAAAACGTTTATAATGTCCATAACGCGCATTTATAGATAACATAGGAATCCTGAAACACAAAAACACTTGACGACTTCTTAGTTCGGGTACGAAACATTTTATTACCTTTGAGTTAAAAGGTTTTTCGACATAAGGAGAGTGATACACTATCTTTCTATGCTGACCTTTTCCATCTGCCCACCACCACGCGCGGCACTCGCTGCAAGGCCTCGGCGAGCTCCGAAAGTCAACCTTCTTCTTCCGTCACTAAAACTCAACTCACTGCCTTTTTTCAAATCCCCAAAATCCTCCGCGCACGCTTCCGGTGCATGACGTCATTTACATCCCCCGGTCACAATATCTTTTTGGGATTTTTATTTTGACATCTGTGAATGACACATCCTACCCGCGTGCGCATGAACACCTGTGCTAATGTTGCCCTTAACTAACCCATGCGCTAAGCGAAAGGTTCTCACCCTGACTAAACCGAAAGGCAAGATGTATAAAACGAAATCCCTGGGCTATTATGTTACATCGTTATGGGGAGGTCTTACCCCTCAGCAGAAATGCAGTCAGCGTATTCTACCACGCCAATCAACTAAAGTAAAGGTAAATTTAGCGATCGTCGTCGAGGGCGACCTGAGGGCTCCTTTTTCAATAGCTATTACACCAAGGTGTAGAGAAGAGCGCAACTCTTTTCGATGGATTGCTCCACTTGATACTTTCTTTATAGTGCTGAGTGTTAAGCAAGGAGGTATAAAGTATCAATTTTTGAGTCTTTGGCTTGACTCAACCGGGAATAGAAACACGATCTCCAGGGTCATAAGCAAAAACTCTGCCAACTAGGAAAACCAACTAGGCTGTCTAGACTCGAGTCAATTTGGAAAAAAAAACATGAATATTGGTGATCCAAAAACGAAAACTTGTATTAAGTTGATAATCCCGTCCGGATACGGACTTAGGTCCTTATCAGAAGATATATATTTCAAATGAAACAAGATCTTAAAAGAATAGATGCCAGGTCTGTGCTTTGAGCTATAGAGACCAATCATGCGAGTAGCATTCGGGGAGTATCTGCCGAATAAGGTACCACCTTTATGAATTTGGTAAAAGAATCTAGAACAGATAAACTTTAAAATTCAAGTTCTATTTAACCCATAGATAGGACCCTTTCTGCTGTAACTAGTTCTGGTATTATTTCAAACAATTCAATTTAGCATAAGTACAGTTTTTTTTTTTTTGGTTTAAACACTGTTAAATGTAAAAACTGTTCTATTTTAAACAGATCAGTTTAACATAAGTACACTGTTAAGTTGTATATGACTCATAGATAGGAGCTTATCAGGCGCTACCGCTCCGAGCTAGTGTGGACCTGGGAGTAATGGTAATGAAGGGGTACTCTGCATTCCCCAAAGCATTAATAAAGCCTCGCTATCACATTATTTAGTTTCATAAACGGGACATTCGTTGAGGGAGTCTTACTCCTCTGATGAGATGCAGTTGTTGTATTCTGCAGCCGCTGCCGACTGGACCACATCAGCTGGAGGTTAAATAATATCTCAACTGTTCTTCAAGAAGAATGACTTTGGCATTAAATAAACCATCACGGTCGATATGCCATTAAACAAAGAATCCAAACCAAAATAATTCCATGGTAGTTTCAACGGCTTTGAGGCCCAGTTTGAATTAAGAATTACTCAAAACTCCAATATTATTTTCATTTTTTATCATTATGAACGCTGTCTTATCTTCCAAAAGTTCGACTGGTCTTCTTCTTCAAACTGCTATTTAGACGTTAAGAAAATATCATACAATCCTTGTGATTAGATAACTCTTTTGCAATAACTACCAGGACAATACATTCAATTCTGTGCTCATATTATTCCCTACATTTGTTTACATACTCTACGTACGTTCAATCACCAATAGCCATCAGGAAGGCCCCCTGGCATTGGTGCCAGGTGGTCGGAATTTTTTTTAGATACCACAGACTATCTCCGAATAGGCAGATCGAGGCATGTGGGATAATCAAAAATGACTAGGGAGAACTAGAGGTCTGATGATCGCGTGCGCATGTGCGGAACGAGTGGAAGGGGATGTTTCTGCTCCCGACACAACAGGCAGAAGTGAGAGGACGACTCGTGTCGTTTTGATCGTTGTCGACGAGACGTGATAAAGTAAAGACGGAGTTGAACACCAGCCGTGAAGAAGTAAGGAGAAGAAAGTGTACAAGCGTCAATTTGGTGGGGGCGTTCCAAAGGGGGCGTCAGACTAGTCGCAGCAGACAAACATGTTAGAACCAGGGAAAAATTAAAAGTCTTTGTCTGCTCTCTCTTTCCCATCGTAATACATTGTTTATTTTGTTTAGCTGAAGCGGTCGGCTCTTGTTTCATACTCCCTTTCTTTTGTCCCTCGACTACATACAATTGTGTTGTCAATTAGCCTGTCTGTAGTTTAACAGTTTCATTACGTTCATCACTTTTAAACACAGCGGGATCACTATGGGTTCTACATTTGCTTTTGTATAGAATCTGCAGAGTGCTTCTGCGTTTACTTTCGAACTAATGCTCCCGGAAAAGGTTTGAAACACTTTATCCCTCAAGCTATAGGTTAAAAATACTACCATCGTTCTTCTACAAGTAAGAATAACCAACGAAAGTCGATACATCATTAAAAGAAAGCAAACAAACCTTACCAAGTTCATATGTGTTCATTCTTGTGTTGGGCATAAATCTTTTTTCGTATTTATTTTTATTTTGTAAAACATTACATTGTCAACTTCAATTCTTAACTCATTTTGTGTTTTTTTAACAAAATTAGTAGATTAAAGAGAATTTCGGTAATGTTTGAAAATATTATAGTAAATGAACATCGATTCTAATAATAAAAGAATATAAAGTAAGTAAAGTTGGCGACCGTAGTCGAGGGTGACCCGAAGGCTCCCTTTTCGATAGCTACTTCCCTGGATTGCTTCACTTTCCTTTGATCTCTACCTTATAATGCTGAGTGTTAGGCAAGGGGGCATCAAGTACCATTTTTTTAGTTTTTGGTATGACTCCACCTGGGATTGAACCCAAGTCTCCTGAGCCATTGGTGAACGCTCCAACCACCATGCCAATATCCAGTATATAAAAGATTATAGAACACTCCAAACAAAACAAGGATAAAATACATTTCAGATCAGTTCGGCGATTCTTTACATCCAGCAATCATCATCATCATCAACAGATCACGTTACTAGCATTGATTTCCCTGATCTCGATCTCTCTCTCTCTCTCTCCATCCGTCCCCATCGTCCATCGCTCCAGGCAAGTTTTCCAAACAACATCCTATGTCCGCAAAGAGTTAAAGCACATTAGTTCTTGCTGGTCGGCCAATGCTGTTGGAGTTGATAGAATAATTTTCCTTATGTGTACTTTCTTCACCAACAGTGTCCAACATGTCTCGTTCATCTTTCTTGGATGATTTTTTAGATGATTCTTCATATGTTTTTTTCTATGTTTCCTAATTATCCTAAGAAAGTATATGCTTTTCAAAACTTTTCATACAGTCATTCTTGTATTCTTTCAATACAGAGTTTTGGCCTAGTTGGCTGGGGCTGTAGAACACACCGACCGCATTTCTGCAGAGGAGTAAGACACCGCAAAAGATTGTCTTGATATGACACTAATCAATCTGATGGTGAGGTTCCAGTAAAATCGAAGCTTTGGGAAATATGGAGTACCTCTTCATTGCCATTGCACCGAGGTCCACTAAGGCCTGGAGTGCTATCTCCTCATAGGGCCCTATCTTTGGGTCAAATAGAAGTGTTTGACATTTAAACTGATTTATGCTAAATTCATCTGTATCAAATAGAACTTTTGATATTTAAACTGCGTAATTATGCTATACTGAACTGTTTGGAATAGAATTATTTTGATATTTAACTGTTTGTAAACAAAAAAAAAAAACCTGTACTTTTGCTAAATTAAATCATTTGAAATAGAACTGTTTATATATATATATATGTATGAATTTGGCATTAAATATCCTATAATGGTTGATATGCCATAAGACCACACCAAAACAATTTACAGTCTTTTTGCCAATCGAAATTTAATAAATATCTGATTGAAAAAAAGGATGTACTTTATAAACGGAGTAAGGAGTACATCTTTTTTAGAGTACTTCCTAGATGTACACTGATATGAAGTGGTAGTACAAAACAAAACATGTATATATGAACGCTCAATGAACGCAATTCCCAAACCTCACGGCATAAAATAACCCTAGACACGTCGGCATGCGGTTAAAATCCCTCAATCCCGTTTATAGAATATCTACACTAAATATTTAAGTATGAACGTAAAATGAACATGATCCCCTAACCGTTAGACTTAAAATAATACTCAACAGGGTTGACATGCCGTTAAACCCAAGCAATCAATTTATTTGAAAGAAGTGAAAAGCAAACAGCCACATCTAGGATTTGAACCTGGCCTGTCGAGACCATTTCCCACGTGATGTGCACCAACTGTGATATACCAATTATAATGTATTTTCAAATGAGGAGGGTCTAATCTTTAGAAAGCTCACAAAAAGGGTAGTACTTTTTGACAATCGGAATTTATTAAAAAGGCGATAGCGAAAAAAAAAAGAAGCAGGGTTGTTTCTTCCATTTGTCAAAAGATCGACAGTGAAGAAAGGAGAAGTAATTCACTTCTATTCAGTATAGACGTGGACTTCTGATATACGCACCACAGACACGCTCAGGTTGCTGATAATAAAGACCTGCGTGGAGTTTCTCCCAGAATCTGGACATTCATCAAGAGAGTAGAGCTGTCATGTTCCACTCGATGCACATCTAACGTTTCTTTGAAAGAAGTTCCCGCTTTCGATGTTGCGATCAGTTCGACCTAAAATGATAAATATAGTGACTCAAATGTAACATTCACTTTGTTCGGAAACATCTTTAATAATAATTTACGTTCTTTATATAAATTTATATATATATATGTATATATATATATAAAAATCATATATATGTATATATATATGAATTATATATATATATATATATATGTGTGTGTGTGTGTGTGTGTGTGTGTGTGTGTCGTGAAAAGAAGGATAAGTATGTGGACGATGCTAAGGAATTGAAAAACTGTGGAACATGAAAGAGTTGATTATATCAATTGTAATTGGTGCTCTAGGTGCAGTCACCAAAGAATTGGTACAAGGACTGTAGGGCTTGGAAATAAGAGGATGGGTGGCGACTGTCCGAACTACAGTGTTGTTGAGATCGGCGAGAATACTGAGAAGAGTCCAGGGAACTTGAGGAGACTTGCTGTCACTCAAACTCCAGTAAAATACCAGGTCGAGTCATACGTGGTGTAATGGTTAAAGCGATGAACTGCGGAATCGTAGTACGCGAGTTCGTACTCCAGTCGCGCTATTACGTTCACTTTCGGGGAAATACCCTTGGGAAAGGTATGAACATCCTTATTCTCCCTCCAGCTTCTGGTAAATAGTAGGACGGACTAGGTTCTTCAGCCTTGGTGAGGCAACTAGTCTAGGAGAAGGAAAACTCTGAATTCAAAACCTGTTAAACTCCGCTTAAAAATTGACCTTGTGTCATATCCTGCCCGAGCGGAGGGGTTGGTAAATAGTAACTCCAGTAAAAGACCATCAGTTAACGCTTATGTAAAAAAACTCTCAAAGAGTAAAATAATTATGATTATAATGGAACACGAAAAAGACAAGGATACTAATTGTAATTAGCGCGCTCAGTACAGTCACAAAAGGATTGGTACAGAGACTGTAGGACTTAGAAATAAGAGGATGAGTGGGGCATTGTTGAAATATGACAAAATACTAAGGATAGTCCTCAAGACAGGAGGTGACTTGATGTATCAGACTCCAATTGGAAAACTATTAGCTAATACTTGTATGAAAAACTTTTACAAGAGTAAAATAATTATACCAAATGGCATATGCAAAAAACAGAATTCGTCGTAGAGATTTGGTTTGGTTTGGCTTTGATTTATGGCATATCAACCCATGTAGGTTATTAATGCCAAATCCTTTTTATTTATATGAACATTTCTATTTCAAACAATTCAGTTTAGCAAAAATACATAGTTTAAATGCCCCAAACAGTTCTATTTCAAACATTTCATTTTAGCACAAGTACCCAGTTTAAAAACGGTTCTATTTAAAACAAATTAGTTTAGCATGAGTAGACTGTTTAGTTCTATTTGACCTATGGATAGGATCTGGAAATAAGTCCTGTGGAGGACATCAAAACTACAGCATTATTAAGATTGGTCAGAATACTGAGAAGAGTCCTGGACACTTAAGGTGACTTGCTGTCTCTCAGACTCCAGTGAAAGACCATCTGCGAACGCTGATCGGAATAACTCAAAGGTATAAAACAATTATAATAATAATAATGGAAAAAACTATGGAACATGAAGGTGACAATTATACCAATTGTGATAGGTGCATTTGGTACAGTAAATAAAGGATCATTAAAGGGACTGGATGACTTGGAAGTTGGCTGACGAGTGGAAACCATCTAAACAACAACATTTTTGAGAACGGCCAGAATACAGAGAAGTGTCCAGGAGACTTGTGGAGACATGCTGTCACTCAAACTCCAGTGATGTGAAAAATTCTAATGAGGAATGGTTAAAGCGATGGACTGCAGAGTTATCGTATGCGATTTCGTACTCCAGTCACGCTATTACGTTCACTTTCGGGCAAATACCCTTGCGAAAGGTATGGACACCCTTATCCTCCCAGGTATGGGTTAAATAATACCACTACTGTTCTTCTTAGAGAATAGCTTTGGCATAAAATAACCTAAAAGCTTTGGTATGTCATTAAACAAAAAAACCCAAACCAAACCAATCTAATGAGTTAATAATAATAATAATAATAATAATAATTACAAGAAGAAGAAGAAAAAGAAGAAGAAGAAGATTTTTGGGAAAAGAAATTTTAAATACTTGGGAATGTCCGAAGCTAAATACACCAGACTAACAGAAATGAGATATAGTAACTCAAATGTAGGATTCACTTTGTACAGAAACGATTTTGATAATAATTTATACTGTTTATATATATATATATGTGTGTGTGTGTGTGTGTGTGTGTGTGTGTGCGATGATAATAAAGTAAGTATGTAAAGTTGGCGACCGTAGTCGAGAGCGACCAGAAGGCTCCCTTTTCAATAGCTACTACAGCGAGGTGTAGGGGAGGGCGCTACTCCTTTTCCTAGATCCACTTTACCTTTGATACGTACCTTATATTGCTGAGTGTTGAGCAAGGAGGTATCAAGTACCATTTTTAAAGTCTTTGGTATGACTCGACCTGGTATGGAACCCAGTTCTCCCGGGCCATTGGCGAACACTCAACCCACTATCTGAAGAATTGAGATGACTTGCTGTTACTCAAACTCCAGTATAAAGGCCATCAGCTAATGCTGATATGAACAAATCGTAAGGAGAATAATTATAGCGATAAACTAACGAATTCTCTCACAAGGAAACTTGGACATGGCTAAGAAAGGGGAAACTAAAGGGAAGAAACCGAATATCTCCTACTGGCAGCACAAAACAACGCTATAAGGACTAATTATAATATAATAGGTATTGTCTTTAATTGGAATCATTTTGAGATGAGGCTTCTTAATCTGAGAATTAATTTTTTATTTATTGCAGACATTTTGTCCTCATCTTGGTAGTTTTTGTGTTGCTTCTTCTTTCATTACGTTTCGGCCAAATTTCACCTCTGGTCATTTTACCGCGACTCGGATAGGAATACTGAGTCTTGTAACCGTATGCCCAGTAATTACTGCCTTCCATAGTTGTTGTCTATCGCACCAAGTGTTTTGACCAAGGTAGGCTTGACCAAGGTAGGCTTGGGTAGGATTTGAAACCGCTATCTTCTGAAAATGCTCACCTGGAACTGTAGAGACTCAACGCCTCTATCCGCTGCGTCACGGGCCCCAAAGGGCGATCAAGGATGGATTCTTGGGTTTTATAAATCCAATTATTTGTTCTCCTTATCTGATCTTCCATTGTCGGGTCCGTACCGAATTTGCAATTGTCTTTAATTGGAATCATTTTGAGATGAGGCTTCTTAATCGGAGAATTATTTTTTTATTTATTGTGGACTTTTTGAACTCATCAAAAACTACCAAGATGAGGACAAAAAGTCCACAATAAATAAAAAAATTAATTCTTACAAAAAATAGAAAAGTCGTAACAAAAGAGCTGATGTAGATTATGTGATGATAGAAACGAAATGATCAATCACATGAAAAACGAATGCAGAAAGATTAGTGTAAAGAGATTATTAGACTAGAGCCGACTGGGTGGTCAAAGTGATCCACAAGGAATTGTGCAAGAAGTTTAAATTTGAACACACAAGCAAATGGTGTATACACAACAAAGAATGCGTCCTGTAAAATAAGATGCACAACCTTCTCTGTGATTTTGAAAGAGAACCGGATCATCTTATCTCGGCCAGACAACAAGATCTAGTGATTGTTAAAAAAAAAGGGAACCTGCCGAATCGCTGTCTTTGCCGTTCCGGCTGATCACTGAGTAAAACTGAACGAAAGCAAAAGAAGAAATAAATACCAAGATTTTGCTAGAGAACTTGAAAAACTGTAGAACATCAAAGTGACGGCGATATAAATTATAATTGTTGGTCTCAGCACGATCACTAAAGGATTAGTCCAGGGACTAGAGGACTTGGAAATAAAAGGACGAGTTGACACTATCCAAAGTACAGCATTGTTGACATCGGCCAGTATACTAAGAAGTGTCCTGGAGACTCGAAGAGACTTGCTGTCACTCTGACTCCAACGGAAAGCCATCAGCTAACGCAGCTTAAAAAACTCGCAAATGAGTAAAATGATAATAACAGCAACATCACTTGAAGAAAATTAGAAATAATTTGGTTGATTGGTTGGTTGGGTTTTATGTCATATCAACCTTTGTAGAATCTTTGACGCCAAATCCATTTTTATGCAAATAGGTCTATTTCAAACAATTCAGTTTAGCATTACTAAGCAATTTAATTGTCCAAAACATTTCTATTTTAAACTATTCAGTTAATCGAACAATTCTAATTCAGATAATTTTGTTTACACACAGTTAAATGTCAAAACAGTTCTATATATAACAATTCAGTTTAGTGTTAGTACAGTTTAAATGTCTAAAACTGTTCCATTTCAAACAATTCAGTTTAGCATAAGCACGCAGTTTAAATGTAAGTACAGTTTAGTTGTCAAAAACATTTCTATTTCAAGCTATTCAGTTTCGTCAAACAGTTCTAATTCAAACAATTCATTTTAGCTTAAGTATGCAGTTGTTTCTATTTAACCTATAGATAGGGCCGCATCAAATGCTACCATTCCGGGCCTGAGTGGACCTGGGAGCAATGGCAATGAAGGAGTGGTCCGCATTCTCCTTCACTGGAACCTCAAAATCAGCTTGTTTAGTGTCATATATCAGCACACTCATTGGGGAGGGGGTCTTACCCCTCTGCAGAGGTGCAGTTGGAGTATTCTACAGCTCCAGCCGACTGGATAACATGTAATTTGGAATATTCGAGAGTAAAACCACAAAAAAAAAAAAAAACCGAAATGAAAGAAATAGGAAAATAGTATCTCAGAAGATTAAAAAAAAATTCCTGAAACAGAGGAATATAATGAAAATCTGATTAAAGGAATAAATATATTGGTTGGTTGGTTGGTTTCTTTGTTTAATGGCATATCAACTCTTTTTAGGTTATTTAATTCCGAAGCCATTCTCCTTGAAGAACAGTAGTGGTACTATTTAATCCATACGAACTCGCGTACTACGATTCCGCAGTCCATCGCTTTAACCATTACACCACGAGGACGCCCCATAAATATATTGGGCTGTACCCCTTGTAAGATATTTAGATCATTATCCATATTTACCAACCCCTCTGCTCGGGCAGGATATGACACAATGTCAATTTTTAAGCGAAGTTTAATAGGCTTGAATTAAGAGTTTTCCTTCTCCTAGACTAGTTGCCTCACCAAGGCTGAAGAACCCATATTTAGATCATTATTAAGATGGTTTGGTTTGGTAAATGACAAATCAATTTCCGTGGGTTATTTAATGCTAAACACATCCTTAGAGAATAACAGAAGTGGTACTTTTTAACTTATAGATGACAGTGTAAGGAGGTATTTGTAAAATGGACAAGTGATCAAATTCAAACAAAGGGACCAAAATACAAGGAATTTGACGACTATACGCTAGGCCCTATACCCGAGAGTTAACAGAGACATGTTCTATGCGTCAAGAAAAGAACGAGGAGGAGAACTCGCCAGCAAAAAGAAAGGCGTTTATGCAACAGTTCGAGCATTCAGGAAAGACAAAAAAATGAGCAAAGAAAGACGAATTTATGCAGCCAGTAACAGCGATGGCCACAGAAGGTCAAACAGTAACAAACAAAATCTTATAAAAGAGAAAAATAACAGTATAGATACTCCGAGCGACAAACCTGGGCGTTGACACACGAAATGAAATAGACTTGACTAAGAAAGAGGAAACCTCGTAAGTTAAATTGAATCTGTTTTAATAGTCTAAGAAAAGTTCAGACATAAGTTTTGCAAATTGACCTTTGACAGAGCCGTTAATTAGGAACTTATGCACTGGATGTTTCAGCTGTGTAAACAGGAGAACAACGGAAACAGGTCACGTTGGTTGACAGCTGAAAGAAAATCATAGACATTGTGAAAATATATATACACAGGTATCCACAGGCAGAACAGTCAGTTACTAGGGTAGTCAGAAGAGCGGTCAGAGGGTACCCAGTAGGGGCGGCAGTGAACCCCGATGAGATCATCTCGTCAAAGAGGCAGAGACGTAAGGCCCTGAATATAGAATCACAATGTGGGTTAAAAATATGATCAATATTGCAGTCGTTTGTCAATGTCCAAGTCTCTCTCTCTCTCTCTCTCACTCTCTCTCTCTCTCTCTCTCACACACACACACACCCACACACACACTTTCATTCAATTGCTGACATTTCGAGTAAAAAGAAAAGAGACTAATATTTTCATAAAGTAATGTATTATGGTCTCACCATTCCTTAGTTCTTTTATGGCTATACAAAAAAGAACCAATTACATCAAACCGAAAATGTTATATTATTTGATAAAATAGCAATTGTTTGTTTATATAGAGAGAGAGAGTTTGAATAGCTAACCAGATAATAAGCGAATGCAGAGAATAGGCATCAAAAAAGGTTGTGAGTAGGGGCAACTGGTAATAGTGAAAGATGTTAAAATTTGAGCATGATAGCAAATGGAATATTCATGAAGAAGAATCTGAGCCAGAAAATGAGACACGAGAAATTCTCTAGGATTTTGTGATACCAACGGATGACTGAATTTTGGCCAGTACAGCAGATCAACGGTTTATTAACAAAAAATCTGAAGCTAATGAATTTTTCTGTGGAAAACAGTGGAAATAAAAGAGAGAAAAGATCAACTCGTACTTCGATATCGCCCAAGAGGTGAAAAAGTTGTGAAACATGAAGGTACGAGCAATACCAATTATAAGTGCCGCGCTAGGAACTGTCCCCCGAAGTTTTAGAAAAAAAAACGGGGGGAATTGTAAATCAGAGGAAGAATGGATTCAATACTGACTACAGGATTGATGACTTCGGCTAGAAAACTTAGAAAAATCCTGGAGACCTGGTTGGTTGTTTTTTTTTTTCTTGCATATCACCCCTTATAGGTTATTTATAGCCAAATCCTTTTTATACAAATAAATCAAATACATATAATTTGTAAACAAAATAGCTTGAACATAAATTAGCCTGAGTTCGTTTATTTGCACACAGGTGAACGTTTTCAAGTATTCCTACAAGTTTCATTTGCAACTGTTAAATGTTTTGAAGCATAACTATACAATACTACTAATTCAGCTTTGTATTATTTATCAATTAAATGGTTTCAAGCATTTTTATCCAACACAAATAATTCAGTTAAATATAAATCCTCAATTAAATGGTTTCAAGCATTTTGATCCAACACAAATAATTCAGTTAAATATAAATCCTCAATTAAATGGTTTCAAGCATTGCTATCCAACACTAATAATTCAGTTAAATATAAATCCTCAATTAAATGGTTTCAAGCATTTTTATCCAACACAAATAATTCAGTTAAATATAAATCCTCAATTAAATGGTTTCAAGCATTTTTATCCAACCCAAATAATTCAGTTAAATATAAATCCTCAATTAAATGATTTCAAGCATTTTGATCCAACACAAATAATTCAGTTAAATATAAATCCTCAATTAAATTGTTTCAAGCATTTTTATCCAACACAAATAATTCAGTTAAATATAAATCCTCAATTAAATGGTTTCAAGCATTGCTATCCAACACTAATAATTCAGTTAAATATAAATCCTCAATTAAATGGTTTCAAGCATTGCTATCAAACACTTATAATTCAGTTTAATATAAATCCTCAATTAAATGGTTTCAAGCATTGCTATCAAACACTTATAATTCAGTTTAATATAAATCCTCAATTATATGGTTTCAATCACTGCTATCAAACACTAATAATTTAGTTTATTATTAATCCTTAGTTAAATGATTTCAAACACTGCTATCAAACTATAATGATTCACTATAATACTGATAAGTTTAATATGTAAAGCATTGTTATACAACACTAATAATTTAGTTAAAGATTAATCATTATTTCAATTTTCATTCGAAAAATTAGCCATCATAACCTACCCATCGCAAATCACCCTACTTCATAAAAAAATCTGAAATTCCTTGAAAATGTAGGCACGAAAACAAACACCTCTCACTCTTCGATCCATTCACATAACCCATCTGTGCCTCAAGTATATATTAAAAAAAAACCGTGAAGCACCGTAAGAACCATTTTCCTCCATCAACTATCACACCCACCACACAATATATGGACCATCTTTCTACATTAACCCCTATACTCTTATCCATACGCTTCTACTCTCTGTTAATTTTACTTTTTTATGAGAATTAAGAATAGACCCCAGCACTCTATATTCATTTTATTTACAATGTACACTACCCTTTTCTACAATAGTGTATATATCACACAACATTAACAATAAAATATATAACTAATAAATATAATCACAACCACCCAACTATTACCCATACCGTTCAAACCTGCCATCTATTTCCTTAATCAATTTTATAATTACAACACTTTGCTCTTCCGTCATAATCATCATCGTACATCAATATACTATATTGTTATCCCTTAATTATTTTATTTACGCACGTAACACCAAAGAGAACAATAGTATATATAATATTTACGCAACATTACATCAATGTATTATTTTTATTATATCCTAGCTCAATCCCTTCTCCTAAATATTATACAAACATTGTACATATTCTCTTGCAATATAATATACCCTTACTTATACCCATTGTGATTCTGGTCTACCAAAATATAACCGTTTAAATACGCTTAAAAATCAATTTTTAATTCATTCCCCTTGACATGCAATGATGATGTTTTGTTCCTTAGCTAAAATCACCTACACATACAGAAATAAAATAATATAGTGAAATATGAAGATACACCTACGAATTCCCATCCGCTTATACAACGCGCAGCGTTGGTAAATTCACTTAAACTCATATAAACACGAATTTTTCGCAACTATTATCCATACACGCATACGCACACACACACACACAGACACACTCACAAACTCACACACTAACAACCACACGTAAATATTCATACAAAATCTCAACGGTTTTTGCCTGTATTTTTTCGAGTTTCGTTTCATTTCATTTTCTTAATTACTTGATGATTGTTGTTTTGAAACCCAGGAGTTGGAGTCTAAATTCCATGAATTAAATACATATATCTAATATACATTTATTATTATTATTATTATTATTTAATAGCTCTATCCTAGATATTGAGCACTCTCCATATTATATTGCACTTGGTTCGACATGCGACGATACCCCCTCGGCCCCGCGTTACATCAACTTCTTCGAAACATTTCAATCTCTTGGCCGGTGATCATCTAGTGGTTCCGATAGGGGTATCACACATTTCTTCCAGACTACAAGGAATCCAATCAAGGGAGTGGGAGGAAAGAACAAAGAACAAACGAACAATATGGCTTGGGTCAGCTCCAAGTACAAGAAGAGGTGTTATGTAACACTGCATTCCCTATACATATGTAGACTAACGATAGCATGGATTTCTAGCGAAATGTCTACAAAGCTACTAGGAATGCCAACTCATTTTGACTGGTCTTCCCTAACTGCTGCTGGACTCAATCTCAGGCGACTGGCCTCTCATATGTCCGGTGTCGACTGCCAACTGTCCCTCTCCGTCGCCAACTACCTTATCTCAGTTCCTTTTTTCAACTCCCCACTCTCGCGTTCCTTACCCACTTCCGGTCACGTTGAAGATCGCGGGCTCAGGCCTTTGTTTGGTTTCGCCCCAAAACAGACAAAGGGATCGTCTGCTTAGCGGACCATCTACATAGTGTCACAGACACAAACACATTAAAGGATTTAGTAACAACCCACACTGTTGTAATATATATATATATATATATATATAGTCCTATGACATTCACGGAGCCCAATGTGGTTTGAGTACTAGTCATAGTCCTTGTTGTAGCTGTTGTGTTCGTGACTACCACATTAGCTTCCGAATGTATGATTTGTCAAATCCTTCTGTGCCCACGCTATGTTTGAAAGATCCACGAAGCGGGTTGACACAACTCAGCTTGAACTTCCTATGACGGTCAGGTAATATGAGTGGTTAGATTGCCTAGCAACTCAAAGAATAGAGAAAACCCTTTGTTAACAAACAACAAAAATGATTTTTATTGAAACAAATTTGTGAGACAATAAATAACAAAAAAAAGGTTGGCTTTCCTGGAAAAAAGAAGAAGAAAGAATATCGAGAGAGGAAGAGTGATGATGAGGTGCAGTTAGAATGACACGTTTCTAAAGTCTTGGACTTTGAATTTTTGTAAAGTCTGAAGGTTTGGAGTGGCTCAGGTCTAGAATGGAATGCTTCTTTGGCAGTCATGAGTTTCTTCTTGGTCCCTTTTTTCATTCACTCTGGCGATTCGTTTTACCATCCTATTTTTATAGATCAATATCTGGACTAAAAATGGTTTCTGATTGGTTGATTGGAGACAATGAGGAGCCATATTTCCATTGGTCAGCCAATCCTAGTTCAGAATTATATTTTACAGGTATAGGGAAAACCCTTTTTAGATGCTTTGACCAATGGGAACAGGTTTAGAGCAATGGGATTGAACTAAAAATTCTTAGCCTCCCCTGACTGGATGAGCCATGCCCAGCTCAACTTTATTTTGGTTGGGGCAAAATTAAATCTCCCTTTTGACATTGACCTTTAAGATAAGGACTAGAAAAATGTTTTACGAAATGACCCGTTTCATCATTTGGATCGATCAAGTTAGTTGACGACCGAAAAATTGAATAAATTCGCTGACCTTTACAATCAAAACAATTGTCTCGCACTTGACTGACCAGCTTTTTAGGCCAATTTAAGCTTTAAACAAAAAGATAATTATTTTAAGGATCTTTTTTGTTTTCGATATATGTATATATATATATACATAAATTTTCATATATTTCATTAATTTTCACATATTAATTAGGTATTAAACCGCACGTCGTGTCACACATATACATATATTGATATATATATAATGATATCTATATATATTGATATATATATGATTTGTAATAGAACAGTTGCCGGTGACAATTTTTACATGAGTCAAGGATCGTTTCTTTGCATCCAGTTTAATGGTTTCCAGTATTGCTATCAAATATAAATAGTTTTATTTGCACACAGTTAAATGCTTTCATATATTGCTTATTTAACACTTGTACTCCGATTCAACATTATTCTTTCGTTTTCACCCTGTTAAATTGTTTCAAATATAAAAAAAAGATAAACATTTCTGCGTAACCCAAAGTGGCGAGCATAAATATCAGAATGATGTTAAGAAAAAGTCTAAATGTGAAATAACTTTTTATTTTAAAGCTTAACAGAACATTTTATCAAGGAAAAATAACGATATGAAGGTAAATAATATAATTCTAAAATATAAAACCCAATAAATTCTTTTTGATAAAGTTATAAAAATAACTATATAACATTAGAAAAAAAAAATAGATGATCAAACACATCAGAATGATTAAGAAAATCCGTAAAATTTAATATTCTTATTATGAAAATATTTGGAGTAAGAATATGAAATAGGGTATTATATTAATTTGCACCGGCTCTTTACCGACTCTTGTATTGTAAACATGGCGAAAAGTCTATGACATCATTGGAACTTTGAAAACTGATTGTCAATTTACGTTATGAAGATCAACTCTCGATTGAGGATATTTCAAAGATTGTGGGAAAATCTAAAAGTGTTATTCATATTATTTTAAGAAAACTTGAGGAAACTTGGTCTTGTGAAGCCAAGAAATCCCCTGGCAGATAGATAGGAAAACTACTGCAAGGAAAGACTGATGAATTAGAAATTAAAAAAAAGGATCGATTTGTGACAGCAACCGCTATCTCTAAAAGAGCTAATGTTAACCTTGGCATTAAAATATCAAGAATAACTATTTTCCGAACATTTAATGAAATAAATTTGAACTGTCGAATAGCTTCTACGAAGCCTTACATTTCTAAAAACAACAAAATGAGCTGATTGAACTTTATCACAGAACACGTCATATGGGCTGAAGAACAGCGGGATTCTGTTCATTTCAGCGATGAGTCAAAATTTAACCTGTAAGTGCACTAAAAGCAGCGTTAAATTTCGAGGAAGTGTCATGGCATTTGGCATGATTTGGCTGCTGGTACAGGACCTCTTGTCTGGCTACACGGTGAAATTAACGCAACTGTATACAAAGAGATATTAAAGAAACACGTTGTACCTAATTTGAGAACTGCAATTAATCAACCAGCAGTATTTATCCAAGATAATGCTCCGTCTCACACAGCGAAGTCTGTTAAGAAATGTATTTCGAGGAGAATCTTACTGTTATGGAGTGGTCTGCTCAAATCCCAGACATGAATCCTACAGAGAATCTGGGAAGTTACAAAACGAAAGAGCTAAGGAAAAGACTTCAAAAAAGTCGAAGAACTATGGACTAATTTGAAAGGAGAATGGGTGAAAATATCTGTTAATAAATGCAATACATTAATTCGCTTGTGTCAAGCTGTTATTGAAAGTAAAGGTCTACACATCTAGTACTAATAAATTATGAACGCTATTTTCATTTAGATACGATGTATCCATTATAATAAGGTGATTTTGTTAATAGTTCTGATATTTTTGATCATCTACTTTTTCGAATGTTAAATAATTATTCTTATAATTTTATTAAAATAAGATTATTGAGCTTTATATTTTGGAATTATATAATTTACCTTTATATCCTTATTTTTCTTTGATAAAATGTTCATTGAAGCTTTAAAATAATTTTTTTTCACATTTAGACTTTTTCTTAACATCGTTCTGATCTTTATGCTCGCAACTCTATAGATGACACTCCAACAGGTACTGCCACAGAAGATCAGCGAGTAGCTGGGACCAATGACAATGAATGTGTACTCCACATTCCCCAAATGACGAAAGTCTTTCCATCAGATGGTTTGGATTCATATCCAAGGTAATTGTCGCGAGTAGGTTACGGGGTGACGATCCTGGCCCCCTACAATCAACCTCTCCCCTCTACGGTCAGAGCATCAACCAACGTCGTCCTACGGGTTAGTCTCGTTCGTAACTAGCCGAGTGGATGGACTTCGTCCTCAAAATCGTATCCTCCGCTCATGGACGGCGAGCCAGTTATTGATCGAAGTCTTTCCATCTAGTCAATCGCCGCCCCCATGTTACATTAAAAACAAAACTCAATAAAAGAAAGAAAATGTTCATATCTCTTTAATTATGTATTCTGATTTGTTACATCGATAATATTTCTGGTATGTTATAGCGATTATATTTCTAATATGTTACATCGTTTCTCAACCCTTCTCTCCTTTCCCTCAGTGATGCAACACTGATGTCCACAATCATAATTTATCAGCTGGCTAAGTTCTTAGCAATCGGAGGTTCAATCCGAGTATGGTACTCGGTCTGATCTAAAGAGTTCTTCAATGTAATGGACGTCCAGCGGCCCCGAAATATCACTTATCTCTGCTCTCCCTCTTTCTCACACCGAGCGATCAAAAATCTTAGCTTACGTGCAGTACAGTCCCAAGTTTTCAGGGTATTATGATCGTTACCAAAACAAAAGCTACTCGCCTTCTGATAATATCAATTTACTCCAACTCCATTTATATCTCACCTGACCGCGATTCCATCAGGGGTGGTCTTCGTAACTTCTTAGTCGTGCGCAAGTTCTAACCTTCCAACCCTTCTGCGAAAATGACGCACCACTTTTACGGCCAAAACAATCCAAGACACCTTCTTATTAAAATAAATTCTATATCTTCCCTTTACTATGACATATACACTGGTCCTTAAAAAATGCGTATTTCAACTCTTTCCCAATTTGTCATAGATCCATCAAACCTGACGAGTTTCGAAGGTCTTTTTAAAAGTGGGTTTGGCGCAGGCCTTTAGCTAAGGTACTCCAGATAGCTCTAAAAATGCCTTGGGCCCTGTCGGAATTTTCATAAAAAGGAGCTCCCCTGGCATCAAGTGATAAAACTAGCCCCTTAAAGGAGGGTTAGATCCTGAGAGACGGCACCCGGAGGCTCAAGGGGGGTCAGCTGAGTGATGTGATTGCTAGGCTTCCCCGGCACCCATGTCAGGCAGCCTTGACCTACTGAAAAAGGCAATTCAGCTATTTAACTCCTTGATCTAATAAGTAAAAGTAAAATTGGCGACCTTAGTCGAGGGCGGCCCGAAGGCTCCCTTTTCTATAGCTACTACATCGAGGTGTAGGAGAGGACACTACTCCTTTCCCTGGATTGCTCTGCTTTACTCTTGATACGTTCTTTATATTGCTGGGTGCTAGGCAAGGATGTATCAATACCATGTTTAAAGTCTTTGGTATGACGCGACCTGGGATTGCACGCAGGTCACCCGGAGCAGTGGCGAACACTCTACCCACTAGGCCAATGTTCCTCAATTAATTATTTTAACTAAATCGTGAAAGGTCAAGAATTCATAGTGTCACATTACCCCTTTTACAGAGATGCAGTCGAGGTATTCTATAGCCCCAGCCAACAAGGTTGCAAAGGACATGTGATAACTTGCTTGACTTGCAGACTCCAGTGATAAAGGTTTGGTTTGGTTTGGTTTCTTTGTTTAATGTCATATCAACCTTTCTAGGTTATTTAATGCCAAAACCATTCTTCAAGAAGAACAGTAGTGGTACTATTCACCCCTTAGCTGGGAGGACAAGGGGGTTCATACCTTTCCCAAGGGATTTTGCCCGAAAGTGAACGTAATAGCGCGACTGGAGTACGAACTCGCTTACTACGATCCCGCAGTCCATCGCTTTAACCTTTACACCACGAGGACACCCCCTCCAGTGATAAAGGTTTGGTTTGGTTTGGTTTCTTTGTTTAATGGCATATCAACCATTCTAGGTTATTTAATGCCAAAAGAAGAACAGTAGTGGTACTATTTAACCCATAGCTGGGAGGATAAGAGAATCCATACCTTTCCCCGGTGTATTTGCCCGAAAATGAACATAATAGCGCGACTGGAGTACGAACTCGCTTACTACAATACCGCAGTTCATCTCTTTAACCATTACACCACGAGGACACCCCCTCCAGTGATAAAGGACATAAGAATGCCAGAATGGATGACAAGGTAGATGACATTTTGTTTTTACCATACTAAGAAGTAATATATCCACAAAAAACAGAAAATATCCAATAAAATAAGAGCTGGAAATTTCTCTGCGATTTTGAGGTGAAAACTGATCACCAAATTTCAATTAGTAGAGATTACAACAACAAAAAAGAATCTTAAATATTCATTTCAGTCAGTGTACCATCTAAGTTATGTTGGCGACCTTAGTCGAGGTTGACCGGAAGACTCCCTTTTCATGGGCTACTACACCGATGTGTAGGGGAAAGCGCTACTCCATTCCTTGAATTTCTTCACTTTACCCTGGATCCTTACCTTATAATGGTGAGTATTAAGCAAGGTGGTATCAAGCACCATTTTTTGAGTCTTTGGTATGACTTGACGTGGGACTAGATCCCTGTCTCCCAAGGCATTGGCGAACACTCGAACCAATGTACCATCTAATTACAATTTATTACAGAAAAAGATATCTTTTTTTCCCTCATACCAGTCATATTTTCAAATCCTTTAATAATAGATTATTCTACCATCACACCTTTTAAAAGTTGTATTACGATTGACTTGCCTCCTTACGATGCCGTGACAACTATAGATATAGTTATAATGGTTCCCAATATTTTTTCCTAAAAATCTACTTTTTAATCTAAATTTTGTTTTTCAAAAACATTACTTCCATGAAGCTCGTGCAGGGTGAAATGTCATCTGCACGATGTAACACAATGTTAAATCACAAAAAATAATGTCATCTAGTGGATTCTACCGTTCAGGAGGATCACTGTTTTGTTTGGTTTGGAATTATAGCATATCAACCATTGAAGGTTATCTCATGTCAAATCCTCTGTATACATATATCTTATGTACTATTTGGTTTGGTTGGCTTTCATAGCATATCAACCATTGTAGGTTGTTTAATACCAAATCGTGTTTTAGACATATGTATTAGATATCTACTATTTGTATTCAGGTGGTTTTGGTTTGGTTTGGTTTGGTTTGGTTTGGTTTGGAATCATAGCATCTCAACAATTGTACGTTATATAATGCTAAACCCACTTTATACATATATATTAACTATGTATGATTTGGTTTGATTTGGTTTTATGGCATATCAACCATTGATGGTTTTATAAGGCTAATTCCTCTTGATACATATATATTAAAGGAATATGATTTGGTAAGGTTTGGTTTTATGGCATCCTGTTTTAGATATATATTAGATATATATTATTTGTAAAAATATTAGGTAGATAACATTTTAAATGAGCATGTGCTCATTCTTTTGCCGACAGTAAAATGCTTCCAAGAATTGCTTGTGCCACTAACGATTCAATTAAACATCAGTCATTCGTTTACGCACAGCTAAATGATCAAACAGTTCTATTTCAAACAATTCAGTTTAGCATGGCAAAAAAATTAAGTAGTTCCAAGTATTGATATGTTTCACTAACAATTCAATTAAGCATCAGTCATTTGTTTACACACAGTTAAATGTTCAAACAGTTCTATTTCCAACAATTCAGTTTAGCATGTCAACAAAATTAAATAGTTCCAAGTATTGGTATGTTTCACTAACAATTCAATTAGTCATCAATCATTTGTTTACTCAGAGTTAAATGATCAAAAAGCAGTATTTCAAACAATTTAATTTAGCATAATCCATTTGTTTGCACACAGTTTAAATGTCGAGCAGTTCTTTTTTACCCATAGATAGAACCCTATCAGATACTACCACTCCAAGCCAGAGCTGAACTTGGAGCAATAGTAATGAAAGGGTGCTCTGCATTTCACAAAGCTCCAGCATTACTGTTGCCACAACATCAGAATGTTTAATTCCATATTTCGGACACTTGTTGGAAGGAGGTCTTGATTTTAATCAACTGGCTCCAGTAGATAGGTCACGCTTTGGCTGGCCGTGGTATCAATGGCACGGATTTGGTTGGAGGTGTCTCGTCTCTGGACATATCTCGATCCTCAGGGGGCCGTACTTCACAGGCTTTAAACCTCCTCGGAGGGGTTAGGTTTATCGCCTGGCGCCTGAGGCGCCTCTCTTTAGGAGAATGCTGACGGGGCCCGAGGCATTTCTGGAGCCACCGGGTTCGTCTGGGTTACAGCCCAGCGCCCATTCCTACCTTTAAAAAGGCCTTGTGCCACACTTGTCCGGATTATGGGACGACCGATAAATACCGTTGGGAGGGGGTCTTACTCCTCTGCTGAGATACAATCGGTATATTCTACAACTACAGCGGATTCTGCTTGCGGGACAATGGGAATTTTTTTTTTTAAAGCCAAAAGGACAAATACTTAGATTTTGCTGAAAATTCTGGTAAGCATGAAGGTGACTGTGATACCAATTTTAGTTGGCGCGCTTGGAATAACCTCCATGGTCTTAGAAAGGACACTGGAGGAATCGGTGTTTAGAGAAAGAATCGGGAGTATTCGAACAAGAACTCGGTTAAGATCAGTGACAATACTTACAAGAATCCAAGAAAAATTAGGAGAGTTTCAAAGAAAAAACACCAGTTAAAATAGTTGTGAAAAGTTTGCAATTAAATCTATATGATTCATTTTGGTCAGAGTTTATGGCATATCAACTATTGTTGGTTATTTTATACTAACTCCTCTTTATACATATATATTAAATAGCTAAGATTTTGTTAGGTTTGGTTTTATGATATATAAACCATTTTTGGTTATTTAATACCAAATCCCCTTTATACATATATATCAAATACAGATGATTTGGTTTGGTTTCATTTTATGGCATATCAACCGTTTAAGGATATTCAAGACCAAATTCTCTTTATACATATATATTAAATATAGCTGATTTGGTTTGGTTTGGTTTTATGGCATATCAACCATTGTAGGCTATTTAATGCCAAACCTTCTTTATACATACTCATATATGTTAAACACATATAATTTTGTTTGATTGAGTTTAATGGCATATCAACCATTGTAGGTTACTTAATGTCAAATCCTCTTTATACATCTATATTGAATATAAATGATTTGGTTTGGTTGGATTTTGTTGCATATCAACGATTATACGTTTTCTGAAGCCAACTCCTCTTTATTCATATATATTAAATATAGAAGATTTGGTTTGGTCGGATATTATGGCATATCAACTATTGTAGGTTATTTAATGCCAAATTATCTTTGGCATATATATTAAATATATATTAATTTTTTTGGTTGGGTTTTATGGCATATTAACTATTATATGTTTTTTTTTAATGCCAAATCCATTTTAGACATATAGACATATGACTTGCGAACACATTTTGTTGATAACAGTTTTAAATGACCTCTTAGCACAATTTCAAGTTTTGCCATATAACAGTCGTTTGTTTACACATATAGTTTGTTTTCTTCGACCCATTCATAGTAGTTTATCAGGTACTGAAACTCCGGGTCAGAATGAACCTGGCAGAAATGGCAATAGCGGGTACTCCATATTCCCCAAATCTCCAAGGCTGGAACCTTGCTATCAGATGTCATAACAGGACATTCGTTTTATGGAGTTGTCTTATCCTTCTGCAGAGATGCCGTCGGATTATTCTACTGCGCCAGGAAACTAGGCTTTTATTTTGACCAGAACAACAGACTTTGGGTTATTCAAAAGAAGAGAATAAATTTCATTTAGTTGATTTTAATGTTCTGGTCGACTACAAAACACATATAAAAGAAAAAAAAATAATACAACTTTTTTGTGCTTATCACAGAGTAGAATTGTAGAATACGACGATGATGGTTCTACCAACTGTAGTTGGTTGATATAAAGTGTTCTGAAAGGTTTTTAAAGGAGACTGGATGAATTGGAAATCAGATGAATGATCAAGACCAACCAAACGAAAATACTCAGGAGAGTGCTGCAGAACTGAAGAGACTTGCTATCATTCAAACTTCAGTCGAAGACTTGCCCAGTCAGCTGGAGCAGTAGAATACATCGATTGCATTTTTTCAAAGGATAAGACCCCCCCATGAGTCTCCAGAATATGATACTAAACAGTCTGATGGTAAGGTTCCAGTAATGCTGGAGCTTTGGGGAACGTGTAGTACCCTTTAATAGCTATCCTTCCTTGGTCCACTCTGTCCCTGAGTGGTATCACCCAATAGGGTCCTATTTATGGGTCAAATAGAACTAAACTGTGTTGTTAGAGATGGGTCTGTTTTGACATTTAAACTGCGTCCTTATGCTAAACTGAGTTGTTTGAAATAAAATTGTTTTTACATTTGACTCTGTGTATTGACCTGTCAGTCGACTGGAGCTGTAAAATACACCGACTGTTTTTTTTTTTTTTTCTGCAGAGGTGTTATACCCCTCCGAACGAGTGTCCAAGATATGACACTAAACAATTTTATCATGAGGTTTCAGTAATGCTCGAGCTTTAGGGTATGTGAAGTACCCTTTTATTGCTATCGATCTCATGTCCACTCTAACGTGAAGTGGTAATACCTGATAGGTTCCTATCTATAGGTGAAATAGAACCAAACTATGCTAAACTGAATTGCTTGAAATAAAACTTTTTTGATACTTAACTGTGTGTAAACAAAAAATATACCCATACTAAACTGAATTGGTTGAATTCGAAATGTTTGACTGAACTAAAACGCTCGAAAAAGAAATGTTTTTGACAATTAAACTGTGTACTTATGCGAAACTGAATTGTCTTTAATTGGAATCATTTTGAGATGAGGCTTCTTAATTTGAGAATTAATCTTTTTTTTTTCCTATCTGAGGTCGCAGTTAATCACCTGAAGAAGGCCAGAGGTGAAATTTGGCCGAAACAAAAAAGTAAACCTCTGAAGGCAAAAAGTCCGCAATAAATAAAAATTAATTCTCAGATTAGGAAGCCTCATCTCAAAATGATTCCAATTAAAGACAATTACAAATTCAGTACGAACCCGACTATGGAACACCAGATAAGGAGAACAAATAATTGGATTTATAAGACCAAAAAATCCATCCTTGATTGCCCTTCGGGGCCCGTGGCGCAGCGGATAGAGGCGTTGAGTCTCTTCGGTTCCAGGTGAGCATTGTCAGAAGATAGCGGTTCCAAATCCTTCCCAAGCCGGCCAGAGGTTTACTTGGTCAAAAACGTGGTGCGATAGACAACAACTATGGAAGGCAGTAATTACAGGGGATACGGTTACAAGAGTCAGCATTCCTATCCGAGGTCACGGTTAATCACCTGAAGAAGGCCAGAGGTTAAATTTAGCCGAAACGTAGTGAAGAAGAAACAACATGAAAACTACAAAGATGAGAAAAAAAGTCTGCAATAAATAAAGAATTAATTCTCAGACTAAACTGAATTGTTTGAAATAAAACTGTTTATATAAAAATGGATTGTGGCATTAAATAACCTACAAATGTTCATAAGTCCTAAAACCCAAACAAATAAACAAACCAGTTGAAAACCACCTGCTCAAACTGGTGTCAATAACTCGCAAGAAGTAAAAGAATGCAGCTAATTAGCGCTAAATTATTTTAAGATTAGACTCGACGAAGTGTGGAAGATGATCCTCCGGGAAATGTTCAAGAAATTAAAATTTGATCAAATATATGCATGAGAGCAATGACAGTAAAGTGGTGCTCTGTATTCCCCAAAGTTCCAGCATCACTGAAACTTCGCCATCAAATCTTTTGGGGTTGGGCCTTACACCTCAGCAGACGTGTAGTCGGTGTATTCTACAGCCAGCCCCAGCCGCCTGGACAACTGTGCACACGATCATGCAGATATATGTATACGTGATCATACGTGTTTGCCTGTAATGTAGACCAGGAGTGAGTTATCACAGCTCAGTGTCAAACGTGCTGGACTTGGACGTTTTACTAAGCTGTTCAAATTATGTTCACTTTCCAACAAGTCATCATCATGTGTGTATACCATTTGCTGGTATGGTCGAATTTAGAATTCCTGCATAATTACTAGTGGATCACCTTGCCCACCCAGTCGTGTCTATTATCATTATTATAGTACCATGGATTTCCCTGACTCTTTGTTCGTATGAATAGCCGACCAATACTTGCACTTTTCTTATGAGTTCGTCCGAATATCTTGTTTGTCTTATTTGGATGGTGCATAACACTCAGCATTATAAGGTACGGATCAAAGGTAAAGTGGAGCAATCCGGGGAAAGGAGTAGCGCCCTCCCCTACACCTTGGTGTAGTAAGCTGTCGAAAAGGGAGCCTTCGGGTCACCCTCGACTATGGTCACCAACAAAAGATGGGGGTAGGTAGCCGTACAACTGGGGTTTTGTGGGATGTTGCAAATACGCTTGCAAAAAGTTAGGAAGCCCGTTACCCTCCCAATTATTGGTTAGATAGAATATCTACTGTTCTTTAACATCAATGACTTTGACATTAGATAACCCACGAAGATTGATATGCCCTTAAACACAGAAGCACAAACTAAACTATACGTATGTACACACGAAAAAAGATCGACAGAAAGACCCTCCTAACACAGAGAGAGAGAGAGAGAGAGAGAGAGAGAGAGAGTGAGAGAACCATAAGTAAACACCTTGCCGGCGCCTCGGCCTTTTAGCTAGGTGGCCATTAACCATATTTAGGTCCATATCCAGCTAGGCTCATCAGGCTCACATTGCACTAAGTGAGCCGATGACCAGCAAAGTCCAGCAGGGTTCTAGCCTCGGCTCATGACCAACTTTAACTTCATCTAATCTCCACTTTAAGCCAACATTTGGGTCACTTGACCTTGTGTCAATTCCTGTCTGGTGGGAGATAGAGATAAATAAAACCTTTCTTTTACGCCTTACAGCTCAATATATATGTGAAAATAATAATCTAGTTTTAAGTATGTATCGAAATGATGAATTAAATAATGATTTTAGCTTTTAAATTGCACTATTTTCAAGCATTCAATATTTTTATTGAAACTTCATTTGTTCTGCTTCGTTACGTCTAAAAATACCGAAATTGAAAAAGATTAAACCACAATCACCACAATCACGTGGTAGAATGGTTGTCTGCGTAGAAATTGATTGGTTGGTTGGCTAGTTGGTTCTCATGGCATATCAACCTTTGTAGGTTATTTAACGCCAAATGCATTTTTATGAAAATAACCAGTTCTATTTCAAACAATATAGTTTAGAATAAGCACAGAGTTTAAATTTAAGTACAGTTTAAATGTGAAAAACATTTCTATTTCAAGCTTTTCAGTTTAGTCAAGTAGTTCTAATTCAGCTAATTCAGTTTAGTACAGATTTTGTTTACACAGTAAAATGTCAAAACAGTTCTATATCAAAGAAATCAGCTGAGTATAAGTACATTTCCATTGTCAAAAAACAGGTCCATTTTAGATAATTCAGTTTAGCACGCAATTAAAATGTAAGTACGGTTTAATTGTCAAAAACATTTCTATTTCAAGCTATTCAGTTTTGTCAAATACTTCAATTTAGCATAAGTATGCCGTTAGTTCTATTTAACCCATAGATAGGACCCTATCAGGTGCTACAACGCCGGGGCAGTGTGGACCTGCGATCAATGGCAAAGAAGGGGTGCTCGGCATTCCCCAAAGCTCCAGCATCCCTGGAACCTCACCATCAGATTGTTTTGTGTCATATACAGGACACTCATTGGGGGGTCTTACCCCTCTGCAGAGGTGTAGTCGGTTTATTCTACAGCCCCAGCTGACTGGGCGAATAGAAATCGGACACGGCGACTCGAGTTCAAATCCTGGACGCATAGCGCAAATACCATTGGCAACGGTTTGCATCTAAATATTCTTCCTTCAGCTATAGGTAAATAGTAGAAAAGACTAGTTTCTTTTACTTTGGTATGTCAACTTATCCAGAAGAAGGAAAATTCAGATTTTAAACTTCTGAAGCGGCGCTTGTTCATGCTGAGGGTTTGGGAAATACTCTTATCTCTCTATCGATCTATCTATCGGTGAATATATGTATGTATGTATGTATGCACGCAAAAGCATAAGTAATTAGAAACCATTCAAACTACAAACACTAGTAAATTAAAATGTCATTTAATACCCATTAACAAGACCTTATGCCAGACAAGTTCACAAAAAAAGAAAGAGCTACCAGTAAATTTAAAAACAAAAAATACCCCATGATACACGAAAAAAGCCGTTAGTGAAACCCAAAAACTCACACACACACACACACACACACACAAAACAACACACACACACACACGCACGCACGCACGCACGCACGCACGCACAACTATAAACAACTATAATCAAATATCAAAGAAGAGTAAAGCAGACCAAAGTAAACACACTCCAGGAAAGAGGAACAAAAACCCTTATAAAAACAAGTCTGACCAAACAAGAGTCATTTATACTGGAAACAGGAGTGAGTTAAAGTCTCATTGAGTACACCATTTTAAAAGGCCTTGTGCCACACATGTTCTCTGACGAAAGCAACAAGCTGGAAATCACACACACACACACACACACACACACACACACACACATATATATATATATATATATATTATTTGGTCCAGTTAAACCGGAGTTCGTAGTAATTCCATCAGGACAAGGAAACTATTCAAAAGTGAACATTTAAATTTTCCTGGTAAAGAGTTCAATGTAACAGACAATTACAGAGCAATAATTTCATTAGGAAAAAACACAAATCACTCACATTAGGATTATAAATTTATTTACATCCTGTTATGTGAATATGAAAAATCAAAAAATACAAAAAAATTTACAGGATTTCTTCATATCTTATGGATAAAATAAATCAGAATAGACACAGGAAAGGAGGGAGGGAGCGGATAGAAGAGGGGTGAATAGTTATCTCCTTATATATATATATATATATAATCGGGCCTATGATTCTTTGTCTCTGCTATAGTAAATTAGATATATATATATATGGTTTAGGAACGAAGAGAGCAAAGATGACACCGATTATCATCATCATCATCATCATCATGTCGCGCCGCCAGCGCGGATATCCCTGACCCTCTCTCGCCATTTCTCCCTATCATTCATCGCCTCCGGCAGGTCTTCAAGGTTACATCCTGTGTCCTCACATAGTTGCTGTATGTAAGTTCGTGCTGGTCGTCCTAATTTTGCACATCCGTAAGTGGGGGTCCACAGGAGTACATCGCTTATGAGCTCGTCCTTGCTTCTCCAGCAGTGTCCCGCGTGTCTGGTTCGTCTAACTTGTATAGTTTTCGTGATGGGGGGCAAGTGTCCGTACAGTTGAGGTCTCGTGGGGTGTTGTCGCCAGGACTTGTTTAATACTGCTCTCAACATTCTTGTGTAATTTCCGTCTAGTTTCCCCTCCAGCCACTCCGTTAGCGTCCATGTGGTGCATCCATATAGTAGTATCGACACAACCGCTGCCTGGAAGAAACTGCGTTTCATTTTATCCGTTAGGTCCGACTTCCATATGATCGAGAGCCTATCGATAGCTGTCCATGCCTTAGTCAGTCGTGTGTCGATGTCTTTTTCGGTTGATGACACGCTACTTCCTAGGTAGGAGAATTTATCTACTAGTTTCAGAGAGGCTCCGTCCAGTGTGGCAATAATATAATACCGATTATAATTGGTACACTCGGAACGATCCCCAAAGGATTCATAAGAGAACTGTATGAATTGGAAATCAGAGAAACAGAAAAGACTATTTATACCACAACAATCCTGAGATTAGCCAGAATACTCCGAAGAGTCCCGGAGACTTAGGGAGATTTAGTATCGCACAGACTCCAGTGAAAGAATATCATCTAACACAGGGATTAATTATATGTAGGAAGAAGCATAACAATGATATATGCGTATGTTTGTATGTCTTTACAGATGAAACATATACCGGACATTGACCTAGCGGTTAGAGTGTTCGCCAATGGCCTGGGAGACCTGGGTTCAATCCTAGGTCGAGTCATACCAAAGACTCAAAAATGGTACTTGATGCCTCTTTGCTTAACACTCAGCATTATAAGGTATGGATCAAGGGTAAAGTGGAGCAATCCAGGGAAAGGAGTAGCGCCCTCCCCTACACCTTGGTGTAGTAGCTATCGAAAAGGGAGCCTTCGGGTCACCTTCGACTATGGTCGCCAACTAAAACAGATGAAATATCGCCCCATTTCCTTAAATAATGATCACATGTAGGCATAATAGATAATCAAGCCAGCGCAGTGTTCACGTGTGATCCTATCTGGAACTCATACCTATATACTGCCTTGTGCCGAACTTAGCAAATATCTTCATTTATGATAAGTTTACACCTTGCGGAAGTTCATGTGCATTAGACAGCTGCATTTATATATTTCAAATTCCGTAAGTGCATGTTTCTTGTTGCTGCTAAATTACCGGTTACGACTAAGGCCTCCAGTTTGATGTGTGAAAATTACATAGTTGAAAAGTTGAGTTGGTTCGAAGAATATGGTGAAATGTAGAAGCCTGGGTGGTTGGCAGAAGAGAAAAACAGGGCGTGGAGGGATTGACATTTACATATTGATCCATATTCATTATTTGGTGATGATCACGATACATCCATATATATATATATATATATATATATATAAGTACAGGCTGAGATAGATAGATAGATAGATATGAATGGACTTAGATACAGAGACAGACCTACAGAGAGATCCATGAAAAGACAGAGGAAAAACTAAGGTAGACTGACATATAAACAGAGAGCTATATATAAACAGAGAGCTATATATATATATATATTTAGAGAGAGAGAGAGAGAGAGAGAAACAACAAGGATAGATAGATAGATAGATAGATAGATAGATAGATAGATACATATGATCAGATCTAGAAATAGGTTATTTGAAAGATTTAAATAAAGATCACATAAGCAAGTTTCCTTTTTATGATACAGACGTCGTCACTGTAATGTGCAATGGTGATTCGTCATTATTATTTGAGATATTTTACGAGAGCACCTGGCAGGCTGTTGTTGATCCCTAGTGAAGACTATAAAGCCAATCGTTGTTTCTATGAAAAGATGAAAAACATAATTATATATATATATATATATATGTGTGTGTGTGTGTGTGTGTGTGTGTGTGTGTGTGTGCAGAGACAACGAGGGAGAGAGGGAGAGATGAACAGATTGAAATATAGATACTGCAACAGATAGATAGATATGGATAGACGTTGGCAGATATTGACAAACATAGATAGATAGATAGATGTTCCCATATATTAAATTGTTATTCCATTATGTCCACACAGGAACGCGTGACTAACGATAACTCCTAATGCCAAAAGAAATCGAGAGAAATTGGCAGGCAAACTTACGAGACAGTTAGTCGACTACGGAACACAAAGCCCATAGATCACAACACACAGACCTTTATACAAGCACCGTAAGCCAGAAAAGGCTGAATCAGACTGATTATGGTTTAAAATAAAAATGCATGATAATCAGACGACACTGCTCTTCGCTTTGAACAAAGCGTTGACGTTTTCCTTTGTAACCCACGACAAAGACTTCCGTTTTCCTCAGGTTTTGGGAAAATGGAACGGACAAAGAAACACCCCCCCACACACACACACAGCCATATATATATATATATATATACACGTGAGGTCTACTGGTAATCAATGTGAATGGCAAATTATTTTCTCAGAAAAACTCAAGACCTGACTTTAAAAAATATCTCCGCGAAAAAGTATAAAATCACTAGACCATAAGTCTCTGGTTTTTTTCTTTCCTGAATATGTTTCCGTTCAACAAAAAAGACACTTCTTAACGAGACGTTTGCTAAGGCAATACAGTTAACATAATCGGCTAGGAGACCAAAACATTACCAGTCTAATTTGTGAGTTATCTATGACAGTGTGGGGTCTGCGATGGCTCGCGAACTCATTAAAATTAGTTTGGTTTGTTTTTTGGCATATCAACCATAGTAGGTTATTTTATGCAAAATCCATTTTTATACTGTTGTGTTCTGGTTATTGAACATAAGTAGTAGTTATAATAAGACAAACCACGATATGTGAGGGAAATAGTTATATCTACAGGAAAGAGTATTTACAAAAGAGAGACTGTTAGTAATAAGAACATAGGATTAGTGATAGAGTAATGATATACTTCAACAATAGGAACGGCTCTTCTGGTCTCTCGTAGGCGTATTCCCAGACTGATATCCGCTACTGCCATATATGGCAGATGGAACAGCTCATTATGCTGAAAAGGTAGGTGATAGCCAACATATACTAATAAACAGTTCAATTTCAAACAATTCAATTTCGTGTTGGTACACAGTTTCAATGTCGAAAACAAATCTATTTCTAACGATTCAGTTTAGCATAAGTGCACAGTTTCAGTGTCAAAAACAGTTCTATTTTAAACAATCCCCACTTAGCATAAGTGCACAGTTTCAATGTCAAAAACAGTTCTATTTTAAACAATCCCCACTTAGCATAAGTGCACAGTTTTAATGTCAAAAACAGTTCTATTTCAAAGAATTCAGTTTTGTATAAGTACACAGTTTAGTTCTATTTGAGCCAAATTTAGGATCCTATCAGGTACTACCACTCCGATCAAGAGAGGATCTGGTAAAGATAACAATGATGGAATTACTCCTCATTAATTAAAGCTCCAGCATTACTCGAACCCGACCTTTAGATTGTTTAGTGTCATATGCAGTACACTCGTGGTAGGGGGCGTCTAACTTTTCTGTTGAGATGCAGTCGGGGTATTCTGGAGCCCCTGCCGACGGAGCAATGTCCTGATAAGAGTCATTCTGATATTCTGTTACTTGTGAGTAGCTACCCAATCGAATAACAGAATTATATCTTTGTTTTTTATATAATCTAAGAAACGTTAAAAATGTTTAAAATGTCAAATGAAATGTTTGAAAGATTATTAACTTAATTCTAAAATTTTTTTTTCCTATCAGACGCCGTTATAATTCCTAAGAGACAGCAATTTACTCCTTATGAAAATTTTCTTTTTTTATAAAAAGGGCGCTAAATATGATGTGTATGGAGGATGCATTAAAGTGGTCCACACAAATGGAGCAATTGTCACCTTTGGCTTGATGCTTGTGTGTGGTCGAAAATTGTCAAACAGTTGTAGGTCATTATCGATTAGCAAGATTTAGCACCTTCACATTATCGTCTCTTCGACCCAATGAAAAAGAATTTAACAGGTCAATGTTATACCAGTGACAAGGAAGTGAAAACTGCAGTGATGAAGAGGCTCAAAATGCAGTCAGAATCTTACGAGGCAAGGATAGATACTCTCATTCAAAGGTGTAACACTGCTATTGAGAGAAACATTGACAATGTTGAGAAGAAAGGATGTGATCCCCAGACGACCAGCTTCATTTTCATATCGGATACATGTACCTGCGTTGGTAATTATTCCTGCACTAAAGAAAAAGTCATTACTTTTTGACTCACCAATTTTTTCCAACTATTGTATCAAGATGCCTTCGATACGATTTGCATGCGTTCAAAATAAATTCTTCAAACATCTTATTCCATTCCTCCTCAATAGCAGCTTTAAGCGATCCAATATTTCGATGGGAAGTTGCATTTGTTTTATATTCTAAAACGCCTTATATAGCGTAGAGAATGGGGTTAAGGTTTGGGCTTTATGGAGGTCATAGAGAAACTCTAATTATTTGCTGAAAAGGTAGGTGATATTAAGTTTGGCCTTGAACTTTTCAGAATATTTGTCACTTCTTTTCTTGCTCACTCATATTGGCCTGAATTTTAATGAAAAAGTGCTTGAATAGAAGAGATAATCATGAAAATTTAGATTTATCGCGTTTTTTTTAAATTGGACAAATAAGACTAAAAATAAAATTACTACCATTATTTATGATTTTTTACCTGTGCTCATATTCAGATTTTTTTTCTTTATGTATCCTTTTTAATTATCGATTCCCATATTGTATTCAACTCTATACTTGGTCTACTCAGCAGGTCATTGTAGTCCAACATATGAAAAAAAAGGCAGTAATATGAGGTGAGACTGAAAAGTTCGGTATGTTGGACCATATATGGAAGGAAAAGGGAAACTATTTGCCCTTATGGGATAAAGATGAATCAAATGATAGGGCTAAACATTGGAGGATTAGACGCCTTAAGGAAACAGCACATGTGTTGGGCTATAATGACCTGTTGAGTTGACCAAGTATGGAGATGAATACAATATGGGAACCGATAGTTAAAAAGGTTAGATAAATAAAAATAACATGTTTAAAAAGTTATTCCATGTTTTGCTTTCGCGCCGTATAAATGTCAATTTGCTTTGTTAAGGATGAAAGTGAGATGACCCGGCACTTATAATGAGTTAGGTATGAATAAAATTATGAAAAACATGAAAATAAGAATCATCAGCATTGTTTATTTGATATTGGGATATAAGATTTTGATTTGAAAGATATACGTGAAGTCTGATCAAAATAGATCTAAACAAAAATATCAAATAATAAAATTTAATCTCGTTTTCTCATTTGAGAAACCTTTGAAATAAAGTGATATAGGAGGCAATCGTCGTGTGATATTTATCATCGTTGAAAATGGACACGGCGACCAGAGTTCAAATCCTAGACGATTCTGTTTGCATTTCACATCACGCAAATACACTTGAGGAAGGTATGCGTCAAAATATTCACCCTTCATCTATGGATAAATAGAGGAGCAGACTAGGCTCTCTAACCTTTGTTTGACAACGACTTTAGAAGAAAATTCTGAGTTGAAATATATATATATATATATATATATATATATATATTTCTAGATTTACAAATGTTCACTGTTCTCTATCTCACTTTCTGTCTGTCTTTTTCTATCTATATCTGTTATTTTTATATGTCTGCTGATATATATATATATATATATATATATATATATATATATATATATAGATAGATAGAGAGCAAGAGAGAGAGAGGGACAGACAGACAGAAGTTTCTATTAGTCTATTCCTAACTATGTTTGTCTCTTTCTGTCTCAATCTATATATCTACATCTGCTGATATCTATCTATATCTCCAAGTGTCGATACCTCTCACTCTCTATCTTTCTCTCAATATATATATATATATATATATATATAGATGCGTGTGCGTGTCTGCGTGTGTGTTTGCGTATCTGCTTATCTACATTTTTTGATATCCATGAAAATACCTCCGAGTCTCCACATATTTCTCTCTCTGTCTTTATATATATATATATATATATATATATATTTCTCTCTCTGTCTTTATATATATATATATATATATATATATATATATATATATATATATATATATATATATATGTTTGTTTGTGTGTTTGTGTGTGTGTCTCTATATGTGCTTATCTACTCATCTATATTTTTTCATATCTATCTAAATATCTCTGAATTTCCACATCTCTTTCTTTCACAATATATATATATATATATATATATATATATGTGTGTGTGTGTGTGTGTGTGTGTGCCTATCTTCATTAGCTCATATCCATCTATTTATTTCTGAGTGGTAATATATATATATATATATATATATATATATATATATATATATACCTGTTCACATATATATATATCTTCGAGAGTGGTATATACAGACAGAAAATGACAAACTGTAACTGTATCCTCCTGGATATAATATGTATCCCATAATTCAATTAATGAGGATGTCTATATCTGTAAGCACGAGCAAAACTAAAAATAAAATCTCCCAGGTATATATGGTCTCTTTTATGCAGGCATCGAACTATTCAAAAATCTTTGTCTCTTTTTTTTTTATTTTTTTTTTTCTCTAACTCTATTTAGGAAGGTGCTAAACAGCCTGGTATTCCCAGGATCTGGTTCACATCGTTCCCGTCCCTTGTGTTCTAATCTTTTTCTTAGTGTCATAAATACGTTTGAGATTAAGACAAACACACTTCAAAATCTTGTATAACTCTATTTCAACGTGCATGTTTTTCTTCCTTCTTTGTAAACACGTAATTAGGCTTTTGAGCTGGTCTTTTATCAAATATAAATATAGTTTAAGAAAAAGATTAAACATTTCATCTCGTTTAAATAGAATAATATTTGAAGTTTAATTCGTCAAGAGACTCTTCCTTTCTCCAAGACGAGGTATTGTATTTGTGTTTGTATAAAACCAATAGGTCCAGCGGGGCTTGTTTCATCTTCATTACAATGTTGCCAAATTGCTCAACACCTTTAGTCGAAAGGGTGGGGTCGGAAGGAGAGGATCTCTTAAAGTGATAGCCAAGACAATTTCAAACAGTTTGCCCCCAAAGTGCGTATTCATTGCAATACATAAAAATTACAAATTTACAACGTCGGGTTCATAGTCTATTTTTATGACCTCTCTTCAGACAATAAAACAAAGAGGTTTTATTGCTGGCTAACTTGGAGAAAATGATAAACTTATATCTAAACTGGTGTGTCAAATCTTTTACATGCCTGGGAATAATTAATTTGTTCACTTAGTTAAATCACGGTTGCAGAATACAAACACCAGATATTAATTTGCAAGACAAGTAAACACTTACGGGGGTCATTCAGTAGATGAAGGTGATATATTGCTGAAGCAGTTAGCAACAAGAAGGACTTTTTACAGAGGCACCTTTTTCAACAGTTGTGTTCTGGTTAGTGAACACAAGTAGTTGTTATAAAAAGACAAACCACGATATGTGAAGGAAATAGTTATATTTACAGGGAAGAGTATTTACAAGAGAGAGACTGTTAGAAATAAGAACATAGGATTAGTGAGAGAGTAATGATATACTTCAACAATAGGAACGGCTCTTCTGGTCTGACTCGTAGACTTATTTTATTTCGTTGAATTTACAACGAAGGCACAAGACCTTGAGGTTTTGGAGGAGGGGAAAGGAGCCGTCATGCTTTTCTATATATTCTAAGGGGACCTAGCTAGCCACATTCGCCGACCCATTCAACAGTACAATATATAACCATTCATCCATCGCCATGCGCGCAGCAGTTACCAAAATACTACATTTGCTCTATAAAAAAGACCTACCAAAACCCGAAAGTGGTGTCTGATTTTATTTACAATATATGGTTTATTTACAATGGATATTATGGGAATGGGAGAAAGAACCCCGAAAAATATATATACACGAAAAACAAGGAAAAAATTCCCCGTTTGGTTGCCCTCCCATCCCCCCGTCTATAAACTTGGAGGCCGACTGTTTTCCGGGGCGAAAGAACCGGAAACAAGCCGGACCTATCCTAGGTGGGACGGGAATCCTAATCTACATAGGCAAAATAAATAAAGGGTCGGGCGCGGTATGGGTCGATAGAAGAAGGTAATATGATTTTTTTTATATATGAATGTTCAAGATCTTCGAAAAATGCGGACTGAGATCCGAGTTGAGGTACAAAAATAATGGGGAGGGGGAAGATCTTAAGCTAAAGACTAGATAGATGACAGGGACAATGACTCACAGCATACTGATAACTAGGTTTCAAGGGGAGAAAACAATTCAACTTACCAGGGATGGGGCCCATAAGGACCCGTATCGTAGACTCCATGGGCCGGCAGAGGAGGGAAGGATGACTCCAGCATGGCCCCCTTTCTTACGACCAGGCTCTCTGCATTCACCCACCTTTTGCTGAATGTTATGCGATCCAAGTGTTTTCTATCGCATCTGATTTTGACCCTCAAGGCTGATGCCGAAAATACAAAACCAAATCACGATGAGAAAAGTTTGCATCGTCATACAATCCCTTGTTTCGCGTCGTCCAAATCACCATTCGGGCTACAGCTAGGATCGCGAGAAACAACATACGCTTCTCACCCTGAAACGGAGGAAGAACGTTGTCTATGACGTAACCAGTGTCGAGCAGTACAAACTGTTTGGGTTTGATTCGAGCCGTCCACTCTCCGACGTGATCCCAAAACGGGCGAACTCGCACGCAGTAGTAGAAGGCGTGCTCAGCCGTTTTTTCCAACCCAATGCCGCAGCGAAGGCAATCGGGCATGTCTGCCAGACCCGCTTTGTAGTTCAAGCCGCGAAGGGGCAACGCATTCCGTACAAGTCGCCAGGTGAGCGAGAACTCGGAGCTGTTCAAGAAGCTCGATCCTGGCGCCCAATTCCAATGAGAGCGGATCTTCTCCGCCGCCCAGCCGTGCCGCTCGCTAAGAGGATCAAAAGCGGAACCTACCACTAACTCCCGATACAGTTCTTTCCGAGGCCATGAAAGATCACTGGACCCAAGAAGGTTACGAAGGACCTTTCGGCACTCGCGGACAAACAGTGCTTCGCCCAAAGGCTTACGTCGACCTTTTCATTACTAGTTTTAAAGAGTGAATTGATAGAAAATAAAACGACTGAAAATAAATTACTACATTTTATCATTTGTCAAATTTCTGAGATGAAGCATGAATATTTTTTATCATTTTGAATATTCGGACTATTGGGCGTTGTGGCTAAAGGCGTTTGGTTTAAAAGTTCTTCCGATCGAAATCATGTAAAGGTTGTGGTGTTGTATATTGACCTTTGACTCCGCCAAACATTTCATTCTAAAGACGGTAGAAGTGCATATTCCATTAGCGTGGGCGAGTCTGCCTGACAATATGGGTCAAGTTTAAATCTTGCGGTACAGTCATAGACTGATGCACCGGAAGAGAGTGACCTATGAACTGCATGACAGTTATTTCCGCTTGATGACAATCAAACATGCCATTCTAAGGACAGCGGAAGTGACACATCCCGATGGCCAGTTATGGCGAGATACTGAGTGGGCGATTGAACTATCATATAACTCAGTGAAGACAGGAAGACCAGACCCGTTGGTGACAAGATGCGGTAGAGGAAGCCCGCACCTAGCAGAGTGGGCCCTCAGGCCCCCAGTTGATCATAAGAGAAAAGGAAAGAAACACGGTAATGGCCAATAGAGTGGGGGTCAATATGCTGCAGTTCTGTTCGGTCTCCAGTTCCCTCTCACACACAAAACACAAAACACAGTGAGAGGTATATTTTTGTAAAAGACTGTGTCACTCGTCTTCATTGCGTCATTATCATTGTTTCGTTGGGTTTTTGCATGCATCTGCATATGAGACTACAACAGTGGATTCAATCCCAACAACAGGTAAGAATAATAAGGAATACTTATTACAGATTAACAATTTTACACGCTTATTGTTAAAGAAATTAGAATAATCTACATCCTAGGATTTAATAAAGGGTTCAATTAGAGGTTCTGTGTAGGCTCCCGAAGGATGCATCGGCTGAAACATTCTGAGAATAACAATACTGATGAAGACAATGACCCGAAAGAAAGTATAAAATCGGATAATAATAAAACAGGAAGAAAACTAACGACTGTGAATTTCATGCTATAGATCCACAAGTTGGCTCGTGTTATGCTCGTCTGAGTTCTGTTACATTTGACATATTAACACAAACTCTTTTTGAATTAAGTGACAATGACATGATTGATATATTAACAACGTGAAACTCTGAATCATGGGATTTTATAAAGAGTTATGATTATTTGTTTCTTCTTGGAAAATATGGTGATAATGTTGTATACTCATATGCAGATTCACGCAGAAAGAATCACAACGACGCAATGATAAAGAACGAGAAGACTTCTTTAGAAAAATATGTACCTCTCACTTTATCGTAAGTTTTGAAAAGGGTTATTCAGGGTTTACTATGAGAGGGAGTTGGAGACCGAACAGAACTGCAATATATTGACCCCCACTCTTATGGCCGTCAGCGTTGTGTCTTTCTCGTTCTCCAGGGCTGCTCAACCGGAGGTCCAGGGGCCCAGCTCTCTGCTGGATGATGGCTTTCTTTACTGCATCTTATCACCAACTGGTCTGGTCCGCAAACTTCATCGGGGGTCCGAAGGCCCCTACGGCCGGGTGTGGCTTTCCCTTCCACATCTTGTCTCCGACGGGTCTGATCCCCAACTCAATCGGGGGCCCTCATCAGCAACTTCTCTCCCCAAGTGTCTGACTTCTTGTCTTGACTGAGTTATATAATAGTTCAACGCCCACTCAATCGCCCACTCAGTCTTTGGAATGGCATGTTTGATCGTCATCAAGCGGAAATAACTGTCATGCAGTTCACAGGTCACTCTCTTCAAGTGCATCAGTCTATGAGTGTACCATGGGATTTTTTACCTTGGTCCATTTCGTCAGCCAAGCCCGCCCACGCTATCTCTTTCGATTACTGGCCATTGGAATGTGTCACTTCCTTCCGGCGCATCACTTTGGAATGTCATGTTTGGCCTGGTCGAAGGTCAAAATACAACTATGGTGCTTTGCATTTTTCTGCGTTGAGCACTGGAATGATTTTACAGATTAAAAAGGGTCCTATCATAATAGCATATATATATATATATATATATATATATGACATGGTAGTGTCTGAGAACCTAGTTGGTTGGTTTCTTTGTTTAATGGCATATCAACCTTTTGTAGGTTATTTAATGCCAAAACCATTCTTCTAACAGAACAGTCGTGGCACTATTTAACCCATAGCTTGAGGATAAGGGGGTTCATTCTTTCCCAAGGGTATTTGCCCGAAAGTGAACCTAATAGCGCGACTGGGCTTCGAACTCGCTTACTACGATTTCTTAGTCCATCGATTTAACCATTACACCACGAGGACACCCCCCTGCGAAAGTGAATTTCATGCTTTACGCATTCATCAGACTGTGAGAAAGGTTTTTAAACAAGTCCGAATAGTATGGTAAAATTTTTATTTCGATGCTATTGAAAGTGGGGGAGTTTGTGGGTATGTTTGTGTATGTGCTGTCTTTTTTAAAAACCTCCCATTCTGATGAATGTGCCAAGCATTAAACTCAGGGTCACAGACATTACCATGTATATATATATATATATATATTCGTATATGTATAAATGCACGATCATTGATATTGAACACTTTTTAATGATACCGCAAAAGCTGATCCACCATTAACTCACCCAGTGAGTGAGTGATAACCATAAAACTCTACAATAAAATACACTATATATATATATATATATATATATATATATATTGTTATCCGCAGACTTACAATTTTGTGTATCGCGACTCTTCTGTATTCCTCGACCAGTACAATACTTGAAGCTGTGATTGAAACTTAGCTAATTTTTCGTCAATTGTACACCTTACTCGAGAGCCATTGTCATTCTCAACGTACGTAAAGTAATTTTACATATATCTTTCTGCATATACATTATCGATATTTACCAACCCCTCCGCTCGGGCAGGATATGACACAAGGTCAATTTTTAAGCAGAATTTAACTGGTTTGAATTCAGAGTTTTCCTTCTAGACTAATTGTCTCACCAAAGCTGACGAATTCAGTCTGCCCTACTATTAACCCATACCTAGAGAGAGAATAATTGGATTCATACCTTTCCCAATGTTATTAGTGCTACGTGAAATGCAATCAGTCTCATCCAGGATTTGAACTCGTGTCGCCATATCCATTTCCTACGATGATATCAATTATACCACGAGCACCTCCTTTGTATGCATATAGGTTATCGGCTACCTGGGGGGCTCAATCCTTGTAAAGACCGATCACGTTTGAGCGTATGTGGCAGGCGAAAAATTTCCCCAAGAGAGTGCTCATCCGACGCGGCAGGAAGCATATATATATTGTCACCCACAGAAACACTGTTTCTTTGTATCACAACTTTTCAGTGTGGCTCGAACCGTGATATATATATATATATATATATATACTGACTCATTGTGGGTAGTGTCCGCCTATGATCCAGAAGACTGGGGTTCAATTCCAGGACAAGTCATACCAGAATTAAAAAAACGGTACTTGATTCCTCTTTGCCTGACGCTCAGTATTATCAAGTAGAGATCAAGGTAAGTGGAACAATCCAAGGTAGAGTATTGCGCCCTCAGCTTCACCTCAGTTTTGTAGTTATTAAAAACAGAACCTTTGGGTCACCCTCGATTAAATGTAAAATACAACTTGGCTGACAATATGGGACAAAGTTAAAATCCCACGGTGCAGTCACAAACTGAAGCACCGGAAGATGGTGACCTGTGAACTGCATGACAGTTATTTCCGCTCGATGATGATCAAACATACCATTCCAAAGTCGGTGGAAGTTGTATATTCCGTTGGGAAGTTGTATATTCCGATGGGAAGAGATTGCGTGGGTGTGGAAGCGTGTCTATATCTCCGCGTGGGAGTTTGATGGTAATATAAGGTCAACGAATAGAACGGAAGACAGTCTGTTCACGCAAGCTTGTCCCGTCGTGTGCGGTTTCTCGGCCATCGTCTACTTACACCGAAAAGTCCAGGCCTCATAGACGAACGATTCTTATACCTCTCCTGATTGCTCCTACTTCACACAATCGTCCGTCGAGAAAATAAATGTATATTTTTATATATATGTATACGCACACAATTGTAACTTTATTTGTAAATTTAGTTAAATTTAATCATAAAAAGGAAAATTAAACTCATCTTCTGTAACTGTATTCCAACAAACCCAAGAGAAGATAATATCCTTAGGATTGAATCTTCTTCCACATCCACCATACAAGCCATATTTATTATAAAAAGAATTACATTTTTTTTTTATCACTGGAACATTTTATAAGTGACAAACATTCCAGAAACGAAAAGAGTTGAAAAGACTATTTAATATTTTTTAAAAATTTCTTTGGACTTGCAATCGAAAATTTTCCCCCACAATGGACTTCCGGTAGGACCTTTCTGTTGAGCCGCAGACGTTTTTGAAAATATAGGCGATTACATTTTTTCATGATAATATTTAAATAAATTTAACTTTGTTATATATATCCTTTCAAGTAAATCGTAATTATGTAATACGGACGGGCGCTGTCGTCAATCAGTGAAGGTGTCACGAGACTTGCACGTGAGGGCAGAATGACCTGCAAAGTTAGACGTGATTTTAAAATAACCAGAGATCTATTATCACATGTTTCACTGGTGACATCGTACATTCGAGGATCTTCGATTTGTTCTCCAAAATCTCTCTATAAGAAAACAAGTAACGAGATTTTGGCAGAGTTGAAGGCAGTTGTCAAAACGGGTGCGTTAAAGGTTCCGAGGTCCCGACCCGTCCTACCCCAGTCTGCTACGACCTATCTGTCAGGCGTGTGTAAAACAGCCAGCTCTCACCCACACCCCGTCACCACCAAGAGGAAGGGAGAAGAAGAACGCAACTAAAATTAACTTTTCGAGTTGCAGCGATCATAGCTGAATAATAAACGACTGCTCTATTTTCTTCCCTTACCTTCTAGTTGGAGTATTTCTTTTTCTGCGAACTTCTTTCTTTTCTGCACAAAACGTTGGTCGTATGGTACAATTACTTTCCGTTCACAATAACCTATAATGAATATTTACTATAAATATACACAAACACAAACCCATCATTTTGGCTCAGGTAATTGAGACTCCTGCACAGGACCTTTTGAGAATACGTATCTCTTCTTTGCCATTACTTCACTCTGTCCTGGACTGGTAGAACCTGTCAAGGTCCAATCAATGACTCAAATTGAAATGTTCAATGGTTTACAAAGAATTGTTGTTATTATTTTACTCATTTGAGAGTTTTTCACACCATTGTTAGCTGATGGGTTTCCACTGGAGTCTAAGGGACAGCAAGTCTCCTCAAGTCTCCAGGACTCTTCTTAGTATTCTGGCCGATCTCAATAATGCTGTAGTTTGGATGATCTCCACACTTCCTCTAATTTCCCTGTCATCCAATACCTATATTAATACTTTGGTGACTGTACAGAGCGCGCCAATTACTACTTATATCACAGTCACTTTCTTGATTCACAGTTTTTTTCAGTTCTTTTGCTAGGGCTAGGTACTTAGCTCTCTTTTCTCTTTCATTTAGTTTTACTCTGTTGACAGCCGGAACGGCAAAGTCAGCAATTTGAACGGTTCTTCTTTTTCTTTTCTTTTTTTTTTTCCTCCCATCATTAGCCTGGTCATCTGGCCGAAATTAGATGATCCGTTTGTGTCTCAAAATCAATGGGAACATTGTATATCTCATTTCCAAGGACGGATTCTACGTTGTGCATATACCATTTGTTTGTATGGTCGAATTTTAACTTCTTGCACAATTCCCAGTGGATCACCTACCCGGTCGTGTCTAGTCTTATACTCACTTGGCACTAATTTACTCCATTCGCTTTGACTTAGGTAGTCCTTAAAAAATTGTTTGTTTGTTTTTTTGCTATGAGAATAGATTCAGTTTTTCTCTTAGGGTTTCTCTTTCATATCAATTTCCACGTTGTCTGGAGGCCATGGTTGAAGCCAATGGTTATTTCTTTGAATGAATTTAATCTATAGAATTTCGAGATATTTTTATCTAATTTTGGTAAAAATACGTGATCTAGTTAAATTTTCCTTTCTGCGTATTCACACACATCCACATACAGTGAATGTGTAAAAACATCAAATGTTATACGAACATCTCATGGATTAATTGATCGAGAGAATGATTGGTTTGGTATGGTTTTGTTTTATGGCATATCAAGCATTGTAGGTCATTTACCGCCAATTCCTTTCCATATATATATATATATATATATACGTGGTGTCTTCAACAAGTTTTCAGATTTTTGGTACTGGCATTTAAAATTGTCGTATCTCTTAAAAATTCACTATGTTATTGCAATACATCTTATGAGATGACTGACCAATTTTTATGATTTCAGGTTCAATTGAACAGCTATAGCAAGAATTGGAATACACACTACTAAAGGCTGATTGTCACAGCTGGTGAATTTCAAAAATGCAATATGGACTTGAGGAAGAACGATATGCAAAAAAATTTGTTTTAAACTTGGAAAAAAATGCCACAAAAACATATGGAATGCTTCGGACAGCTTTTCAACCATCTTGCATGAATCGAGCATGAGTTTTTGAGTGGCATAAGAGATTCAAGGAAGGCAGGGAGTCTGTGAGGAATGATGAGAGGCGTGGGAGGAGTAAGGAAATCAATACACCAGAGTTGATTGGCCAAACGGTTAGGGTTAGGGTTACTATGTTGAGGTTTTAAGGGAGTTCAGAAAGAGATTCCGTCGGAAGAGGCTAGCACTCTTCAAATCGGGTCAGTGGAATTTCCACCAGGACAACGCACCACTGCACAACTCCATCCTTGTCACAGAATATTTGACCAAGAAGAGATTCAAGACAGTTCCTCAGCCTCCATATAGTCCAGATCTTGCTCCCTGTGACTTTTGGTTATTCCCTAAGCTCATAGGCTGTCGTTATGAACCAATTGAGGAGATGAAAGAGTCTGTGGCGAAGATCATTGACACGCTCACACAAGAGGACTTCCATTGGGCCTTCCAGAAGTTATTAGAACGGTGCAACGAGTGCATTGCATCCGGAGGAGATTACTTCGAAGGGGACTTGAGTTTCATGTGTATACTATCAATAAAAGTGGCCATACGAAAAAAGTCTGGAAACTTATTTAATGATCATCGTATATATATATATATATATATATATATATATATATATATATTTCCAAACACATTTTGTTGATAACATTTTTCAACAGGCCTGAGCTGATTTTTTGGCACACATTTAAATGGCTTAATTTTTTTCAATCTGATACGATTAATTCTATTTACTGCAAATCATTTGTTTGCATGCAATTAAATGTTTTCAAGAATTACTATTTTATACTAACAATTCTATTCAACATCAGCCATCTGCCTAAACGCTGTTTATATTTTCCAACCCCTCCGCTCGGGCAGGATATGACACAAGGTCAATTTTAAGCGGAGTTTAACAAGTTTTGAATTCAGAGTTTTCCTTCTCCAAGACTAGTTTCCTCACCAAGGCTGAAGAACCTAGTCTGCCCTGCAATTTACCCATAGCTGGAGGGAGAACAACTGGATTCATACCTTTCCCAAGAGTATTAGTGCTATGTGAAATGCAATCAGTCTGGTCCAGGATTTGAACTCTTGTCGCCGACGATAACCATTACACCAAAGGCACCTCCCCTTCTTAAACGCTATTGAATGATCAAACAAGTCTATTTCAAACAATTTAGTTTTGCAAGTCAACAAAGTTAAATGGTTCTATGTATTTCTATGTATCACCAAAAAATCAATTAACAACAATTTTTGTTTGTACAATGTAATAGTTCTATAGTTCTATTTCAAGCAATTCAGTTGAGCATAAGTTTTTTTTAATTTGTACTCAGTTTAAATGCAAAAGTAGACAGATTTAATGTCAAACGGCTTGTCAAACCAATCATGGTTTTTTATGCTTATAATTTAATGAATTGCCTTAATTTTGTGTAGTTGTTTCAGAAGAGTTTTTTTGGCACATAGTCCGAACGAATTCAAATCTTTTTGAAATCATGGTTTATTTTATCCTTAAAATTTAATGAATTGCTTTAATTTTGAGTAGTTGTTTCCGAAGAAATTTTTTTTTTTTGTACATAGTCCAATCTAATTTAAATCTTTTTGAAATGGGTATATTAGATGTACAGGAGGGACTCTAATCGCTACAATCTCACTTTGTTAGAATGGACCCCCAAGATTTTTGCTGAGTTTTAGGATATCAAGTATATCTATCGAATAAAGATATTCTAACAGTTGATTGGTTGGTTGAAAGGACAAGAAAATTGATGCCTATACACAAGACATTAAAACTGGGAGATTACATAGACTGTATTTATGAAGTGGGGTTGGTTTTGTTTGGTGTCTTTGTTTAATGGCATATCAACCTTATTTGATGCCAAAGCTATCCTTCTAGAAGAACAGTTGTGGTACAACAAGTATTCTCATGTCTCCAGGACTCTTCTTTGTATTTTGGCCGATCTTAATAATGCTGTAGTTTGGATAGTCTCCACACTTCCTATTATTTTCAAATCATCCAAGCCCTATATTAATCATATGGTGACTGTGCAGAGCGTGCCAATTACTACTGGCATCACAGTCACTTTCTGGAACCATAGTTTGTTTTTCAGTTCTTTAGCAAGGGCTAGGTAAATAGTTCTCTTTTCGCTTTCATTTGGTTTTACCCTGTTGATAGCCGGAACGGCAAAGTCAACAATTCAACAGGTTTTTGTACGTGATACAATTTGTATGTTGTATAATTTAACTCATAGCTTGGAGGATAACGGGGTTCATATCTTCCCCAAGGGTATTTGTCCGAAAGTGAACGTAATAGCTCAACTGGAGTTCCAACTCGCTTACTACGATTGCGAAGTCTTATCGCTTTAGCTATTACACCACGAGGACCCTCTTGTCAAGGAGCAAGATTACTAACCAGCATTGAGGATTGCGTAGATACGTCAATGCAAGAACAAAGAAATACTTCTTATTACAGCTAATGTTAGCAATGGCAACATAAGAATAAACAGAAAAAAAGGAAAGCATACATGAGATAATAAAAACCGTATGGTTATTTTAATAGACAAACTGGTGAGATCTTATTGGAGAGGAGCTGGATATGGTTAAGAAAGGGAAACTTCAAGAAAAAAACTAAATGTATTTTAATTGCAGCGCAAAATATAAGAATGAAAGCAAAAATTGATAAGACGCAGCAAAATATCAGGTGTCGGTTATGTGGAGACAGAGATGAAACGATTAATCTCAATATAAATGAACGTAACAACCTGACAAAAAGAGAGTATAAGACTAGGCACTGAATGAGGAATGTGATCTACTGGAAATTGTGCAAGATATTAAAATTTGACCGAACTACCAATTGATAAATGTGTAAGAGTTATGAAGTTTTGTCTAGTTGGTTATTTGGAAATAGTTGGTTTTCTTCTTACTCCCATCTTAATTCGTTGGCGTCTTCTAGTCTGTGAAGGCTGCAAAGGAAGAAAAGGAAGATGAAGACAAGAGAAAACTTTTTAATTTCAACTTTATTTTGGGGGTATCACAGGGTTACTCTGTAGTGAGGAATGTTTCCTAGACCATTAGAAAACAATTTTTTCTCCCAAATAAGGCTTTGAAATGCATTTGTCGTTTTCTGTGGTTGATACGTCCAAAGACGGTGTTTTTATATTGTTGGGTCAGCTCGCTTGCAGCAGACATGATGTTAGGCTATTAAACTTAATCAGCTATGTGTTCGTGGTTTGCGTCCGCATGAAAGAGCATCCGCTCTGTGCTCTGGTGGGAACAAAAGTAAGGTTAAATTTCTCCTTTTCAAAAGGACTGTTCCATTTCCGGGCATACGATGCCCCCACTTCCTGTCTGGGGCTTCTGGGAATTATCGCACTCGTTGAACTTATACCATTTTATTTATTTTATTCTTCTTTTTTTTTAATACTTCTTATCCACCAACCAAAATATGATCAAGAGAATGGAAACGCATAACATTCTGTGGAATTTTTAGATCTTGAAGTAACGGTAATGAAAGGTTATTCAACACTTCCCAGATCTCCATAACTGCAAGTTCATTATCAGATGCAGTTTAGTGTCCTCCAAGAACACTTCTTTTTGGTAATAGTGGTCATACCACTCTACAGGGAATACAGTCAGCTTATTCTAAGTTTAAGTTTGCTTTGGTTGAGTTTATGGTATATCAACCATTGTAGGTTATTTAATGCCAAATCCTCTTTATACATATATATCCAATATATATAATTTGGTTTGGTTGGGTGTTACGGTATATCAACCATTGTAGGTTATCTTATGCCAAATCCTCGTTGTACATATATATTGAATATAGATGATTTGGTTTGATTTGGTTTGATGGAATATCAACCCTTGTAGGTTATTTAATGTCAAATCCTCTTTATGCATATATATTAAATATATGTTGTTTGGTTGGGTTGGGTCTTATGGAGTATCAGCCATTGAAGGTTATTTAAATGTTGGTTAGTTTGTTTGGTTTTATGGCATATCAACCTGTGTAGGTTATTTAATGCCAAATCCATTTTTATGTAAATAATCTGTTCTATTGAAAACAGTTCAGTTTAGCATAAGTACACAGTTTAATTGTCAAAAACATTTCCATTTCAAACTATTCAAGCAGTTATATGTAATAATTCAGTTAAGTGTAAATACACATTTAATGTCGAAAAACAGTTCTATTTCAAATAATTCAGTTAAGCATAAGCACGCAGTTTAAATGTAAGTACGGTTTAATTGTCAAAAACATTTCTATTTCAAGCAATTCAGTTTACTCAATTCAGTTTAGCATAAGTATGCTGTTGGTTCTATTTAACCCATAGATAGGGCCCTATCAGGTGCTACCACTCCGGGCCAGAGTAGACCTGGGAGCAATGGCAATGAACGGGTACTCCGCATTTCCCCTAAGCTCCAGCACTGCTGGAACTTCACCATCAGATTGTTTAGTGCTATATCTAGGACACTCGTTAGGAGGGGTCTTACCCCTCTGCAGAGGTGCAGTCAGTGTATTCTACAGTCCCAGCTGATTATGCAAGAAGGTTATTTAAAGCTATATCATTTAAATACATATATATTGAATATATATGATCTTGTTTTTTTTGGGGGGGGTTGGGGGGGGTTCGGCTTTATAGTATATCAACCATTGTAGGTTATTTAATGTCAAATCCTCTTCATACATAGGATTTGGTCTAGCTGGATTTTATGGCTCTTCAATCATTGCAGGTTATTCAATGCCAAATCCTCTTTATACATATATTGCCCAGTCGGCTGGGGCTGTAGAATACTCTGACTGCACCTCTGCAAAGAGGTAAGACCCCCACAATGAGTGCCCAGGGTATGACACTAAACAATCTGATGGTGAGGTTCCAGCAATGCTGGGACTTTGGGGAATTCTTTGCCATTGCTCCCAGGTCTACTCTAGGGCCTTATCTATGGGTTAAATAGAACTAACGGCATACTTATGCTAAACTGAATTGTTTGATTAAACTGAATTGCTTGAAGTAGAAATGTTTTTGACAATTAAACTGTACTTACATCTAAACTGTGTGCTTATGCTAAACTGAATTATTTGAAATTCAACTGTTTTTTGACATTGAAATTGTACTTAGACAAAACTGAATTGTTATATATAACTGCTTGAATAAACTGAATAGTTTGAAATAGAAATGTTTTTGACAAACTGTATACTCATGCTTAACTAAATTGTTTTAAATAGAACTGATTATTTACATAAAAATGGTTTGGCCTTAAATTTCATCAAAGGTTGATATGCCATAAAACCAAACCAAATCAAACATCTTCATACATATATATTAAATATATATGATTTGTTTTGGATGAGTTTTCTAGCATAGTAACTATTGTTGGTTATATAATAATGAACCCTGTCATTATATATATATATATCAAATATAATTGATTGGTAAACTTATTTTGCAGATACATGTTGAAACGAATCTGAGCTTATTCTTTTGTACACATTGTGAGAATACTCACCTCAGCAGCTCGTTGCCTAAGTTACTAACTCCACGTCGAGAACTTATGCGTGGCCGGATCGAGCGAGAGGCAGGTTCACAGGGAAAAGAACAAAAACACAAAAACAACTAGTGGTTAAAACGCCAAGGGAGGATAGGGAGCGTGTAACACTGAGGATAATTAGTTCTTGTTTGAGTTTCGGCTGGCAAAAGATTATCTTAACTGGGTCCGGCTAGTTATGTCGCTGTTCGTTGTTTCTTTGCTCCGGCCTAATCAACTTTCCTCGAACCCAAACTAAGTCTAACTGCTCGGACCCAAAATGCACCTGTATATATACAGAATGTTTCATTATTATTCCCGGCCAACGGACACCCACGAATAAACCCATAACTTTTTGGGGGGCCATTTCTCTCTTAAAAAAACTCGACGTAACTATTTCCAAGCCTGGCCGTCTCTGATATAGGGACATTAAATTCAGACCGTTTTAAGTTTTTAACCAGTACCCGACAAGTTCTTAACACTTACCCACACCCGTGGCCATATGTATAAACATTTTCTTATCTAGATTTCCTTTAATCTAGTTAATAGGTTTTCCGAACATTTGAAATTTGATACCCAGGCCGAATTTAACTCATCTTGTCACATATATATGTGTGTATATGTGGGTGTGTGTATGTAGTTGTGCGTGTGTGTGCACACGCATGTGCGCGGCGTATATATATACACACACACGCATACATATATGAGTGCACACGCACACACACACGTGTGTATTCATGTATGTGAATATATACATCTAATAGTGTCAGAACATTTATATGTTTTCATTTTTTATCTAACACGAATCTCTCTATTTGTTTGCACAGAGTTAAAATGTTTCAAGAATTGCTATATAACGGCAACAATGTAAAATCAGTAATTTGTTTTCACACAACAAAGTGGTTACAAGTAAAACTATTAAACACGAATTATTCTATTTTAAAATTAGCCAGTCATTTGCTCAAAGTAAAATGGTTCAATGTATTGTTATGCATCACTATTAATTCAATTAAATATCAGTCATTTGTTTACACAGAGTTTAATGAACAGACAGTTCTATTTCTAGCAATTCAATCTAGCATAAGTAATTTGTTTGCACTTAGTCAAACAGTTCTATTTGACCCATAGATAGGACCCTATCAGGTGCTACCACTCCGGGTCAAAGTGGATCTGGGAGCAATAGCAATGAAGGGATACGCCGCATTCCACAAAGCTCCAGCATTACGGGAGCCTCACCATCAGATTATTTTGCGTCGTATCCAGGACACTGTTAGTTGAGTAGCTTTATCCCTCTGCTGAGATGCAGTCGGTGTATTCTACAGTCCGTGCCGACTAGGCTGTTCTAAGTTTAACTGACAGAGTGTAATACCATCTGATTAGAGAGTATCAAGTCTATAGATTTCACTCACCATTACTTCTAGAATAAGCTCTTAACTCATGATTTTGAGTTGGTTGGTTCGTTCGTTCGTATTTCGGGTCACTTCACGCCGAATTTAGTCATTTTGATTAAAAATGTTCAAATAATTTGGTTTAGTAAAAGAATATTGTTTTTTTTACGCATAACAAAATATCAAAACAGTTCTATTTCAAATACCTCAGTTTAACATAATTTCAGATTTTTTCTTTATACACAGCTAAATGTCAAAACAGTTCCATTTGAAATATTTCAATTTAGTTTAAATACTCGGTTTAGTTCTATTTGACCCAGAGATAGGACCCTATTAAGTTCTCCCACTCCTGATCAGTGTGGACCAGGGGGTGAAGGCATTGAAAAGGTACTCCGCATTCCACAAAGCTCCAGTATTACTGAAACTTCACCATCAGATTGTTTAATGTCATATCAGGACAATCGTTGGCAGAAACTTACCCATCTCCACAGATGCAGTCGGTGTATTCTACAGCCCCGGGCGACTGGGTCTCACGATAGGGGAGTCTTACCCCTATGCAGAGATGCAGTCAGTGTATTCCACTGTCCCAGCTGACTAGGCTGTACTAAGTTTAGCTGATAGACTGTAATAACATTTGACTATAGTGTATCGAGTCGAATAGATTTCACTGACCATTACAATTGCAATAAGACCATAATTTCTTCATTTGTGAGCTTGTACTATATTAGGAAAATCTTTCTGTCATAAATAATTGTTACATTTTAATTAATAACCACACCCATACAAAAGGTTACTGGCATTGGCAATTCGCTTAGGGACTGATATTTATTAGAGCTTATGAATTATTTAGCCGACTTGCTCTCGCGGCTAAAAGGCCAGGAAAGAAATTGATGTACCTGTCTACGTACTGAATAAAAGGTTAATATTACATCGCCGATGTTTATTTTAATGAATGATGTTAATTAAAGCAAACGAAAACCACTAAGCAGAAAAGAGATTTAGCAATTACACTATGTAACACAAACATTGTTCCTCGAAAATAATGTTATTTTCTGAGTGCTTATGTTGTAAAACTATAGAAAATGGCCTATATTCCTTTTATGCTTGACCTTTTTGCCCTGGATAACACTATTTTACACAAATGTTTTTACTCAATATGTGTTATTTTTTAATTGCTTATATTGCAAAATTATTAAAAAAGGTAATTATTCTTTTTTTGCCCTGGATAACACTATGCAACAAAAATGTAGGTATTCAATATGTGTCATTTAGTAATTGCTTATGTCACAAAACTAGGAAATGGTAATTATTTCCTTCAAAATTTACTTTTTTGGCTTTGATGACTCGCTGTAAGACAAACATTGTTCCTCGAAAGTAATGTTATCTTTTGATTGCTTATGATGTAAAACTATAGAAAATGGCCTATATCCCCTTTATGCTTGGCCTTTTTGCCATGATAACTCTCTGTAACAAAAATGTTGTTGCTGAATATGTTTTATTTTTTAATTGCTTATATTGCAAAACGATTGAAAATGTTAATTATTCCCTTTTCCCTGGATAACACTCTGCAACAAAAAATGCAGATATGTGTTATTCAGTAATTGGTTACGTCGCAAAACTTTAGGAATGATTATTATTTTCTTCAAAATTTACTTTTTTAGCTTAGATGAATCGATGTAACACAAATGTTATTCCTCGATACTAATTATTATTTTCTATTTCTTGCTTATGTTGTAAAATTATTGATATTGGCCATAATTTCCGGTAGACTTTGGCTTTTGAATAGTATAACACTATGTAAGCCCAGTCTTGTTCCTGTATACTATGTGTTATTTTGTAATTGCGTATGTTAAAAAAGTATCGAAAATGACCATTATTCCCTTCAAAATTTTCTTTATCTCTCTGAAAAATCCTATTAATACAAATGTTTATTCTTAAAGGCATGTGTTATTTCTTAATAGCTAAAATATATAATATATATATAGTAAGTTGGCGACTATTGTCGAGGGCGACTCGAAGGTTTCCTTTTCGATTGCTACTACACCAAGGTGTAGGGGAGGGCGCTACTCCTTTCTCTGGATTGCTCCACTTTACCCTTGATCCTTATGCTGTAATGCTGAGTGTCAAGCAAGGTAGCATCAAGTACCATTTTTTTTAGTCTTTGGTATGACTCGATCTGGGATTGAACCCAGGTCTCCCGGCCCATTGGTGAACACTCTAACCATTATAAAATATAAAAGAAATATCATGATTCTGTTCAAGCTTTGCTTTTCTACCCAAGATAACGCGATGTAACACAAATGTTGATTCTCAATATTGTGTATTGTCTCTTAATTGTTATGTTTTAAAAGAAAAAGAAGAAGAATTTGGATTTTTTTTTATTTATCTATTTATTTTCAGTTTAACAAACAGGCAGATATTTGCTGACTTACAAGAATATTTCTTATATTTTGTTACGAGCTGAAGTAACGATCTTCAGATAGATTTAAAAATGGGTTTTGATTCAAGTTAGTGACTTAAAAAATTTATTGCTTTATTTTTTATTTGTCTTTTTTTCTGAATTATTAACTCTGAATAAGTCATATACCCAGCAATTGCTTTACTTCCCTCGCGCGAAGAACAATACATAAAAGTAACTATTTATTTGTAGATATTTTGGTTTGGTTTGGTTATTTTGCTTTTATGGCATATAAACCTTTGTAGGTTATTTAATGCCAAATCAATTTTTATACAAATAAAAAGTTCTATTTCAAACAATTCACTTGAGCATAAGTACACAGTTTAATTGTCAAAATACATTTCTATTTCAAGCTATCTATTTGAGCAAAACAGTTCTAATTCAAACAATTCACTTTAGTGTAAGTATAGATTTTGTTCACACACAGTTAAATGTCATAACAGTTCTATATTAAAAAGTTAGCATTAGTACGCAGTTTAGATGTCAAAACAGTTCTATTTCAAGAAATTAATTTAGCATAATTAAGCAGTTTAGTTCTATTTGACCCATATATAGGACACTATCAGGTGCCACCATTTTGGTCCAAAGACGACCTGGGAGCGATGGCAATAAAGGGGTACTCTGCATTCTCCTAAGCATTACTGGAACTTCACCATCAGATTGTTTAATGTCATAATCAGGACATTCGTTAGGGAGGGTCATACCACTCTGCAGAGGTGCAGTCGGTGTATCCTATAGCCCCAGGCGACTGGACAAAATCATTTAAAACTGTCTCAGAATAGGTGCAACCCATTCATATAGGGTAGTGGTTTTCCAAGTGGGCGGTACCGCCCCCCGGGGGGCGATATGAACTTTAAGAGGGGCGCTGGCGAATAAACAGTCGGATGGGGGTGTTGAAATTGTGAAAGGAACGTTGAAGCAATTACTGTAAAATGTGACGTTGGTGTTGGTAGAAAGGCCGGAAAAACAGGGTGATTTAATTAAGAGTCTCCGAGTCGCTGCAACTAGACGTACGTGTCACGTCTGTATCCAGAACTCTCTTCTCTTTTGCTCAAAAGATACATTTACTACAGGACGTTTTCCAAATGACCGAAAATTGTCCCAGTAATAAATCATAATCATATTAATGCGTTGCATTTTTTTTGTGACAACCTGTATTTAATCCATAATTGACAAGGAGGTTTCATAACCTTTCCCAAGGGTATAATTCAAGTGTGAACATTATAGTGTGATTCGATCTCGAACTTGCTTACTTCGAGGCTTCGCTCCAATACTTTAGCCACACTCCACGTGTACTCCTTCTGCTCTATATCTGATGAGTACGGAAGGAGTTTATCGAAACAACTGCATACTTCGTGAAATGAAATCAATTCAGTATAAATCCTGCCGATCAAAATTATTAAGCCCTGATAGTGCTATTTCTAGGCGAAGTCTAGACGTCTAGACATCATCTCTTTAATGTATAAGTTGCCCAGCTCTGCAGGAATTTTCATTTAACTTTTACATTTTTAAATTTTAAAAATATCTAAAAAATTAAGTCCAGATACTTTTATCATACCATGTCAATTTATTTAAAGATATTTTTTTATTGCATCAAAACTTTTAATTGAACTTTTAAACCATTTAAAGTATTTAATTAACCTTACCGGAAGATTGCGACAGCAATCTATAATAACCGACATTTATTAAGTTATTTTTTATTTAAAAACGTATATTGTTTTAATTAATTATTTTTCGTAAAGCTCACTTCCAATTTTACAAAATGGCTTCACTCACTCAACGCTTTTCTCCCCTTTTGATGGTAACGTCAGATATCAATAAAGTAGGTGGAGAAGTTTTATGGCTTTTAAATAGCGTTTGGGTCACGCCCTTCTCCATTGTGGTAGGGGTAGGGTACAAATTGAGACTCGGGAGGGCGGAGTAAAGATGAAAGAAAAGAAATGCAAGTTTTATGTGCCAGGTGAGAGGAAAATGCCGGTGGAAGGCATTTGTAATTCAGACAGAGCTATTAAAAATGACATGATTTATTCGATAAAAAAAAAAAAATTTTTTTTTCGTTGATTTTTTTTTTTTTGTTTGATTTGTTATTGAAAAATTCAAAATAACTATAAATCGATGACCGAATTTTCTCTTCCCGTTCGATAAAGTTCTGTAGCAACGTAGTTGTATAGACTTGGATTTTTGAATTTATTCTCAATAGAAATACATTGAAAAAGAATTGTCTGAGGTCAGAAAAAAGAACAATTATTCGACGAGAGCCAATGCTGGTATATTGTGAATTCATGGTTAATGATATTATATTGTAATGGTATTGTAAACATTTATGAATGCCTCGTAGTTGATTTTTCTATAGGAAAAGATTGGAAAGGATTTTATTATAGAAATATATCGCAATTTGCTTTGCTAAAATTATAGGTTGGTCGGTTGTTTTGTTTTACAGTATATCAACCCTTTTCGGGTTATTTAAGTCATTTTGATAAAAACTTTGTTTTAGTTTGGTTTTGTTTGGTTTCATGACATATCAACTATAGTAGGTTATTTAATGTCAAATATATATATATATATATATATATATATATATATATATATATATATGGATTTTTTTTTATTATTCTTCCGGTGCTTTGCATGAATAGAGGAGGACAAAATGGCCCTCGCAATATTTTTTTACGATAGTTTTGTCTCCCGTTTACTTATGATTCCCTTAATCTTTTGTCTTTATAAATTTTCGAGTACCACTAGTTTAATATATATCTATATATATATATATATATATATATATATATATATACAGTTCTATTTCAAACAATTCAGTTTAATATAAGTACAGTTTTTTGCTTACACACAGTTAAATGTCAAAACAGTTCTATTTCAATCAATTCAGTTTAACATAAGTACGCAGTTTAGTTTTATTTGACCCATTGATAGGATCCTATCAGGGGCTACCACTCCGGGACTGAGTGGACCTGGGAGCGATGTCAATAAAGGGGTACTTTGCATTCCCCAAAGCTCCAGCATTACTGGAGCCACGCCATCAGATTGTTTCGTGTCATATTCTGGACAGTAGATACAGAGATGTAGTCGGTGTATTCAACAGCCAAACCGACTGGGCCAGCAAAACTTCTAGCTGATTTTAATATCGGAAAGTATTGCAAATGATTTTAATATTAGAATGACTGCAGATAATTCTATCTCAGAAAGCCACGTAATATAATTTTAATATAAGAATGCCCTGCAGTTTAGTTTGGTATGAAAATTAATTGGAAATTCATTTCTTATAGAAGAGAATTGAAAATAATTTCATTATAGAAAAGAAAGGAAAATAATTTATAATTTGGGTCTGCGACTGATAGCTTGGTAATCTTTACACCACGTAAATCGCACACATTCACCTATACATATGTTGTTGTTTTTTCAAATGTCATTAAAAGATTTTGTCAAAATCATTCATTGTAGATGATTTTACTATCGGAAAACAATGCAAATGCTATTAATATATAAAAAATAATTGTGCAGAAATGATTCAGTAATTTTAATATCTCAATACACCGAAACTGATTTTACAATTATTCTACCAAAATGTCCATTATAAACACCTCTTCTAAAAATAAATGGCAAAAGATTAACTAATAGTATTGATAAAATACTCACACACGAACATTGAGCACTCCGTGGATAAGAGAAAAGAGATTCTGGTTATACATGCAAATGGAAAAATTCACGCTGAAATACTCCCTGAAGAACATCCCATCCCTTGGGAAACACGATTTTGTCCTATCCTTAACGGATAAAATAGTGGACTTTATCAAGAGGATGCGATGGAAGGCCCACTTTCATCTCAACCCTGCAGCCCCAAAAAAGGAACAGAAGCCCGGCGCAAGATGATTGAAGTCGCAGAGGACACCGCCAAGCAACAACGGACTGGGCCAGTTTGAAAATGACCTATTCGGTATAATTCGGAAGATAGAATTCATGAACTCTAAAAATACATTCCAGGCGAAAATGAAGGAGGACATTGAGCGCATTAGGAAATCGAGGAAAGTCTGGGTCAGATGTGATAAGTCTAACAACATATACGAGGTCAGTCCACACGAATATGAAAGAATCCTTAATGATAAAATCACAGAATCATAAACTAGACCATAGCGACACAATTACTCAAATCAACAGGGATACAGCTAAATTTGCTCTGAAAGTAAATATGATAGATAGAGTAGGGAAACTGGAAGAAAAAAGTGCCTATATTTTATTAAAGGATCACAAGAAAAACTTCCCTGATAAGAAGCAAACTAGATTAATTAACCCCACAAAAACCGAGCTAGGCTTTGTATCTAAAGATGTAATACAGAAGATTACGTCTAGACTGATGAGTAGCCATAAATATAACTTGTGGAAAAGCTATGTGGATACTATTGATTGGTTTAGGAAAATTAAGGATAAAAAGAGGTCCACTTTCGTACAATTTGACATCATAGAGTTCTACCCTTCCATCACTAAAGAATTATTTGTGAGGAGCCTTAACCACGCAGAAGAATATACAGATATCACGGAAGAGGAGATAGAAATTATCCTCGCAAGTAGGAAATCCGTCCTAACCGATAGCCGCAGATCCTGGGTAAAAAGTCACGTAAACAATTTCGACGTCCCCATGGGGGCCTATGATTCGGCCCAGGTAGTAGACTTAGTGGGGATCTATATCCTAGATACGCTGGGTCGGATTGTCAACTCGAAACAAGTGGGGCTTTTTTCGAGTGACGGGATTATTCAGATCCGAGATAGTAACGGCCCGAAGACCTCTAGTATACAGAAGAAAATTATCAGGGCCTTCCAAATACTAGTGTTTAGAATTCAAATAGCCTCAGACTTAAAAATAGTAGACTTTCTTGACGTCACATTGAATTTAAATAATGGTACGTTCAAGCCCTTTAGTAAGAACGATTCCGCCCCCAGATACATAAATATTTCCTCGAATCACCCAATATCGGTACTAAGACAGATCCCCAATGCGGTGAACCAAAGAATTAATAAGCTGTCCTCATGTAAGAAAATTTTCGAGGAAAATAAGAGTAGATATGATGACGCCCTGAAGAACAGCGGATTCCAAGGTAGACTGGTATACTTAACCGCGGTGGACCTCAATTCGAGAGCTAGGAATAATAATGGTGGGACCTGCACACCCTTCAAGGTAGGTGAGATTATTAATAATAGTACTCACGGAAAAAAAGACGAGGAAAAAATAGAAATAGAAAAGTAGTCTGGTTTAATCTGCCATTTTGTAGGCTCACTAACATTAATATAGGTAGATACTTCCTACACCTCCTAGATAAACAAATTAATAGAGACAACCCATTGAGTAGAGTTTTTAATAGAAATACAGTGAAAATTAGCTACTCCTGCATCTAGAATATGTACAACATACTATGCAACTATAATAAGAGGCTACTCAATGAGCTAACCACGAGGGATAGGAACCCAAACGTGGAGTCTTGTAACTGTAGGAATAAGGAAGAATGCCCATTGGGCGGACGCTGCTCTACGAGGAATGTCGTATACCAGGCATGCATTTCTCCTATGGAACTGCAAAAGGACGGGGAGAGAGTCTACATTGGAATATCCGCGGGAAATTGGAAACAATGATCACAGCCACAGACACTCATTTTCCAACCCAAAACTTAGACACCAGACTGCTTTATCAAAATACTTTTGGGCCCTTAAGGATCAGGGGCTATCCCCACAAATTAAGTGGAAAATAATAAGGCACTCATCTACCGCTAACAGCTTTAACGGTAGATGTAACCCATGCTTATACGAAAAAATTAGCATAATTAATTTCAAAAATTCAAAACTATTGTTGAACGAGAGAAATGAGCTCGTCTTTAATTGCAGACATAGAGGAAAATTTAAATTATCTTGATTGGGAATCACTGTAAATAAATGATCACAAGGCCTATGATAAAGAAATATTAGTAACTAATAGAGATCAGCCCAACAGCAGATATCACCAAGACAGGGAAAGATAAAGATAGATAAGGGCCAGATGAACGCAGAATATTAATCCAAAAATAGGGCCTGTGATTCTGGAGTGGTTAATATCCCTCGACCATTTTTAGGGTAAATTAAAAAAACACTTGACGACTATAAAAAATGTCCCCACCTTATCCGGTTTAACTATCTCGATCCTAATTGAAACAAGAGAAATATCTAGGATAGCAGCAGCTGAGTTAATTAACAGACATATTAGAAACAAATGTAAATCATATATGAGATAGCCATTAGTTAAACGATCTTAGTCTGTTAAGAAAAGCACACCTGCCAAGTAGGAGAAACCACCAACAGAAAACAAAATTAGAAGTGACTGACCTGTAGATTAATTCCACTCCTGTTTTTTCATATAACATGTTAACCCCCTCTGCTCACGCCTATGAATGAAAGAATTTGTAACTTTGTAATTTGATTTCCACCTTATGTTTTTTGTTTTTCATCTTTATTTTCTGATTTTTTAATTTTATTTTTTTAATTACCTTGTTTTATCTTGTAAATACGAACTGTAACTCCACATTAGCGACACTGCGACAGGACAGAGCATGTAAAAGAGTCATCTGACGAGACGGAGAATATACCAATAATATTCTCCGCCGAAATAAATTTATTATGACGGCTTAACCGAGTTTGAGTCTCCATTTAATTGTACTATATATATATATATATAGTCATATATTATCCAAAGCGAAATCAGTCGATGGTAGAAGCGGTTTTATTTTAGAATTCTCTTTTTTTCAATATCCATGTAATTTCAAATCGAAAAGAGAACTCAAGGTAAAATAATAATATCTTAAAATACTGAGCAAATAATTCCATATAAAAGAAAAACCTTTATCAATCAATCATCTTGTTTGAGAAAATATTTATTTCAGAAGATCCTTTAGTTTAAAAAATATTAAGCCGACATTTTTAGACAAAAACTCACCTTTTTTTTTTGTCTTAAGATGCCGGTGTAATATTTTAAAATATAAAGGATCTTTCAAAATAAATAGCATCACTAACACATATAAGTAATTTGTAAAGGTTTTTCTTTTATATGGTATATATATATATATATATATATATTAGCCGATAGGGAATAAAAATGTAAACAAACGGCTGCTACTGTTACTACATAATACCATAAAAATTCCCTTAGCCAAACGTGGTACGCTTGTTGGCCGAGCGGTCTGAGACTTAGTTTAACGTAAAGTTGGATGGGTTTCGATCCCGGCTTCGAGCGTCCTACGTGTCTAGCCATACTGAATAGTTCTGTGGATGACAATATATATATTTATATATATATTAAGCTTTGCTTAGTTATGACACGACGACAGAAGTATTTGGCGCCACTTGAGACTTGTACTGACAATTAAATGTCTGACACAACTAGTACGGTAACTGTTAAACCACACGAGGTGCATGCATTCACCGGTATATAGAGGGTGTTTCAAATATGTCCTCATTTTTACAGGAGTTCGTTCTTGATGATATGATTTAAAATGCATACCTGTTAACAAAACCAATTGGCCCATAACAAGAATCTTCACCAGGTTTTCTCCATTCAATAAGATCTTCTTCTCTAATAAAGATATATCCATAGAAACATAATACATTTTTTAATCAAATGTGAACATGTGGAAATTGAAATTATAGTATAATAATAATATATTTCAATAACATTTATAATCCCCCTGTATATCTGTATTATCATTCTGCTCGTATATTTTCTGTTCGTTCATCAATATAACCTCCCCGTAGCAAAGAGAGATATTCTTCAGTGAATGTTGACATTCCTCTTCATAGATAACGCTTCTAATAATGATATACTTCAATAATATTTCTAATCCCCCTGTATATCTGTATTATCATTCTGCTCGAATATTTTCAGTTCGTTCATCAATATAACCTCCCCGTAGCAAAGAGAGATATTCTTCAGTGAATGTTGACATTCCTCCTCATAGATAACGCTTCTAATAATGAGATACTTCAATAATATTTCTAATCCCCCTGTATATCTGTATTATCATTCTGCTTGTATATTTTCTGTTCGTTCATCAATAGAACCTCCCCGTAGCCAAGAGGGATATTCTTCAGTGAATGTTGACATTCCTCTTCATAGATAACGCTTCTAATAATGAGATACTTCAATAATACTTCTAATCCCCCTGTATATCTGTATTATCATTCTGCTTGTATATTTTCAGTTCGTTCATCAATAGAACCTCCCCGTAGCTAAGAGGGATATTATTCAGTGAATTTTGTCATTCCTCTTCATAGATAACGCTTCTAATAATGATATACTTCAATAATATTTCTAATCCCCCTGTATATCTGTATTATCATTCTGCTTGTATATTTTCAGTTCGTTCATCAATAGAACCTCCCCGTAGCCAAGAGGGATATTCTTCAGTGAATTTTGACATTCTTCTTCATAGATAACGCTTCTAAAGAACAAACACTGCTGTATGTACAATCTTTTTGAATTTCGACATTTAATCGAAAAGTCTATTTACGTGGCAAATTCTTTTCGGAATTTTAGACCTAGCCCATGATTTCACAAGAAAGACAGTTGCTTGCTGTTTAAGAAAAGATGAACAGATATAGGCGTAGGGCAGACAGGAACAGCCAGAAGAAATAACAGAGCGTAAAGGAAGATGGCACCGTGAAGAAACGTGAGGAAATGAATGATGAACAGAAGAATATCGTCTGAGAGTAAGGTTGACTTAAACAACAGGAAATATAAGATAATATTCAACAAGAGAAATATTATGCATATCTAGATCATAAAAGACTTAGACAAAACGAAACATAACTTTTGGAAGAATAAAAGAGTATATTATTTCGGGCGGCAGAGAGAAGTGTAGAGAAAAATGAGAAAATATGAACACTGAAGAATGACATAATTTCAAAGAAAATAGAATGCATAATGGGCATCTTAGCTGAAATGGTCCAGCAACCTACATTTTATTCAATAGAATTTCCACGTGTTTCTGCTAGAATATACTATTTATACAAATATATGCGCGTGACTGTGAGCATTTGTTCCCATGTATATATATATATATAATACAATTTGATGGAGACTCAAACTCGGTTAAGTCGTCATAATAAATTTATTTCGGCAGAGAATATTACTATACGCTTCTACATTAACAAATTGAGTACTCTCCATAATATATTGCAAATATATAAATCTGCTATATGTTTATTTATTATTATTATTATATGATAGCTCTATCCTAGATATCTAGCACTCTCCATATTATATTACAATTTCGATTCATTTCATTTTGTCAACTGCCCGATGATTGTTGTTTTGGAAAAACACCATGAAATCCAGGGGTCGCAGTCTAAATTCCATGGAATTAAAAATGTAAATCTAATATATATTTATTGATCCTTATTATATATATATATATATATATATATATATATATATATATATATATATACCTTGGCAGCATTTCTTTATTGATACATATTTGATTGAACATAATTTGCCTTCGTATGTTTTTGTTAATACTTTCGAATTACCGTATTGAACTTATGATATTCGGCGGGAATTGGTTGATAAATCTTACATAAATAGTTATTTCCCAATTACTTTATACCCAACTTTGGGCCATCATTAGGGGAGGATCTATTTCAAAAGTGATGTAACTTTTGTAGGTACAATACTACTTTGTAAGAATGAGCGTTTGTACGGTCGTATTGTGTAGCGTTTACTTTTCGAATTTGTTTCTATCAATAACATCAGTAGCTAAAGACATTTAAATACATTAACACTTGTTTCAAAATTAATTCTATTAAGTTTGGGTTGTATGTTCCTAATAGGTCGTGCCTCAAGAATCTGTAGTTTTTGCTTGTTATTTTGATGTTCGAATATTGTTGTGTTTTCAGTTAGAATTTTCCATAATTCTGTTGTTGGGTATGGATGTTTTTTTACCAAAATCCCTAAATAGATGGAGGAAGAAAATTTGGATTAATATCTTTCCAAAGAGTAACAGGAGTAGGGGAAATCCAAACATCCTCATCCATTTCTCTCTCTCTCTCTCTCTATATATATATATATATATATATATATATATATATATGTGTGTGTGTGTGTGTGTGTGTGTGTGTGTGTGTTAGTTTTTATCTATATTTAATTGCATGGATGCTTACATTAAACTTTTCGTTTCATGCCGTATTTACACGGCAAACATGAGATAGAAAAAGAAAGATTTTAAGAAAACAAAACATCGAAAAGATAAAAAAAATTTTACATTATAATTATGTATATAAAAACAAATATATATTTATTTATCATTTTATTTTTTAACAGACCTTTCACAGACATTGAGTACTCTCCAAATTATACCACATTTTATTTGCCACAAAGCCACCAGTTGAGATAGTGACAACCATATACTGTAGTTATTTATATATATATATATATATATATCATCATGTCGTGCCGCAGGCACCGCTATCCCTAACCCTCTCTCGCTTCTCCAGATCGTTCATCGCCTCTGGTAGGTCTTCAGGGCTACATCCCGTATCCTCACATACCTGTTGAATGCTGGTCGTCCTGCTTTTGCCCGACCATATGTGGGGGTCCATAGGAGTACATCACTTATGTGTTCGTTCTTGCTTCTACAGTAGTGTCCTTCATGTCTGGTTCGTCTAACTTGGATAGTTTTCGTGATGGGAGGCAGGTGGCTGTATATTTGGTGTCTTGTGGGATGTTGCTGCCTGGACTTGTTCAATATTGCTCGCAGCATTCTTTTATAATTGCCCTCTAGCTTCTTCTCCAGCCGTTTAGTTAGCGTCCAAGTAGTGCACCCATACAGCAGTATCGATACGACCGCTGCCTGGGAGAAACTGCGTTTCATTTTATCGGTCAAGTCTGATTTCCATATGATCGATAGCATATCGATAGCTGTCCATGCCTTCGTTAGCCACGTGTCGATGTCCTTTTCGGTTGATGAGACGCTGATTCCTAGGTAGGAGAATTTGTCTACTAGTTTCAGAGGGGTTCCGTCTAGTGTGGTGATGTCACCTGTTTGATTATAGCACATATATTCCGTTTTGTGTGCTTGATATGGAGGCCAATGTCTGTAGCGGGTCGTTCCAAACTCTGCAGTTGTGTTTCGGCTTTGTTGGGTGTATTTGCCAGTATTGCTCTGTCATCGGCTTAACCCCGCAATATATATATATATATATATATATATATATATATATATATATATATATATATACTAGACGAAAGTGTAGATTTTGTGCAAAAAAAGAGTATCTATATTTAGCATTTGAGTTAGTACCTTTTAGCGTTTTTGACCACTCAGCACATTCATTCGAAACTCTTCCTTTCGTTGATTTTGCAGACGACAATATTTCATTTGACACGAGAAATTTGTCACATAAATAATCAAAAGAATTCAGGAAAATTTTTTCCTCCGACATCATTAAAAATCCATTTTTTTTAACCAACTAAATCATTGTTAAATTAATTTTGTTAAGTTTTAATTTGATTCCAATCTAAATCTTACAAACAAGGCAATGAAATTCGTTACATTTCAATAAAGACCAACATTCGTATTTATTTCTATCGGGTGAATTTCAGGTACTTTCTAAAATTCAGTTCATTTTAATGTGCTTAATTCAAAGAATGCTTAACTATTTCTGTAAGCAAAAGCAGATCTATTCAGTCTACTTTTCAATAAAGCTAATTGTATTGCAGTAACATTTCTGATTGCGAGTGATTAACGCCTGCATATTTGCGTATAAATATATTTTGTTTCTACATGACTTATACATACAAATATATTTTACACCAACGAAATATATAATCTAATTTTAAAACAATGCAAATACACAGGAACTACTAATATTAATTAGAAATGTTACTATGGCATTAAACCATTGATTAATATTATGTTTTCTTATCAGGGAAAGCGCCTGGAATAACAATTGTTTTCCAACAATCTTTTCCCTCTAGTTTAAAAAGTTAAATTCATCAAATTAGTAAAACTATGTATTATTTACTCAGTTAAACATATTTTCACACACACACTCTCTCTCTCTCTCTCTCTCTCTCTCTCTCTCTCTCTCTCTCTCTCACTCACTCTCTCTCATACACATACGCATATACATATATATATATATATAAACATAAATATTAAATCTAAAGACTCTTTTTTCGCAAACATCAATCTTTTGTCTAGTATATATATATATATATGTATATTAGATTTTAAAATTTTATGCCATGAAATTTTGTCATCGACCCCTGGGATTGATGAAGCTTTTACAAATTTTTACTATTTATTATTATTATTATTTAATAGCTCTATCATAGATATTGAGCACTCTCCATATTATATTGCACTTGGTTCGCCACAAAGCCACAAAGTGATTTAGTGACAACAAACAGAAAAGCCATGTAAAATTGCTTCTAGACACACAATTTCTGATTGTAATTATTTTTATAGAGGTTCTTACAAAATTGGATTGGCAAATCGATGGCGACTATTAGCGGGAATAGAATTTTGTATAGTAGGTGTCGCATTGGAGTTGGGATCATGCGTTCGAATACTCAAGAGATTATGTTGGTTTATCCTATTTACCAATCCCTCGGCTCGGGCAGGATATGACACAAGGTCAATTTTTAAGCGGAGTTTAATAGGTTTGAATTCAGAGTATTCCTTCTACTATTACGTTTACTTTCAGGCAAATACCCTCGGGAAAGGTATGAACCACCTTATCCTCCCAGCTATGGGTTAAATAGTACCACTGCTGTTCTTCTAGGAGAATGGCTTTGGCATTAAATAACCTAAAAAAGGTTGATATGCCATTAAAACAAAGACATCTCTGATTTACTTCATAACTCCATTTAAAAAAAAAAGTATTTTGTAAGGAAAACAGACAATTAAATTTTGAGTATGATTTCATACTTTTTATGATATATACAAATGGCAACATATTTTTCAAACATAATTTATATCTATACACATATTTACCCAACCCCTCCGATCGGGCAGGATATGACACAAGGTCAATTTTTAAGCGGAGTTTAATAGGTTTCAATTCAGAGTTTTCCTTCTCCTAGACTAGTTGCCTAACCAAGGTTGAAGAACCTAGTCTGTCCTACTACTTACCCATAGCTGGAGGGAGAATAATCGGATTCATACCTTTCCCAAGGGTATTAGTGCTATATGAAAATGCAATCAGTCTCGTCCAGGATTTTTTAAACGTATACTGGTGCGGCCTATATAGCAGACATTACATTTGAATGAAACTGGTATACATACATATATATATAAATATATATATATATTGTGACGAGGAAATATGACACCCTCATACATTCTCCGAGTTGTGGAGAAGGAGGTGCGACCGACTCTAGTGGCAAGCAAGAATCAGCAGTGAAAAGAAAGGCCGTCTCTCTTCAAACCTCTCTATTAGTACAATCTGATATGGACATGGAAAACCCCACTCCCTATTAGCCAGGTATGCGTCAGCAGAGAAGCAGACCTGTGACCATGATTGGTACTGAGGAAGAAACTGCCAAAAGGCCAACACGTGGTAAATTTTCAAACTACCGAAACTAAACAGTTGCCGTTTATTCGTCGAAGGGTGTGGACATATAAACAGTTGCCGTCGGATAGTGAGATCACATGATTTGGGATATGGAAGAAACTCAAATTCCAAAGTCATGCCGCACAGAGAACACAGAGAGAAACGAAAATACTTCTCCTTTAAATGGATTCAAACTCCGAGGTATGATGAGCCTGGTAAACGGATACCTTAAGGAAAGACTTGCCTACAAGGAAAGAGACAATTAATCTTCGTCTTATCTCAAAAAAGACGTGTATCCTTCTACCAATGTGTTAGGGAAACCCAATAACGAGAGAAAAAATATAAAAGAATAAACTCCACCGAATCCCAAGTAAGTGAACATATAATTTAAGTATATTCAAATTTATCTTGTTGCATTCATGCTGAAGTGAATAAAAGACAAACTACGCGAGGAAAGAGTAGCTCTGATAAGATAGAGGAGAAAAGAAGGAATATTACCCAAATAAAAAAACTTGAGATTTGAAGCACGAGCTCTACCATTAAATCCCAAAGTCAGAAATAAAGCGGAACGTAACTACCGCTGACGAACAATAATCTCACCTTCGTTCGTGATACGAATATCTTGATGGAGGCTTTTCCGATATACAGAAAGACTTTCTTGTTCCAGACTTTTACCTGAATTGTTTTTTCTTTGTTTCTTTCTTTTATTCAATAAAAGAATATTGTTATTAATCTTGTTAACCCAAACACGGCAGTTCAGAGTCCCCTTTTTGTTGTGGAAAAATTGCATTTGTCGAAGACCTTGTATTTGAGGGGGGAAGCTTGCCAGTTAGCTGTGTTGAATTTTGATAATTCAACTATAACCCACATAGTGGCTTTAAAATGTGATTCAGACAGGGAGTTGGTGATATCTGTAACATTAAATAACGCCGGCCAACGTATGTGCCTTGCTTTAACTGGTGGACTTAGTGGGAACGACAGCATCCGGCGAGCCCGCAGAGCAACAGTATATATATATATATATATATATATATATATATATATATATATATATTTGTGTGTGTGTGTGTGTGTGTGTTACCAACAGTATTTTTTTATTTGCAAGTTTTTAATATTATTATAATCAGGCATAAGTGCCTGGGCCCAGATTTGAGTCCATGTACAGCGAGACTCATCAGGCCCACATTACACATGGGCCGATGACCAGTAGTGTGCTGCTGGACTCAAACCTTGCTCGAGCCCGAACTTCCCCTCCCCTAATCCCCACTATAATCGACCTTGGCGTCATTGACCTTGTGTCAAGTCCTGTCTGGTTGGAGACAGAGACAAATATCAAGGTTTTAATATTACTTTCATCCGGTTATTTTTCACTTAAATCTCTGTGACAGCAAAACCTTCCCAGTATTCTACCTTATTTCAAAAATACTCTGGTCTGGATGGGCTCGATTTTTCATATGATCACTACTTACCCCAGACATTTCTCAAGGCTTTAAGTGAACCGTTCCAAGGGTACCGACGATGATCAGTATCACCGTTCTCCTCATTGTCCACAGTTTTTCAGCTCTCCGACTACATCTTAGCATTTCATTTTTACTCTGTATTCATGAGACGGTCGAATCTGTTAAATGACACGTCCTTTTTTTTTTCCTTATAAATTATCGATTCATCCTATTTTTGGTCGGGATTGGGTGTTCCATTTTTATCCTCAAGTCCGAGAGTATTATATTCGTCGTGTTTGCTCAAACAGATTCTTGTTTATTCATACATGATTTGTCAACATGGCCAAACCTTAATACCGTCCACAATTCTTAGTGGATCACCTTTCTCAATCTGTTATCCCTCTTCTTGTATTTTTGCTTTCTTCTTCTTCTTCTTCTTCTTATTATTATTATTATTATTATTTACTCCTTTAGAGTTTTTCACATCAGTGTTAGCTGATGGTTTTTCACTGGAGTTTGAGTGACAGCAAGTCTCCTCAAGTCCCCAGGACTCTTCTCAGTATGCTGGTTGTTCTCAGCAATGCTGTCATTTGGATAGTCTCTACACGTCCGGTAACTTCCAAGTCCTCCAGGCCTTTTAATAATCCTTTTGTTATTGTGCCAAAAGCACCAATTACAATTGGTACAATCGTCACTTTCATGTTGTACAGTTTTTTCAATTTTCTAGCTAGGTCGAGGTACTTATCCTTCTTTTCACATTCCTTTAGATTTATTCTGTGGTCCGCCTGGACAGCAAAGTCGACAATTTTGCAAATTCTCTTTTTTAATTGTTGTAACGTCTGGTCTTCAGGCCGGGATTAGGTGATCCGGTTGTAGGAGTTTATGTCCGTCAGTTTCTTGGACAGGTGCTGGGTTGTGCATATACCATTTGTTAATATGGTCAAATTTAAATTTATTGCACATTTCCCAGTTGATCACCTTGCCGACCCAGTCGTATCTTGCCTTATATTCCTTCTTTGTTTTTTACTCCCTTTCGAGTTTTTCACACCAACATTGGCTGATGGTTTCTCGCTGGAGTCTGAGTGATAGCAAGTCTCCTCAAGTCCCCAGGACTTTTCTCAGCCTATCTTAATAATGCAGTAGTTTGGTTCGTCTCCACTCATCCTCTTATTTCCAAGTCCTCCAGTCTTTTCACCAATCATTTGCTGACTGTACCAATATAATATACTAGCTTAGCTGGTGACGATGAACTTAGGAGATGCCATGCAATCGCAAGATAACATCAACAAAGTGGTTTCACAGGAAAGAGAAAAATGTAATTTATTACTGGCGAATAGAATGACAGATATTTCCGTTCGCAGATAATATCATCAAATTACCGGAAAAGGACAGAAGTATGTAAGTTCTAATAACCAACCATAAACAGAAAAATACGTGGGCAAAGACGAGGTTCATAATTCCGTATGGTACTTGAAAAGACAATATAAGCTAATTTTGGACTAAAAGCAGACATCCGCTTGTCACTCAATCAAAGGGGAAAGATCCCATGGTCACTCGAGCAGACCTGTCAGTTCCCCGTGTGTGTTCTCCGGCCGCCGCACTACTTCACCAAAAGGGTCCCTGCCACAGAAGAAAGATATGTGCGAACTCTCTCTGACTGTGTTTCTACTACACACAATCGTCACCGTCGATGAATAGAAATATAAATTATATTTTTATATATCTACGAGTCCTTCGTTGTTTGTCCAGCAGTGCAATAAGCGACACCAAGAGAACCAATTACAATTGGTATCCCCATCTCTTTCATGTTCAATAGTTTTCTAAATTCCCTTACAAGGTCCAGGTACTGCTTTTTCTTTTTCTTTTCTTTCAGTTTTACTCTGTGGTCAGCCAGGACAACAAAGTTCACAATTCGGCAAGTTTTCTTTTTCTCGTTGAAAATTCGTAGGTTTGGTCGTCTGGCCGAGATTAGGGGATATGTTTGTATCTGAAAATTCCAGAGAAGTTTGTGCACCTCATTCCCCAGCACACATTCTGGCTTGTGCATGTACCATTTTTTCGTATGATGAATTTTTAATTTCTTGCAGAATTCCCAATGGATCCCCTTGCCCACCCACACGTGTCTTGTCTGCAAATGCAGTAATTAGCACAGAAAGATTATACCTCTTTCTGAGCTAATTACTGCATTTGCCTATAATGTGATTGGTCACTTCGTTTCTAGCTCCCCATAACCTACATCTGGTGTCTTGTCGCGTCTTATCTTTTCTTGCTTTGATAAGATTACTCCTTATAGCGTTGTTTTGTGCTGTTATTGCATATTTACTAACCCCTCCGCTTGGGCAGGATATGACACAAGGTCAGTTTTTAAGCGGGGTTCAACAGGTTTCAATTCAGAGTTTTCCTTCTCCTAGAATAGTTGCCTCACCAAGGCTGAAGAAACCAGTCTCTCTTACTATTTACCCATAGCTGGAGGGAGCATAATTGCATTCATACCTTTCCCAAAGGTATTAATGCAGTGTGAAATGCAATCAGCCTCATCCAGGTTTGAACTCGTGTCGCCGTATCCATTTCCTACAATTATAACCATTACACCACGGGCTGTTATTAGAAGAGATTAATGTTCTCTTGTAAGTTTTCCATTTTTTTAGCCACGTCCACATTTTCTCGAGTGAGATGTAACTTGTTAGTCGCTTGAAACATCAAACTTGCTTTTCTTCCAATTTTTGTTTTCTGCTTATTTTTGTTTAACTGATCCTCGTATTGTTAGAATTGTTTCTATTGGCTGTAATCAGTTTTTCTCCGATCCTCTCTAAGTAGTCTTCGAGTCAATGAATAAATGCGTCTGTTATTATTATTATTTACTTCTTTAGAGTTTTTCACATCAGTGTTAGCTGATGGTTTTTCACTGGAGTTTGAGTGACAGCAAGTCTCCTCAAGTCTCCAGGACTCGTCTCAGGATTCTGGCCGTTCTCAGCAAAGCTGTTATTTGGATAGTCTCTACCCCTCCAGCAACTTCCAAGTCCTCCAGGCTTTTTAATAATCCTTTAGTTATTGTGCCAAAAGCATCAATCACAATTGGTATAATCGTCACTTTCATGTTCTACAGCTTTTTTCAATTTTCTAGCAAGGTCGAGGTACTTATCCTTCTTCCAAGTCCTCCAGGCCTTATAATTATTATTCCTTACAGATTTTTAATACCAGCGTTAGCTGATAGTCTTTCAATTGAATCTAATCAGGTCTCCACAACTCTCCTCAATATTCAGGCCGATCTTAACTGTAGTCTGAATGGTTCTCCGATTTCCATACCTTCCAGCCCTCTTACCCAGAATTTTGTCACCGTTCCAAGCGCACCAATTACAATGTCCATTCGGGTGGGGCTCTTGAATACACCGACTGATTCTCAGCTGAGGGATATGGCTCTCCCCCCCATTAAGAGCTCTGGATATGACGCTAAACAACATGTTCGGGATCTTATGCAACGCTGGAGCTTTGGGAATGCGGAGTACCTCTTCATTGTCATCGCTGAGAGATTCACTCTGGTCCGGAGTGGTAGCACATGATAGGATCATTTCTATGGGTCAAATAGAACTAAACTATGTACTTATCTTAAACTAAATTCTTTGAAACAGAACTGTTTTTGACATTGAAATTGTGTACTTATACTAAACTGAATGTTCTGAAATAGAACTGTTTCTGAAATTGAAACTGTGTACTTATGCTAAACTGAACTGTTTGAAATAGACCTGTTTTGTATGCTAAACTGAATTGTGTGTAGAAAAATGGATTTTGCTTTAAATAACCTACAATGGTTGGTGTGCCATAAAACCAAACTAAATGCACCTATTACAGCTTTTATAATCATCATCGTCGTTTTCCATCGCTGTTTTAGTTCTTCAGCCAGGTCCCAGGACCTGTCTCTCTTTTCGTTTTCTTTGATTTTCGTCTGTATTTCGTCGAGAGAACAAAGTTTACAAAACGCTAGGCTCTCTCTCTTTTTTTTTTTTTTTTTTGTTGATCATCACTTTATTATTATTATTATCATTATTCTTACTACATAGCTACTCAAATTATATCTGCAAAAGACTTTGATTTTACCATGTTTTTTGTCAGACGTTCAACGCTTGATAGGAATAAGTTTTATGTTCTCATTCATTAGCTCTAATGATTGTTGTTGTATGATTAGTTAACCAGGTGCACGTGCTCTACGGCCGGCCTTTGCTCAACGGCGCAAACCTGGTCAGGTGTGTCTTGTCTCTGACGGCGGTCCTTCGGTTGAGGCAGCCTGACGTGGGTGCCGAGAAAGCCTTGTATTCAGATCACGCAGCCGACACTGACATACACCTCGAGTCTCCTGGGGTCGTCCTCCAGGCTCTAACTCTCCTTGGAGGGGCTAGGTTTATAACATGGTGCCTGAGGCGCTCGTTTTTACGGGAATACCAACGAGGCCCAAAGCAATTCTGTAAATGTCCAAATAAAAAAGGCCCTGTGCCATACTTGGGCCTATATGGGACGCACGACAAATACCGTCGGTGTATTAATAGTTGACATTACTGGTGTTGTTTTTGCATAACACGTAACCAAATCCCTTCAATCTTTTCTTCTTAATAATGTCAGAGATTGCATTTGCTATTCCAAGGTCACTCCTTATATCGTCCATGTTGATGTGATTCATGCGAAAAACTCCCACGATAGTCCTGAGGCCATCGTTTTCAAATGCCCTCTGTTTTTCGTTGTCTTCCTCTTTCCAACTCCATGTTTCTCCAGTATATATGGCACAACATGCAAATATATTATTTAGCTGCTGGAGAAAAATCACATTGAAGAACATTCTTGACAATGCTTTCTCTCGTGCTAGCTCAGCTATTGATAATATTCAAACTGAAAATATTTCTCAAGAACCTAGAGGAGGTTTAAGCAAGGAAGAAATCAGAATGGTCGTCAAAATGATGTTATCAGAAAAAAAATCTCCGACAGTCAATGTCATGGGAAATAATTATAGTTAATGGAGAAATAATGATAAAGTTGATAGTACTGACAGTAATGATAGTAATGGCAGTAATGATACACAAGATATTTAGAGGAAGGTTAAAAAATAGAGATAATGATAGTAATGATAGAGAGGATATACAAGATTCCTAGTGGAAATATATCAATTATGGAAAAGTAATGATAGTGATGTTTGTAATGATACACAAGATATTTATGGGAAGTTTATGAAATGAAAAAGTAATGATAGAGATGTTTGTAATGATACACAAGATATTTATGGGATGTTTATTAAATGGAAAACTAATGATAGAGATGTTTGTAATGATACACCAGACATTTATGGTGACAGAGATGTTTGTAATGATACACATGATATCTAAGGGAAGTTTATGAAATGGAAGAGTAATGATTGAGATGTTTGTAATGATACACGAGATATTTATGGGATGTTTATTAAATGGAAAACTAATGATAGAGATGTTTGTAATGATACACCAGACATTTATGGTGATAGAGATGTTTGTAATGATACACATGATATCTAAGGGAAGTTTATGAAATGGAAGAGTAATGATAGAGATGTTTGTAATGATACACAAGATATTTATGGGAAGTTTACGAAAAGTGGTATATTTTGACCTTCGACCCGGTCCAAAAATGCTATTCCAAGGTAATACACCGGAAGGAAGTGACACATTCCAACGGCCAGTAATCGAAAGAGATCGCGTGGGCGGATTAAGGCTTATGATATGGGACAAGGTGAAGGTCCCATTGTGCCATTACAATCATGCACCGGAAGAGAGTAACCTCTGAACTGCATGACAGTTATTTCCGCTTGATGACAATTAAACATCCGATTCAAAGATCCAGTAGGCGATCGTGTGGGCGTTGAGTTATTATTTAACTCAGTTGAGTTTGGGGTGCCAAAGCAGTTGCCAGCAGATTTTCCAGACAGCCAGAGACCAGATGCGGTAGGGAAGGCCACACCCGACCGAGTGGGCCCTCGGAAAAGCCCCGATGGAGTAGACCCCAACATCAGGAGAACAAGAAAAACACAACGTGACGGTCATAACAGTGGGGTCAAAATATGAAGTTTATGTTCGGTCTCAGCACCCTCTAACATGCTAAACCTTGAACAACCCTTTCGAACTCTTGCAATAAATTGAGAGGTAAATGTTGTTAAAGAAATCTTCCTGTGTCTTCCTTCTGGCATCTTAATTGTCACTGCGTCGTAATTATTGTGTTGTTATGATACGGCAAATGAGTATATAACATTTATCGCGATTTGGTGCATGTGCCAGCAGAGTTCTTCAAGGATTCAAAACGACAGTTTTAAGCATCACAACACGACATCAACGAGGGGGACAAAGAAAGAAGCTGGAATTGAAAGAAGTAAAAAGAAATGAAAACAAGAACAAACCATAAACAATAAGAGGAATGGACCGGCGTGGAAAGAACAGAAAGAAAAGAAGAAAACAATGCAACGTGCTGGAAGAAAAGAAGAAGAAGACAAAAAAAGAAAACAAGAAACAAGAACAAACCAGCAACAGAAAATAGAAAAGAAAGAAAGAAAAAAAAAACAGGAAAAAAAAACAGGAAATGTAAGTGGATTGCTCATTCATGTAACTTCTATCTCTCTCTGTTATTTGAATTGATTATAATTGTGAAAGATTAGTTGTAATGAAAAGGGCCTTTCTAGAGGCATTCGAAATAATCTTTTTTTAAAAATGTGTGGTCCCTAGATAAAAATTGAAATTACTGCTATGTGTGGTGTTGTATCGAAGTGAGGGAGGAAAAAAGAAGGGAACAAAGATGGCTATGGGACAGTTATTGTCCGTTTTTTGATAGACAGCTTATCGTAAACAATAAATTTTATGATAAATTTTATGAATGGGGATTTTTTTTTTATCGCAAATTGGTCTTTGTGAGTAAAAAAAAAATCCGTTGTAGCTTTTCATTGGTCCAGACAAGTGGTGATTGAAAATTAGAATTTCAGTCCAAGATTTGGAATCCCGCATATCTGTAGTTAAGATCTTTTGGGTAAGTTTTTATGTTTGGAACTTGTGGATTGGAAATGAGAATTTTAATCCGAGAAATGAAATCCTGGGAGCATCAATAGAATTGTTCAAAAATTTCGCACATTGGTGGTTTGAATAATGCGCATATACTTTTTCGATATTTATGAAGTTGGGAGAATCGATAATTTCGGCGCTGGTAGAAACAAGCCGGTTGTTTTGCTGTGGAAATTGTTGATATCAATTATTGAAGACATAGGTATTGTCTTGAAAACGGTCTTACCGTGGAGGCAGAGTAACTAAGAGACAGATGTTTTTTTTGTGTCTGACGAGGCAGGCAGGTATTTTGTGAGTTCCCCCTTGAATGAAGCTTTGAGATTATTATTGGGGAAGATATTTTGAAACAGGGTTTTGGATGTAATTAAGAGATGCGCCGAATTTTGACGGAACCAAGTGTGGCGAAGATTCGCAGATTCGGAAATATTTTGAATTAGGAAATGTTGGCAGAATTTATAAAAGTTTGGGTTGTTTAGAAAAAAAACCCTGGATATTTTGTGAAAAGAAAAAAAAAGAAGAAGAATGCTCGTAAGCTATTGAGAAAGTCTCATTATAAATCAGGCTTAATTTATGGTACTATAGACTGAAATTGAATAAGCTGGGAATCGAACCTATAGTTATCATGTTAAGGTAAAGACAGAGAGGTAGATATGAGGTAAAAAAAAAGGGACATTGAATGAGCAATTTATTATGAAAAAAATAAAGAGAAAAGAAATGAAAACTAAAACAAAAACAAATAGCTACAGGACAATGAAAATGGAGAAAAACAAAAACAAAAACAAAAAAAAGAAAGAGAAACTTGAACATTGTTGAACACAGCATATAGTAAAAAAAAAAAGAAAGAACAGACATTTTTAGTAAAATAGACAGTACATCACTACATAGATTGAAAAAAAGAAGAGAAGAAAACTGAACATTTTTGAACTGTGATTGTAATATTGTTTTGACTTGTTGTAAAGTGAAACTTTTTGAGTTTGAGTTTAAAGGCGACATTAGGAAATTTTTTTTTCCTTTTCATATTGTGAAATTTGACGAAAACCATTAACAGAGGATTTTATTGTAGGTTTACTAATATTTGTAATTATATTGATTCTAAAAAAATTTTTTTTTTTTTTTTTAGAATTTAGGGTTTTCGTGGAATAGGAAATATTTTTGTGGGGGGGGGTTCTGTTTTGAGGAATCGGTGGCTGACGTGAGAATAGGACAGACATTCATCCAATTGGTTTCAGATTGTTGATGGGGAGACGGCAAAGAAAGCAATTCTATCGAAGAATTCGCCGGCCCATGAAGCTGTTCTATTTTTTCGTTTGGAGTTCCGAGAATGGAATAAAAGAAAAAAGGCGTGGCCTACTCCAAAATTTTGTGGATGATGTCTGAGTCTTTCAGTCACGATGATGTTTTGGATTCGTGTGTGATTTGGCAAAGTGAAACGAATCTGGGAAAGGCGAGGTGCCTATATATTGGTAGCCACGAGGGTTCCTGATTAAATTGAAAAGAAACCCGGCGCGGGTTTGATCAGGTAAAATATGTTTCCTCAGGGGCTTGCAAACCAATGAGCATGCAAACAGAAACTTAATGAAAAAAAAATGGGTAACACATTGCTAATTAGTATTTTGCGTGGACTATTTTAGGTGGTTTACAGCATGCGTGCCAGATTGTGATACATTCGGATATATTGTGATACTTTGTTTTGGGCCATGATTTTTGTGGATTTTTGTGGAATGCTTTGGGCCTTGAAGATATTGTGTTATAGTTTATGAAATTCTCCGGTTACTCCAGGTAGGAACCTGTTGAGCAAAGAACTGGAGTGTGGCCATGAGGAATCCAGGCAAAATGTATTGCTGGAATGACCAGGGTCACTAAGTTTGTGACCAGGATATGGGACCAGAGTATGGTCCTTTTAGGGTTTTGAAATTTCTTCAAGGAATTATGGAGGGCCCGTTATGTTGAGAAGATAAAAAATGCATCCGTACTGTACCTTGATGCACGCATGTCAAGATGGCCAGCCACGCAAAGATAGTAAGAGAAATTTAGATAATAATTAGCCGGGCAAGTGTTACATAGAGAGAAGGTCGACCTATAAGTAAGATTTTATTTGCTGTTTCAAGTTTTTTTTTTTTTTTTTGTGTTTTCAGCCATTATTGTCCTTTGTAAATTATTCTGTAAAATATGTGTGAGGTTGATGCAGATGAACGTGAAGAAAAAAAAGATTACGGATGAATGTTATATTTTGACCTTCGACTCGACCCAAAAATGCTATTCCAAGGTAATACACCGGAAGGAAGTGACACATTCCAACGGCCAGTAATCGAAAGAGATCGATTGGGCGGATTAAGGCTTATGATATGGGACAAGGTGAAGGTCCCATTGTGCCATTACAGTCATGCATCGGAAGAGAGTAACCTCTGAACTGCATGACAGTTATTTCCGCTTGATGACAATTAAACATCCGATTCAAAGATCCAGTAGGCGATCGTGTGGGCGATGAGTTATTATTTAACTCAGTTGAGTTTGGGGTGCCAAAGCAGTTGCCAGCAGACTCCCACAGGGTTAGAGACGAGATGTGGTAGGGAAGGCCACACCAGACCGAGTGGGCCCTCGGAAAGCCCCGATGGAGTAGACCCCAACATCAGGAGAACAATAAAGACACAACGTGACGGTCATAACAGTGGGGTCAAAATATGAAGTTTATGTTCAGTCTTCAGCACCCTATCACATGCAAACTTTGAGTCACCCTTTTCAAACCTTAAAATAAAGTTAGGGGTAAAATATTGTTAAAGAAGTCTTCCTGTGTCATCCTTCCTGCGTCTTTATCCTGCGTCTTCCTTACTGTATGCGTCTTTATCGTTGTGTCGCTGTGAATTATTCTACATATATATCTGCTTGTATGTAGATGTGAATCTGCATATGTGACTATATAACAAAAGGAAGAGTAATGATAGAGATGTTTGTAATGATACACAAGATATTTATGGGAACTTAATGAAATGGAAAAGTAATCGTAGCGATATTTAGGGGAATGTTTAAAAATGGAAAAGTAATGATTGTAAAAATAGAGAGGATAAACTAGATCTTTGGGGGAAGTCCTTAGAGCGTAATGGGTAAAATGTTAGTATTTATTTACCCAACCCCTCCGCACGAGTAGTATGGGACAAAAGGTTAGGTTAGTTTTTGAGTGGAATTTAGCAGGTTTAAATTCAAAGTGTTCCCTCTTTTATACCAGTTGCCATACTAAGATTAAAGAGCCCAGTCGGGCATCTTATTTTCGCATAGCTGGAGAAAGAATAGCTTCATACCTTTCTGCAGGGTATTAGTACCCGTGGTGTAATGGTTATCGTAGTAGGAAATGGACCCGGCAACAAGAGTTCAAATCCTGGACGAGACTGATTGCATTTCATATAACACTAATACTCTTGGGAAAGGTATGAATCTAATTCTTCTCTATCCAGCTATGGGTAAATAGTAGGACAGACTGGTTTCTTCAGCCTTGGTGCGACAACTATTCTAAGAGAAGGAAAACTTTGAGTTCAAACGTGTAAAACTCCGCTTAAAATGACCTTGTGTCATATCCTGCCCAAGCGGAGGGGTTGATAAATATGTATTAGTGCTGTTTTTGAATGCTAAACAGAATTGTATGAAGAAAAATGGATTTTGCATTAAATAACCTACAATGGTTGGTGTGCCATAAAACCAAACTAAATGGACCTATTACAGTTTTTATAATCATCACCGTCGTTTTCTATCGCTGTTTTATTTCTTCGGCCAGGTCCCAGGACCTGTCTCTCTTTTCGTTTTCTTTGATTTTCGTCTTTAGTTCGCCGTGAGAACAAAGTTTACAAAACGCCAGGTTCTCTTTTTTTGTGGATCATCACTTTATTATTATTATTATTATTATTATTATCATTATTCTTACTACATAGCTACTTAAATTATATCTGCAAAAGACTTTGATTTTGCCATGTTTTTTGTCAGACGTTCAACGCTTGATAGGAATAGGTTTTATGTTCTCATTCATTAGCCCTAATGATTGTCGTTGTATGATTAGTTAACCAGACGCATGTGCTCTACGGCCGGCCTTTGCTTAACGGCGCAAACCTGGTCAGGCAAACCTTGGTGATTCAACTAGTCTAAGAGAAGGAAAACTCTAAGTTCAAACCTGTAAAACTCCGCTTAAAAATTGACCTTGTGTCATATCCTGCCCGATCGGAAGTGTTGGTAAATATGTATTAGTGCAACGGGAAATGCAAACAGCCTCGTCTAGGGTTTGCACTTGGGTTGCCGTGACCATTTCCAACGGCTATAACAATTATTATTACACCAAGATTATATCATAATAAAAGACTTCGAACTTCAATCGTGCTCAGTGGATGATAGGCAATCTAGGATAGCATGGCAAACAATAAAGTGGGCTGAAGGAGGAGCACTACCAGTCATGGAATAAATAATATCACTACTTCCCTTCTCCAAGAGTGAGTGTCGCATTAAAAAACCCACAAGAGTTGATATACCATTTAAAAAAGTGACCACGTCAAACGAACGTTCGTATGAGAAATAAAACATAAGAAACAGGTTAAAGGTAGATATAAACCCATTCTCAATAAAAATAAAGAAATAATTCATTATAGGAAACTAATGTGCATATGCATTACCTCTATTCCGACTGTGATGAGGTTTCGTTTGGTTTGGTGGCATATTAACCGTTAACACACAGGGCAAAAGAAGAATTATCACAAAAACTTTACAGCCACATAACATCCCCAGTAGAGCATTGGAAGTTGTCGGCACAGATTTATTTAACTACAATAATCATGAATATCAGATAATTGCTGATATTACTGTAAATTTCTAATTATGCAGAAAATGAATGTCCTGACAACAAGCAATATGGTCCTATCAATAATGAAACAAGTATTCTCTGAACATGGTATTCCCAGCAGAGTTGTTAGTGACAATGGACCACAGTACTCCAGTGAAGCATTCAAAGAATTTGCCCAACAATGGCAATTTGATCACATCACATCATCACAAAAGTTCCCAAAATCAAATGGTTTTATCGAAAGACAAATCCAAACAATTAAAAGAGCTCTAATTAAGGCTAAGCAAGCCAGAAGAGATCCTTTCTTAGCAATGCTGTGTTTGTGGACAACACCAATCAACCACAACCTTCCAAGTCCAGCTGAACCCTTAAACAATCGCAATTTAAGATCAAACTTAATTGCCAAAGTTTCAACCCCAAGATTTTCCAACACTGACCCTATCCATGAAGAACTGAAACACAGACAGAATATGCAGAAAAATGTTTCTTGATAGAACAGCTCATGATCTACCACCAATTGTCCCTGGGCAAGATGTACGTATATTGGATAACCAAACTGGGAAATGGAAACCAGCAACAATCACAAGTAGATGCGCAGAACCTAGATCATACATCCTTCAACTCCCAGATGGAAATGATGAAACAGAGTCCAAATAAGAGCAGCCGAAACATCCAGCCATAAACAGGTTCATTTTAATGACTACACCGCTTCATTGCAAAAAGGACTCGCAAATACAAACAACGTCTCACACAAGTTAAATTTAAAACAGCCAACATGCAACACAACAAGAAGTGACCGTATAAATACACAGGCCAAAAAGATATAAAACAAATAAACAAGGAATATAGCAACATCCTTTTTCATTGGATAGGGGGATGTAGTAATATCACGGACTATTCCTTTACGGGTAAGATTACAATCCCTTGGCGTAGGAATACACACACACACTCTGCCATTCAGAATAAAGATGCCTTAACTAAAGCACGCACGTCTTATGTTGATCTTAAGCTATTTAAGCCAACAAACACACTAACACCCCCAACGGCTATATATTATACCATACGTTTGTACGCAGTTTCAACGTCAAACAGTTTCTTTTTACACATATATAGCACCCTATCAGGTGCTACCACTCCGGGCCATAGTGGACTCTGGAGCGATGGAAATATAGGGACACTTCCCATTCCTCAAAGCTTCAATATTACTGGAGCTTCACCATCAGATTGTTTACTGTCATATCCAGGACATTCGTTGAGGCAATCTAACCCCTCTTCAGAAATGCAGTCGGTTGACTGAGCTACCCTATTTCAGAAGTTTCCGTGGCGTTGTCCATAACGCTCTGGACTGCGACATACCAGAGACATAGTTGGGCTTGAATTAACATAATCATCAGTTTTAAGCTATTTTAAAGATTGCCCCATAATTTTGCTGATAATGTACGAACCAATTTTATCGTTAATTCTTTAACTTCTACCCACTATTACTATTCAACAAAATTTTTAAAATAACATACGGGTTGCCAAAAATTTTAATGGAGAATATGCATGTGTCATGCCATACAAACAATCTTTAAAAATAACCAAGACCATTGTGACGTCATTATGATTATGGCCACTTACTTTTCGGTTTCTTTATGTTTGGTTTTGTTAAGTTGAAATTCTAAACACTTACCATACAACAAAAGCTTGGTTGTATAATTTTAAGTCTTCTTCGTATTATTGATATTGTTAACACACAGGGTAAAAGAAGAATTATCACAAAAAATTAACATAATTACCTTTACTTACAAAGAAACGTATTTCTTTTTCTTCGACTGGTTTCATTAATGACGGTAAATATAACTACAATAATCATGCTTTTTTCCATATGACCGATAGCCTATTGATAGCTGTCCATGCCTTTGCTAGTCGCTTGTCGACGTCTATCGCGGTTGATGAGATACTGCTTCCTAGGTAGGTGAACTTGTCAACTAGTTTCAGAGAGTTACCGTTTTCTGTGGAAATGTGAACTGTTTGATTAAAGCACATATATTCCGTTTTGTGTGCATTGACATGGAAGCCAATGCCAGCAGTGACTCATTCCAGACTATGAAATAGGGTTTCAGCATGGGCAGTTGGATTTGCCAGAAGCGCTATGTCATCGGTGTAGTCAGCCTTGGTAATAGTTTTCTGCGGAGTACCTTCTGCTTCTTTTCTTTGTCAGCTTGAAACCGTTTTCTCTGATTTTATCAATCGATGTTCTAAGCACACAGTCTAGACAGATGTTAAAGAGGTATGGCGCTAGTGTGTCTCTATGCAGTACTCTTGCTACAATGTCGAAGTAGTCTTTGTCTCTGTCCGGAGAACGTACTTTCACTTTGGTGTTTCTATAGAGAATCATTATGGCTGCGACAGTTTCTTTCGGTAGACCGTATGTGAGTAGAATTTGCTCCATCTTCCCTCTGTGAATGGAATCAAAGGCCTTGGTAAAGTCGACAAATAATATTGTAGCCAGTAGGTATTTTGCCCGTACGCCTTCAAGAATTCTATGGATAGTGAATATTTGTGAAGTCGGGGATCTATTTCTCCGGAAGCCATTTTGGTTCTTCCTCAGAATGTTGTCGATTTTGGGTTCTATGCGATTGCGTAGTTGGGCATTGTATATTTTGGCTACTATGGATGTAAGTGCTATACCTCGGTAGTTCTTGGCAAAATCGAGGTCACCTTTTGTTGGGAAGGAGAATATGCATCCCTTTATCCATACTTCAGGGGGAATTTCATCAAGCCCTATGGCTTTTCTATTTTTAATTTTCGAAGTACTGAGTCGGGTTCTTCAAGAGTAAACGGTCCAAGTTTGATGTCTAATTGCTTACTAATAATTCTCGTGATTGGTTCATGTGTATCTTTCGGTGGGTTTCCTAGTAGATTCTTGAAATGCTGTTTCCACAGTTTTATTCGTTTTTGTTGGTTGATAGCTTTCAGTTTAGCTTTGGTAGTGCTCTTCCATCTGCTCACTTCATTTATCGTTTGCCATGCTATCCTAGATTGCCTATCTTCCACTGAGTTTCTTATCTTATCTATATGATTTTGTATGTATTCTGTCTATTTTTTAGGTATAAAATGAATTCTGATATATATATATATATATATATATATATATATATAACATTAGTAGCACTAAATAACTCATAGCTAGGAGGATAAGAGGGTTCATACATTTCCCAAAGGTATTTGTTCTAAAGTAAACGTAATAACACGACTGGAGTTCGAACTCGCATACTAAGATCCCGCAGGCCAGTCTTTTATCCTATTTTTTTCTTTTTTTTTTTTGTAATTGGGGTACTGAATAAGAAAAACAGAAATCAGCCGAAGAAATACTGAATGAGAGAAGAGAAATCTTCCGAAATATTCTGAATGATAGAAAAGAAAAAAAACTTTTATAGTTAGGGTACCTAATGAGACGGGTAGACCTGACAGATAAAATGAAACGCAGTTTCTTCAAAGCAGCAGATGCACTACATGGACGCTAACGAAACTGATGGAGGAAAAGCTAGACGGCAACTACACAAGAATGCTGCGAGCAATATTGAACAAATTGTGGAGGCAACACCTCACAAAGCAGCAGCTATACGGCCACCTACCACCCATCAGGAAAACTACCAAAGTTAGACGAACCTGACATGCAGGGCACTGCTGGAGAAGTAGGGACGAGCTCATAAGTGATGTACTCAAATGGACCCCTTTACATGGCCGAGCAAAAGCTGGGCGATCAGCTCGAACATATATACAGCAGCTCCGTGTGGATACGGGATGTAGCCCTGAGGACCTGCCGGAGGCGATGAACGATAGGGAGAGGTGGCGAGAAAGGGCTATGGATATCCATGCTTGTGGCATGACAAGATGATAATGATATAATTGAAAACTCTCCATAAAATGTGCTATTTTTGGAGAGCAGGTAAAACGTCAAACCCAAACTATCATATCTTATATTATTTTTTTAGCAAAATACATCTCAAAGATGCAGCTGGCTTCATTGTCAGAGATGTTCTTTAGTTGCTTGCGGGTTTCGAGTCATCGTACCCAACTCATTTAAGTGACCCAGCAAAGATTGATCCTGTCACAGTCTGCATTGATCCTTCATAACTATTCGTCAGCACCTCATGCATCGCTCTTCAACTAATAAATACTTTCGAGATTCATCCTAGTATAATACACATTAGCAAAAATATACACCCTTCACAAGTATTTAAATATTAATATAAAATATTGTATCTACAACCCTTCGGACAAAATATAATTCTTAGTTATGTAAATAACTTCAACAGGGCAAATGTTTTAACTTCAGAAACGCAATGCCAAACGTCAACTAAGAAGTTGATAATAGCTAAAAATTTTCAATAGCTTAAAATCAATGAAGACCTTTGCTCAGCACTATACATATCTGTCAGTCTCTCACAACTATGTGCTTTCAAAATTTGTGTTGCCCAGTCGACTGGAGCTGTAGAATACACCGATTGTATCTTTGTAGACGGGTAACACCCCCACGAACGAGTGTCCTGGTTGTGAGAATAAACAATCTGATGGTTCGATTCCTGTGATCCTGGAGCTTTAGGAATGCAGAGTACCTCTTGATTGCTATGGCTCCACAAGTCCACTCTGGCCCAACGCAGTAACACCTTATAAGGTCAAAGAGAACTAAACTGTAGTTTCAAGAGTTTACTGTTCTTTGCATTTAAACTCCGAATTTATGATGAATTTAATTGTTTAAAACAGAACTGTTTTGACATTTGAAATGCGTACTCATGCTAAACTGAAACTGTTTTTACATTTAACTCTGTATCTTGCCCAGTTGGCTGGGGCTGAAGAATACACCGACTGCACCTCTGCAGAGAGGTAAGATCCCGACAAACGAGTGTCCTGGGTATGACAATAAAGACTCTGATGGCGAGCTTGCAGTGATGCTGGAGATTTGGGGAATGCAAAGCACCCTTTCACTGCCATCGCTCCCAGATTCACTCTCACCCAGAGAGGTAGCTTCTGATAGGGTCCTATCAATGGGTCAAATAAAACTAAACTGCGTACTTATGCTAAACTGATTGTTTCAAATAGAACTGTTAGACATTTAACTGTGTGCGGACAAAAAACTATATCTAAACTGAATAGTTTGAATTAGAACTATTTGACGAAATTGAATAACTTAAAATAGAAATGCTTTTGACGATTGAACTGTGTACTTGTGCTAAACTGAATTATTTGAAATAGATTTGGCATTAAATAACCAACAAAAGTTAATATGCCATAAAACCCTACCAACCAACCGAGTCTTGTGATTAACAGCTAGTTGCATTATCTGTGAGAATCCTTGTGACTGATATTCCGTAGTAAGTCACAGCCATGCACCAGCTTTACTTTCGGTCATAGAAGACTACTATATTATACTCTTTTATGTGTTAAGAGACATGAAATACGATATATGTCAAATGTAATTAGCTAAAGGCAAAATATTTGGAATGAAATATGTTTCATGATTAGATAATTCCATTGTTGGTGTGAAGAGAACTTTTTAACACATTCTCGTATTGTAGTAACGTCAAATATTTTCTCAGAAAAATGTTGTTTTTTTTACCTCGTAGCACGGTGATAAGCTAATCTTGTCATGTAAACTTCGTAAAACGTGAGTCATAAAAAAAATCCAACATGACTACATGAAAGTGAAAACGCAACTACAAAACGCAAACGTCGAAAAAGAATTAAAATTAATGTCGGTAGTTTTAAAACCTGTTTAAAACTGATAAACACTTCCTTCCTTTCAAATAAACAAGTGAGAGAAAAGAAAACTATTTGATGCTATAAAATGTAAAACTAGAGACTTCATTTGGTGCAGTTCGACTTTCATCTCCGTTGCTATTTTTCTTCTGCGTCTATTCCCTGTGATTGAGGCTCTTAAAGAAAAGCCAAAGACGCTAAAATATACATGGGTGTACATTTATTAACTTCTTGCATAAAAGAGTTTCACTTTTCATGTTTGTTTTATGGAGATTTACAATCCGGTTTTCATAATAACTTCTTTCGGGAGCCTTCCTTCACAAAAGAAGAATTATTAAATATATAGATGAAAGAGAATAATCAATAATGTTTTCAAAGATGTTATGGCTTCTAGGTCAAGAAAATCAAACATCTAAATAATTTATATAAATATTTAAAAAATAACATAGATATTGTTTCCTTTTTTTTTTTTTTTTTTTTTTTTTCATTGGATTAATTTTAAAGAAAACTAATTATTAAATATTTTTAGATAAATTTGTGAGTAATAGCTCCGCTCTATCGAATAAAAACAATTATATTCAGATAGTTACTGAGTCCAAGCTCCCTCATGGGCCTAACTAATGAAGTCTTTATTCGCCCCCCCCCGCCTTCTCCAGCATTACTGTCTTCAGTTCTTGAACACATTCCAGGAAAGATTTTGGAACATTATTATAATTCAGTTTGTCAGAGAATGTGTCATGGCGTCCAGCTTACGTCAAGCACAACGTATCATGAATCATATGGGGACAGATTTTACCGTTTTCTTATCATATTGACTCGTCGGGCGTTCTCTTATAACACATTTGGGGATTATTCCCTCCAAGAATTCCACCCCCATTTCTGATCCTCTGGTAACATCGTCTGAAACTCGTCTACGAAATGACCTCAATCCTACGTCTTCATCGTCTTTTTAAAAAAATTAGTCTGCCGCAAATTTTTGTCGAAACTTAATATGGACTGTTTTCTGTACCTCGTATTCATAGATGACTCTAATATTACGAATTTACCACGGGCACTGTACAATTTCTTACTGCAATAGCCGCAACAAGTGGCTTTACAGCCCGAGTGATGACTCAAAATTTTTTGGTTCCATATTTTCCTCTAAATGGCTTGCGAAAAGTTATAAAAATTGATCCTATCTAAGTAAATGGTTTGACATTAGCTAGATAAAGATTCCATTAGCATTTGCCTACAATAATTCGCATTATACATTAGACAGTTTGAAATGGAGGAGGTATTTCGGTGGCCCCCTGTATTTCTTTGGGTGGCTGTCTGCTTTACGGTCCGAGGAGTGTGTGATGGATCGTTCCTTCGGACTGATATGTTCGGTAAGATTGTTTTTCAGAGAGGGGGTCCAAGGAGTGTGTGATGGATCGTGGGCTTCGGACTGATATGTTCGGTAAGATTTTATTTCGGAGAGGGGTCCGAGTAGTGTGTGATGGATCGTCGCTTCGGACTGATATGTTCGGTAAGATTTTTTTTCGGAGAGGGGGTCCGGGGAGTGTGTGATGGCACGTCGCTTCGGACTATGTTCGGTAAGATTGTTTTTCAGAGAGGGGGTCCAAGGAGTGTGTGATGGATCGTGGGCTTCGGACTGATATGTTCGGTAAGATTTTATTTCGGAGAGGGGTCTGAGTAGTGTGTGATGGATCGTCGCTTCGGACTGATATGTTCGGTAAGATTTTTTTCGGAGAGGGGGTCCGAGGAGTGTGTGATGGATCGTCGCTTCGGACTGATATGTTAAGGAAGATTTTTTTCGGAGAGGGGGTCCGAGGAGTGTGTGATGGATCGTCGCTTCGGACTGATATGTTCGGTATGATTTTTTTTTGGCAGATGGGGTCCGAGGAGTGTGTGATGTATTGTTGCTTCGGACTGATATGTTCGGTAAGATTTTTTTCGGAGAGGGGGTCCGAGGAGTGTGTGATGGGTCGTGGGCTTCGGAGTGATATGTTCGGTATTATTTTATTTCGGAGAGGGTGTCCGAGGAGTGTGTGATGGATCGTCGCTTCGGACTGATATGTTCGGTAAAATTTTTTTTCGGAGAGGGGGTCCGAGGAGTGTGTGATGGATCGTCGCTTCGGACTGATATGTTAAGGAAGATTTTTTTCGGAGAGGGGGTCCGAGGAGTGTGTGATGGATCGTCGCTTCGGACTGATATGTTCGGTATGATTTTTTTTTGGCAGATGGGGTCCGAGGAGTGTGTGATGTATTGTTGCTTCGGACTGATATGTTCGGTAAGATTTTTTTCGGAGAGGGGGTCCGAGGAGTGTGTGATGGCACGTCGCTTCGGACTATGTTCGGTAAGATTGTTTTTCAGAGAGGGGGTCCGAGGAGTGTGTGATGGATCGTCGCTTCGGACTGATATGTTCGGTATGATTTTTTTTTGGCAGATGGGGTCCGAGGAGTGTGTGATGTATTGTTGCTTCGGACTGATATGTTCGGTAAGATTTTTTTCGGAGAGGGGGTCCGAGGAGTGTGTGATGGATCGTGGGCTTCGGAGTGATATGTTCGGTATTATTTTATTTCGGAGAGGGTGTCCGAGGAGTGTGTGATGGATCGTCGCTTCGGACTGATATGTTCGGTAAGATTTTTTTTCGGAGAGGGGGTCCGAGGAGTGTGTGATGGCACGTCGCTTCGGACTATGTTCGGTAAGATTGTTTTTCAGAGAGGGGGTCCAAGGAGTGTGTGATGGATCGTGGGCTTCGGACTGATATGTTCGGTAAGATTTTATTTCGGAGAGGGGTCTGAGTAGTGTGTGATGGATCGTCGCTTCGGACTGATATGTTCGGTAAGATTTTTTTCGGAGAGGGGGTCCGAGGAGTGTGTGATGGATCGTCGCTTCGGACTGATATGTTAAGGAAGATTTTTTTCGGAGAGGGGGTCCGAGGAGTGTGTGAAAGATCGTTGCTTCGGACTGACATCTTCCGGAAGATTTTTTTTCGGAGAGGGGTCGGAGGAGTGTGATGGATCGTCGCTTCGGACTGATATGTTCGGTATGATTTTTTTTCGGAGGGGGGGGGGTTCGAGGAGTGTGTGATGGATCGTGGGCTTCGGACTGATTTGTTCGGTATGATTTTATTTCGGAGAGGGTGTCCGAGGAGTGTGTGATGGATCGTCGTTTCGGACTGATATGTTCAGGAAGATTTTTTTTTGCAGAGGGGGTCCGTGGAGTGTGTGATAGATCGTTGCTTCGGACTGATATGTTTGGTGAGATTTTTTTCGGAGAGGGGGTCCGAGGAGTGTGTGATGGATCGTCGCTTCGGACTGATATGTTCGGGAAGTTTTTTTTTTTTGGAGAGGGGGTCCGAGGAATGTGTGATAGATCGTGGGCTTCGGACTGATATGTTCGGTATGATTTTTTTTCGGAGAGGGGGTCCGAGGGGTGTGTGAAAGATCGTTGCTTCGGACTGATATGTTCGGTAAGATTTTTTCCGGAGAGGGGGTCCGAGGAATGTGTGATGGATCGTGGGCTTCGGACTGATATGTTCGGTATGATTTTATTTCGGAGAGGGTGTCCGAGGATTGTGTGATGGATCGTCGCTTCGGACTGATATTTTCGGGAAGATTTTTTTTCGGAGGTGGGGTCCGAGGAGTGTGTGATAGATCGTCGCTTCGGACTGATATGTTCGGTAAGATTTTTTTCGGAGAGAGGGTCCGAGGAGTGTGTGATGTATTGTTGCTTCGGACTGATATGTTCGGTATGATTTTTTTTCGGAGAGGGGGTCCGAGGAGTGTGTGATGGATCGTCGCTTCGGACTGATATGTTCGGTATGATTTTTTTTGGCAGATGGGGTCCGAGGAGTGTGTGATGTATTGTTGCTTCGGACTGATATGTTCGGTAAGATTTTTTCCGGAGAGGGGGTCCGAGGAATGTGTGATGGATCGTGGGCTTCGGACTGATATGTTCGGTATGATTTTATTTCGGAGAGGGTGTCCGAGGATTGTGTGATGGATCGTCGCTTCGGACTGATATTTTCGGGAAGATTTTTTTTCGGAGGTGGGGTCCGAGGAGTGTGTGATAGATCGTCGCTTCGGACTGATATGTTCGGTAAGATTTTTTTCGGAGAGAGGGTCCGAGGAGTGTGTGATGTATTGTTGCTTCGGACTGATATGTTCGGTATGATTTTTTTTCGGAGAGGGGGTCCGAGGAGTGTGTGATGGATCGTCGCTTCGGACTGATATGTTCGGTATGATTTTTTTTGGCAGATGGGGTCCGAGGAGTGTGTGATGTATTGTTGCTTCGGACTGATATGTTCGGTAAGATTTTTTTCGGAGAGGGGGTCCGAGGAGTGTGTGATGGATCGTGGGCTTCGGAGTGATATGTTCGGTATTATTTTATTTCGGAGAGGGTGTCCGAGGAGTGTGTGATGGATCGTCGCTTCGGACTGATATGTTCGGGAAGATCTTTTTTCGGAGAGGGGGTCCGAGGAATGTGTGATGGATCGTCGCTTCGGACTGATATGTTCGGTAAGATTGTTTTTCGGAGAGGGGGTCCGAGGAGTGTGTGATGGATCGTCGCTTCGGACTGATATGTTCGGGAAGATTTTTTTTCGGAGAGGGGGTCCGAGGAGTGTTTGATGGATCGTTGCTTCGGACTGATATGTTCGGTAAGATCTTTTTTCGGAGAGGAGGTCCGAGGAGTGTGTGATGGATCGTGGGCTTCGGACTGATATGTTTCTCGTGGCTCACTTCTGATGCTAACCCTTATATTAGGAGGATCAAAACTTTCTTTACTGTCCAATTTTGTTCCCACATATCTATTCCGATTTCACAGTTAAATATACTCTTTCTGAAGGTCCAATATTATCTGCTCATCAAATAATCTCTGACCGCCGAGTTAAGAGGTTTGCCCGTACTACTTAAACAACATCGCCATAATTTTCATTGACCCAGTCGGCTGAATACACCAACTGCTTCTCTGCAGAGGGTTAAGACTCCCACCAACGAGTGTCCTAGATACGACACTAAAAAAATCTGATGCTGAGGTTCCAGTAAAGCTAGCACTTTGGCAAATGCGGAATACCCTCTCATTGTCATCCATCCCTGTTTCACTATGACTCGTAGTGGTAGCACCTGTTAGAGTCCTATCTATGGATCAGATAGAGCTATACTGCGAACTTAGGCTAAACTGAATTGCTTGAAAAAGAACTGTTTTTACATGTAAACTTTTTACTTATATAAAACTGAATTGTTTGAAACGGAACTGTTTTTGTACGCTAAACGGAATCTTTTGAATTAGAACTGTTTGACATAACTGAATATTTTGAAATACGATTTTTTTTACATTTAAACTGTGTACTTATGCTAAACTGATTTGTTTGAAATAGAACTGTTTAATTGTATAAAATGGATTTGCCATTAAATGACCTACAAAGGTTGATATGCCATAAGACATAAACAAACAAACCAAATCTTCAGACCGTCCACTTTGAATTGAAAAGGGTTGTCAATAAGCTCTCTGGAATGTGTTATTTATTTTGTCTCTATGTGAGGGCTGACCGGTGTTTTAGTTTATCTATTTAAACCAAGCAGCACTATCCACCTTGACATAATACAGCATATATGGTACGAATCGACTCCACAAAGAAAAAACAAGAATCAAAATGAATACTAAGCGAGCTGACACTTTGGCGGCCAAAGTGCCTGACGTACGGCGGGCGAAGACTTAAGCAAAGGTCAGTTTTCTATTTATCAGTATGTAACGGCTAAATGTAAACTTTTTCTCGAACCCTACTGCTCTATCGATCAAATACCACTTGCTACTCAAGACGAGCTACACTAATCTATCCAGCAGTCGACACTTAACTGCTGGTCTCTCCAATTCAAATCGTCTGTTCTACTTGGCAATCCAATACAACGGCAAACAAACAAAAATATTATTCTGGGCGCCACTACTCAGTCCAAATACTAATACATTGAAGATATGTGGCATCGACTTCCGAGAAAAGAAAACCGCCCAACCTGCTCAGAACTAAAAATACATTTTAGAATGATATCCTCGTCAACTGACCTCTGATCTATTTTAGGACAAAAAATTATGGAGGGACCTTCTAATTTGTATTCACAAAACATCTGGGATCAGAAGCCTAGATCTGAGTAACTGCAATTCGGAAAAATTGAAACCAATTTCAGAAAGAATATTGATTTGAAATCTTTAGCGAAACCAACGACTGATAATTCAAGTTATCATAAGCGCACGAAAAAGAGAAGCTGAGAATTAATTCGAGTTTTTTTTTTAATCATTTTGAGATGAGGCTTCTTAATCTGAGAATTAATTTTTATTTATTGCGGACTTTTTGTCTTCATCTTGGTTGTTTTTTTTGTGTTTCTTCTTTCACAACGTTTCGGCCAAATTTCACCTCTGGCCTTCTTCGGGTGATTTACCGTGACCTCGGATAGGAATGCTGAGTCTTGTAACCGTATCCCCAGTAATTACTGCCTTCCATAGTTGTTGTCTATCGCACCACGTTTTTGACCAAGTAAACCTTTGGCCTGCTTGGGTAGGATTTGAAACCACTATCTTCAGACAATCATCTGAAGAAGGCCAGAGGTGACATTTGGCCGAAACGTAGTGAAAGAAGAAACAACACAAAAAAAACCCACCAAGATGAGGACAAATATTCCGCAATAAATAAAAATGAATTCTCAGATCGAGTTTTTTTGTTTGTAAGTTTTTTGGGTTTTTTTCCAATGATTTTTTCAATGAATCTTAGCTCAATATTGTTTGATTCCATAATATTTTCCTCTAAAAGGCTTGGAAAAAGTTATAAAAATTGATCCTGTCTGACAAAGTAAACGGTTAGACATTCGCTAGATGAAGATTCCATGAGTATTTGCCCGCAGCAATTCGCACTATACATTTGACAGTTTAAAATGGAGGAGGTATTTTGGGACCCTACTGTATTACTCAGGGTGTTAATTATCCTTGGTTGTATTTTTGTATCATACGACATATGTTATCAATACAGCTGCAAGGAATTCTTATCGTACTGCTACTGAATATTTTATGTAGCATATTTGTTCCTGGAAAGTGTTTACTTAAAGACATTTCAGGCTTAAATAATAAAGAATAATCTTCAAAAATTCTCAGTGTATCTAACTCACTTATTTTTTTCAAAGAATATATCTTCTTTTCAACTCAACTGATAAATTTTGAATGCAAATATTATTCTTCTTTTATAATATTATATGCGGGAAATTTGATAATAAGACATCAAGCCAAGAATATTTTAAACTCATCAAAGAAACCCATAGTTTATTAGGCTAAAATGTTTAATAGTGGCGTAATGGTTAAAGTGCTGAACTGCGGTATTGATGTTAGTGAGTTCGAACTTCATTCGCGCTATTAAGTTCACTTTTGGACTTATACCCTTACGAAAGCTCTAAATCCCTTTGTCTCCCCTGCAATAGATTAAATAGTATCAATGCTGTACTTATACTAGTATGACGTTTGTATTAAATAACAAATGCAAATCCATACGAGTAAAAGTACAGCAGTGATACTATTTAATCTATTGCAGGGAGGGACAAAGGGATTTAGAGCTTTAATTGGAATAATTTTGAGACGAGGCTTCTTAATCTGAGAATTAATTTTTTCATTTATTGAGGACTTTTTGTCCTCATCTTGGTAGGGTTTTTTTTTTTGTGTGTGTTGTTTCTTCTTCACTACGTTTCGGCCAAATTTCAACTCTGGCCTTCTTCAGGTGATTTAACTGCGACCTCGGATAGGAATGTTGAGTCTTAAAATTATTGCCTTCCATAGTTGTTGTCTATCGCATCACGTTTTTGACTAAGTAAACCTCTGGCCGGCTTGGGTAGGAACTGAAACTGCTATCTTCTGACAATGCTCACCTGGAACCGTAGAGACTAAACGCCTCCATCCGCTGAGCCACGGAACTCGAAAGGCGATCAAAGTTGGCTTTTTTGGTCTTATAAATCCAATTGTTTGTTCTCCTGATCTGGTCTTCCATCGTCGAGTCCGTACCGAATTTGCAATTGTCTTTAATTGGAATCATTTTGAGATGAGGCTTCTTAATCTGAGAATTAATTTTTTTTATTTATTGCAAACCTTTTGTCCTCATCTTGGTAGTTTTATTTTGTAAGTGTTGTTTCTTCTTCACTAAGTTTCGGCCAAATTTCAAAAAAAAAAAAAAAAAGAAAAAAGAATGAATTCTCAGAGCAGTGATACTATTTAATATATAGCAGAGGGGATGATTGATTTGCCGTTAAACAAAAAATAGAAGCTAGAATATTCAACTATGTAAGTAAACATTTTGCGTCTTATTTGCTATAAATCATATAAAAAAAATAGGGGCAATATTATAATTACCGGGACTCTCACACTGGAAAGTGCCTTATCCAACATAAAGAAGGGAGAGAGGTTTTGCAAGACATCTGAATTTTAAGCCCTAGATTAGATTTATTACAAAGTATATGACCTTCAGGGAGGATCAAACTCAGAATAATAATTTTAAAGTGGACGTAACCCTTTCTCTTTCATCTTAAAACGAGTATTTCTTCTTATGTCGGGCAGTTTCGTTTAACAATTCTTTATCGGATCATTTTTTTTGTTTTACATTTAATTCTTATTATTTGCATTGAAATGCGAACGGCTTCGTACATGATTTGAACTATGATCATCGAATCAATTTCCTGCAGCGATAACTGTGACGCCAATCGCGCGTCTTATGTTTAGCTTAGTTTTGTTTCTGTTTCTTCCTCTTTGTTTAATGGCATATCAACCTTCGTGGGTTATTTAATGCCAAAGCCATCCTTTTAGAAGAACATTATGAATACTATTTAACCAATAACAAAAAGATGGGATAACGGGGTCCATTCCTCTCCAAATGGTATTAATCCAAAGGGGAACGTAATAGCGTGACTGGAGTTCGAACTCGCTAACTACGATGTAACAATTCAGTACATTAACCACGACACCATAGCGTCCCACCTCGTTTTTGGTTACTTAGTTGTTTAGGTTTATGGCATACTAACCTTTGTAGGTTATCCAATACCGAATCTATTTTAATAAAAATAATCGGATCTATTTCAAACAACTCATTTTAGCATGAATACACAGTTTAATTGTCAAAAACATTTCTATTTCAAGCTATTCTCTTTATTCAAACAGTTCTATTTCAAACAAATGAGTTTGGCATAAGTACGCAGTTTAGATTCCAAAACAGTTCTGTTTCATGTAATTCAGTTTAGCATAAGTACGCAATTTACTTCTATTTGATCCATAGATCGGACCCGGGTAGGTGCTACCACTTCGAGCCAAAGTAACCGGGGAGCAATGGCAATGAAGGGGTGCTCTGCATTCCCCAAAGCTCGAGCATTACTTGAACCTCACAATCAGATTGTTTTGTGTCATATCTAGGACACTTGCTGGGCGAGTCTTACCCGTCTGCTGAAATGCAGTCGGTATATTCTACAGCCCCAGCTGACTGGGTAACTCCCTAGTTTTGTTACAAAGTTACCAGTGACACTCAATGAGGATCAATCTAATGATCTTCGTGATCATCTTGCCAATATACAATGATAATATCAAATCTATTTATTATCAGATGAATGATAAGTTTTGCAATATTTTGGGGACTTGGGTCATATTTTAGCAGCTCTGGATGTTTTCCTCGTTATGAAGGTGAGAAACCATACTGGACTGAACTCGCCTGATATCCTCAGAAAACTACTCGCCTGATATGCCTACATGGCTTACAGCCCAGACTTAGAATTCAGGTTTTAGGCCTTCTTGACGTTTCTCCTAGGTTCTTGAAACCCGAAGGACATTTCTCGAACGATCTTGGGTATTTTTTTAGATCAACTGCATGTTCACCTTTCGCACAAAAAATTTATTTGATTGTTTCCTCAAAGTTAAAGCCCACTTATAACCTGTAGTTACAGAATCAGATTACATTGCACTGCTTACAAATCACAGAGGAAAATGAAGCGATGCATCGCGTGTCAGCGCACCAACTACCACGATAATAACAACCTCAGAGGGTACGATCTCCGGTTTCAGTCACATCATATACATAACGCAAACCAGCGAATAGCAAGTTATTGCAAAACTTTTGACTCACCCTAGTATAATTCTTAAGGGTATACCCCTTTTCTCTCCCCGCCTTCCTACTCCGAAGTTCTTACTTTTCGCTTTCTACGATTTCCTCTAAAAATTCCTTATTGAATCATTACTTTACCCTTTTTATTCTCATTACTTGCATTCAAACTCTGACTTCCTATTTTGACATTAACGGAATAAAAAAGACCGAAAGAATACATTCCCGTTTCTATCAAGTCCGCTTTGATTTTCTTTATCAATTTTGACATTTCTGCCAAGTCAAGAAAAATGCAACAGTCTTCAAATTCCATTCCAAATTACAAAACGAACAGTGACGTCACTTGCCACACATGATCTTGCATTCACCAACTGATATCAAGTTTTAAGCGCGCTTTTTCCGAGTTGCGAATATAACCACTTAAAACTTCACGCAGGCGACAGTGACGGTAATTAAAGAAAATAAAACCTTCAAATTCAGAACGGAGATGTTTGCAATCCCCTTTGCGCAGGATAAATGGCATAAACCCATCTTTTCTCTTCTTATCTATGGGTAAAACAGCAAACTGGAGTCCCTCCCTTTTTTAGGACAAGGATCTCAAATTCAAAAGCAGAAAATCCCTATCGACAGAAATTAGAAGATATTGAATGTATACATTGCAGAAAACCCACCAACCCCCCAAAAGGGTCATTGTTGGTATGAAACTAACAAACATCTAGTGGTGAGGCTCCATTACTGGAGATCAGAGGAATGTGGAGTAGCTCTTCATTGTCATAAAATGGGGATAATTTTAGTTTGTTTGGTTATATATATATATATATATATGGCTTGGTTTGGTTTGTTGGTTTTTATAGCATATCACCTTTTGTAGGTTATTTAACGTCAAATCCATTTTATGTAAATAAACAGTTCTATTTAAAACAATTCAGTTTAGCATGAGTACACAGTTTAATTTTCAAAAACATTTCTATTTTCAACTATTCAAGTAGTTATATATAACTTTTCAGTTTAGTGTAATACAGTTTCAATGTCAAAAACAGTTCAATTTCAAATAGTTAATTTAAGCATAAGCACGCAGTTTAAATGTAAGTACAGTTTAATTGTGAAAAACATTTCTATTTCGAGCTATTCAGTTTAGTCAAGCAGTTCTAATTCGGCTAATTCAGTTTAGTTTAAGTACAGATTTTGTTTAAACACTGTTACATTTCAAAACTGTTCTATGTTAAACAATTCAGTTTAGTGTAAATAGAGTTTCAATGTCAAAAAACAGTTCTATTTGAAATAATTTAGTTTAGCATAAGCACGCAGTTTAAATGATAGTACGGTTGTTGTATATTGACCTCCGACCCGGCCGGGCTTTCAAAAAAGGAAATGCACCTCTTTAAATAACTGGTGCATCCGGTCGAGGAATATCAGAATATAACCTTGACCGTGGACGGGTTGAATGAGTGGGATTTGTGACGCCCACAAGAAGAAGGTGGACGCCCACAAGAAGGTGGACGTATAACTCGGTACACAGGAAGTTCAATCAGTTGGAGATAAGATGTGGTAGAGAAAACCAGCACCCAGCAAACGGGGCCCTCAGGATCCCCGATTGAGCAGTTGAAGTTCAGATCAGTTGGAGAGAAGATGCTGGAATGAGCAACATGTCCCAGAGAGGCTGGGCCCCCGGGCCCCTGGTTGAGCAGCTCAGGAGAACGGGAAAGAAACGCTGTTATGGCCATAAGAGTGGGGGTCAATATGTTGCAGATTGTAGGATATTTAAAATCAAATTCTTTATACATCTATTAAATATATAGTTTTAAACTTATTTTGCAGATACATTTTTAAACGAGCCTGAGCACATTCTTGAATAAATTCTAACCCGGATATTTCGATTTATTGTTGTTTGCACAGAGTTAATTGGTTTCAATAAGGTTACGTTTGGTTTTATGGTATATCAACCATTGTAGGTTATCTAATAGCAAGTGCTGTTTCTACATTTACATCAAACGTAATATTTTTTAACATATTTCTTTGATAATATTTTTAAACGAACCTCACCTCCTAATTTCGCACACTGTTAACAGACAATTGTCTGTTATTATTTCGTACAGATTTAATAGACAATAGTCTATCATTATCGTTGAGGTTTCTCTGTTTAATTGCATATCAAACCTCGTGGGTTATCTTAAATGCCAAAGCCATCCTCCTTGAAGAAGAGCAGTGATGCTATTTAACCTATAGCTGGGATGTTCATACCTTTCGAAAGTGAACTTAATAGCGAGACTGGAGTTTGAACTCGCTTACTACGATTCGGCAGGCCAGTGATTTAACCATTACACTATAAGGACACCCCACTCGTTAAATAAGAATATTTCTATTTAGCGGTAATCATTTGTTTCGCACACGGATTAATGGTTACATTGCTATGTGACAGTTGCAATTTAAAACCAATCATTTAAATAGATGTGTAGGATATGTAAGAGATTAGATTGTCAATAATTTAATTAATTGAGTTCGAATTAATTTACTTGCAATCTAGTATTATTGTTATTTCTATACGGTTAAATGATTCCAATTATTGCGATCTAATATTTATGATTGTCATCAGTATTCATCATTTTTGAGGACAGAAAAGCAGTTACAAGTATTTTTATTCAGTACTCATATTTACCAATACCTCCACTCGGGCAGGATATGACACACGGTCAATTTTTAAGCGGAGTTTAACAGGCTTGAATTCAGAGTTTTCCTTCTCCTAGACTAGTTGCCTCACCAAGGCTGAAGGACCCAGTCTGTCCTACTATTTACCCATAGCTGGAGTGAGAATAATTGGATTCATACCTTTCCCAAGGGTATTAGTGCGATGTGAAATGCAATCGGTCTCGTCCAGGATTTGAACTCGTATCACCGTGTCCATTTCCTATGACGATAATCATTACACCACGGACACCTCCAGCACATACTAATTGCTCTTTTTAACATTAAGGGTTTTCGGAGTATTGTCTTCATCTTTATTGTTTTTTCCACAACATTTCGGCCGATATGTCCTGTGACAGAGGGAACTCCACCCCAACCCCAGAGTGATTGATTAATTAACGATTCTAGGGAAATAATTAAGGGAAATTCATATTTTTTTCTCTCTTCTTCTTATCATTTTATTTCCTATCCTATTTTGTTTATTTATTTCTTAAACTTTCGACCGATGTCCTGAGATTCTTTAAAGTGAATCTTGCGATACTATAAAAGAAAACAGTAATGAAGTTTGTACAGGATAAGGGGTGAATGAAGGTTCAGACTGGAAATAAAAAAACAACCTAAGTGGATCTTATGGTGGAGATGGTAATAGAGTCCATATGGTTTAGAAAAGTGAAGGAATATTCAAGCTAAAGATGTAACCAACTTAAGTGTATCTTGCGGTGGGGATAGTAATAAAAGTAAGTGTGGTCAAAGCAAGAATAAGTTTAAGCTAACGATTGAGACCATATAAGTGGATTTATCCTTTCTCAAGCACTGATCGTCTGCTTGGGATCAGCAGTGGGTACTGAAGCTAAATTTTAAGTATCTCTTTAAACGCAGCGTCGGCCATATGTGGAGAAAGTTGGTCAACTTGGTGCCCAGAGATCATCGAAACTCCACCCCCAATTTATATAAGCAAGGCAAAACGCCCACAGATCAGTACAGATCAGATCGAGGAAGACAAGAGATCCAGAGAGACAGAGAAGGGTCCAGTGCAAGATGGTTGAAAAGCAGTCTGAAGCATTCCATACGTTTCTGTGGCCTCACGTCCAGACTGCATTTTTGACATTCACCAGCTGTGACAATCAGGATTTAGTAGGGTGTATTCCAATTCCTGCTGTAACTGTTCATTTAAACCTGAAATCATAAAAAAATTGGTCGGTCATCTCATAAGATGTATAGAAATAAAATACTGAATTTTCAAGAGTCTACGACAATTTTAAATGCCTGTACAAAAAAAGTCTGCAGACTTATTAAATGTACCACGTATGTCCTTTATTTAATCCAGGGGTCAACTGTTCTGATTCCGTTAGCCATAACCGGGTACAAGTGTTACTCACCTACAGTCAGGATTGAATCTACAACCTCCAAATGATTGTCTCCTTAGAAGCTTTTGGAACACATCGGCCGAAACGTTGTGGAAATAACAATAAAGGCAATAGCCCAAAAACCCATAATGATAAAAATCATCAAGCTTCGTCTCAGAAATTCAGACAACTACTCATTGTTCTATTTAACAATATTCATTCACTCGCACATAGTTAAATGGTTCCAAGTATTGTAATGTAATACGAATGATTCTATTTTGGCACACGGTTAAAGAGTTTCAAGTATTGATATTTAACACGAATAAATCCTTTCAACATCACACATTCTTTTGCACACAGTGAAATGATTCGATGTATTGCTATGTATCAGTAACAGTTTAATTAAATATTATTCATTTATTTACACACAGTTAAATCATTAAACCGCTCGATTTCATATATATATATATATATATATATATATATATATATATATATTGTTGTAATGATTTATGGTTATCATTAGATCAGTTAGTGAATTAATGGTGGAACAAATTTTGCAGTATGTTTAAACAATGCATAATTTCAGGGATAGAGATTTTATTAACACACACACACACACACACACACATACATATATACATACATGTATATATATATATATATATAGTAGTGTCTGTAACCCTGGGTTTCATGCTTTACTCATTTATCAGACATCGAGAAAGGTTTTCAAAATAAAAACACAGATTAATATGGTCATTTTTTGTTTTGTTGATGTTCAAGGAGGGAATTAGTTTGCGTGTAGGTGTGCCTAAGTTTGTGTGCGTCTAAATGTTAGCGTGTTTGTGGATTTGCTGTCCTTTGCTCATACCAATAAACCAGAAATTATCCATAATAATCGGCCTTTTTTAAACCTTTCGCTCGGATAAGTGCGTAAAACATAAAATCCTGGGTCCCCGACACTACTAGATTTTTTTCATATATATATATATATATATGTACGTAGAGAACAAAATGATAAATTAATAAAACATGATAAAACCTCACAACTAAGAGTTTCACGTTATCGATCCTCTGTAGCCTCATTATTATGATTTTGCGTTAAATACTGACTCACCAGAGGAGAGATGACCTGAAACTCAAAATTTTGAATTTTTACCCTGTTTATTTATCATTTTATTTTATACTCGAAATATATTTTTATATTGAATTACCATGACCAGTAAACCCGGTGAACACTTACGCATGACATACGGAATCACTGGACAGCTGTTTCTACCTTATTAGGTCTCATCAGCAGTATACCCCGTGATCTCTACTACTGGATATCGAACTAGTGACCACTGATTTCAGAGCCGAAATTCTACAACTGAGCCATCAATTCATATCACACACGAGCAACTCCAAATTAACTAGTCATGTTATTGCGTGACCAGTTAAACGGAATGAGTCATGCAAGTTACATCAGTAGTTTTTACAGAGGAGACAGTCACCCTCAGGGCCACATCTTCCTGAGAGGATTGGAAATATGCATCCGTGGAATTATTATGACCTCAAGGGTAGGGATATAGATCTATATTTTCTTTTTTTTATGTAGTGGAATTATATAGGGAGTTGTCGAGTTTCGGCTCTGCAATCTGAGGTCGCTGGTTCGATCTCCAGTGGTGGAGATCACGGTATACACTGCTGATGAGACCTAATAAGGTCGAAACAGCTGTCCAGTGTTTCCGTATGTCAAGCGTAAGTGTTTGCCGGATTTTCTGGTCATGGTAATTCAATTTAAAATATAATTCCTCAAATAAAAAAAATTAAAAAATGCATCTATTTTTATATTGTTCCGCATTTTTGTAAAGATATTCTTAAAAGATTTCATGTATTCACAACGCTTTCAGTCTGAATTTTAATTATAACTATATATATATATATATATATATATATATGGTTTTATGGTGGTATAGGTTGGGTATGTATTTATGAGTATGGCGGGTGAGAGATTGGTCATGAAAATCTGATGTTTATATAAATGAGCATCTGAAAATATTTTACACTCAAAAAATTCAGGATTTTTAATGTTCTTTGTAAAGTCTTCCTAAATGGAATTTCTAATAAGAAATAATGGCGAGATAGTTGA
>OY757941.1:38870001-38985001 GCA_963585895.1 Sepioteuthis lessoniana
TAACAAACGCCTTTTTTTTTCGTCATTTTTCTAAATTTGCTTGGCAACTTTCCTTCTCTCCAACACGAATTCCACCCTTCATCGACTGGACCACATCCATCTTCTCTTTCCTCGGATCTGAAAGCAACGTGGGCGTGGAAAGAAACAGAGAAAGACCAGTCGACACATGTGGTAATCACGAGACCAGCGGCCAACTAGGTGTCGTGAAGCTATAGTACCACAAATCAATTAAATCAATCAAACGGCGTTATGATATTTATTTCAGTCTATTTGCATCTATCGATCAATCTATACTCATATCAATATGTATCTACTAAACAATCTATTCATTACAGTTTCTCATTGCATTCTACTGAATATAATTACGTATAAGAGTATTTGCCAAGATTAGCAACGTTCTGCACTGAACAAAGGACGTTATTGAAGAGATAGTTATATATCGTTACCACAAGAAAGAGAACATTTTTTTAGAACGGACATAAATCTGGACATATTACTTTTGTTGTGAACTTTTTAGTTGAACATTTTATAACATAAACAATTTTCATTTTTCGCGACTTTTAAGGTACTTGCTTGATTCAGTGTATATTTTTTATGTCAGGGGAAAGTAACATTTTTCTTCCCCAACTCGCTAAAATAGTGAGAAAAGGAAAATTGTTTTGAATCAATTTTTCCTCTCCACCTCATGAAATATTTTCTTCAGCCATTGGCATGTGGGATGTTGATGTTAATTCTAATTTTAATTTTTTAGGAATAATGACGAGTAGTAGTTCCGTTTTGGGGGTTTGCGTAGGGAAAATTGAATATCTTTCGTTCTTTGTATATTGTCACGTAGCTGTATTTCGTTCGGATTGATGCTGATTTCTAGTCTAATTGGCCTGGATTTCACCTGAATTGGGTTAGGGATTATTTGGAACTTAAGTCGTTTTGTTGAAAAATTCACCTTTCCATGAGTGAAATGCTAATTTCTGAGATTAGTAATTCCGGGATCGGTGTAATGAATAGAAAAATGGCAGTGTAGCCTGCTCCCAGTTTTTTAAGTTTTTTTTTTTAGGGGATGGGATAAGAATTATAGGTGATTTCTCGTTTTTATTAAAATCTCGATTTATATTTTGGAGTTTTGCTCAGGCAGCAAGGTAAACAAATGGATTTAGGAAAGGTAGATGCCTATAATTTAATTGTCACGGGCGCTTCCAATGAGTTACAAAGGAACTCAACGATTATGCAAGGACAAAAACGATGTCCGCAGACAAATAGGTACAAAAAGATAGATAAGAAACATAATTTTTTTTTAATTGATCAGTGGGTATTGCAGTGTTTGTATTGAAATAAAAGTATAGCCATGATATTAATAACAATAATGCAAATACAGGCGGTCTGAACGAATTTATTTTTTTCTAACTTTAGTCTTTGCGACACCTGGAAAGAGACACAAATCAAATAAGCCAATGCTAACGATACTATACTGCCGCCTCAATGACGCACGGAAAATCTCGTTGGTGTTTAAGATCTTTGTCGGTAGAGACCCAAACTGATCTGATCAGATCCGAAAAACTCAGCCGCGTGGTTAAACAGTCGAACCTCAACTAAATATCTCTTAAAAATCCTCAAATTCTCAGGACTATTTATTCCGAGTACGACGTCAACTACCAACTTAATTCATTCCCAATGCCGTCCAGACCCATTTGCTGTCTAGTGATGGGTTATTATGACGGATGATAATTGTTATATCTTTTCCACACGGATATAAGAGTGCTCATCTGACTATGACACCTGAACTAAGAGACACCGAGTACTTCAAAGCCTTACAAAACTAAACGATGAAATATATTTAACAAAAAATGATTAATATAATTAATCAATGCCTTAATCATTGTTGTGATACTGACAAAATGAAGACACGGGGAACACAAAAAAGGTTTGATAGAAAACATATATATTCAAGAAACAGAAACAAGCTACAATCGAACCTGGTTAAACAGTAGTTAGTTGATTAAAAGCTGAGAGTCCAGTCGGATAGAGACTATGCGACCACTTCGCAAATGGCATCACACGTGATTGTGTCACGCCGATTTGGTGAACTCCATTGATGCTCTCGTTGACGTGTATTTATGGAGGAGGACGAGTCCATCATGTAAGGAGTATAACAATTATATAACATAAAGAGAAGACCTAGTGTGGGGATATTTTTGAAAAGTAGACATATCACCAGCCGTAATCGATGTAAATAGAAAATCATTAGGAAAAAAGGAGAAGCACATGGCTGTTAGAAAATTTGGGCGTGGTATATTCTGTATGTTTTTCTGAATGCATGTCAATTTATAATACCATTGCGATGTTTTAATTTTCAAAAAACATTTCTATTTCAAGTTATTCAGTTTAGTCAAACAGTTCTAATTCAAAAATCATCTTTAGTATAAGTATTTTTTTTTGTTTACACACAGTTAAATGTCGAAACAATTCTTTTTCTAAGAATTCAGTTTAACACACAAAAATAGTTCCATTTCTAGCATATCCATTTAGAATCAGCGCGTAGTTTAAGTGTCAAAAGAGTTCTATTTCAAGCAATTCTGGTTAGCATAACTACGCAGTTTAGTACTATTTGATCCAGACATAGGACCCTATCAGGTGACAATACTCCAGCATTACTGGAACCTCACCATCAGGTTGTTTAGAGTCATAATTAGGACACTCCTTGGGGAAGTCTTACCCCTCTGCAGAGAAATCGGTGTATTCTACAACCCTGCTTGCAATGCAATGACTGGGGTCACGGTTTTGTGACCGGGATATGGGGAACAAAACGTTTGTCCTCGAGAAACGCAAATGGCCTTCTAAGTTTTTTTTTTTTTTTAATGAGAAATGTTTTCGTATTTTGTTTTTAATTTATGCATGAGTGTATAACCAACCACGTGGAGAAGAAATAGCATTGCGGTAATTTTTTTTTTTTTTATAATTACAAGGACAGGCTGGTGTTGCATAATGAATAGGTGACCTTGAAAGTTTTGTATCATGATTACTATATTTTGTTATTGATTCGTTTATAATTTTGTTAGTTGCAAGTCGAGAGAGAGAGAGAGAGAGAGAGAGAGAGAGAGAGAGAGAGTCGGAAGAGGAGTCAAAGAAAATGTTCACAACGTTACATATTGACTTTGACAGATTGTGTTAGTGGATCTGAAAGACAGGGTTCAGCTGTGTTTGAAGGTAAACAAAAGACAACGGAAATGTCACGTGAATTGAGCACTTTAACTTTCACAGCACGAGGGTGTATACTTATGCTAAACTGAACTGTTTGAAATACAACTGTTTTGACATTTAACTATGTGTATACAAAAAACCTATTTATTCTAAACTGAATTGTTTGAAGGTTTTATGATAATGACTTAATTCGGCATTAAATGACCCGAAAAGGGTTTATTCGTCGTAAAGCAAACAACCAACCAACTAACCTACAAACATGTAAATATAAATATACAATGAGCCCTAAACTCTAGGCGTAAAATAACCCTAGATAGCTTGACATGTTGTAGAAATTAATCTATCAATCAATCAATCTATCAATCAAACGGCTTTATGATATTTATTTCAGTCTATTTGCATCTATCGATCAATCTACACTCATATCAATGCGTGTTGTATACTCATATGCATAATCATAAAGACACAATAATAATGACGCCATGATAAATGACGGGCGAAGACTTCTTTAAAAAAATATACCTCTCACTTTATTGTAAAGGTTTGTGTGTGAGAGGGAGTTGGAGACCGAACAGAACTGCATTATATTGACCCCCACTCTTATGGCCATCATCGTTGTGTCTTTATCGTTCTCCAGGGCTGCTCAACCGGAGGCCTGGGGGCTGGATGCTGGCTTTTTCTACCGCATCTTGTCACCAACGAGTCTCCAGACTCAATCTGGGGTCCAAAAGGCCCGTTCTGCCGGGTGGTGGCTTTCTCTACCACATCTTGTCTCTAACTCATCTGATCTCCAACTCAATCAGGGGTCCCAAAGGCCCTTTCTGCCGGGTGGTGGCTTTCTCTACCACATCTTGTCTCTAACTCCTCTGATCTCCAACTAACTGACTTCCTGTCCACACCAAGTTATATAATTGTTCAATCGCCGACTCAATCTTTGGAATGGCTTGTTTGATCGTCATCATGCGGGAATAACTGTCATGCAGTTCAGAGGTCACTCTCTTCCGGTGCATCAGCCTATGAGTGTACCATGGGATTTTACCTTGTCATATTTCTTCCCATAACTGCCATCGGAATGTGTCACTTCCTTATGGTGCATCACTTTGGAATGGCATGATTGGACGGGTCGAAGGTCAATATACAACATGTGTATCTAACAAACAATCTATTACAGTTTTTCAGAGGAATCTACTGAATATAATTACGTATAAGAGTATTTGCCAAGATTAGCAACGTTCTGCACTGAACAAAGGACGTGATTGAAGAAATAGTAATATATAGGACTCAAGAAAAATAAGAGAAAAAGAACATTTTTCTAGAACGGACGTACATTTGAACATTTGTTTTTGTTGTGAACTTTTTAGTTGAACATTTTATAGGATAAACAATTTTCATTTTAGTGACTTTTAAGGTACTTGCATTGTTTCAGTGAATATATTTTTATAAGATGGGAAAGTAAAATTTTTCTTCCTTAACTCGCAAAAAAAGTTAGAAAAGGAAAATTGTTTTGAATCAAGGCGGCATTTTGATTTTTTCTCTCTTCACCTCATGAAAAATTTTCCTCGGAAGGTAAAGTACGTGGGCGTCCAAAAATATATAACGATGGATGTTTTCAACTCTGATCAGTTGTCAATGAGCAGAAATAGCTGAGAGCAGAATAGAGGAAACACTAGACGTCACGCTGCAATGGGCGTTGACCAGGGATGACTAGACGGCGCCAGGTTGGGAAATAGAGAAAAGTCATATTGTACAATACACACTATTATCGAAAGTGAGTACAATACCAGAACGAAGAAAAAATTAAGATGATTAAATGTTTTAACTCAGCCCTATGCCAGTTATGTGGAGGCAGCGCGAAGAAATAAAGTTCTCTGAATATATCGTATCTTAAACGGGTACATATATTAGCAGTTCCTGATTCTCTTCTTCATGCAATAATTGCACCACCTTACATATCAAACAAGAAAGGTTATATTTTTATATATGTTACTGGCTTTCCTTTATCCTTCAGGTATACAACATAATTTTTCCACGAATGCCTTTTAATGACTATTTCTCGTAAAGCCAGCTTCTGGATAACAATGGCTAATTCAATTACCACCGACATAAGGCATTAAATAAAAATTCTTGAATACATATAATTTTTGCAAATTATTAGCCTTGAGTAGAAATACCTGGAACGGTATAATTGTATTTAAAAAAAGACTGATTTCAGATTTACTGCCGAAAAACCAATCAGCCGACCTACAGTCCAATCTATGAAGTTCTTAAACACTGTTCATTCAATCACTACGAAAGATTCATAATTTTTATCAGTTTATATGCATACTGGAATTAAAGTGACTCACCTGCTAAAAAATTAGTTATTTTGGGGGCAAAAAATAGGCCCCAGAAACTATACTTGTCTGTGTTTTTACGTTTTTTAGTCAATCAGCGCATTTGCGCTAATTTCGAAATATATTTGAAAACTTGTTGAATAAGATATTTGACTTGCCGCGAAAAATTTGAAGAATAAAAATCCAAACTGATTCATTGCTAGGTCGGCTGGGGCTGTAGAATACGCCGACTGCACCTCTACAGAAGGGTAAGACCCCCCCATTGCTTCCAGGTAAACTCTGCCCCGGAATTGTCGCACCTGATAGGGTCCTATCTATGGGTTAAATAGAACTAACTGCATACTTATGCTAAACTAAATTGTATGAATTAGAACTGTTTCAGTAAACTGAATAACTTAAAATAGAAATGTTTTTGACAATAAAACTGCGTACTTACATTTAAACAGCGTGCTAATGCTAAACTGATTTATTTGAAATGGAACTGTTTTTTTTACATTGAAACTGTACTTACACTAAACTGATTTGTTTAACATTTATCTATGTGTAAACAAAATCTGTACTTATACTAAAGAGAGTTAGCTGAATTAGAACTACTAGACTAAACTGAATAGCTTGAAATAGAAATGATTTTCACAATTAAACTGTACTTACATTTAAACTCTGTACTCATGCTAAACTGAATTGTTTGAAATAGAATATTTTCATTGAAATGGACTTGGCGTTAAATAACCTACAAACATTAATATGCCATAAAATCCAACCAACAACCAAAGTGATTTAAGTAGTCTTTTCCTTCCTAAAATACTTTTTTTGAACTGTTAGAATCATAGATAACTGATCAATTTTTTAAAATCTAATTTCCTGCCTACCTCATCTTATAAATAGCGATGAAATAAATATTTTCATTTGTATGTATGGAATTATTCTATACTATCTCAACTGATTTTTGGTCTATTTCTTTTGAGTGAAAATATTTTTTCTTTCAAGAAAGCATTGAAATTCAACATCTCCCTAAGTATCTTAAATTGAACAAATATGTTTGTATTTTCGGAGATTTATTATTATTATTGATATTACAGCCTAAGCTTCCCAATAAAAATACCTGCAGCAGGCGCATATATTTTAAATGCGTAAAAGTATATTCTTCTTCCACACAAACTCTTTCACACACAAAATATAACTCATTACATTAGTTAGATAAAAACTGCTATTTTTCATTGCATGGATCTTCATTTTCACCTTTAAAAATATTCATGCTCTGACTAATATTACTCTTTCTTACAAAAAAGTGATTTTGAATTTTTTTTTTAGCAAACTTTTCATCCAATAAAGAGAAATTTTTAAAAAGTTTATCAATTTGTAGATCGGAGTTTTATTTTTATTCAGTCATTTACACCTTTGACCATAAACAAGCACACACACACACACACACACACACACACACATATATATATATGTGTGGGTGTGTGTGTGTGTCCTCAGGAAAGGGCATAAAATAAATAAGACAAGCACGTACTTGGAGAGAAGAATAAAAGTTTTCTACACCCATGGACAAAAATTCAAGACCACCTGCAAACACGAAGACAGAGATATTTTTTTACAATTTTTAAATGATAAAAATCAGATATATGAAAGATAACGCATAAAGAGAATCAAATTTATAATATGAAGAAATTTCAATTAATTTTTATATGCATATTAGCATTTATGCTTAATTGAAAAAATATTTGACATAAATATAAGACCAATGAGCAGAAAATATAAAATATAAAGTCAATTTTTTATTTGATATTTTCTATATCTGCCATTATCTTTCATAACCTCAAAAATTCGGCTTGGCAGACTATCAAATAGTTTCTGAAGTCTAACTGACTGTATATTTCCTATGTGTCAAAGATTCCTTTTTTGAGTTTAGAAACTGCTGAGTACAGTTAACCTCCTTCATAAACTTCTGCAACAATCAATCCCCTCAAATTTTCTAGAGGACTGAGCTCTTGGAAGCACACTAGGTGGTCAAGAAGTCTTATTTTTTATTCAAGCAAGTCCTTTATTGTTATTTATGCGTTGTGGATAGCAGCATATTCTTGTAGAAAAAATGATTCTTCTCCACATAGACGACGCCCTTATTCTGCGAGAAATAAACCATTTAGGGAAATAAACCATTTTGCTGCTTTTTGTCGATCACTGACAAATTGTAGTTTAAGTTTTCCTGTGAAGGCAGACCAGATCATAAGAGATCCTCTTCCACTATGCCTTACTGAGTAATTCTCTTCTGGAAAGTTTTTAGCTTGCAAGTACTTCTGAAAGCCATCTGGACCGACTAAATTGAATTTCTTTTCTTACGAGAAAACAACTTTTCGCCAACCATTCATAACACAGGCTTCGTTATTGACAATAATATTCCAGTCGTTTTCCTTTGTTCATCATAATTGATTTTGGACGATGATCCCTTTTCTCGTGTTTAATTTTTTTCCTTGTTTAAGTGCTTTCTAATTGTTATAGTACTGCAAGGAGCATCCACAAAATATTTCAATATTTTTTTATGTTGACAAAATTTTATTTTTTACTTCGCAAACAATTCTTCTCTTGAATTATGGTGATAATTTTTCTGGCCTGCCTGTCGGTTTTCTTGTTCTATACTTATTTGGACTTTCCAAGTTATTGCACATAACGGTTTTACTGCGTCCTAAGGCCTTCGGTTTCGGTTTCTTTGTTTAATGGCATATCAACTCTTTTTAGGTTATTTAATGCCAAAGCCATTCTCCTTGAAGAACAGTAGTGGTACTATCTAACCCATAGCTGGGAGGATAAGGGAGTTCATACATTTCCCAAGGGTATTGGCCCGAAAGTGAACGTAATAGCGCGACTGGAGTACGAACTCGCGTATTACGATTCCGCAATCCATCGCTTTAACCATTACACCACGACGACATCCCACCTCTAAAACCTTCGAAATTTCCTGACTACTTTCAGAGCTGTAATCTCAACTTTCTCAAATTCAGAGTATTTAGTTCCTTTAGACATTCATGTTTTTAGTATTTTAAGTATTACAGTTTTAATAGCTTTTATAATAAGTAGGCTATATATATGTAATGTTTTGACCTTCGACCCAGCCCAAAAATGCTATTCCAAGGTGATGCACCAAAAAGAAGTGACACATTCCAATGGCCAGTAATCGAAAGAGATCGCATGGGCGGATTAAGGCTTATAATATGGGACAATGTGAAGGTCCCACTGTGCCACTACAGTGATGCACCGGAAGAGAGTGACCTCTGAACTGCTCGACAGTTATTTCCGCTTGATGACGATTAAACATTCGATTTCAAAGATTCAGTGGGCGATTGTGTGGGTGTTGAATTATTATTTAACTCAATTGAGTGCGAGTCCAAGAAGCAGTTGCCAGGAGGGTTCCAGACAGCTAGAGACCAGACGTGGTAGGGAGAGCCACACCCGACCGAGGGGACCCTCGGAAACCCCGATAAAGTGGACCCCTGCAACAGGAGAACAAGAAAGACACAACGTGACGGTCTTAACAGTGGGATCAAAATATGAAGTTTATGTTCGGTCTCTAGCACCCTCTCACATGCAAACCTTGAACAACCGTTTCGAACCCTTGCAATAAAGTGAGAGGTAAAAATATTGTTAAAGAAATCTTCCTGCGTCGTTTATTACTGCGTCTGTTATTATTGTGTCGGTATGATATTGTAGATGAGTATATAACATATATAAATTAAATTAAGTCATTTTTTCTTTAGTTTTTTTTTAAAGATTTTAGATTAATTAAAAGCAAAAATAATGATAATAATAATAATAATAATGATAATAAATTTCAATTAACAAAATTTGTGAATTTTTGTTTAGCATTACACACTCGCCCAGCCTGAAAAGTCAGATAGGATTATAAAAATGCAAAATGAGTAAAAAGGGGAAATTTTTCTTGGGGGATAAATTGATAAGAACTAAAATAGCTATGTCAAACTTACCCTCTTTCAAAATGGCTGTGTTTGTTTGCTTGTTTGTTTAGGTTTTATCCCATATCAACCATTGTAGGTTATTTAAAGCCAAATAAATTTTTATACAAATTATCATCAGCATCATCATGTCGTGCCGCCACCACGAATATCCCTAAACCACTCGCACTACTTCTTCCTATCGTCCATCGCCTCCGCTAGGTCTACATGGCTACATCCCGTATCCTCACATAGCTGCTGTATGTATGTTCGAACTGGTCGTCCTGCTTTTGCTCGGCCATATGTGGGAGTCCATAGGAGTACACCCCTTATGAGCTCGTCCCTGCTTCTCCAGCAATGTCCTGCATGTCTGGTTCGTTTAGCTTGGATAGTTTTCGTGATGGGAGGCAGGTGGCCGTATAGTTGATGCTTTGTTGGATGTTGTTCAATATTGCTTGTGTAATAGCCGTCTAGCTTCTCCAGCCGTTTAGTCAGCGTCCATGTAGTGCATCCATACAGCAGTATCGATACGACCGCTGCATTGAAGAAACTGCATTACATTTTATCAGTCAGGTCTAATTTCCATATGATCGATAGCCTATCGTTAGCTGTTCATGCCTTTGTTAGCCGCGTGTCGATGTCTTTTTCGGTTGATGAGACATTGCTTCCTAGGTAGGTGAATTTGTCTACCAGTTTCAGAGAGGTTCCGTCTAGTGTGGAAATTTCGCCTGTTTCATTATAGCATATGTATTCAGTTTTGTGTGCATTGACATGGAGGCCAATGCCTGCGGCGGCTCGTTCCAAACTATGCGGTAGTGTTTCGGCTTAGTTGGGTGTATTCACCAGTATCGCTATGTCATCGGCGTAGTCGGCGTCGGAAATTGTTTTTGCGGGGTAACTTCTCCTTCTTTGCTTTGTCATCTCGAAGACGTTTTCTCTGATTTTATCAATCGATGTTCTAAGTACGTAGTCAAGAGAGATGATAAGGAAGTATGGGGCTAGCATGTCTCCTTGTCGTACTTCTGCTACAATGTTGAAGTATTCTGTGTTTCTATCCGGTGAAACAGTTCTATTTCAAACAATTCAATTTAACATAAATACACGGTTTGATTGTCAAAAACATATCTATTTCAAGCAATTCAGTTTGGTCAGTTCTAATTCAAACAATTTAGTTTTGTATACGTATAGTTTTTGCTTACGAACAATTCAGTTTAGCGTACTACAGTTTCAATGTCAAAAACAGATCTATTTCAAGCAATTCCGTTTAGCATAAATACGCAGTTTAGATACAAAAACTGTAAACTTTACCTTGCAAAGAACAAGCTTTGTGGCATCTTCGAATGAACTAAATGTATTTTACCTTACAACGAACATACCGTGTGCTATCTTACTGAGAACTAGCTGCTTTTTACTTAGCAACGAACTAATTGTGGGCTGTCTAGTTATAATCTTGTAATAGGCTACCTTTCAATGAACAAGTCGTTTTTATCTATTTTCTTTTCTAAATGAGCTTGACTTCAAGATTTCCATCAATCGCCTTATTCTGTTAACAGGAATGTCCATAGTTATATATATATTGTTGTGATGCTGGCAAAAGAAAGACACCGGGAACACAAAATGGTTGATAGAAAAACATATATATTCAAGTAACAGAAATAAGATAGAAGTGAACCTGGTTAGACAGTAGTTAGTTAAGAGGAAGCTGAGAGTCTACTGTGGTAGTGACTATCCGTCCACAACGCAAATGGTATCACACGTGATTGTGTCACGCTGATTTGGCGCACTCCGTCGGACGCTCTCGTTGACGTGTATTCATGGAGGAGGGCGAGTCCATTATGTAGGGAGTACAAAAGATTTGTATTTCTTTGCTTTTTTTTAAAAATTCAGTCCTCGAGTGGTTGTATTGATGCATTTACACAGTCCTCAACGCTGGCGAGTTCCCTTCCTTCTTTTCATGATACATATATGTATATATGTATATATATATATATATATATATATCCGTCCACGTATGGGTATATATATATATATATATATATATATATATATATCCGTCCACTCCGCAAGTGGTATCACACGTGACTGTGTCACGCAGGTCTGGAAAACTCTCTCTGACTCTTCGTTGACGTGTGTTTATGGAGGAGGGCGAGTCCATTGTGTAGTGAATACAATATATATATATATATATAAAGAGAGAGAGAGAAAAAGAGAGAGAGAGAGAGGAAGAAAGAAATACATAGAAAGAATGGTATTTGCAGCAATGTTGGTGTAAATGTATCCGCGTGATGTAGAGCCAGGATAAAATGTGCTTTTTTATTTGCTTATACATAAAAATACAAACTCTGAAAGGACATAGTAGTTTTTGAAGTTACTGTAATATCTCTTTTTTTAATATTCCAGATTACATATTACAGCTCTAATAAGAGGTAGAAATTTTAAATTATTAATGGTAGAATTCAGTTTTCATTCCAAAGGAACAGAACATTAATCTCATTTATTTCTTTGAAACACCTTAATTCGGTTATAATCTTGAAAGCTGATCGTCCGACCATCACCTCTGCCTTAAACCACATCTAGTTACGGGAACTTTTTTACTCTCTGGAATTCAACTAATTGGAACTGGCACCTGCTAAATATAAGCTAAGGACAGTGATTAATACAATCCCTTGGGAAACCAGCAACTCTTCCAAAAGAAAAAAAATTGCCATTTAAGATTTAATACGACACACATGTACGGAATAATTGTGTGCTTTTGTAGAAGAAAGGCAAGTTCTTAAAAAATCTTTCAATGTAAATTTTAACAGAGACCACTGCTTAAGTTTAATGTAATATCAAGCCAGTCCACACTAAAATCATTGGTTCCTAACTGACCACCAAAGTTAAGTAGAGATGACCTTGGTCATTATTATACGGGTATCAACTTAGTAACTGCAGCGAGTGTAAAGTAACCTGAGGCATGCGCTCAGATTCAGAAAATCCTAGAAAATACAAAAGGAAAAAAGTAAAGCTAAAATGAGCCCGTTCAGTAATTAAATGAGTGACCATTTTAGAACAACATATAGTGTAACGCAACCTGAGCCATATGCCAGATAAAAAAAAAGGCATATTAAATAACAAAAGAAATTAAGAAACAAAGAACTAATACGGTACACAGATGGGTGACTATTTCGAAACGGCATATACTGTGAAGTAATTCATGGCTTGAGTACGAGATTAAACAAATCTCAGAAAATAAGAACAGAAGTGAAGCAACGACTGTAATATAATGGCGGAGGGATTTCGTTTTATATATCTTGCCTTTAGTTAGGCTGAGAACCTTTCGCTTAGCGCATGGGTTAGTTAGGTGCAACATTAACGCAGGTGTTCACGCGCGCACGGAGAGGATGTGTCATTCAGAGATATCAAAATAAAAATCCCAGATAGGAATTGGGACCAGGGTATTTGGGTGACGACACGCACCGGAAGCGTGGGCTGAGATTTGAGAAAAAGCAGTGAGTTGAGTTCCTGCCTCGGAAGTAGAAGGTTGACTTTCAGAGCTGGGTGAGGCCAGGCGACTTTGTGCGCTACGTGCGCCGCGCGTTGGTTGGGTTGAGACCTGACGATTTAAAAGCAGTCAACATAGAAAGATCATGTCTCTCTCTCCTCATGTCGAAAAATATTAAACTCAAAGGTAATAAAAAGTTTCGTACCTGAATCAATTTCGTAAAATTTCGTGTTTTTAGATTCCCTATGTTTATTTCACATATCCGTATCATGGGTATGTTACACGACGAGCCTGTTCAGTAATTAAATGGGTAACAATTTTAGAACTGCATATAGTGTAAGCTCACCCGCATATAGAACTGCATATAGTGTAAGCTTAGTAAATAACAAAATAAGGTAAGCAACAATGAGCCTATAGAGTCTATATATGAGTGACCGGCATATGCTCTGATATAACCCAAGGATTGAGTGTAAGATTAAACAAATCTCAGAAAATAAGAACAAAAGTTAAGCAACGACGAGACTGTTCAGTAATTAAAAGGGTAACAATTTTAGAACTGCATATAGTGTAAGCTCAACCAAGACTTGTGTGCCGTATAAAACAAAGCTTAGTAAATAACAAAAGAAGGTAAGCAACAATGAGCCTATAGAGTCCATAGATGAGTGACCATTTTAGAACGGCATATGCTCTAATATAACTCAAGGACTGAGTGCAAGATTAAACAAATCTCAGAAAATAAGAACAGTAGTGAAGCAATGACGAGCCTGTTCAGTAATTAAATGGGTATCAATTTTAGAACCGCATATAGTGTAAACTCACCCGAGACTTGTGTGCCTATAAAACAAAGCTTAGTAAATAGTGAGCCTATAGGGTGACCATTTTGGAACGGCATGGATTGTAAAGCCACCCAAGGCATGTTTGCCAGATCAAATAAAGATTTGTAAATAACAGAAGTTAAGCAACAATGAGCATGTTCAATGATTAAATAGGTGACCATTTTAGAACAGAATATACAAAACCACAACAAAGTGTTGTATATTGACCTCCGACCCGGCCGGGCTGTCAAAATAGGAAATGCACCTGTGTAAATAACAGGTGCATCCGGTCGAGGAATATCAGGATATTATAACCTTGACCGTGGACAGGTTGAATGAGTGCGAAATTGTGACGCCCACAAGAAGAATGTGGACGTTGGACTATTATATAACTCAGTGCACAGAAAATTCAAGCAGTTGGGATTCAGACGAGTTGGAGATAAGATGCTGGATTGAGGAACAGCACCCAGAGAGGCTGTAGCTCGGGATAACGGGAAAGAAACGTAGTTATGGCCAATAGAGTGGGGGTCAATATGTTGCAGTTCTGTTCGGTCTCCAACTCCCTTCTTCTTCCTCTTCTTCTTCTTCTTCATTATTATTATCATTTCATTCATTTAAGACTTTTTCACAACAGCGTTAGCTGATCGTTTTCAACTGGAATCTTGAGTGACAGCAAGTTTCTTTAATTTTCCAGGACTCTTCTTAATAATCTAGATGATCTCAAAAATGCTGAAGTTTGAATGGTCTGCACTATCAATTTGATTTCCAAGTCCTCCAGTCCCTGTAGCAATCCTTTGATGACTGTACCAAGTGCACCAATTACAGATGGTATCACCGCCACTTTCTTGTTCCCCAGTTTTTTTTTCTATGTACTTATCTTTATTCTTGCTTTCATTCAGTTTTACTCTGTGGTCAGCTGGATCGGCAAAATCCACAATTCGGCGGGTTTTATTTATTTTTGTTGTTGTTGATTATCTCTTGGTCAGGTAATCTTGCCGAAATTAGATAATCCGTTTGTATCTAAAAATCTCTAAGAATTTTTGGCGTCTCATTTTCTTGGACAATTTCTGTATTTTGCATATACCATTTGCTGGAATGGTCAAATTAAAACTTCATGCAAAATCCCCTTAGATCACATTCTCCATCTAGTCGTGTTTCCTTTTATATACTTTTTGTGCTAATTTCTCTTATTATGTGATTGATTGTTTCGTCTCTATCACTACATAACCTTCAGTTCCTGCTTTGTTGCATCTTATCTATTCTTATATGACTGGTTCTTATAGCGTTGTTTTATTTTGCTATCAGAAGAGATTCACTTCCTCTTTTAAGGTTTCCCTTTCTTGGCCTATGCGAGTTTTTCTCGCGTGAGATTTCGCTTGTCCATTGAAGTGACCATAGGGTTGTATTTCTTCCCATTTTTGTTTTCTGTTTATTTTCTCTTCTGTTGGTGCTTGTGTTGTCTGTGCCTGAAATCAGTCTAACTACGATATTTTGATATTGTCTTTGAGTCGTTGTATCGATGCATCAACGCTATCAGTTTCGCTGGCAAGACCTCATTCTTCTTTTCTTGACTCATACAGTCTGTCTACGTGTCTTTGGGATGTTAGGTCTGATGCATCGTCACGAATTTTCTTGTTCTCGGTTCCATTCGTTGAAGTTCTTCTCTGGTCTTCTTCAAGAATTGTCTCGAGTATCTTAAGAGATGGACAACCCTGGTATTTATCTCTTTTATAAAGTTTCTGCTATATAGTTTTGTTTTGAGTTGTTTTCTCGTCCTCCTGGGGTGTTCTTTTTTTTTTTCTTTCATCTCCGCATTTTTGATGATGTTCGCTTCCAATACTCCCAAGTATTTGTAAGTGTCCTTTAGTCTGATAGAACTGTTTTTTGTTTTTTTTTATTTTGGTAGTTCCATTCCTTCCGACATTTATTATTATTATTAGAATTTTCACATCAGCGTTAGCTGATGGTTTTCACTGGAGTCTGAGTGACAGCAAGTCTCAGTATTATGAATATTTCCTCAGGTCTCCATGACTCTTCTCAGTTTTCTGACCAATTTAAGCAATGCTGCTGTCTGGATGGTGTCTGATTTCTAATTCATTCAGGCATTATCTCCAAATGTTTTGGAACAGTTCAAATTACAATTGGTATCACTGTTCCCTTCATGATCCACAGTTTTTTGTTTTAGTTCTTTAACAAGGTCGAGGTATTTGTGTGAAACGTTACCCCCTCACCCCCACCACATTATCTCAGTCTTCTAACCATTTCACTTCTTAGCCGGCCGGTGATCAACTAGTGGTTCGAGGGGGTAACGCACATTTCTTTACCTACACAAGAATACGATCGAGGGAAACAGGAGAAAACAAAACAGACGAACAAACACGAACAAGGCTTGGGGTTACCAAGAGCAGAGGAAGGTATGCAACACTATATGCATGTGCAGACTATCGCTAGCGTGGGTTACTAGCGAAAATTCCACAATGCTACTGGAATCAGACTCATCTTGACTCACTGTCGCTGGACCCTATCCCATGCTGCCTCACTTTTCTGCTGTCCGGTGTTGACTGCCCCTGTCCGTTCTTTCACCCAACTGCCTTCTGCTGCTTGCCTCTCTGCTCTCCTGCCACCAACTCCCTCTAGGGTCCAGCCACCAACTCTCTCTCTCCTGTCCAACTACCAACTGCCTCTATCTGGGTCGCGTCGTCAACTCTCGTTCGCGTCCCCTTACCACTTCCGGGTACGGCGAGATTTCCTGTCCAAGAATCCTTTGTCTGGTTTCGCGCAAAAACAGACAATTGAATCGTCTGCTTTGGCAGCCTACCCCCATAGTGCTACATTTGCCTATATTTTCGCTTTTTCTTTGAGTTTCTTTTTATAATCCAGTGGAACGGCAAAGTCGATTAGATTGCATGTTCTTTTTTTCTTGATAATTTACACAAGGTCTGGGCTTCTGGCCTGGATTTGGTGATCTGTCTGTATAAGAAATCCCGGAAAATTTTATTCGTTTCATTGTCATTCTGGTTTGTGTATATACCACTAAAAATAAATTTCAATTACTTGCACAATTCTCAGTGTACAACTTTTCTTACCCAATCGGGCCATGTTTTATATTTGCTTTGTGCTAATGTTTCATTGGCTCATTATATCATTACCAATTTCATCTCTATCTTCAAATAACCTTCACGTTGTATAGCCTACAGTTTGTCCCTTGAAGTATCCACTGGTTTTTTTTCTTCCCGTTTATGTTTTCTAGGGTTTCTATTTGCTGTTCTATTATGTAGCCTTGGTTTTTAACTGGCTGTTGCAATTAATATTTCTTTTCTTTTTAATGTATTCATCGGGTCCTCGTATTAAGGCAATTACGCAATCCTCATTGTGTTATAGAATAGCCGAGGGATTTCAGTTCATGCCTTTGAGTTTATTTAGGCTGAGAACCTTTCGGCTCAGCACATGGGTTGGTTGGGTGTAACATTGAAGCAGGTGTTAACGCGGGTGCGCGCGGGCGGATGGAGGTGTCACTCAGATGTCATAATAGTCCGAAACGATACTGGGTGACAGGGTGCGAGTGACGTCACGCACCGGAAGCACGCAGAGGTTTGTGTGAGAATTTGAAGAGAGGAAGAGTTGGCTACTAGACGCCAAACGAGAAGAATCGATTTTTGAAGCTCGCAGGCGTGAGGCGAACGTGCGCCCTATGGGGGTCGCTCGAGTTGGGGGCCAAATGAATAAGACAGCATAGAAGATTGTGTCTCTCCTCCTTACGTCAAAACCTTTAACGCAAAGTTAATAAAAAGGTTTCGTACCTGAACAAGAAGTCGTTGCGTGTTTTCGAATTCCAAGATTCCTATGTTCTTTATATATTCTATAGTAATCAACATTCGATGTCCATTTCACCTATTTCGCACATAGGGTTAATTGTGAATATGGTACCATTGCAGACGAGTCCTCTTACTTTTTCTCATTTTGACAAATATAGTCTATGTCATCTACCGACTGTAAGACGTTGTGCAAAATCATCAAGTTTCCTGTCCTTAGATACATTTTTTAAGTCACACCTTTTCCACTTCAAGCATGGCCCATATTATTATCATAATTATTTACTCATTAGAGTTTTTCACATCAGTGTTAGCTGATGGGCTTTCACAGGATTTTGAGTGACAGCAAATCTCCTAAAGTCTCAAGGACTCTCCTCAGTATTCTGACGTTCTCAATAATGCTGTACTTTGGATAGTCTCCACTCGTCCTCTAACTTCCAAGTCCTCCAGTTCCTTTAATAATCCTTTAGGTCCTGTACCAAAAGCACCAATTACAAGTGGTACGATTTTCACCTTCATGTTCCAAAGTTTTTTTTTTCATTCCCTAGCAAGGTCGAGGTATTTATCCTTCTTTTCCCATTCTTTCAGTTTTATTCTGTGGTCAGCCGGGACAGCAAAGTCGACAATTTTGCATATTCTCTTTTTTTGTTGATTATTAATAGATCTGGTCTTCTGACGGAAATTAGGTGATCTCTCTGTATGTCAAAATCCCAAAGGAGTTTGTGTGTCATATTCTAGGACAGATGCTGGGTTGTGCATATACCATTTATTCGTATGGTGAAATTCAAATTTCTTGCACATATCCCAGTGAATCACCTTGCCCACCCAGTCCTGTCTAGTGTTATACTCTTTTTCTGCTAATTTGTTGCATTCGCTTATTATGTGATCGATGGTTGCATCTCTGTCACCGCAGAGCCTACATTTGCTATTTTGTGGCGTCTTATCAATTCTCGCTTTGATTTTTATTATTATTATAATCATGTGCTTATTAGAGTTTTTCACATCAGCGTCAGCTGATGGTCTTTCACTGGAGATTGAGTGACAGCAAGTCTCCTCAAGTCTCCGGGACTCTTCTCAGTATTCTGGCCGTTTTCAATTCTGCTGTTGTTTGGATGGTCTCAACTCGGCCGCCACCTTCCAAAGCCTCCGAGCCCTTTAATAATCCTTTATTTACCATGCCAAAAGCACCAATCACAATTGGTATTATTTTCACCTTCATGTTCCAGAGTTTTTTCAATTCTCTAGCAAGGTCGAGGTACCAATCTCTCTTTTCACATTCTTCCAGTTTTATTCTGTCCCAGCAAAGTCGATAATTTTGCAGATTTTTTTTTTTTTTTTTTTTTTTTTTTTTTTTTTTGTTGATTATCATAAAGTCTGGTCTTCTGGCCGAGATTAAGTGATCCGATTGTATATTAAAGTCCCATAGGAGTTTGTGTGTGTCATTTTCAAGGACAGGTGCTGGGTTGTGCATTATTATTATTATTAATATTAATATTATTATTTTATTCTTTTTAAAGTTTTTCACAAAACGTTAGCAGATGGTTTTCCTCTAGAGTCTGAGTGACATCATGTCTCCTCAAGTTACCAGGACTCTTCTGGGTATTATAGCCGATTTTAATGCATTAGTTGATGGTCTCCACTCGTTCTCTTATTTCCAAGTCCTACCCGTGCCAGCCTTTTAGTGACTGTACCGAGCACACCAATTACAATGGGTTTCACTATCACTTTCATGTTCTTCTGTTTTCCATTTCTCAAGCAAGGTCCATGTACATATCTCTAATTTCGTTTTCCTTCAGTTTCAGACTGAGGTCAGCCGGAACAGCAAAGTTCACTAATAGTTTTTCTTGTTTTTTTTTTTTGTTTTGTTTTTTTTCTCTGCCTTGAGGATTGGTCGTCTGGCCAAGATTACAGGATCCGTTTGTAACTCAAGTATCATTATTATTATTAATATCGGCCGTAACTGATGGTCTCTTATTGGAATCTGATTGATAGCGAGTCTACTTAAATCTTCAGGTCATTTCTCAAATGTTTGAGCTAAATTTAATAGCGCTATGGTCCACATGGCCACAATCCTTCTTTCAATTTTCTTTTCCCTCAGTCTTTTTTTCCCCAAGTTCTTATAAACTGTTTATAGAGCTCCGACTACTACTGGTATCACCGTTACCTTCATGATAGATAGATAGACAGATAGATATGAGGATACGGATATAGAACAAAAGATTGATCAACACTGCTAAAATGAGAGATAGATAGATAGATAGATCTGAGGAGTATACGATACATGATCTGGGATGAGATAGAAAGAACATTTAAAAAAAATATCTATCTATCTATCTATCTATCTATTGATTTGGTTTTACGCACAAGCTGTGGCAAGACAGAAATACACTGTCTTAATGTAATTCTTACAGTAAATTCAGTAATTATTTCTTTCATCTATTAATCATTCTTTAATTCTACCAACTGTTAATTAAACGGCACTGATCCTGTATACAGATTTGATTTCTGACAAGCTTTAATCTAACAGCCAGTGTCCTGGGAAGGGTCTCTAAAGTGAGCTCGACTTTAGCGATTGGGCTATGAAAGCCAATTAACAGACATTACTTAAAATATCACGTCTTTTTATATTCGTTTTACTACAGGCTATAGTGTTTGTCGACATTTCCTCATAAACAAACTTCCGGGTTAGAAAGCCTAATTAACCATCATAGAACTTATATATATATATATATATATATATATATATATATATATATGTATATATATATATATATATATATGTGTGTGTGTGTGTGTGTGTGTAAATTAACGCAATAAAATTGTAAATACTTTTAAAACACCAGAGGGTTGCCATAAGAAACAAGCGAAAAAATAAATAAATAATAGTAATTTGACATCATTAATGGCTAGACATCATTAAAGATATTTAGACAATTTCATTCATTATGTCAAAACAAAAGTTTCATGCGTCTTTTTTCTTATACGTTTTATTCGTATTTGTGAAAGGACGCCTTTCATCTGCCATTAAGTTTTTTGGTCAAATTTCTTTTTTTAGAGGCATATCAACAATTCTGGGTTATTTAATGCCAATTCCATCCATGAAGAAGAACAGCTGTCATACGATTTAACCCATAGCTGGGGAGATGAGGGGGTTCACACCTTTCTCTGAAAGTGAAAGTAATGGGGGATAGGAGCTCGAAATCGTTTACTCCGTGGCCACTGTCTAGCACGGTAGCCACTGAAGTACGGGAAATCCTCCATCCACTACTGAGTGTAATGCAAAATCTCTTTCTATTTATAATTGATCAACATCTTTGCCGAGGTAAAGGATGGGATTCTTCGAGTGGCTATCAATTCATCGAGTGGCTATCAATTCCTCTCTCTCTCTCTCTCTCTCTCTCTCAATACATACAAAGATATATATATATATATATATAAATCTTTAAGAAAAAACAAAACCGGTCATATTAGGATCATAAGTTTATTTCCATCCTGTTATGGGTTTTTGATATAAATCAAAAACACCAAAAAAAATTTAACCGGACTTCTTCTGATCTTATGGATAAAATAATTCAGGATAGACACAGGAAAGAAGGGTGGGAGGGGATAGAAGAGGGATGAAGAGGTTTCTCCTCATTTAACCCACTTCCGGTTGTTTTTTTAAAAAATTTATTGCCGGTTGGAATTATAGTAAATTCATTTTTTTTCTAAATTCTAAATACTTTTCGACTTAAAACTCCAGATTTAATACTAATTTTGATAAAATAATTTTATTTAATATTTTTACGTAAGGATACAGCAATCATTATATTAAAATTGAATTCAAAATTTAAAATTAAAATTATTTTTTTTTAAATTTCAATTATATTTTCGTGCCTATTAATTCAGTTACCCCTTCATTAAAGAGTACGTATATAAGATATTTTCTTTTCATTTTTTTATCTTATTCTATTTTTATTCATTTACCTATATATATATATATATATATATATATTGCTTGAAATTTCACTTTCACTTTCAATTTCACTTTCTCATTGCTTCTCGGAACTTTTGCTGATTTTGAGGGATGATAAATGATAATCTTTAGTTTATTAATAATTTCATCCATGTGTTTACGTATTCTCCTTCATATGTAATTCTTTAATGTTTTATACAGTTCCTGTAGATTGTTTGGATTCACATGATTGAATACAATAAAATCAGACAATTAAGATCAATGAACAAAAAGGACACTCATGTGATGCTTTGGAGGTGCTCGTAGTGTAATGGTTATAATCTTGGGAAACATCTGAAACAAAACGGAAAGTTAATTAGTATTAGCTAAACAGTCCTATTTGACCAAAACATAGGACCCTAACAGGTACTAACGCTAAGAATCCGAGTGGACCTGAGAGTAATGGCAATTAAGGGGTACTCCACATTATCCAAAGCTCCACAATCGAATGCTCACAATCCGATGGTTTCGTGTCTTATCCAAGATACTCGTTGGTTGAGATCTGACCCCTCTTCAAAATTGTATTGGTGTATATACTATTGCTTTAGCCGACTGTTTCTGGAGAATGAAAGGGTAGAATTTGTTCACTTTTCATACGCCAGCACTTATGCAAAAGACCAGTGTGTATAACCAGTTTCAGGTATTCAATCACGTTCGGGTAGATTGTTGCAAGAGAAGTGAGGCGAACGTGGTCGCAGGGTATTCAATTCTGCAACACTCACATGCCGTAAATAGTATTGTTGACCAGGGCGATTTTAGGCTTTACCCCTATATACGCACATCTCTCTCTCTCTCTCTCTCTCTCTCTCTCTCTCTCTCCCTATCTCTCTCTCCCTATCTCTCTCTATCTCTATCTCTCAAAATAAAATTAAATTATGCAGAGGTTGTGTATGGAACGTGCCGAAGCTGCAGCTTTCGGAAGGCGCCGAAGATCTCGGAGGAATAGAAAAAAGTTCTAAAAATATCTTATTAAAATATAACAAACAAGGAAATTGAAAATATCTTCTTTTTTTTTTACTTTTTAAACAATTCCCAAAATTTCTCTTAAAAATACACATTTCATGAATAAATTTATTGATAAATGAATATGTCCCCTTTATTTTTATTGAAATTAAAGCAGCGCATTTTTTTGTAAATTTTAAAAACTATCTCCAAATTCGAGAACAGGGCTTTATGCAAATTATACGACTTTTCATGCAAATTATGACACATTAACTTCCAGCCCGGTCGGTTGGGGCAGGAGACTACACCAACTGCATCTCTTCATAACAGTTAATACCTACATTTGCCTCACAACAATAGCACTCTCTCGTCACCTTACGGGCCACCTGTCGAACATAAGTCCCATAAAAAAGCATCTCATGACAAAGCATTATAAATATATAGACCTACTCGAATCTCCGGATATAAGAAGGATCCTTATTATCAATACAAAAATCATATATAAGAATAACAATAAAAAACACATATATAGTCTCAAAACAATAACCATAAAAATCAAGAAAAACTTCAATAAAGATAACACTCAACACAACTATTAACATATTAAACATATTCAATAAAAAAAACCTACCACCTATCCTAACAAAATGAGCCAACCTCTTATTTGAAAAACACTCCAAATAGATATAAAATAAAACCCACAGCAAAAAACAAACTAAAACAACCCCTAAAGATTACCACCGAAATGGTCAAAAGCGCATGAACTCTTATGGTGCACTTTCTCCACCACCTAGACAGAAACATAAGAAAAATAACACGACTCGAATGTCTTCTATTGAAGATCTTGAAAAGAAAACTATCTGTGATCTTTAACCAAACATGTTTTGATAATGACTTGTTGCCTAAGTACATAATATATATATATATATATATATATATATATATATATATATATATATATATATATATATATCATAGATAGGATGGGTCGCAAAAGAACACCATCTTTATGGATCTTAGGTAGACCATAAAGACGGGACGGACACATCCAACAGGTCGAATGGAGTCAGAAATTTCAGGGGAGTGAAGACCACTTTTTACCCACTTCTTTAGTTATTTTTGAAATTTTACGTCTTTGGAAGTGGTGTGGTCACAAGTTTCAACCGGACCTAATTTTGAACATTTTGTATCATCATTGATATATATATATATATATATATATATATATATAGCGTGTCATGCTAATGGTACTGATTTCCCTGACTCACTTTCACCATTTGTCTTTATTGTTCATCGCTTCTGGCAGGTCTTCTATACTACAACCTCTGTCCATACAGAGCTGTTGAAGTCGCCCAACTCTTCCACGGCCATGTGACGGGGTCAATTACAGAACGTCGCTTAAGGGTTCATCATTACTTCTCCATCAGTGTCCGGCATGTTTTGTGCTTCTTATGCTTATGGGAGGTAGAAGGCTGTACAGCTGTTGCTTTGTGAAATGCTGCTTCGAGAATTTGTTCAATAAAGCTTCTAACATTCTCGTGCAATTCCCGTCTTGTTCTCTATACGGCGTGGTCAGCGTCCATGTGGTGCATCCGTATAGTAGAATTGAGACGAACTCTGCTTAGAAAAAAATTGCATTTTATTTTATCGGATAGTTTTGACTTCTATACGATCGATACCCAGTCGATAGATGTCCATGCCTTCGCTAGTCACATATTGGTATCATTTTCAGTAAATGAGACGGCGCTTCCGTGGTAGGTGAAATTGTCCACTAGTTTAAAAGACCCACTTTTCAGTATGGAGATGCTTCCTTTTTTATTTAAACACATGTACAATACACACACACGCACGCACACACATACACACACACAATCATATATATATATATATATATATATATATATATATGCAGCATTTTCTCTTTTAAACGTGATTGATTAAATATGACAAATACTTCGTGTCTACTGATTTTATCTTTGATCCGTTCAAGTCTTTGGTAAAAATCGTTTAATTTTTGGATGAAATTAAATTTTTTACAAAGTGCTTTCGGACTCTATTTTGCAAATCGAAATTCATTGTTGCCCATCTTCTATATACCGAAAAATTTTAACTGAAACAAAACTATATCCAACAAAGAAAAAATCCCCACCCAACTCTTGAAGCTATATGTATAAAAATTATCAAACTCTCCTAAAACAATATCAACACCTGATATAACGGGGACATTCAGAAAAGATTTAACAGTCAGCCTTCAAAATGGACTTATATTCTCGGAAATCGCCATTCGAAATATCAGATTTTATTGAATCAATTGCAAGAAAGATAGTATTGCATCATGCTACATGTGAGGGGATTAATGAAATATCGACGGGCTGTGGTAGTCGTGGTGGGAATCCGGCATATAACAAACAACGAAAATTTATAGCAAACGGAGTCAGGCTAAAAATGTCCTCTTCGAACTTTGTCCATTTTATCTTCCGCTATCATCCACTCACTCATTCTAGCTTCGGGATTTATCCAAAAACATCCTAACACTGTTCTGAATCCAACAATAAAATCCCCCATCTTCCACTTCCGCCCGTACAACGACCTTCATTTCACCCTCCGTCACTTTTATGGCTCCTCGGGAGACGGCATACAATGACCAATCAGTTTTTATATGCCGAGATACCAATAACTCGTTGATGACCACATTGTTAAAGTGATCTCTGAATGACCACTGGCGTTAGAAGATCGATTGAGTTGGGTTATCGATCCAAATTATGAAAGAGAAAATCAGAAAAGAGAAGAGCATCTTCGTTACTTGGTAATCGATCACTTACTAAAGTTTTTTGTCACGAGAGAAATGTTATGATTAGCTTGTAACATTTGGTTTTTAGGGGGCAGCACAATAAAATCTATTTTGAAAATCACACGAATCTATAAAAATTTCACTCTTTTTCTTTTCTCTCCTGCTTCATTTCTCTCTCTCTCTCTCTCTCTTTCTATCTATCTCTCTCTCTTTCTATCTCTCCCTCTCTCTCTCTATATATATATATATATAGTGCAATGAGTAAAGTTTTTCACAACTACCTTGTCGCAAACGAGTTCAAACACCAGTCGCTCTTCAATGTTCACATCCAGACAATTACCCAAGGATTAGGTAATAATCCCCTTATCTCTCCAGCTATTGGTTTAATAAGATCACTGTTCATCTACAAGGATGGCCAGGGAATTAGATAATCCAGAAATGTTGACATGATACAAAACAAAAAAAACGAACAAAACACACGCACACACACTCACAGATACACACACACATATGCTTATATACGCGGTTCATTCAGGAGGTGCTCGTGGTGTAATGGTTATCGTCGTAGGAAATGGATACGGCGACACGAGATCAAACACTGAACGAGACTGATTGCATTTCTCATTGCACTAATACTCTTGGGAAAGGTATGAGTCCAATTATTCTCCCTCCAGCTATGGGTAAATAGTAGGACGGACTGAGTTCTTCTGCTTTGGTGAGACAATTAGTCTAGGATAAGGAAAACTCTGAATTCAAACCTGTTAAACTCCGCTTAAAAATTGACCTTGTGTCATATCCTGCCCGAGCGGAGGGGTTTGGTAAATAAGATATTCGTGGTTCATTCACTGAATAAAGTAAATTTTATGCGGAAAAAGCAACTTTTTTCTGAATGTTTTCGTAAAGGATCATTCGTATATTGCGTTGATTTGGCGCAAAATATCAAAGCGCAGAGTTTTTCAAAGCAAGTGACCTTATTTATTAAATAATAATCTACGTATTTTCGCTAAGCATGTGTGAACGTATGTATGTATGTTGGTTAGTTGGTTGGTTGGTTTTATACCCTATCATCTTTGCATTATTATTTGCCTAAAACAGTTTAAACACTTCCATCATCATCATCATCATCATGTCGCGCTATCAGCACGGATATCCCTGACCCCTTCTCGTCACCCATCCCTATCGTCTATTTGTTCCGGTAGGCCTTCAGGGCTATATCCCGTACAGTATTGAAATGTATCTTCGTACCAGACAAGCTCTTGCTACATTGTTGCTACGACCATTTTAAGAGTCAATATACGAAGCTCATTCAATTAAAAAAAAAAAAGGCAAATTATTTTTTCAGAATTTTTTCCATGAATAAAAAACTTCAAAGATTTTTTTTCGAATTGGTTTATAACAAAAACTATTTCAGTCACTTAAAAAATATTTCTTGTAAGATTTTTCAAAATGGTGGCAAATCAAACAGAGTGCTCCTGGTTAAAATGGATTTGTCGTCGAATATTTCGTTACTGATAAGTAAAAACCATGCGAAGTTAGCTGAAGAATGTGAAATGTAAATGGAGAAATCTTTACAAGTAGAAAAACATGACTTTGCAACAACGTCAGAAAGTTTTTCCGAGTCGCACAGTTAATTCATGGATAGGAAACACGCGGATTCTCAGGTGAAGAAAAAGTTTCAGACGAAGTGATCAGTAAACACTGCTTTCTATTTTCAACTACTAGTGTAGCGGTCTGTAAACAGTGTTTCCGAGTTCTAACACCTGAAACAAATTTGACCTAATCTAATAAATGATCCACGTATATATATATATATATATACATATAGTACTTGGGATACATACAACTATGGACAATACATAAATCAATTCCCCCTGAATACGATAAAAGTAATACGGAAATTCGAACGGATCCAGAAGAAAATATGTAGGCATAAAATGTCTATTATGTTTAATGGAATTTGTATATATATATATATATATATAAGGAAAAAGAAAAAGAGATACACACTGACTTAAATAGTATAATAGCTAGATACATATAAAGGGACTGATACATTGGTATGATAGATAGATAGATAGATAGATAGATAGTAATATGAAAACAATAACGAATGTTATCAGCTGATTTGTCAAGTCAGTAGAGTATTCGCTAATGGCCCGGTACCCCGGGGTTCAATCCCAGGTCGAGTCATACCAAAGACTCAAAAAATGGTACTTGATACCTCCTTGCTTAACACTCAGCATTATAAGGTACGTATCAATGGTAAAGTGGGACAATCCAGTGAAAGAAGTATCCTCCCTTCCACCTCGGTACAGTAGCTATTGAAAAGGAGGCTTTCGGATCACCCTCGACTGCGGTCACCAACTTAAGCTTTTACATATATATATATATATATATACATATATATGTGTGTGTGTGTGTGTGTGTGTGTGACAGACAGACAGACAGAGTGATATGAGTAGACCTTGATAGATTGAAAGATATTAAGTAACTTTGATATATAGATTGGTATGAAGGAATTAGGTTAGGTAGATTGATATATGTACTGAGCGGGATAGATAGATAGATAGATAGAAAATTACATATATATATATATATACTGAGAGAGATTGATAGACAGAGACAGAGACAGAGAGAGAGAAAGAGTGATATGAACAGACCTAGAGAGATTGATAGAAAGGAAGTAACTACGATATATAGAGTGGTATCAAATGATTAAGATAGATAGATATGAGCAGACTGAGATAGATAGATAGATAGATGAGAAGGTGCATATAAAGTGGTATAAAAACAGTAACGAATGATATATATATATATATATATATTGGGGGGGCAACATTTAACAAATTTCATGATAGAAAATTGATTAACATGCCTCAATACAAACTACCAAAAAAGGGAGGGCAAACTATGGACACACACGTACGCAAACAATACTAAAGCTCAGATAGACTACGTCCTTATAAACAAGAAATGGAAAAATATTGCAATGAATTGCGAGGCATACTCCTCTTTTGAGGGTGTGTCCACCGATCACCGAATAGTCACGGCGAAAATACGGTTAAGCCTACGAAAAAACGCCAAACGGACAGCGACCACCAAACACTATGACTGGGTCCTATTGAACAACAGAGATATAAGAGATAAATACGTATTAGAATTAAGAAACAGATTCGAAACACTACAAGAAAAGACGGGAAAAAGTACACCAAACGACGAATATGAAAATTTCGTCAATGCACACCTCGAGGCAGCAGCGAAATGCATTCCAACAAAACCCAAAACTAAATATAGAGTCCCATGGGAAACTTTAGCGATGAGAGAAAAACTTGCACTAGTGAAAACAGCCTCCAAAAACTATCGAAAAAACCAAAAAAACACAAATGCCTTAAAACTAAAAACGGCACAATATCAATTAGCAGGCATATATATAAAGGAACAGACAGAATACATTCAAAATCAGATAGATAAGATTAGAGACTCGGTGGAAGATAGACAATCTAGAATAGCCTGGCAAACAATAAACGAAGTGAGTAGAAGAAAGAACACAACCAAATCAAAACTGAAAGCAGCAAACCAACAAGAAAGAATAAAACTGTGGAAACAGCACTTCAAAAACTTACTAGGAAACCCACCGAAAATAACACATGAACCAATCACCAGAATAATTAGTAAACAATTAGACATTAAACTAGGACCGTTCACACAAGAACTCGACTCGGTTCTCAGAAAAATTAAAAATAGGAAAGCTGCAGGGCGGGACGAATTTCCCCCGGAAGTATGGAAGACCAGACAATTCGACGACATACTGCTCCGACACTGCAACGCAGTATACAATCAAAATCCGATAGATAGATGGATGAAGGGATGCATACTCCCCTTCCCTAAAAAGGAGGACCTCGGATTAGCCAAAAACTACCGAGGAATAACACTTACACCCATAGCAGCCAAAATCTACAATGCCCTACTACGAAACCGCATAGAACCCAAAATCGACAACATACTTAGGAAAAACTAAAATGGCTTCCGAAGAAATAGATCCACGACCTCACAAATATTAACCATCCGTAGAATCCTTGAAGGTGTACGGGCAAAGAACCTACAAGCGACATTAATATTTGTTGACTTTACCAAGGCTTTCGATTCCATTCACAGAGGAAAGATGGAACAAATCCTACTAGCGTACGGCATACCTAAAGAAACAATAGCGGCAATAACGGTTCTCTATAGAAACACCAAAGTAAAAGTACGATCACCAGATGGAGACACAGAATACTTCGACATTGTAGCAGGAGTACTACAAGGGGACACGCTGACTCCGTACCTCTTTACCATTTGTCTAGACTACGTACTTAGAACATCGATTGACAAAATCAGAGAGAATGGCTTCGAACTGACGAAGAAAAGAAGCAGAAGGTACCCCGCAACTACAATTACCGACGCCGACTACGCCGATGACATAGCGATACTGGCAGATACACCTGACCAAGCCGAAACACTACTGCATAGTTTGGAACGAGCAGCAGCAAGCATAGGCCTCTATGTTAATGCACACAAAACGGAATATATCTGCTATAATCAATTGGGGGACATCTCCACTCTAGAAGGAACCCCTCTTAAACTAGTAGACAAATTCACCTACCTAGGAAGCAGCGTCGAATCAACCGAAAAGGACATCAAAACGAGGTTAGCGAAAGCATGGACAGCTATCAATAGGCTATCGATTATATGGAAATCAGACCTAACCGATAAAATGAAACGCAGTTTCTTCCAGGCAGCGGTCACATCGATACTGCTATATGGCTGCACTACATGGACGCTAACAAAACGGCTGGAGAAGAAGCTAGACGGCAATTACACAAGAATGCTGCGTGCAACCTTAAACAAGTCCTGGCGGCAACACCCGACAAGACACCAACTGTACGGCCACCTGCCCCCTATCACGAAAACTATTCAAGTTAGACGAGCCAGACATGCAGGACACTGCTGGAGAAGCAGGGACGAACTCGTGGGAGATGTACTTTTATGGACCCCCACACATGGCCGTGCAAAAGCAGGACGACCAGCACGAACATACAATCAGCAGCTATGTGAGGATACGGGATGTTGTCCTGAAGACCTACCTAGGGCGATGAACGATAGGGAGGAGTGGCGAGAGAGGGTCAGGGATATCCGTGCTACCAGCGGAATATGATGATATATATATATATATATATATATATATATATATATATATGTGCCTATACTGCAAATCTGATTTTTTTACTGCAAAAAGTGCGAAGATATTTTAAAAGTTTTGTGCTCGTTCAAAAACTTATATGCATCACGTCAGCTTTTAAGACCATTACCCTAACAGAAATAAAGGCCTAAAAGACTTGACAATGACAAAATGTATTTTTATTGGCTGATAATGAAGGTACCACTAAGGATTTGTAGACACAAATGAACTAAATGCGTTGGCAATTATTCAAAATAACGACGTGAGTTCTTATTTATCAATTTCATTGATTATAAATATGCTTTCGGAAACATTTCCCAAAATCATTTAGTCTTATAAGACAATCAAATTTTTATAAAATACGAATTTTCCAAGAATTAGAATTCAAATTGTTAAAACAGCCAAATTATTTCAACGAACCATTTATTATGATAAAACAACTAATGTTAATTGAAATAAATCTTTCTTTTAACAAGCAAGCCAATTTTATGATTATCTTAATACATATAAGCAATAAAATGTATATTCATAAACACACAATAATGAACAAAGTAATATATATATATATATATATATATATAGAGAGAGAGAGAGAGAGGGGTGGGGAGAGAGAGAGAAGAATAGAAAAACAAACTAATCCGATATGGAGTAATTTATTGCGAAGGAAAGTCTAAGCTGTAACGTTTCGGTTTAAACAAACTTTCCTCAGGACTTCATGTATCGTGATACCAAGTGCCGATAGAAATATCCATTGTTGATTAAACATCCATTGTTGTTTTATCAACACTTGGTATCACCATTTTTAAAGTTCTGATGAGGATTCATTATAATCGAAACGTTATTGCGTGGATTTTCTTTGACAATAAATTCATCACTTTTGGATTACTTTGTTTTTTCTATTTTTTCCATATAGTCGGATTATTTTCTTCCACACACAAACACAGACACACGCACACACACACACACGCACGCACACACACACACACATATATATATATATACATTCGTCCAATTTGCAGCCGATCTTAAATTACTCTGTTTTTTCTATTTTTTTCCATATAGTCGGATTTTTTTCTTACACACACACACACACGCACACACACATAAATATATATATATATATATATATATATATATATATATACTCCTTTAGAGTTCTTCACATCTGCGTCAGCTGATGGTTTTTTCGTGGAGTTTGAGTGAAAGTAAGTCTCCTTAAGTCTCCAGGACTCTTCTCAGTATTTTGGCCATTAACAATAATGCTGTCATTTGGATGATCTCCACTCGTCCGCCAACTTCCAAATCCTCCAAGCCCCTTTAATAACCCTTAGTTACTGTGAAAAAAGCACCAATCACAATTGGTACAATCGTCACTTTCATGTTCCACAGTTTTTTTCAATTCCCTCGGTAGGGTGAGGTATTTGTTCTTCTCACATTCTTTCAGTTTTATTCTGTGGTCAGCCGGGACAGCAAAGTCGATAATTTTGCAAATTCTCTTTTTTTTTGTTGATTATTATAAGGTCTGGTCTTCAGGCCGAGATCAGGTGGTAATTTACTAAGCTTTTTTTTTGCTTAGATGTGGCACAAGGCCATATGAATGGAGCACCCAATGAGACTCGAACTCACTCGCGTAGGTTTGCTAGTCTAGCTTGCTAACCATTATGCTACCCGAGGCGCCCCAGGCCGAGATCAGGTGATCCGTTTGCATGTCAAAGTCCCATAGCAGTTTATGTGTATCATTTTCTAGGAAGGGTGCTGGATTGTGCATATATCATTTGTTCGTAAGGCCAAATTTAAATTTCTTTCGCAATTCCCAATGTATCACCTCGCCCACACAGTCATGTCTTGTTTTGTACTCTTTCTGTGCTGATTTGCTGCATTTGCTTATTATGTGATTGATCGTTACGTCTCTGTTACCACATAGCCTACATTTGCTGTTTTGTTGAGTCTTATCTATCCTCACTTTGATATGGTTGGTTCTTATGGCGTTGTTTTGTGCTGCTATTAGGAGAGATTATGGTTCTCTCTTAAAGTTTCCTTTACTTAGCCAGGTCCAGGTTTTGTCGAATAAAATGTTGTTTATTAGTTGTTTAAAACGCCCATAGAGTTGGGGTTTTTTTTCAATTTTTGTTTCCTAGTTATTGCCATTCTGTTATCTATAATGTTGTCAGAATTGTTTCCGATGACTGTAATCAGTCCTCGTTCATGTTTTTCTATGTAGTGTTCGAGCCGTTATTATTATTATTATTATTATCATTATTATTATTATTATTATTATTATCAAAACCAAGTACTATACCTGCTAACCAAATAGTATATGCATATATATATACCTCACATCTATAATACACACACACATATATATATATATATATATATATATATATATATGTGTGTGTGTGTGTGTGTGTGTGTATTACTAAAACGAAACAATACCCATATTAACCAAATAACACTGCTGGAGAAGCAAGGACGAGCTGATAAGTGATGTACTCCTATGGACCACACATATGGCCGTGCAAAAGCAGGACGACCAGCTCGAACTTACATACAGCAACTATGTGAGGACACAGGATGTAACTCTGAAGACCAGCTGGAGGCGATGAATGATAGGGAGAAGTGGCGAGAGAGGGTCAGGGATATCCGAGCTGGCGGCACGACATAATGATGATATATGTATGCGTGTGTGTGCAGACAATCAGAAAGATAGACCCAATGAGAGATGGAGAATGTGTATTGTGATAGATAGATAGATAGATAGATAGATAGATCCTAAAAGGAAATAAGATAGTATGAAAACACGAAGAAAAGACAACTGATGTCTATTTATTTATTCTATCAAAGAAGATTCATAGTTCATTATTTAATAATTCATTGAAATGTCTATCTTGTGCAAAAGAACGTCAACAAAACATAACTATAATAATCATGAAGGAAGGAACCAAAGTCTGGGAGTTCATTATCAAAACACCCGGTGAGGATCTTTCTATAATCACTGATTTATTGCATTGCATTATAATTTTAAATGCAGGAAAAGAGACAGAAATCTCAACTCCCAACAAAGACACACACACACACACACACATACACACGGGCACTGAAACTCACTCACAAACACATACTCAAACACACACACACACACACACACACACACACACACACACACACACACACACACACACTCGCACACGCATGCACACTCAAGCACATACCACATATACATTTTATATTTGTATATAAGGAAATCTTCCGTTTTTTACAGAATCTTACAACTATAAAAAGTTTTGAATTATACAAGCATTTATACGTAACATATGCAAAATAAAAACCACAATAACTATATGTGTGTGCGAGTGCATACGTATGTATATATGTATGCATGTATGTGTGTATGTATGTGTGTGTGTATATGTGCATGTTTGTGTGTTTGTGTGTGTGTACACACACACACACACACATATATATATATATATATATATATATATATATATATATATATATATACACTTTCGGAAATTTTCTACAGCTTTTTTTACAAATCTTATATTCATAAAAATTCATAGAACATTATAAACATTTATAGATCAGTAATATACAAAACATTTCCCCATATCTCACTCTTACCCACACTTAATATATAACTTTTTATCTGTATATATATATATATATATATATATATACACCTATACATATTTTTTTATATAATCAATGCATATATATATATATATGTATAATGAATTAATACATATATATAGATGTATATATATATATATATATATATATATATATATATAATGAATTAATATATATATAAATATAAGACTTATATATATATATATATATATATATATATATATATATAAATCTTATATTCATTAAAATTGATGGTAGATTTGATACGTCTGTCATTGTGGCTATTCCGGCTATTTCCTTTATCTCTGACAATGACAACGAATTTTTTCAAATTATAAAAAAAGAGACCCCTTCCCCTGATATCAGCCTTCATCGATGAATTATTCGAGGAAATAATCGTAATCTTCGTCGAGTTTACAAACGGACGTAAAGAAAATTGCGCTATCCTTGTTCGATATACACTAACAATAAAATTACATTTTCGCGTAATCAGACTTTTTTCCCTCACGTTATTCAAACCAACCAGTTGATCACTGAAGTTTATCTTTTAGAAAATTCTGTCGAAGTTTTCTGATAGACAAAAAACTAAACCAAAAAATATTATCTAACTTCACTATAACATAAATTTAGATATTATCCATTCATGGTTTCCGTTTCAGATAATACCTTGATATTCATTTTATATCGAGCCATGTTTACCAACTATTTGATAGAGTGTGGAGTATCTTCTTCTGGGCGTAAACATGGTCTACTCATTGTCTAAGGCTTACAAACGTCAACATAGAAGTACGCCATGATTGTCAGTGGAGTCTTCGTACTACTTAGGACTCAGCAACCTCAATGTGAAGACTCTTCATTATTGTAAGAGGGGTATTCGTTTTACCAAATGCTCATCAACCTCACTGTTGAGGTATGTCATTAACGTCGGAGAGGCCCTCAATATTAGGTCCCATCAACCTCATCGTGGAGATATGTTATTATTGGAGGAAAAGTCTTCTCAATAATTAGCGCTCACAAATCTCATCGTTAAGAGATATCATTATCCGAGGAGAGGTCTTCTCAATAATTAGGGCTAATAAACCTCATCGTGGAGATATGTCATTATCGGTGAAGGGGTCTCCTCAATTATTAGGGGTCATCAACCTCATCGTGGGGGTATGTCATTATCCGTGGAGGAATCTTCTCAATAATTAGGGCTCCCTAACCTCATCGAAGAGATATGTCCTTATTGAACGAAAAGTCTTCTGAATAATTAGGGCTCATCAAACTCATCGTGGAAATATGTCATTACCGGACGAGGGCTGTTCTGAATAATCACTGTTCATCAAACTCATCGTGGAGATATATCATTATCCGAGGAGGGATCTTATCCATAATTAAGCCTCACTAACCTCATTGTAGATATATGTCATTATTGGAGGAAAAAGTCTTCTGAATAATTAGGGTTCATCAACCTAATCGTGGAGATATATCATTATCCGAGGAGGGATCTTATCAATAATTAAGCCTCACTAACCTCATTGTAGAGATATGTCATTATTGGAGGAAAAGTCTTCTGAATAATTAGGGTTCATTAACCTCATCGTGGAGATATGTCATTATCTGAGGAGGGATTAAATCTATAATTAAGCCTCACTAACCTCATTGTAGAGATATGTCATTATTGGAGGAAATGTCTTCTAAATAATTAGGGTTCATCAACCTCATCGTAAAGATATGTCATTATCTGTGTAGGGGTCTCCTCAATTATTAGGGGTCATCAACCTGATCGTGGAGCTATATCATTATCTGAAGAGGAGTCTTCTCAGTAATTAGGGCTCAACCTCATCGTGAATATATGTCATTATTGGAGAAGTCTTCAATAATTAGGGCTCCTCAACCTCATCGTACCCGAAATATATCTAAATCATTGATTAAAACACAATTCTAGAAATTTACCAATTTTTTCTCTTTAAACGTTTGTTGAAAAACAAAGGTTAGAGTGATTTTCTCTTCGGAAAAAGTAATTTTTATTAGAGCATATATATGCCCTAATATTTAGATTACAAGAAATGTTCAAGCATCCAATGTAGCAGTTTATCATATTTACCCAACCCCTCCGCTCAGGCAGGGTTGACACAAGGTCAATTTTTAAGCGGAGTTTAACAGGTTTGAATTCAGACTTTTCCTTCTCCTAGACTAGTTGCCTCACCAATGCTGAAGAACCTAGTCTGCCCTACTATTTACCCATAGTTGGAGGGAGAATAATTGGATTCATACCTTGCCCAAAAGACATGGATGATAGAGACGGATGACGACGGAGAGTCAAAGACCTCCTTACACTCAGTGCCACTTGATGATATATACATATGGAGAGACAGGTAGACACAGAGTAAGAAGAAAGACAAAAAGACAAAAAAAGAAGGAAGAAAGAAATACGGTAGGAAGAAAGAAAAAAAGAAAGAAAGAAAGACTATCACAAATTTAGTAAAGTTGAAAGAAAGAAAGATGTAGACGAAAGAAGCAAATAAGAAAGAAAGTGCTATGTGAAATGCTATCAGTCCCGTCCAAGAACTCGTGTCGCCGAGTCCATTTACTATGACGATAACCATTACACCACTAGGCAACTAGTCTAGGAGAAGGAAAAACTCTGAATTAAAACCTATTAAACTCCGCGTTAAAAAAATTGACCTTGTGTCATGTCCTGCCCGAGCGGAGAGGTTGGTAAATATATACAACAGACGCAAACTATGCAGACAGCCTAGCACTTCTAAAATTTCTGCTTACTTAGAGCAAGCAGGAGATCGCGTTGGCTGCAACGAGGATGCAAATAAGACTGAGTACTGATGTTTTAAACTAAAAGGAGCCATCTCCACTCTGGCTGACAAACCCGAACATTTGTAGACTAGTCCACGTATCTTGGTAGCAAGATCTCATCAACTAAAAATGATTATTACTAAGATAAAATGAGATATCTTCCCAGCGGTGGCTTGTCCACAATAGTACATGGATGCATCACATAGATACAAACAAAACGTACGAAGAAAAAGTTTGATAGGAGCTACACAAAAATGCTTCTTGATATTTTGAAGTAGTTCCCAACAAAAAAAAAAACAGTTGTATGGCCCCGTGCTACCTATCTTACTGAAATTAAAGTAAGACGAATAATGCACCCGGGGAAATGCTGTAGAAGCAAGGACTAACTTATTAGCGACGTTCTTTTCTTGCACATGGACGTGCTAGCTTATAAAGGATAGAAGATGCTGCATGGAAGACCTGTCAAAAGAGATGGATGATAGAGACGGATGACGACGGAGAGTCAAAGACCTCCCTACCCTCAGAGCCACTTGATGATATATAAATATGGAGAGACAGGTAGACACAGAGTAAGAAGAAAGAAAAAAAAGACAAAAAAAGAAGGGAGAAAGAAATACGGTTGAAAGAAAGAAAGAAAGAGAGAAAGACTATTACAAATTTAGCAAAGTTGAAAGAAAGAAAGATGTAGACGAAAGAAGCAAATAAGAAAGAAAGAAAGAAAGAAAGAAAGAAAGAAAGAAAGAAAGAAAGAAAGGGACAGTAACAAAAACAGAGAGAAATTGTGATGAGAAAATTTATTAAGCTTCTTTTTGAGCCTCTGTTTGCCTTGAAAATCAGCATTCAAAATCTGACGTTGGTTTGTGTTTGGAACACAGCTTGCAATATCGCATTTTAAAAATATGGATTTTTCTTGAAGAATTAGCAAATTCGATTTACAATATATCATCCAAGGTAAAAATGGGGAATCATGCTTTTAATCGCCATTTTTCAAAAAAAAAATTTCTTTGTCTTGACGTAACTTCTTTAAAATGTAAACACACACACACATATATATATTTTTCCTCCAATTTGGAGGCTATCTTAAATCCTAAAAATAAAAGGATTAAATAGTTCAAACTTTCGCATATTATAGATTCATTTCATTTCTTCACAAAACCTTTATCTTTATTCCTCTTGAGTGAATGTCTAACACCAGTTTCTTCAAGATTGTATTTGGTTTGGTTCTTTGTTTAATTGCAAATCAAACTTTACAGGTTATTTAATGCCAAAGCCATTCTTGTCGACGATCAATAGTGGTACTATTTAACACATATCTAGGAGTATAAGAGTGTTAATGCCTTTCACAAGAGTATTTGATCGAAAGTGAGCATAATTGCACGACTGGAGTTTGAATTAGCTTACTATGATTCCGCAGACAATTGCTTTAAAAATTACACCACGAGGACAGCTTATTCTATGCTAGTATTCTAGTGAATGTATATACTTTTCCTCCAACATAGTGACACACTCACACAAAGAACTTTTACACACACTAAACATATTTCCTAGATTTAACACATCGCAAACATGCATTTGAATTTATAGTTTTCATTTCCACAGTCCAGTTGTCGTACCCAGATCGCACACAGACACACGGTCATCAAAACGAGAAATAAATTTATAATGACACCAAAGAAATTAATTTTCATTTTTCTTTTCATATATAAAGAATATCTTTTGGCTCTGCGTGTTGAGTTCTGATATATTCTTGATCCCAAATTAATTAGACGTCGAGAGCCGCTCATATTGAGCACTCGAATTGGATACTAATACTATTTGGTTTGGTTTGGTTGGTTTCTTTGTTTAATGGCATATCAACCTTTGTAGGTTATTTAATGCCTAAGCCATTCTCCTAGAAGAACAGTGGTACTATTTAACCCATAGCTGGGAGGATAAGGGGGTTTATACCTTTCCCAAGGGTATTTGCCCGAAAGTGAACGTAATACCACGACTGGAGTACGAACTCGCTTACTACGATTCCGCAGTCCATCGCTTTAACCATTACACCATGAGGACACCCCTATTTACTCCTTGGATTTTCTCTTTCGATTATATATATATATATATATATATATATATATATATATATATATATATATATATATATATATATATATATATATATATATATATATATATATATATATATATATATATATATATATATATATATATATATATATATATATATATATATATATATATATATATATATATATATATATATATATATATATATATATATATATATATATATATATATATATATTCATTATATATATGTATATATGTATATATATAGTGAATACTGTTATTAGCCTCACAGATTACGACTTAAATGATGATTATTTTTCATACCGGTAAAAACTGAAGGAAATATACATGTTTTCAATTCAGTAAATTTAATGAAATATTAATATTATGTCTAGAAACATTAATATAAAAGATTACATAACAAATTCAACCACCCCTGAGTGTTTTAATTCTCACTAAACAGCAACAACTATAATAAAAGCAACAACAGCAATAATAATAATAATAATAATATTAATAATAATAATAATAAAAATAATAATAATAATAATACTTGCTAGGGAATTGAAAAAAACTGTGGAACATGCAGGTGACAATTATACCAATTGTAATTGGTGCGTTTGGAACAGTAACTAAAGGATTGCTAAAGGGACTAGAGGACTTGGAAGTTGGCGGACAAGTGGAGACCACCCAAACGACAGCATTGTTAAGAACGGCCAGGATACTAAGAAGAGTCCTGGAGACTTGAGGAGACTTACTGTCACTCAGACTCCAGTGAAAAACCATCGGCTACCGCTAATGTGAAAAGCTCAATTGAGTGAATAATAATAAAATAAGCGAATGTAGCAAATTGGCACGGAAGGAGTAGAAAGCGAGACATGACTGGGTCGGCAAGGTGATCCACTGGGAAATGTGCAAGAAATTCCAACCTGGCTAGAGAATTAAAAAAGCTGTGGAACATGAAAGTAACGATTGTGCCAGTTGTGATTGGTGCGTTAGGCACAATAACTAAGGGATTATTAAAAGGCCTGGAGGACCTAGATGTTGGCCGACGGGTAGAGACTATCCAAACGACAGCATTGCTAAGAACGGCCAGAATCCTGAGACGAGTCCTGGAGACTTGAGGAGACTTGCTGTCACTCAAACTCCTGTGAAAAACCATCAACTAACACTGATGGGAAAAACTTTAAAGGAGTAAATAATAATAATAATAAACGCAAATACGAAAATTTTCCAAGCAGTGAAAATGATAATAATAGATTGTTTGAGAAATAGAAATGATTGAGATAGACTTAGAAATTAACACGATAGATAGATAGATAGATCTGAACCACTTGAGATAGATAGATAGATAGATAGATAGATAGATCTGAACCACTTGAGATAGATAGATAGATAGATAGATAGATAGATAGATAGATAGATAGATCTGAACCACTTGAGATAGATAGATAGATAGATAGATAGATCTGAACCACTTGAGATAGATAGATAGATAGATAGATAGATAGATAGATAGATTTGAACCACTTGAGATAGATAGATAGATAGATAGATAGATAGATCTGAACCACTGGAGATAGATAGATAGATAGATAGATAGATCTGAACCACTTGAGATAGATAGATAGATAGATAGATAGATAGATTTGAACCACTTGAGATAGATAGATAGATAGATAGATAGATAGATAGATAGATCTGAACCACTGGAGATAGATAGATAGATAGATAGATAGATAGATAGATAGATAGATAGATAGATCTGAACCACTTGAGATAGATAGATAGATAGATAGATAGATAGATCTGAACCACTTGAGATAGATAGATAGATAGATAGATAGATAGATAGATAGATTTGAACCACTTGAGATAGATAGATAGATATGAGTTATGAAGAGAGATTGAGATTGAGAGAAAGAAAGATAGAGAGAGAGGGGGAGATAGTAAGCAGGACATCAACAGAGAGAAAGAAAGAGAGGGATTGACGTGAATGATTGAATCAATTGCTTAAAATATGAACGATAGATAGATAGATAGAAATCGAGAGAGAGAGAGAGAGAGAGAGAGAGAGAGAGAGAGAGAGAGAGAGATGACTGATTGACACGGATAGATTTAGATATGAACGATTGTGATAGATAGATAGATAGATAGATAGATAGATATGATCGATTGAAAAAAATCAAGAGAGAGAGAGAGAGAAAGAAAGATGACTGATTGACATGGATAGATTTAGATATGAACGATTGTGATAGATAGATAGATAGATAGATATGATCGCTTGAAATAAATCGAGAGAGAGAGAGAGAGAGAGAGAGAGAGAGAGAAAGAGAGAGAGAGAGAGAGAGAACTGATTGACATGGATAGATTTAGATATGAACGATTGTCATAGATAGATAGATATGATCGGTTGAAATAAATCGAGAGAGAGAGAGAGAGAGAGAGAGAGAGAGAGAGAGAGAGAGAGAGAGAGAGATGACTGGTTGACATAGATTTAAATATGGAAGATAGATAGATAGATAGATATGATCAATTGAAATAAATCGAACGATTGAGATAGATAGATAGATAGATATGATCGATTGAAATAAAATGAGAGAGAGAGAGATATGACTGATTGACATAGATTTAAATATGGACGATTGTGATAGATAGATAGATAAAAGGAAAATTTACCAGAATCTTTAAAAAAAAAAAAAAAGCGATGGAGAAAACAACAAAAAAATTTATAAGAATGATTCAGTTAAACATACAAATCTTTCTTCCGACAAAGTAGAAAGGGCAACATCAATCTGCCGAATTTGAGATCAGAGAGAAAGACCTAAAGATTCACATGAAAACACTCAGTAATTTCTAGCCTGTGGCTGGAAGATTTGTCTCTGGCAATAAACGGCTAAATTTCTTAATGACATGATTTCATTGCTGGTATCAGTCGACTGTGTAAACGTTTTCTCCCAAGCCCAACCTCACGTAAGTTGGGTCAAGTCAACAATGGTTCATTATTTGAAAGCCGGAACAATGAAAGTATCAACTGCAGGTGTGTTTCAAACTGTCGACCCTAAGGGAAAAGAAAAATAAAAGTGGGTTTTACAGCAGATGGATAGTAAAGAGGGAAGTTGTCGTAATAGAAGAATAAAAAGGGAAGAAATGCGAGTGGGTCTCTGAGTTCCGGGTGAATTGGGGAAAGGAAATGATTGACGGTTGGTTCGTCCGGTCCTTATCGCAAACACTTTTGTTTACTCTGGTAAATGCGTTGAGGGAGAGTTTTTGGGTCTATTCGATTAATGGTTTCATGGTTTAGCGTTGGAAGCTTCATACAATAATTGAGGGATCGATAAGTACAAATCAAGATGAAAGATAAAAGTCTTTTTTATAGATCAGTATACATAAGCTGCGTCAGATAGATAGCTTGACTGATTAAGATATAAATTGCAAACGTAGTTTGGTAGATAGATAGATAGATCCAATAGACAGGCAGAGATAGACGAAATGAATCTTGATAAGTATGGACAGGTATCATCTACATATATATATATAGAGAGAGAGAGAGAAAGAGAGAGAAAGAGAGAGATATGAACAATTACAATAGAAAGTCTGATCGATAGATAGATTGATAGATAGAGAAAGAGAGAGAGAGAGAGAGAGAGAAAAGAGAAAGAGAGAGAGAAAGAGAGAGATAAACTATTGGCACGAATATATATATATATATATATATATATAAGAGAGAAAGTAAAAAGAAAGATATGATTTCAGTTGATAGATAAATAAACTGATAAGAACGATCAGCGTATATGTGAATGACTGAGATAAGATAGATAGATAGATAGATAGATAGATAGATAGCTTGTTTGTTTTTTTTAAGGTTTTATGGTATATCTACCTTTGTAGGCTATTTAATTCCGAATACATTTTTATATAAATAAACAGTTATATTTCAAACAATTCAATTTAGTGTAAGTACAGTTTCAATGTCAAAAGCAGTTCCATTTCAAATAATTCAGTTTAGCATTAGTGCGCAGTTTAAATATCAAAACAGTTCTACTTCAAGCAACTCAGTTTAGCATAAGTACACAGTTTACTTCTGGTTGACACAGAGATAGGACCCTATTAAGTGCTACCAGAGTGGACCTCGAAGCGATGGCAATAAAGGGGTACTCCGTATTCCTCAAAGCTTCAGCATCACTGGAACCTCACCATCAGATTGTTTAGTGTCATATCAGGATACTGGTTGATGGCTTTTACCCCCCTGCAGAGAAGCAGACCGTGTATTTTACGGTCTCAGCCGACTGGATCCACGGGACACTCGTTGGTGGCTCTTACCCACCAGCAGAGATGCAGTCGTTGTATTCTACAGCTCCAGCCGACTGGACAAATAGATAGATAATTTTGAACACCTTGTCTTTGTTATTTTTTAAAATTCTTTTTTATTTTTCATTTATTGTATCATCCATTTTCAAGATTTTCAGCAGCTGCTCAGAAAAAGTCATTGATACAAAAAGAATGGCATTTAAGTCAGTGTTGACCAAGATACCGCATACAGCACACCCGAAACATCGGAATCAATTAAGGGGATTTCCTTTTCCTTTCCTTCCTTTTATTAATCTTTTTTCTTTCTTTCTTTCTTTCTTCAGATTATATTCTGCAGAAACTATAACGACGCAGACTATGCAAATGATATAGAGCTTTATTGGAGGTGCCCGTGGTGTAATGGTTATAGTCGTAGGAAATGGACACGGCGATACGAGTTCAAATCCTGGACGAGATTGATTGCATTTCACATAGCACTAATACCCTTGGGAAAGGGATAAATCCAATTAGTCTCCCTCCAGCTATGCGTCAATAGTAGGACAGACTAGGTTCTTCAGCCTTGGACAGGCAATTAGGAGAAGGAAAAGTCTGAATTCAAACCTGATAAAAATTGACCTTGTGTCATATCCTGCCCGAGCGGAGTTGTTGGTAAATATGGATATGGCACTTTACGTAAATGCACCTACCCAACCGAATCCCTGCTGCATAACATGGAGCAGGCAGCAGAAAGCATTGGCCTCCACGTGAACGCAAACAAAACGGAGTATATACGTCCAAACAAAATGTAGCCATCACAACTCTAAATGACGGTCCTCAGAAATTAATGAAGTTGATTACATACCTACGCAGTATTGTCTCATCTGGTAATGTGCGCAAAGGCATGTACTGTTACCTATAGGCTCTCAATCATATGGAAGACTGATTCATCCGATAAAATTAAACGGGACTTCTTCCAAGCGGCGTTTGTGTCAATACTACTGTATGTATACACAGAGGCTGATATATATATATATATATATATATATATATATTCATATCTATCGTAATTATATATTTATAATTTATATCTATCTTTCTTTATATATATATATATATATATGTTTGTGTGTGAACGTATGCGAGTATATATATATATATATATACTGCAATCTTTTATCTATATCTATCAATCTTCACATACACACGTTATATATATATATATATATATATTGTAATCGCCAGACAGATTGTTTCGCGGTATTACAACTTTTCAGTGCGGCTAGCCACGCAGGACGCTTCAAGCTGGCACCAAAACCCCCGTAATTTTACGTTAGAGATGGTAATTAGTCTCTTAGCCATTTCGGTGACATATATATATATATATATATATATATCGAGAGACAATGAGGATAGTGAGAACGAGTGGAAGTGAAAGAGAGACAAGAAAAATACAAAAGTAGATAGATAGATAGATAGAAACGATTACAATACATAGAGAATAAAGAAAGATTTACACTGATATTTAAAGGCGATACCTAACGAGTCAGTATGCTATCTTGCTAGCGAGCGAACTAGCAAGCTAGATAGCTAGATAACCATCTTCATAATCTTCTGGAAAATGTGAGTAATATTTCGCTCATGAACATCAAACCCGTTTCTTGGTATTTAAATCGAGTTTTTTTGTTCTTTGGTTCAATAGAAGAAAAAAACTGCCTTTCTTTACGCGGTCCTAACTCGAACAAAGGCAAAACTAATTATATTCGCTGATGGAATAGGTTTCACCAAGTACGTGAATTCTATCTATCTATCTATCTATCTATGATATCTTTATCGAGTCGTTTCTTGTCGTTGACTAATATTCAAAACAACGCAAATGTTTTATTTGTGCACGAAGATGTTTGCCCAAGTTATATATATATATATATATATATATGTGTGTGTGTGTGTGTGTGTGTGTGTGTGTTAACATTTAAAAGAAGTTACGTCAAGACAAAGGAAGATTTTTTTTTTAAATGGCGATTAAAAGCATGATTCCCCATTAATACCTTGGATGATATATTGTAAATCGAATTTGCTAATTCCTCAAGAAAAATCCATTTTTTAATGTGATATTGTATCGGTGTTCCAAACACAAGCCAACGGCAGATTTTGAATGCTGATTTTCAAGGCAAACAGAGGCTCAAAAAGGAGCACAATAAATCTTCTCATCACAATTTCTCTCTGTTTCTGCAACTGTCCCTTTCTTTCTTTCTTTCTTTCTTTTTTCTTTCTTCTTTCTCTGTGTCTACCTGTCTCTCCATATGTATATATCATCAAGTGGCACTGAGTATAAGGAGGTCTTTGACTCTCCGTCATCATCCGTCTCTATCATCCATCTCTTTTGACAGGTCTTCCATGCAGCATCTTCTATCCTTTATAAGTTAGCACGTCCATGTGCAAGAAAAGAACGTCGCTAATAAGTTAGTCCTTGCTTCTACAGCATTTCCCCGGGTGCATTATTCGTCTTACTTTAATTTCAGTAAGATAGGTAGCACGGGGCCATACAACTGTTTTTTTTGTTTTTTGTTTTTTTGTTGGGGACTACTTCCAGGATTTGTTCAAGATATCACGAAACATTTTTGTGTAGTTCAAATCAAACTTTTTCTTCGTACGTTTTGTTTGTATCTATGTGATGGATCCATGTACTATTGTGGACAAGCCACCGCTGGGAAGATATCATTTTCAGATGAGATCTTACTGCCAAGGTAAGTTAACTAGTCTACAAATATTAGGGTTTGTCAGCCAGAGCAGAGATGGCTCCTTTTAGTTTAAAACAACACTACTCAGTCTTTTTTAATCCTCGTTGCAGCCAACGCTATCTGCTGCTTGCTCTAAGTAAGCAGAAATTTTAAAAGTGCTAAGCTGTCTGTGTAGTTTGCGTCTGTTGTATATATTTACCAACCTCTCCGCTCGGGCAGGACATGACACAAGGTCAATTTTTTAAAGTGGACTTTAATAGGTTTTAATTCAGAGTTTTTCCTTCTCCTAGACTAGTTGCCTCACCAATGTTGAAGACCTTAGTCTGCCCTACTATTTACCCATAGCTGGAGGGAGAATAATTGGATCCATACCTTTCCCAATGGTATTAGTGCTATGTGAAATGCAATCAGTCTCGTCCAGGATTTGAACTCGTGTCGTCGTGTCCATTTCCTACGACGATAACCATTACACCACGGGCACCTCCTGGTTTGCGTCTGTTGTAGTTTCTTCAGAATATAGTCTGCCTCTTCTCTTTTTCAATGGGTTATGATAACCCACGCATACATGAACTCTCCCAGCTATAAATGGCAGCAGGTACTGCTCTTAGACAGAGGGCAATATTCCAGCAGACAGCCTTGGCAGGCGGACTGAATAGTCTCGCAGGTAACTTTCTCATTTGTATACGTTGTATTACTATTCTTTGTTAATATATTTTTTGATTTTATTCCTCTTTTGTATCTTTATTTCTGGCCCCTAAAAAATCCACAAACACTGTGAAGCCATTTTCTTTTTGTTGTTCTATGAATGTTCGAATTACCTAGTCTTAACAGAATATTAACAAATAAGATGCTAAAATGTCTCCTTGCAAGATTTCAGCGAAGAAACCTGTGCCTCCATCATGAGAGGAAACTATTGGTTTTGCGTTTTTGTAAAGCATTATTATAGCAATAACGAATTCTTTCGAAAGACCTTCAGCGATCGTGTCAATACTGCTATTTGGATGCACTACATAGACGCTAGCTAAACGTATGGAGATAAAGCTTGACACCAATTGCACAAGAATGCTGCAAATTAATTTGAACAAGTCCTGGAGACAACACCCCAAAAAGGTGCACCTGGACGGCCACCTACCACCCATCACGAAAATTATCCAAGTTAGACGAACCAGACATGCTATCATCATCATCAACTCGTGCTGGTTGCACGGATATCACTGACACTCTCTCGCCACTTTTCCCTATCGTTCATCGCCTCAGGCAGGTCTTCTGGACTATATCCCGTATCCTCACATAGTTGCTGAATGTATGTTCGTGCTGGTCGTCCTGCTTTTGTTCGGTCATATGTGGGGGTCCATAAGAGTACATCACTTATGAGTTCGTCCCTGCTTCTCCAGCAATGTCCTGCATGTCTGGTTCGTCTAACTTGGATAGTTTTCGTGATAGGAGGCAGGTGGCCATACAGTTGGTGTCTTGTGGGGTGTTGCCGCCAGGACTTGTTCAAGATTGCTTCCAACATTCTTGTGTAATTGCCGTCTAGCTTCTTCTCCAGCCGTTTTGTTAGAGTCCATGTAGTGCATCCATATAGCAGTATCGATGCGACCGCTGCCTGGAAGAAACTGCGCTTCATTTTATCAATTAGGTCTGATCTCCATATAATCCATAGCCTATTGATAGCTGTCCATGCCTTCGTTAACCTCGTGTCGATGTCCTAGGTAAGTGAATTTGTCTACTCTGGAAAAGTAAGGACTAACTTATCAGTGATGTATTCCTGTTGACCGCTTCACATAGACGAGCAAAGTTAGGACGACATGCTATACACTGCTGGAAAAGTAAATATAAACTCATAAGCGATGTATTCGAGTGGACCCCTGCACATAGACGAGCAAAGGTAGGATGAACAATTAGAACCTATATTACAACAGCTTCCTGCTGATACCAGATGTAGCCTTGAAGACTTCTCGGTAGCGACAGACGTTAGAAACAGGGAGTGAAAGTGTGTCTGGGGGATCCGTGCTGGCAGTGAAAGATGAGAATGAAATCGAATGCTGGGAAAAAATATGTATAGAATAGTGTTGTCACAAAAGTCTCTACTCGTACTTCTTCGATTAACCAACGATTGTCAGAATTTGTGACATTGGGGAACGATTCCTTCGAAAGCTTTTCGGATTGTTCTGAAGAGTTTTCTCAATTTCAGACAAAATACAATTGAGAATCAGAGTATTATAAACCTTTGCAGGAAAAGACAATTGTGGTGAGAATGCCAGACAGTTATTGAAGTTAGCGGGAGAAAAGGCAGCACTGGAGCAAACTTAAAACGTGCTAGCCAAGAAGAAAGACTTCACAACGGAAATAACATCTCAAGAATCTGTTAGGAAGCACTATATATATATAAATATATTTAGTGTTAAATCGATTATTAAGAACTGTCGAAATTATAGCCATCATAATACAACAGCCAGTTTCATGACACGAGTTGTTCTTCTCGTTTATCATCATCATCATCAAGTTGTCCTGACGGCACAGATTTTCATGACACACACACACACACACACACACACACAAACACACACACACACACGCACACACACACACACACACACACACACTATCTATCTATCTATCTATCCCTAATATCCATTCCTTCCCGTAGGTGTTCCAAATTACATCCTGTGTGGGTTCAGAAAGGATATAAATGAATTCTTGCTGGTCTGCCCCGACTGGTTAGGGCCCATTGACGAACGATACACATGAGTTGGTCCTTGCTTCCTAACCAGTGTCCCTTATGTCTTGTTTGTCTAACTGTTTTGAGATGATAGGTAAGTAGCTGTACAGCTGTTGTTTCGTGGGATGCTGCTTCCAAAATAGCATATAGCAGTCTTGTGTAGTACCCATTTAGAATTTTGTTTCTGCATCTTGTTAGCGTCCATGAGGTGCATCCATATAGTAGTACTGACACAGAGACAGCTTTGATGAAATCCCGTTTAATTCCATCGATTCGGTCTGACTTCCATATGATCGAAAACCTCTCAATAGCAGTCTATGCCTTTGCTATACGTATAAATGTAGCTAACAAAAGATTACCTTGACTCTCAACTTTCTAATCATTGCCAAATATTTCATGATTGAATAACTTTATCTTGGATATTTAGCCCTATGGCAAAAATGACAGATTTTGCTATAAATATCACAGAATATATATATATATATATATATATATATATATATATATATATATATTTGTGAATAGTTTGACCTTCTCTGAACGAGAGGCAAACACTAGGGCAAATCGATTTGTTATACAGGGTGTCTAAAGATAAATGCAACTCATTAATATGATAATAAATTATAACTGGGACAAGCGCAATGGCAGGCATTTCGAACACGTCCTGTAAAAAGTGTATTCTTTTAGCTAGAGATATCAAATCAAGATTTTTTTTTAATTGTCATTATATCAGCTTCCAGGACATGCAATCTTTTTTGATAAGCCCTTATAAGTTTTTCGTTTCTTCTCGTATTTGCGTCAGACAATGAAATTGTACCCGTCGGAATAAAGACTTTTCGTATCTGAACGACACGAGTCGCCTATTATTTCTGAATTTTGATATTCAAAATGATACGAGCAAAGTAACATTTTTCAGCACACTGTTCGATGGTTTCTAGTATTTCTATCTAACACCAATAATTCTATCAAATATCAATTATTTGTTTGCACACAGTTAAATGGATTCAATTATTCCTTTCAAAACTAGTAATTCTATTTAGCGTTAATAATCTGTATAACATTTATTTTGGGTTTTATGGCATATCGATCTTTGTAGGTTATTTAATGCCAAATTCATTTTTATTCAAATAATCAGTTCTATTTCAAACAATTCAGTTTAGTATGAGTACACAGTTTAATTGTCAAAAACATTTCTATTTCAAGTTATTCAGTTTATTCAAACAGTTCTAATTCAGCTAATTCAGTTTTGTATAAGTATAGATTTTATTTAGACACAGTTAAATGTCAAAATAATTCTATATTAAGGAATTCAATTTAGCGTAAATAGTTTCAATGTTAAAACAATTCCATTTCAGACAATTCAGTTTAGCATAAGTACGCAGTTTAAATGTAAGTACACAGTTTAATTGTCAAAAACATTTCTATTTCAAGCTATTCAGATTAGTCAACAATTTTATTAAGGATAATTCAGTTCAGCATAAGTACAAAGTTTAGATGACAAAACCGGTTCTATTTCGAGCAATTGAATTTAGCTAAATACGCAGTTTAAATATCAAAACAGTTCTATTTTAAACAATTCAATTTAGCATAAATAAGCAGTTTAGATACCAAAAAAAGTAAACTTAAATCACGCTTTAGTTCTATCTAACTTACAGATAGGACCCTTATCAGGTGCTACTACTCCGGGTCAGAGTGAACCTGGGAGCGATGGCAATAAAGGAGTACTCCGCATTCCCCAAATCTCATTATAATCTCGTCGTGACCCTTTCTCGCCACCTCTTCCTATCTCTCATTGCTTCCGACAGGTCCTCAGGGCTACAACCCGTATTCTCACCGAGCTGTTGTTTGTAGGTTCGAGCTGGACGCCCTGCTTTTCCTCGGCCATGTGAATGGGTCCATAGGAGTATATCACTTATGAACTCGTCCCTACTTCTCCAGCAGTGTCCTGCATGTCTGGTTCGTCTAATTTGGATAGTTTTGCTGATGGGTGGTGGGAGGTCGTACAGCTGCTGCTTTGTGGAGTGTTGCCTCCAGGACCTGTTCAATATTGCTTGCAGCATTACCCAAAGGTCCAGCATTACTGGAAAAACCACCATCCTATTGTTTAGTGTTATATCCAGGACTTGTGGGGTGGGGCCTTACCTCTCTGCACAGTGTCAGTGTGTATTCTACAGCCCCAGCTGACTGGGCAATCTATCCATCGAGTATTCCTATGTAATATAGATAATTTGCACACTGCTGTTTTGTTTTAGATAAATAATGTAATTCTTCGTAAATGATTGAACAGTTCTATTTGGCCACAGATGAAACCCTAACATCTAATAATAGTAATGTTTAGAAAGACTCACGGAGTAATAGGAATGAAGGGATACTCCATATTCCCCAAAGATTTTGGGACAGTTCCTCCCAATCAGAAACAGTTTCAAGAAGCTCATTTGGAAGTGAACGCAGTTTCTTCCAAACAGCGGTCGTGTCGATACTGCTGTATGGATGCACCACTTGGATGCAGACAAAACGGCTGGAGCAGATGCTAAACGGCTATTACACAAGAATGCTGCGAGCAATATTGACTAAGTCCTGGCAGCAACATTCCACAAGGCAACAACGATACGGCCTCCCATCACGAAAACTATCCAAGTTAGACGAATCAAACATGCAGGACACTGCTCATAAGTGATGTACTCCGATGGACACCAACATATGGCCGAGTAAAAGCACGACGACCAGCTCAAATATACATACAGCAGCTATGTGAGGATACGGGATGTAGCTCTGAGGACCAGCCAGAGTCGATGAACGATAGGGAGAAGTGGCGAGAGAGGGTCAAGGATATCCGTGCTAGCAGCATGACCCGATGATGATATATATATATATATATATATATATATATATGTATAAGATTACATTAAATTATAGAATTAGTTTAAAAAAATAGAAAATTGTAATTTAATCATAATACAGTAAATAAATTCACAAACCACAAAATTAATCAAATCTATCCTCTTAATTAACCCCACAGAATAAACTATATACCCCCCATACCTAGATCACCAGTCCAATCATTCCCCCGGTCAACGGTGTATAAAGAATACCCATTATCAGGGAAAAATTTAGTAGGATTATCAAGGTATTCACTAAAGGCTATTGTTTCTGTGTGGACGTTATAGTAATCTACACACTCAAATAATGCTATCGTGGGTCTCGATGACCCTCTCTTGCCAAACGTTTCTATTGTCCATCGCTCCCGGGAGGTCTTACAGACTACATCCTGCATCGGCACACAGCTGTTGTAATATAGGTTCTAGCTGTTCATCCTACCTTTGCTCGTCTATGTGAAGCTGTCCACAGCAATAAGTCGCTGATAAGTAAGTCCTTACTTCTCCAGTAGTGTATAGCATGTCTGGTTCGTCTAACATGGATAGTTTTCGTGATGGGTAGTTGGTGGCCGTCCAGCTTTTTTTTTTTTTTTTTAGTATTGCCTCCAGGACTTGTTCAATATTGCTCGCGGCATTCTTGTGTTATCATATTTACCAACCCCTTCGCTCGGGCAGGATATGACAAAAGGTCAATTTTTAAGCGGAGTTTAACAGGTTTGAATTCAGAGTTTTCCTTCTCCTAGACTAGTTGCCTCACCAAGGCTGTAGAACCTAATCTGTCCAACTATTTACCCATAGCTGGAGGGAGAATAATTGGATTCATACCTTTCCCAAGGGTATTAGTGCTATGTGAAAATGCAATCAGTCTCGTCCAGGATTTGAGCTCGTATTGTCGTGTCCAATTCCTACGACGATAACCATTACAGCACTAGGCACCTCCATTCTTGTGTTATTGCCGTCAAGATTGTTTTCCATACGTTTAGCTATCGTTCATATAGTGCATCTATTCAGCAGTAGCGACACGACCGCGGCAATTTAATTGATCTGACTTCTATATGACCGAGAGGCTATCGATAGCTGTCCATGCCTTTGCTAGTCGCGTGTCATTCTCGGTTGATAAGACGCTACTTCTGAGATAGATGAACTTAGCCACTGTGTGTGTGTGTGTGTGTGTGTGTGTGTGTGTGTGTGTGTGTGTGTGTGTGTAAATATATGTATAATGTATATTTTTGTTGTAAGTTATTGTCTTATTTGGTTTAAAGACTACGGACCTTTCCTTTTTTATCTATTTTTTCTTGCTTTAATGCTAGTTTCCTGGTACCAGGATCATATTGATGGAGGGTTTTTCGTAGATTCTGCTCACAAAGACTTTCTATCGTATCCATCGAATCCCTTTGATGAACAATACTAAATCATTCCAATAAAATAGATATAGCAGCAAAAACCTTATAAAGGACAAAAAATACTTACAAAAAATCGCTCCCAAAATCGATCAGTGGATTTGATCGAAATCGCTTGGAGCAAGTTAACAATCAACTGGACCCGTAACTCAAAGAAACTAGCAAAAAGGTGAGAGCCTACGGATTTGATAAGATCATAAAAGGAAATATACAAAGCCTTTACCAAGACAAAAGAAAATATGAGGGTTGTTTAAAAAGCTCTAAGCCAAAGCAAGATTTTTTTTAGAGTGGTCGCATACCTCTCATCCTTGCCTGAACCTTCTCTAGATGAAAATTAAAATAGAAATCTGTCATTAGTTTTTCTAATTTTAGAAAAAGTGCTACTCCGTTACCACAAAAAAGATATATATCTCGGTCTCTACTTTCTGGGTGAGAATAAAAATCCTTTAAATCCCTTATATATATATATATATATATATATATATATATATATATATATATATATATGTACTGATGTTCTGGGATGTATTTAGAATATTGCATATACAGAACATAAGAGAAGTTTTATATAATTCTAATGGTGGGCTCGATGTAAGGTTGGTTGGTTGGTTGGTTGGTTTTTACGGCGATTCAAACCTTTTCGGGTCATTTAACACCGAATTAAATTTCAAACAATTCAGTTTACTATAAGTATAGTTTTTGTTTACAAACAGTTAAATATCAAAAACAGTTCTATTTCAAGACATTTAGTTTGGCACAATTACGCAGTTTCAATGGCAAAAACAGTTCTATTTCAAACAATTCAGTTTAGTATGAGTACACAGTTTAATTCTTTTTAAAACAGGTCTATTTAAACAATTCAGTTTATCATAAGTACCTAGTTTAAATGTCAAAACAGTCCCATCTCAACCAACACAGTTTAGTTCTATTTGACTCATAGATAGGACTGTATCATATATATAAAAAAAAAAATTACACACATACTATACAAGTTATGTGAGGCAGGTCGCATTTTGCGACGCGAAAAAAATTTATAATAGTATAGTAGCCATCCGTTTAGTCGTCTTTGATATTGCAGATAACCAGAACAGAATAGACAGATGGGCAAAAAGCCGCATCCTCCCTTTCCCTAAGAAAGATAACCTCAAAATCACTAAGAACTACAGTGCTATTACCCTTCTATTTCGACCAAGATTTACAATGCCTGCAACTCAACCGCGTTGAAGCTGACATTGAGAAATTTCTTGGGAAAAATCCAAGTGGCGTTCGTAGAAAAAGACCCACATCACAAATTCTGACCATCCGTCGAATCTTAAGTGTTCGTGCAAAAAAACCCTCAAGGGTACGCTCCTATTTGAAGATTTCATCAAGGCATTTGACTCCATACACAGAGCGAAGATGGAGCATAGACTTCAAGCCTATGGTCTACCTAGGGCAGCCGTCGCATCCATATTGATGCTCTATAAAACCACGAAAGTGCCCGTGGTTTAATGGTTATCGTCGTAGGAATTGGACACGACTGATTGCATTTCACATAGCACTAATACCCTTGGGAAAGGTATGAATCTAATTATTCTCCCTCCAGCTATGGGTAAATAGTAGGGCAGACTAGGTTCTTCAGCCTTGGTGAGGCAACTAGTCTAGGAGAATGAAAACTCTGAATTCAAACCTGTTAAACTCCGCTTAAAAAATGACCTTGTGTCATATCCTGCCCGAGCGGAGGGGTTGGGTAAATATGATAAAACGACATATTAAGATCACTTGTACAAAATCTTGCCCAATCGTCTAGGGCTGTAGAATACGCCGACTGCATTTCTGCCGATGTGTAAGACCTTCCCCTACAAACGAATGTCCTACACATGACACTAAACAATCTGATAGTGAAGGTCCAGTAATGCTGGACCTTTGGGGAATGCAGAATACCCCATCACTGCCATCGTTTCCAGGTCCACTCTGGCCGGAGTGGTAGCAGCTGATAGGGTTCTGTTTATGGGTCAAATAGAACTAAACTGTTAGCTCATCCTCAACTGAATTGTTTGAAATAGAACTGTTTTGACATTTAAATTGTGTACTTATGCTAAACTCAATCGTTTGAAATGGGACTGATTGTGTGAAAATAAAAACTATACTTACATGCAAAACTCAAGTTGGCGACCCAAGTCGAGGGTAACTCGAAGGCTTTCGTTTTAACAGCTACTACACCGAAGCGTAAGAGAGAGTGCTACTCAATTCCTTGGATTGCTTAACTTTACCCATAATCCTTACCTTATAATACCGCGTGTTAAGCAAGGCGGCATCAAGTACCATTTTCTGAGTCTTAGGTACGACTCCATGTGGGATTGAACCGCGGTCTCCCGGACCATTGGCGAACACTCTACTTATTAGGAACCAAAATAAATTGTTTGAAATAGAACTGTTTTGACGTTTATCTGAGTGTAAACCAAAAAAAATAAAATTATACTAAACTGAATTTGTTTGAAATAGAACTATATATATATATATATATATACGTGTGTGTGTGTGTGTGTGTTTAAAATGGATCGGGCATTAAATAACGTACAATGGTTGATATCCCGTTAAATCAAACCAAACGAAACTTACAAAATCAAAATTATGTTAGCCTGCAGCGAGAAAAATGAACGGTACCAAAGAGGAACGATGTTTTTTTTTTTTTTTTTTTTTGAATATATTAGAAAGATGAACTAGAAAATGAAAGGGACTGGAAAAAAAAATGACGTCTTTCCTTTGACGTTCGGTCTTGCAAAATGTGGACTTGGTCTTTTCATTTGCCAAATTCAAACCTGTAGTTCAGAGCGCTGAATGAAACGATTTTGCACGAGCAAGAAAAATAGATATACAAACCTTTAGCCTTTCTTTGCTCTCGGCATGGCCAGAAGGTATGTTTTGGACTCTGGCGCACCGTTCTTTGAAAAGACGAACGTTTGGAAAGAAAAGTAATGCAAGATAAAACGAAGGGGATCAGCGGAAAAGGTCGTATTGGATTCTGCTGATATATTTGTTGTGGAATGGAAGTGATACTCTGAAAGAATTTTGAAGGAAAGAACGTCGTAGTTGAATATAAAGATCGGCTTTTGCACCTGCCGTCGGGCGTTATTTAAGTTATCTGTACTCAGTCGTGTGTAAATAGAGAAGAAAAAAAGGGAAACAAAAGGACTGATTTAAAAGATTTTCTTTCTTTTTTTTTTCCTTTGCTACGTCTTTTTTTTTCTATTTAGCAATTTGATTTTCATATTGGTTTTCTGAGATACTTTTGCGCATATATGCATTTCAAAAAATATTTTTTAATCATGTTTTTTTTTTGCTTTTTTTTTTTTGCATATACCACAAGATAAGTTTGCTTTGCTTTCCATCTCTTTCCTTTCGCGCAATCTTCTTTCTTAGACTCTCCTCTTCTTTCTTCCTTTTCTTTCTTTTCTTTTCCTTCTAGTTTTTCTTTCGGCCAAAAGACAAAAAAAAAAAAAAAAAAAAAAAGGAAAGAAAAAAGAAATCGAGAATCTTGGAAAGAAAAAGAATGTCTCTTTCTTTTCAGTGAATCTGTTTTTTGATATTTCGTCTCTCTCTCTCTCTCTCTCTCTATATATATATATATATATATATATATATATATCCTTTTATTCTTTTCTTTACTTTTTTCCTTCTTTCTTTTTTACTTTCCTTCTTTTCTCTCTTTTTCTTTTCTCGCTACTTTTTCAGTTAGAGAAATATGAAAAAAGAAAACGAAAAGGATATAAATAATATCTTCTTTCTCTCGAATCCCTTTTCTTCTTTGATTTATTCTTAATTCCTTAATTCTCTCTGTCTCTGTCTCTTTCTTACTTCTTTTTTACTTTCTCCTTCTTTCCTTTTTACTTTCCTTCTTTTCTCTCTTTTTCTTATCCCGCTACTTTTTGTTCCGTGGGAGAAATATAAAAAAAACGTCAAGGACAGAAAGAATCTCTTCTTTCCATCGAATCCTTTTTCTTCTTTGATTTATTCTTACTTCCTTAATTCACGCTGTTTCTGTATGTCTGTCTGTCTGTCTGTCTCTGTCTCTTAATTCTTTTTTTATTTTATTTTGTTCTTCCTATCGGGTTTTCTTTCCTTCCTTTCTTTTCTTCTCCGCTCTCTTCATTCCTCTTTTTCTTCCTGATTTTTTTCTTTTCCTCTTTCATTCCTTTTATGACTCATTCTCTTCTTCCCTTATTTCTCAATTCTCATTCCTTCCCTTTCATCCTTCTTTTTTTTTTCTTGCTCCTTCCTTTCTATTCTTCTTTTCTGCTTTCATTTATTCTATTTCATCTCTCTCTCTCTCTCTCTCTCTCTCTCTCTCTCTCTCTATTGCTTTCTCTTCCCCCCACATATCATTCTTCATCCGTTATTTCCTTTTTCTTTGTATTTTTTCTTGTTATCTTCTTCCCTCAATTCCTTCTTTTCTTTTTTTTATATGTCTGTCTATCTGTCTGTCTCTCTCCCTTTTCGCATTTTTTCCGTTGTTTCCTTCTTCTTCATTTTTCTTTTCTCGTTCTCTTGATCTCTCTTTCCTCCCTTTTTTCATATATTTTTTTCTATCTATCTATCTATCTATCTATCTCCCACCCGCTTTGTCTTCCTTACCATTTAACTGGTAAAAATTGATAATTTCTGAATACAAGATAAATGCAGGCGACAGGTATTTTTGTAGAGTATCAAATTACAGAACTTAATTCTAATTGCCCATTTGACTGGGGCTGTAGAACGCATCTCTGCAGTATCTTGGCTGAAATGCCATTCTTTTGGCATTAATGACTTTTTCCGAGAAGCGGCTAAAAACCATAGAAAAGGGTCTTCTTACAAAAGATCAAAACAAAAACAACGACCCTGGCCCAAGGTGTTCAAAATTATCTATCTATCTATCTATCTATCTATTTGGCCATTTGGCTGGGGCTTTAGAATACACTGACTGCTTCTCTGCAGAGGGGTAAGATCCCACCCAACGAGTGTCCTGTATATGACACTAAACAATCTGAAAGTGGGGCTTCACTAATGCTGAACCTTTGGGAAATACAGAGAAGCCCTTCATTTCTATTTCACCCTGGTCCACTCTGGTCCGAAGTGGCAACACCTGATAGGGTCACATCTATGGGTTAAATAGAACTTAACGGTTATTGTTTGAAATTTACTGTTTTTACAATTTAGTATGTGTTTAAATTGCGTACTTATGCTCAACTGAATTGTTTGAAATAGAACTGTCTGATATTTGACTGTGTGTTGACAAAAAAACTATACTTATACTAAGTTATTTGAAACTTTTATCGAAATGACCATATCATTAATTGATCATAAAAGGGTCGATACGCCGTAAACCAACCAACCAACCAACCAACCTTTATTCTTGTTGGGTATCACCTACCTTTTTCCACACGATGAACTAGTCCATCTGCCATATATAGCAGTAGCTAATAATACCAGAGAAGATTAGAAGGTGAAGAGTAGCTTCTTATAGGAATAGTATTAGAGCGTTGGAGACTGGAGCTCGCACTAGATCATCTTACTTGCTACCGTAATAACGGAAGCCAATACTATCGTTGGACTATATCTTTATTCTGTATTCACTAATCCTATGTTCTTCTATAATACTTTTATATATATATATATATAGATAGAGAGAGAGAGACCTTCTTTCAAGCAGGATGTGACACAAGGTCAATTTTAAGTGGAGTTTAGCCGGTTTGAATTCAGAGTTTTTCTTCTCCAAGACCGGTTTTCATATCAAGGCTGAAGAGCCAGCCTGCCCTATAATTTACCCATAGATGGAAAGAGAATAATTGGATGCTTTCTTTTCCCGAGGAAATCACCTCTATGTGAAATGCAGATAGCTTCATTCTACTACTAAATAATTGATACTATTTACAGATACGCTCAGCGTGACGGTTATCAACGGATGATATCGGATCGGTGACCTGGAGTTCAAACCCTGAACAAGGCTGTTTGTGTTTCAATTCACGCTCTTGTCCTTGAGAAAAAACATGAATCCATTTCTTATTCCCAAGCATATGTGTAAATAGTAGGGCAGCCTTGTTTCTTTAGCCTTCCGTCTTTTTTGTTTTTTTTTTATATTGTAAGAAGCCATCAGTAGTGTATTGTTCTTCGCTAGTACTTTACTCCACCTTCAACGTTTTAGTCCAACTTGTTTTCTTGTTATCAGCCACTCATACTTTTAGGAATCTCCTTGTTAAGAAATATATATATATATATATATATATATATATAAACTTTTTTCTTCTTTTCTAACAAGTATACACACACACTCACACACACACACACACATATATATATATATATATATATATATATATATATATATATATACTTGTTAGAAAAGAAGAAAAAGGTTTTTTGACACTTAACTTCAAACTGAATCCTTTATTTAATTTACGGAGGTAGTTCTGTGTAGGTTCCTGGGTTTGACATAATACATCTAAAGAAGGCTGAAACGTGATTATAACAATGAAGATGAAGACAATAGTCTGGATATCCTAAGTAATAAAAATAATGAGGCATCATCTCGGAAACTTAGGCAAATAATACATAATGATTTAATTTTTTTAATTTTAAAAGGACATGATATTATTAAAAAAGAAAAATTGAAACTGGCAAAATATCTTTTCTAATTTCGTATATTCATTTAAAAATTTAATAGAGCCTTTTAATATTAATCTTAAAAATCAGCTGATTTGGCCTCGGACATTGGCCTAGCGGTTAGAGTGTTCGCCAATGGCCCGGGAGACCTGGGTTCAATCCCAGGTCGAGTCATACCAAAGACTCAAAAAATGGTACTTGATGCCTCCTTGCTTAACACTCAGCATTATAAGGTACGGATCAAGGGTAAAGTGGAGCAATCCAGGGAAAGGAGTCGCGCCCTCCCCTACACCTTGGTGTAGTAAGCTATCGAAAAGGGAGCCTTCGAGTCACCCTCGACTATGGTCGCCAACTTTACTTTTACATATATATATATATATATATATATATATATATATATATAAATTTTAAATGCAATAATTAAAGGTCTAGAATAAATTTGTCTAATAGCTTAAAGGTCATTTTTTTTTCTTAAGTTTCACTTTCTTTATATAGAACCTTCAAGAATTCTCAAAGTTATTTCTCCATAAATCGAATGTAAGTTCTTTTAGGGTAAATATTTTAAAGTGATTATCAGATTATTTTTGTCTATTTGTGCATGATATTTCTTTTATCCTGAGAAGATAAGAATTTTTTTTATTAGAAAGTTCGTTTACCCGATGATTCTCATTGATGAAGTTATAGATTGAAAAATTAATTAACATGGCTAGATAAAAAAAAAAAAAAAATCTGAATATGAGCACAGGTAAATAATCATATGTAATAGTAGATAACCATATGTAATAGTAAATAACCATATGTAATAGTAGATAACCATATGTAATAGTAAATAACCATATGTAATAGTAGATAACCATATGTAATAGTAAATAACCATATGTAATATGGTTATAATAGTAATATATAATAGTAAATAACCATATGTAATATGGTCAGACAATTCACTCTGAATTGTCCTGCAGGACACATAGAATAATGGTTCTCTAGGGAGACAATCATTTGGATGTTGCAGGTTCAATCCTGACTGCAGGCGAGTAACAATTCATGAATAAAAGTAAAGTTAGCGACCATAGTCGAGGGTGACCCGAAGGCTCCCTTTTCGATAGCTACTACACCAAGGTGTAGGGGAGGGCGCTACTCCATTCCCAGGATTGCTCCACTTTACCCTTGAACCGTACCTTATAATGCTGAGTGTTAAGCAAGGTGGTATCAAGTACCATTTTTAAAGTCTTTGGTATGACTCGACCTGGGATTGAACCCAGGTCTCCCGGGCCATTGGCGAACACTCTAACCGCTGGGCCACACCCGGTTATGGTTAACGGATTCAGAACAGGTGAACCCGGTCGATTCAATAAAGGAAATATTTCGAACTTCCTTAAAAGTTCCCGAGTTCGACAAACACCTGAAGAAGGCCGGATGACATATCAACCGAAACGTTGTGGAAATAACAATGAAAACCCTTAATGATAAAATTTGTTTCTAATCATATTAGAATATTCCTAATTTCGCTTCCGCGCCCTATATTGATCTTAACATCATTTTCACGAGTAAAGATAATATTTTTTATTCCTAGGCCAATGGTATTCGTCCCACGCCCCACCAAATGGACGAATGTAGCATAAGGCCTTTTGAAGGTGGGTCCGGGCGCAGGGCCGTCGGCCAAACACGCCCGTCATTCCCCAAAATGCCTAGGGCCCCGTAGGCATTCACCAAAATTTCAATGGCCAGTCAAGGATTGAATTGAACAACCGGTAACTTAAGACTCTTTTCGAAACGCTTTTATTCATTAGGCCATTTTTATAAGTTCAACTTCCAAATCATAGAAAAAGAACTTGAAAATCGGTATTTGAATTCCTAATTTGCATCTCGAATGAAATTTCATATATATATGTTATGTGCAAAAGTTTTCGGCATTCTGCTTTTTTTTTTAAACAAGGGATAAATTTAAATTAAGAGGATCCAATTTGTTTTCTTGAGTATATTTGTTGGTTTGTTTTGTGTCATGACACTTTTTTTTTAAATTTTATTCGAAAATCTCTGAATTAAGGTCTGTAATTCAATACAGTACAAAAATGCCTGTCTGTTGCATTTATCTTATTCAGAAATAATTCATTTTTAAAAGTTAAATGGAAAGGAAGAGGAAGAGAAAAAAGTGAGAGAGAGAGAGAGAGAGGGGGGGGAAAGAACAAGAAAAAAAATAAAGAAGAGGAACAGAGAAAAAAAACTGGAAGCGTCTAGCTTCTTATTTTATTGTTTATTTTCTAAAATTAAATTAATCTTGTTTTGTAGAGGAGTCGTTTATTTTTTTTACTCAAATAAACCTACTTTTACTTCTACTTTTGGGCTTTTCCCAATTTTCATTTACCCAGTCGACTGGGGCTGTAGAATACCCTGACTGCACCTCTGTAGAGCGGTAAGACCCCCTCATAACAAGTGTCTTCGATATGACACTAAATAATCTGAAACTGAGGGCCCAGTAATGCTTGAGCTTTAGGGAATACTAAGTAACCCTTCACTGCCAGGTCCACTGTGTCCCGGCGTGGTATAAAATGATAGGGTCCTGTCTATGAGTCAAATAGAACTAAACTGCATAGTTGTGCTAAACTGAATTACTTGAAATAGAACTATTTTCATATTAAAACTGCGTATTTATGCTAAACCCAACTGCTTGAAATAGAAAAATGTTTAACATTGAAACTGCACTTACGCTGAACTAAATTGTTTGAAATAGAACTGTTTTGGCATTTACGTGGTGCATTCAACAAATTTCCAGACTTTTTTGTACAGGCATATAAAATTGTCGTAGACTCTTGAAAATTCAGTATGTTATTGCTATACATATTATAAGATGTCTGACCAATCTTTATGATTTCACTTTCAAATGAACAGCTACAGCAGCAATTGGAATACACCCTACTAAAACCTGATTGCCACAGCTGGTGAATTTCAAAAATGCAATCTGGACGTGAAGACACTTAAGAAGAACGATATGCAATCAAATTTTTTTTAAACTTGGAAAAAAGCCACAGAAACGTATGGAATGCTTCAGACTGATTTTTAAGCATCTTGCATGAATCGAGCATCAGTTTTTGAGTGGCATATGAGATTCAAGGAAGACAGTGAGTTTGTGAGGGATGATGAGAGGTGTGGAAGGAGTAAGGAAGTCAATACACCAGAGTTGATTGGCCAAAGGGTTAGGGTTGGGGTTACTATGTTGAGGTTTTAAGGGAGTTCAGGAAGAGATTCCGTCGGAAGAGGCCAGCACTCTTCAAATCGGGTCAGTGGCATTTACAGCAGGACAATGCACCAGTCCACAACTTCATGCTTGTCACAGACTATTTGACCAAGATGGGCATCAAGACAGTTCTTCACCCTTCCTATACTCCTGACCTTGCTCCCTGTGACATTTGCTTATTCCCTAAGCTCAGTGGCTGTCGTTATGAGACAACTGAGGAGATGAAAGAGGTTGTGACGAAGGTCATTGACATGCTCACACAAGAGGACTTCTATGGGCCGTTCCAGAAGTTGTTGGAACGGTCCAACAAGTGCATTGCAGTTGGAGGAGATTACTTCAAAGGGGACTTGAGTTTCATGTGTGTACTATCAATAAAAGTACCCATATGAAAAAAGTCTGGAAACTTATTTAATGATCCTAGTAACTGTGTGTGGACAAAAACTATATTTATACAAAACTGAATTGTTTGAATCAAAACTGAATAGTTTGAAATAGAAATGTTTTTGACTATTAAACTGTGTAATTATGCTCAACTGAATTGTTTGAAATACAGCTATTTGTATAAAAATGGCTTCGGCATTTCATAACCTTTAAATGTTGATATGACATAAACCCCAAATTAAAAACCAATGTTCATACTTAGAGATAATGTTTCTATTTTATGGCCGACCAGGGATTGAATTGAACAACGGATAACACAAAACTCTTTATGAAACGCTTTCATTCATTAGTAATTTACTTAGATATTGCACATTTTCGTGCTTACATATTGCACATTTTCGTGCTTAGATATTGCACATTTTCGAATGAATTGGGCACCAAATGAGACTCTTGTACAGGGTGAAACGATAAAAGAAAACAACACTACAGCTTTATTTTAAAACTTTTATTGAAAAAATCAATTCAGCTAACTTGATTATTTAGTAGAGCTGACATCTACCGGGTGGAACGATAAAATTGTCGTTATAAAGAAAATAACACTACAGCTTTATCTTAAAACTTTTACTGAAAAAATCAATTCAGCTAACTTAATTATGTTGTAGAGCTGACATCTATTCAATGTAGCCGCCTTCAGCTCCAATCGCCGTCTCGATACGGATCCGGTACTGGGCGCATGCCTTTTCCACAAGCGCCGGCGGGAGCTCGGCGAATACTCGGCGGATGGCGTCGATCAGGCTGACTTTGGTGTTGTGGGAGGTCATGTTGGTGATATTCTCGACGTATGACCAAACGAAGTAGTCCAGCGGGTTCAGGTTGGGGGAGGAGAGGGCTTGTGAGAGAAGGGTACAAAGTCGTAGCATTCCTTCTGAAGCCTAGCCTAGGTCTCTTTGGACTTGTGGGCCGGCGCCGAGTCCTGCTGCCACACCCATGGTCTGCCACCGGCCACCTGATTGCACCAGGAGATCACCACACTCTTCAGCACACCCAAAAACACTTTGGTGTTGACTTTCAAGCCGACTTCGAAGATGTGAAGTGGCATGATGTGGCCCACGCTTGAAACCAACCAAAAACCATAACCGTAGCCGGAAACCTTGTTTTCATCACCCTGGGCACGTCACTGTTATTCGTGGTGATCCATGGATTTGCATTTTGAGGGTGCTGGCAATGGTCCTGTTGTCATAACTTGGATCGGCAGAGAGCATGCGTTGTACAGCGGCGCATCTCCGATCTTGCTCGTTGAACATTGTGTCCCTTTCAGACATAATAGAAGGCTCCTATCGCTCTTGGGCTTAGTACACAACTGGCCAACTAGTAGATGGTCTGCAACAAAAAAAGAAAACCGGTTTTCATTAAACGGAAATGGAATCATGACGTCTTTTCTAGGGTGACAATTTTATCATTCCACCCTGTAATTTACTAGCCAAGCTTGCTAACCATTACACTACCCGAGGTACCCAACGCTTTTGTTCATTAGGCTAATTTAATTAATTAATATCGTGGCTGGAGATCAAACTTGCTTACTCTTCTGTCACAATACAGTACATTAACCATAACGTCATCATGATTTCCCCTTTAAAAACATCGTTATGACACTAATAAATCATTTTTAAATGAATCAATATTCCACATTATACGAGGATGGGCCGAAAATTTAATCGACTAAAATTTTCATCTCATGACGTCATATCTGCTGATCATATTTTTTTTACAAACGGGATCCAAGCACTGCAACACCAATGGCAGAAGTATGTGGACCGATAGGGAGACAATGTTAAAAAAAACCTCAATATATGGGAGTATCTTGATCTGTTTATGACCCAACCGAATATTATAGGGAAACCTCTTGTAGCATAGTGGCAAACGTCCTGGACTGTGGCCTCGAAGTCAGTGATTTTGAACCTCAGGCACATTATTAAATTCACTTTTGGACATTCCTCGAAGGTTGATATACGATTAAATAAAGAAAACGTGGACGCATCGGGTGGTGTGATGGTTAACAAGCTAGACTAGCAAACCTTCACGATTGATCTCAAGTCACACTGAATGCCCCATTCATACGGCTTTGTATCCTATCTAAGCAAAAAGATAAGTAAATTACTATTGACTATTTGGGTGTATCGGGTGGTGTGATGGTTAACCAGCTAGAGTAGCAAACCTTCATGGCTGATTTTGAGTCACACTGAGAGCCCCATTCATACGGCTTTGTATCATATCTGAGCTAAAGCCTAAGTGAATTACTACTGCTTGGGTGTATTGGGTGGTGTAATGGTTAACAAGCTAGACTAGCAAACCTTCATGGCTGATTTTGAGTCACACTGAGTGCCCCATTCATACAGCTATGTACCATATGTAAGCAAAAGGCTAAGTAAATTACTACTGACTATAGTTGCTTGGGCACTTCGTGTTGACAAGTTAGACTAGCAAACCTTCACAACTGATTTGGAGTCACATTGGGCGCCTCATTCATATGACCTTGTGCCACATCAAAGCAAAAAATCTGAGTAATTTACTAAAGAAAAAAAAACGAAAAATAGTAATTTTCCCGGGTAACGCTGGGGACCTTTTCAAGGCTTTCATACCGTGCGTTTCTTCCCTTCGCAGAATCCTTGATTCCTTCAGGGCTTGCGTTTCGCTTTCTTTTCAACTTTACCAAACTTTCTTCATTACAAACAAACTCAGACAAACATATCTCTGTCCGATCTTATCTATTCCTGTATTGCCTGTATCATATAATGATGTCTTAACGGAAGGTGTAGGGTAGAATGGGTCATAAGTTGCGTACATCAAATCTGAGGTCCTGTCAGAAATCCTGCATATCGTCTCGGACAATTGAGAGGGACGGTTATCTATTGACACTCGTTAAGTAAAAATAGTCAGTAAGAAAGACACATATCATGAGAGAGAGAGAGAGAGAGAGAGAGAGATGAGAAAGATAAAAACAGAGAGAGGAGGGAACTAAAGAAATAAAAGGGTGAGTGAGAAAGAAGTCAGAGAAGGAGGAGGAAAAAAGGGATGACAGATAGAAGTGGTTGAGGGAGTGAAACAAATATGAAGAAGGAGCAAGAAACAGGGAGTATGAGTGAAAGAGAGAGAATATGAAGGAAGAAAAAATTACATAAAGTGGATAAAAAGAAGGAATTAGGAGAGGGAGAGAAATAAATAGAAGGAAAACAAAGAAATAGAAGGAAAGTATGAAATAAAAAGAAGGAAAACAAAGAAGCAAAGAAAGAGAGACAGAGAGAGAAAAATATAAATAAAACGGATGAGGGAATAAAGAAATAGAAGACAGAGAAAGAACTAATATGAGGAAGAGGAGGAGGAGGAGGGGCAGAAAAAAAGTAATGAGGGAGAAAATGAATAAAAGAAGGAAAAAAACAATTGGGGGTAAGAAAGAAACAGGAAGTGGAAATAATTAATGAATAAAAGGAAATATGTGGAGGTCTAAGTGCGGGAGTGCAGAAGACAATGTCGCTTGAATTCGTCCTAGATTCTCCAGCAAAGCTCAGCAAGTATTGCAAGTTCTACTTGGAGGCAACTCTTTCGTCGGTCATTGCTTCCAGGAAACGTTATAAACACCAGACAGCATTCCTATGTAGTTTATGTACAAACTATTCGCTTACAAATCATATATACGAGGCGCATACGGTTTCCAGACTTTTCGTATGGGCACTTTTATTGATAGTACACACAAGAAACTCTAGTCCCCTTCGAAATATTCTCCTCCGGCTGCGATGCACTTGTTGTATCGTTCGAACAACTTCTGGAAGGCTCCATCGAAGTCCTGTTGTGTGAGCATGTCAATGACCTTCGTCACAGCCTCTTTCATCTCCTCAATTGTCTCATAACGACAGCCTCTGAGCTTAGGGAATAACCAAAAGTCACAGGGAGCAGGGTCTAGACTATAGGGAAGGTAGGGAACTTTCTTGTGGCCCATCTTGTTCAAATAGTCTGTGATAAGCATGGAGTTGTGGACTGGTGCATTGTCCTGCTGGAAATGCCACTGACCCGATTTGAAGAGTGCTGGCCTCTTCCCTTGTAATCTCTTCCTGAACTTCCTTAAAACCTCAACATAGTAACCCTAACCCTAACCCTAACCGTTTGGCCAATCAACTCTAGTCTATTGATTTCCTTACTCCTCCCACACCTCTCATCATCCCTCACTGACTCCCTGGCTTCCTTGAATCTCTTATGCCACTCAAAAACTGATGCTCGATTCATACAAGATGGTCAAAAAGCAGTCTGAAGAATTCCATACGTTTCTGTGGCATTTTTTACAAGTTTAAAACAGAATTTTATTGCATATCGTTCTTCTAATGTGTCGGATTGCATTTTTGAAATTATCCTACTATGACAATCAGGCTTTAGTAGGGTGTATTCCAATTCCTGCTGTAGCTGTCCATTTGAATCTGTGGGGCTGTAAAATACACCGATTGCACCTCTGCAGAAGGATATGACACTAAACAATCTGATTGTGAAGTTCCAGTGATGCTGGGGCTTTGGGGAATGTGGAGTACCCCATTACTCCCAGGTCCACTCTGTGTGTTTATGCTAAACTGAATTGTTTGAAATGGAACTGTTTTTGACATTGAAACTGTACTTGCACTAAACTGAATTGTTTAATATGGAACTGTTTTGACATTTGACTGTGTATACCAAAATTAGAAGAATTAGAATTGTTTAAAAAAACTGAATAGGTTGAAATAGAAATGTTTTTGACAATTAAAATGTGTACTCATACTAAACAGAATTGTTGAAATAGAACTGCTTATTTGCATCAAAATGAATTTGGCGTTAACTAACCTACGAAGGTTGATATGCCATAAAACCCAACCAACCAAACAAACAAAATGAAATCATAAAAATTGGTCAGTCATCTCATAAGATGTATAGCAATAACATCCAACAATTTTAAATGCCCATAGGAAAAAGTCTGGAAACTTATCGTATGCACCTCTTATATATATATATATATATATATATATATATATAATGTGATTGTACAGCTCATGCGAAATTGAATAAATAAATAAATAAATACATAAATAAAGTTGACAGTAGTTACTGAATAATAAGGAAGATACTCGTTGTAGTTAAATGACTAGGGAAAACCGGATGCCTGAAATCTCATGCGCATGTGAACAGGAAGCGGATGTCTCTGTTCCGAACACGATAGGCGGAACTGAGGAGACAACTTGTGTCCTTTAGAGAGTTAACGACAAGATGCGATACGGTGAAAATCTCAGCAGAAAACCAGACACGAAGAAGTAAAGAGAAGAATGTTTACGAGGTCCAAACTTTGAGGCACACCAAAGGGGGTATTAGAACCAGTGGACAAACATGTTAGAATCAAGAAAAAATGTATGGTCTGTATCTGCTCATCTTTTTCTCTCTAGGGTATTTTGGTTATTTTGTCTATTCGACCGTCGTCTCATGTTTCCATACTCCCTTTATTTCTCCTGGTGACTGCTTGCTGCCTAGAAGTAAATAAACCTTTGGTTTATGTTTAACAGTTTCGCATTTGTCAACTTCGTATGACGGTGAAGTTACAACGGAGACCGAAAGACTCTTTCGTACAACAATGGTACATATATATATATATATATATATATAGAGAGAGAGAGAGAGAGACATAGTAATCCAAAACTTAATTAATCAAAAAGAAAGTCGATGATAAAACGTTTCGGTTTTGATGAAACTTTGTCAGCGCTTTATAACGGTGAAACACATGTCCATAGAACAACAATGGATATTGAATAAAATACAAGAACAGAACGAGTAGAATGTATATGTCGTTGTATTTTATTAAACATCCATTGTTGTTCTATCAACACTTATTTCATCATTTTAAAGCCCTGACCAAGGTTGATCAAAACCGAAACGATGTAACGTCGACTTCTTATAAATTCATCAATTTTAAATTACATTCTTTCTCAATTTTTCTCCACACTGTTGAATTCCTTTCTATCAATTTCTTCCATATATATGTACAGGGGTTGGAGAAAATAATGGAAACAATAAAAATTTTCGTATAATAATTTAAAACCTCCTATAAAACAATCAAACGTTTTTTTATTTTTATGTTTTTTGATTTATCAATACTTTTCCTCGTCTTATTTCACTAAAATTCTAATTTTTTTACAGATATCCGTAGGAGAAATAAATCAAAATTCATTAAAATGACCAATCTATCAGACTTTAAAAAAGGTCAACTTGTTGGTGCTCGTCATGGAGGCTCGAGCGTAACAAAAACCGCTGACGTTTTTGGTGTAGCAAAGGTTACTGTCAACAAAGAAATGGCGGCATTTGAGAAAGAAGGAAAAACCTCCTCACTGAAGCAAAACCCAGGAAGAAATTGATAGCTGTCCGATAAGGATTTTCGGACTCTTACACAGATTGTTTGGAAGATCATAAAAATTCAGCTCTAAAAATTACAGAAGACCTTAATGAGCATCTTGATAGCCCTGCTTCCTTAAAAATTGTAAGAAAGGAGCTGCGCAATGCCGAATTTCACTTGACTTACCGGTTGGGGTAGTAGAATACACTAACTTATTCTCTGTAGAGGTTCAATACCCGACGACGAGTGTCTTAGATATGACACTTAACAATCTGATGGTAAGGTTCCTGTAATGCTTGAGCTTTGGAAAATACAGAGTACCCCTACATTGCCATCACTCTCAGGTACACTGAGAACATGAATGGTAGCCCCTGATAGGGTCTAATACAACAAAACTGCGCACTAAGGCTAAACTGAATTGCTTGAAATGTCTTTCTATACTAAATTGAATTGTTTGAAATAGAACTCTTTTTAACATTGAACCTATGTTCTTATGCTAAACTAAATTGTTTGAAATAGAACTGTTTAACATTTAACTCTGTGTAACCAAAAACTACACACATATTATACTGAACTGTTTAAAAGTTTTTATCGAAATGATTTAATTCGGCGTTAAATAACCCAAAAAGGGTTGATACGCCGAAAAACGAAATAACTAACCAACCAAACGGATTTCACGGGAGGATTGCAATCAGAAAGCCACATCAAAATAAATGTGTTTGAAATTTCCTAGTGTTTTCATTATTTTGTCCAACTTCTCTGTCCCTCTCATTCTCTCTCTCTCTCTCTCTCTCTCTCTCTATATATATATATATATATATATATATATATATATATATATATATAATTAAATAACTTACTGAATAATAGCACTTACGGTAAGGGAAAAAACACGCAAGTAATTCGAAGATAGAAATATACAACGAATCACTATCTAGGGGAATGTATATATATATATATATATATATATATATATATATATATATATATATATATTAGGAAAAAAAAAGAAAAAGCCAACCTTGTGACACCAATAGAAAAAAATCAATTGATGCGCAATCGATTGATCCAAAGTAAAAAACACCGTAAGCTAAGCTACAAGTACAAAGAGTGCTCAATACTAAATAGACCAAAATAGTTACAAAAATTATTTCGTGAGTCAGGAATTAACCTACTATAGTTTCGCCTAAACGGCTCATCAGGGTACAGAATTAAGAAATGTGTCAGGAAATACAAGTTGATAGTCTCTTAAATCATCACTTTAGGGAAGGTGAGATTCGGAGAGACATAGTTGAACCAAAAAAGTTGGGTTGGTTTTTCGAGTAAAAAAAAATATGTTATTTCAAATGACATAATGAAATATATATATTGTTGTTTTGAATTCTAAATTTCTGGAAATTTTTTTCAATAAAATTAAATTGTTTAATTAGGTAACAAAAAAAAAACGTTTAAGAATATTGCTAAAATCTTGTTTAGAAACGATAAAAGTCACTGAAAAGCCCGACTCACATCGCTATTTTGAATAATTGCCAACACATTTAGTTCATTTGTGTGCACAAATCCTTAATGGTACCTTCAATATCAGGCAATAAAAATACATTTTGTCATTGTCAAGTCCTTTAGGCCCTTATTTTTGTTAGGGTAATGGTCTTAAAAGCTGACGTGATGTGCATAAGTATTTAAACAGGCAGAAAAGCTTTTAAATATCTTCGCACTTTTTGCAGTAAATCAAAATCAGATTTGCCATACACACACACACACACACACACACACACACACATATATATATATATATATATATATATATATAATTCATTACTGTTTTCATACCACTATATATATACCCTATCCTTCTATCTATCAATCACTTTCCGTCTCTTAATATATTTCTATCGATCTATCTATCTATCTTAGTCACTTCATATCTATCTATCTATCTATCTATCTATCTATCTGTCTGTCTATCTTTATCGCTTGATACCAATCTATATGTCACATTTACTTCATATCTATCGATCAATTCATCTTGATTTGTTCATATCTCTCCATGTCCTCTCTCTCTCTCTCTCTCTCTCTCTCTCTCTCTGTGTGTTTCTCTCGTTTTCTCTCTCTTTCCCTCTCTCTGTCTCTGTTTTTCTGTCTATCTGTCTCCCCCCCTCTCTCTCTCTATATATATATATATAATTTTCTATCTATCTATCTAACTATCTAACAGCCTACGTAGTTATTCAATATGTATATGTTAAGACTATTCATTAAAGATCTTGTTTACTCAACTATCATTCTATTCAGCATCTATCAATATATATATATATATATATATATATATATATATATATATATATATATATATATATTTATACAGGCACAAAAGCTTTTAAATTCCTTCTCTCTTTTCGCACCAATTCAATATCAGAATTACCGTGTAAGCATACATATACAACCCTGGACAAAAATATAAGACAAAACTTAAAAAGGAAGGAAAAATATGAAAATCAGATACATGAAAAATAAGGCATTAAAACAATTGAATTTAAAATATGAAGAAATTTCAAATAATTTTCATTAGTATAAATATTCATGCTTTATTTTAAAGATCGTTTTGACAAAAATATAAGACCAATGAGCAGAATTATAGAATATAAAGACAAATTTTTTTATTTAATATTTTCTTGATTCACCATTAGCTTTGATAACCTCAAAAATTCGGCTATTTTCTGAAGTTTAACCGACGTTATTTTTCCCATGCTTCTTAGATAGCGTTTGTTAAGTGCAGAAATTGCTGAGTACTGTCGACCTCCTTCATAACTTTTCCAACAATCAATCCCCATAAATTCTTTATATAATTGAGCTCTGGAGACCACACTGGGTGGTCAAGAAGTCTTTTTTATTCGAGTAAGTACGTTGTTATTGATGCATTGTGGATAATAGCATTATCTTGCTGAAAAACCTATTCTTCTCCACATAGACGACTCTCTTCTTGAGCGAAGGATAAATCATTTAGTATCTTCACATAATCTGCTGCTTTTTGTCGACCACTATCCGCTTCCTTGAGGAGAAATTCTCTTCTTGAAAGTTTTTTTGCGTGCAAGTACTTCTGAAAGCCATCTGGACCGTCTAAATTGAATTTCTTTTCGTCTGAGAAAAAAAAAATTCGTCATTCTATAGCACTCATAGTTTGATATTGACGAGAATGTCTCAGTCGTTTCTCTTTGTGCCACATAGTTAACCTTGGACGATGACTTTTTTTCTTATGCTTATTTTTTTTTTTTTGTCCTTTTTAAAATTCCTTCTAAGTGTTCAAATACTGTAGGGGGCATCTACAAGAGATTCCAATATTTTTAATGTGGACAAAGTTTTCTTTTTCTTTTTACTTGGCAAACAATTCTTCTCTTGACTTGTAATGATAATTTTTCTGGTTTGCCAGTCGGTTTTCTTGTTCCATACTTATTTGGACTTTTTTAAGTAAGTGCAGATAACAATTTTACTGCGTCCGAAGACAATCAAAATTTCTCTCTGAGATTTTCCGACTCTTTTTATAGTTGTAATTCGCCTTTCTCAAATTCAGATAATTTAGTTCCTATAGCCATTTATGCTTTTAGTATTTCAAATATTACAGTTTTAATAACCTTTATATTGCACATATTACATTTTTAAATTAAATTAACTCATTTTTTCTAAAAATTTTATTAGTGGTCAAAAATAAACTTCAAAATTTAGAAAAAATTGTAATATCCATAAAAAATGAATTAAAAGTTCTTCTTATCCAAAATTTAAATGTCTCTTAACATTATCTTTCATATATTTGATTTTCATGATTTAAAAGATTTAAACAATATCTTTTTCTTCATTTTTGAGGATGGCCTGAAATTTTTGTCCAAGGGTGTATATCATTCGATCCTATTTTTATCTCGCTTTTTATCGATGTATCTCCGTACTTACATTGATATATTAACCTTCGTATATATCTATTATTTATAGGAGCAAAATAAAATAATAAAAATTTTAAAACTCTTGAGGAACAATCAAACGTTTGTTATTTTTATAGGTTTTTTATTTATTGTTTTTTTATTTATTATTAATTTTTCTTGTCTTATTTTACTAGAATTGTTGTTTTTTACAGATACCATCGGAAGAAATTAATCAAAATTCATTAAAATGACAAATCTATCAGACTTTTAAAGTAGTCAAACTGTTGATGCTCGATTTGCCAGGCGTTTATTTAGTAAAACCCGCTGAATTATTTGGTGTAGCAAGGAATAGTCTTAAACGTAATCTGTCATTACGTTTAAGACTATTCCTTGCCACACCAAATAATTCAGTGGGTTTTACTAAATTAACTTATAAAAAGAAGGAAAAACCTCTCCAATGAAGCAAAACATTTGAAGAAATCGAAAGCTGTCCAATTGAGACCGTCGGACTCTTACACGGATTGTTTTGAAAAGATCACAAGAATACAGCTCTGAAAATTACAACAGAGCTTAATGACCAACTGGAGAACGCTGTTTTTTTTTTCAAAAACTGCAAGAATGGAGCTGCACAAAGCTGGATTTCAAGGGAGAGCAGCAAAGAGAAAAAACGTATTCAAATGAATTTGTTTAAAAATTTCCGAGTGTTTTCATTATTTTGTTCAACAACTATATATGATAAAACTGGTCATTAAAACTCTTTTTATATATCTGTCTTCTCATTTATTTCAGTCCGATCATCATCTATCAATCTATCAGGATTCTATCATTCAGGTCACGAGAGATATTACTTTTATCCTCTGCTTTAAAAGATTCTCTCTCCTTCTCTCTCGCTATCTATCTACCTATGCATCTTTGTGGTTTGGTTTCTTTGTTTAATGGCATATCAACTCTTTTTAGGTTATTTAATGCCAAAGCCATTCACCTAGAAGAACAGTAGTGGTACTATTTAACTCATAGCTGGGAGGATAAGGGGGTTCATACCTTTCCCAAGGGTATTTGCCCGAAAGTGACCGTAATAGCGCGACTGGGGTACGAACTCGCGTACTACGATTCCGCAGTCGATTGCTTTAACCATTACACCACGAGGACACCCCACTAAAATGGAAATAGGTTTGGTTTCTTTGTTTAATGGCATATCAACCCTTTTTAGGTTATTTAATGCCAAAGCCATTCACCTAGAAGAACAGTAGTGGTACTATTTAACTCATAGCTAGGAGGATAAGGGGGTTCATACCTTTTCCAAGGGTATTTGCCCGCAAGTGAACGTAATAGCGCAACTGGGGTACGAACTCGCGTACTACGATTCCGCAGTCGATTGCTTTAACCATTACACCACGAGGACACCCCACTAAAACGGAAATAGGTTTGGTTTCTTTGTTTAATGGCATATCAACTCATTTTAGGTTATTTAATGCCAAAGCCATTCACCTAGAAGAACAGTAGTGGTACTATTTAACTCATAGCTGGGAGGATAAGGGGGTTCATACCTTTCCCAAGGGTATTTGCTAACTGTTATAGGTTATATCATATCTATTTTTATACATATAAATAGTTCTATTTTAAGTTATTCAGTTTGGTATAAGTATAGCTTTTTGTTTACCCACAGTTAAATATCAAATAATTCCGTTTAGATGTACGCAGCTTAGATGTACGCAGTTTAGATGTCAAAACAGTTCTTTTTCAAATAGTTCAGTTTAGCATAAGTACGCTGTTAAAATGTCAAAAATAGTTCTATTCCAAACAATTCAGTTTAGCACAAGTTCACTTTTTATTTCTACTTGACCCATAGATAAAACCTTATCAGTTGCTATTGGAACCTCACTATCAGAATGTTTAGGGTCATACCCAGAACATTCACTGAGGGCTCGTACCCCTCTGCAGAGAATCAGTCGGAGTATTCTACAGCCCCAGCCCACTAGGAAATACACAGTTACTTGTAAAAGCTGTTTTTTTTTTCAAATTCAGTTTAGCAATAAAAGGCACCCAGTCATCAGGATCGAAAACTGAAATGAATTTGCCTTAAAAATAGACAATGGAAAAAAATATGCGTCAAAAGGGGAGTCGATACTTTTTGCGAAATTGTAAGAAATCAGCTGTGTAACAAAGTTAAAGGAAATGTTATAAATTGAATTACCATGACTAGAACATCCAGCAAACACTTGCATGCGACATACAGAACCAGTGGACAGCTGTTTCGACCTTATTACGCCTTGTTAACAGTGTATACCATGATCTCCCCCACAGGAGATCAAACTAGTGACCCCTAAATGCAGAGCCGAAACTCTACCTCAAAACTACTAGTCTACATCGCATACAGCTGATCAGACCTAACAAGGTCGAAACTGCTGTCCAATGATTCAGTTCACGTGCAAATTTTTGCTGGATATTCTGGTCATAATAATTCAATTTATGATATAATTCCTCTAAGAATGTTGAGAGCAATATTGAATAAGTCCTGGCGACAACACCCCACAAGACACCAACTATACGGCCACCTACCTCCCATCACGAAAACTATACAAGTTAGACGAACCAGACACGCAAGACACTGCTGGAGAAGCAGTAACGAACTCATCAGTGATGTATTCCTATGGACCCCCACATATGGCCAAGCAAAAGCAGGACGACCAGCTCGAACATACATAGAGCAACTATGTGAGAATACGGGATGTACCCCTGAAGACCTGCCAAAAGCAATGAATGATAGGGTGAAGTGGAGAGAGAGGTCAGGGATATCCGTGCTGGTGGCACGACATGATGACGATGAAAAAAGAAAATGTACATTTAACCCACTGTATTGTAATTAGGTTAACCTGCTTTTGAGAATATCGTAGTTGTAATATTCCCCCAGCCATCTAAATTGGGTGGATGTGAAAAGTCAGATTTTAGCAATTTTCTCACCAAACAGGTTGATTGCTGAGAAGCGTAGGTGTGACCCCGAATAGCGAGAATTCAATACATTGTTACAGCTTCTGAAGCTGACAAGTGCAACAAGTATGGGTTAACGATGTTATTATTTATGGCTACTAGATGCTGAGGGAATGACCCTTAGACTTGATTTGAACAGTAGCTAATTTGGTATGTATTTTTAGCGTGGGAATAGATTTGGATTATGAAGAAATGTACATGAAACGACCGGGTCACGAGTTCATTTGGCGTTTGAATTGTTGAGAGAACGAATCGACCCGGAATGAAAGAGAGTAAGCGCACACGCAATTATAGTAGTCAGCAGAGAAAAAAAGCACCAACTCAAATACCTACGCACTCATCACTGAATGACTCAAAAATTTCATTAAGTTGCTAAGGTTAACTTAAGACCGACAAAGATATAGTCACTCCAGACAATGTACCCTGTTTTGTATAAGTATTTATGCCATATGATGACAGATCGAATTTCACTTGATGTGCTATTACTAAACCGTTATATTTAATCGTTAGCGTCATTGTTTAAAAAAACGATATACGAATCTTGCCCAGAAGATTCATCAACAGAAGATACTACTTCGGTTTATTGGTTTGGGGAGCATCGGTTTCCTTGACCTATAAGAATCTCAACACTTTTTGGACATCAACCACGTCTTTCGATGGATGAAACTGCCTTCGAGACAGTTTCGAAGTGTAAAAACAACACCAATCTGACCACTGTATAAATAGTGAGATTTCGAAGAACGGGGTTTGAACTGAGTTTCTCATCGATCAGATATACGATGTGTTTGGTGTTAGCAATCATTACCTCCTCAATCAATGCAAATGTGAACATTCAAAAATTTCCTCATTCCATAGATAGAAAATTGGTTTGGTTATAATCAAAGAATTCTTTTCGGGATGATAATGCATCTGTTAAAACATTGAAGGGAATCAATTTTTTTCTTCGGGGAGAAATGCATATAAAAAAGTGACATGAGTGGAATTCCTTAATAAGGATCTGCTTGTCTCACTCACTAAGTACTACACTAAGCCAGACACCCGAGTTTATTTACTAATTGTTTTCTAAGGTTAACTTAGTCAGGAAGAAGCCTCTAAGTAAGGTACACTCAGTGAAAATCCGACTCATTTGTAAAGGTCTGCTTGCAAAATAGGCCTAAGCTTATTTTCTAAGCATAGCTTACTTTTAGAACAAGGTCAAAAGATTGTTGCACCCATAGACAAGAGAGCACCCATTATTAAGGGTAGCGTACATTTCGAACAAGGTCAAAAGATTGTTGTACCCACTGACAAGAGAGCACCAATTTTTAAGGATAGCTTACATTTAGAACAAGGTCAAAAGATTGTTGTACCCACTGACAACAAAGCACCCATGTTTAAGGATAGCTTACATTTAGAACAAGGTCAAAAGATTGTTGTACCCACTGACAACAAAGCACCCATGTTTAAGGATAGCTTACATTTAGAACAAGGTCAAAAGATTGTTGTACCCACTGACAAGAGAGCACCCATGTTTAAGGATAGCTTACATTTAGAACAAGGTCAAAAGATTATTGTACCCACTGACAAGAGAGCATCCATTATTAAGGGTAGCGTAAATTTAGAACAAGGTCAAAAGGTTGTTGTACCCATAGACAAGAGAGCACCCATTATTAAGGATAGCCTATATTTAGAACAAGGTCAAAAGATTGTTGTACCCGCTGACCAGAGAGCAACCATTATTAAGGATTGCTTACATTTGGAACAAGGTCAAAAGATTGTTGTACCCACTGACATAAGATAACCCGTTTGTAAGCATAGCTTACTTTTCAAACGAGGTCAAAATATTGCTGTACCCACTGAAAAGAGGGCACCCATTATTCATAATCAATTAAACTTTGTTTAGCTTGGCACAAGGTTTAAAACATGGAGCGTCTAGTTTAGACAAAACTTGATAATCCCTGTCTTGTATGCGGGGTTTGGTATACGCTAACTGAATCCACTGGAAAGAAGTAAGACCATCCCCGTCAAAAGTAGGGGTTTGAATATGACTTTAATAGATATATATATATATATGATATGAAAGAGATTATTAAGAATAGCTTACAATTTGGACAAGGTCAAAAGATTGTTGTACCCACTGACAAGTGAGCACCCATTATTAAGGATAGCTTACTTTTCGAACAAGGTCAAAGATTGTTGTACTCAGAGACAAGAGAGCACCCATTATTAAGGGTAGCGTACATTTAGAACACGTTCAAAAGATTGTTGTACCCACTGACAAGAGAACACCGATTATTAAGGATAGCTTAATTTTGGAACAAGGTCTAAAGACTGCTGTACTCACTGAAAAGAGAGCACCCATTATTCATAATCAATTAAACTTTGTTTAGCTTGGCACAAGGTTTAAAACATGGAGCGTCTAGTTTAGACAAAACTTGATAATCCCTGTTTTAAATGTGGGTTTTATTATACGCTGGCTGTATCCACTGGAAAGAGGTAAGGCCATCCTCGTAAAAGTAGGGGTCTGAGTATGACTTTAATAGATATATATATATATATATATATATATATATATATATATATATATATGTATATATGATATGAAAGAGATTAGTTAGTCAGTGATTTTATTTTTAAATGAGTTATAACTAATTTGTTTGCTTAGTAATTGTGCGATTGCTCCTCCACAGTTAAATGATTTCAAATATTGCTAAATGAAACTATTAATTCAATTCAAAATTAATCATTTGTTTACAGACTGTGAAGTAGTTTTAATGACTGCTATTTTAGTCTAATCATTCTACAGGCTGGAGCGATAAAATTGTCTTCCTAAAGAAAATAACACTACAGCTTTATTTTAAATCTTTTATTGAAAAAATCAATTTAGGTAACTTTATTATGTTGTAGAGCTGACATCTATTCAATGTAGCCGCCTTCAGCCTCAATCACCGCCTCGATACAGATCCGGAACTGGGAGCATGCCTTATCCACAAGCCCCGGCAGGAGCTCGGCGAATACTCGGCGGATGGGAGCGATCAGGCTGGCTTTGGAGGTCATGTTGGTGATGTTCTCGACGAAGTAGTCCAGTGGCTTAAGATTGGGGGAGGAGGGGGCTAGTGAGAGAAGGGTACAAAGTCGTAGCACTCCTTCTGAAGCCAAGCCTGGGTCTCTTTGGACTTGTGGGCCGGCGCCGAGTCCTGCTGCCACACCCATGGTGTGCCACCGGCCACCTGATTGCACCAGGGGATCACCACACTCTTCAGCACATCCAGGTACACTTTGGTGTTGACTTTCAAGCCGACTTCGAAGATGTGAGGTGGCATGATGTGGCCCTCACTTGAAACCATACCAAAGACCATAACCGTAGCCGAAAACTTCGTTTTCATCACCCTGGGCACGTCCCTGATATTCGTGGTAATTCGCGGATTTGTATTTTGATTGGTTGGTTGGTATGTCGTATTTTCTGACATTTCAACCTTTGTAGGTTATTTAACGCCAAACGCATTTTTATGTAAATAATCTGTTCTATTTCAAACAATTCAGTTTAGCATAAGTACACAGTTTAATTGTCGAAAACATTTCTATTTCAAACTATTCAAGCAGTTATATTTAACAATTCAGTTAAGTGTAAATACAGTTTCAGTGTCGAAAAACAGTTCTATTTCAAATAATCCAGTTAAGCATAAGCACACAGTTTAAATGAAAGTACGGTTTAATTGTCAAAAACATTTCTATTTCGAGCTATTCAGTTTGCTCAAACAATTCAGTTTAGCATAAGAATGTTGTTACTTCTATTTAACCCATAGATAGGGCCGTATCAGGTGCTACCACGCCGGGCCAGAGTGGACCTGGGAGCGATGGCAATGAAGGAATACTCCGCATTCCCCAAAGCTCCAGCACTGCTGTAACCTCACGATCAGATTGTTTAGTGTCGTTAACATGACACTCATGGGGGGTTACCCCTCGGCAGAGAAGCAGTCGGTATATTCTACTGCCCCAGCCGACTGGGCAATTGCATTTTCAGGGTGCTGGCAATGTTTTCATCACCCTGGGCACCGGTTTTTATTAAACGGAAATCGAATCACGTCGTCTTTTCAAGGGCGACAATTTTATCATTCCACCCTGTATTTGACATTATTCATTTATTTGTTGAATCTTACTAAGTATTGTTATGTAATATCAACAATTCAGTTTGGGCACACTGTTAAAGAGCTTCAACTATTGCAATGATGCATTAATAATTCTATTCAATATTACTCATTCGTTTGTTCATGGTTAAATCTTTTCAAGTATAAGTTTGTATAATTAACGATTCAATTAAACATCAGCCATTTATTTACACCCAGTTAAATGATCAAACAGTTCTATTTCAAACAGTTCACTTTTGAAAAAGTCATTGCATAAGTCATTTGTTTGCACTCGGTTTATTTGACCTATAGTTAGGACACTATTAGGTGTCACCACTTCTGGACAGAGTGGACCTGGGAACGTTGGCAATAAAGAAGAGTGTTTGCCAATGGTCTGGGAGACCTGGGTTCAATCCCAAGTCGTATCATACCAAAGACTCTAAAATGGCACTCGATGCCGTCTTGTTTAACTCTCAGCATTATAAGGTATGGATCAAGGGTAAAGTGGAGCAATCCAAGGAAAGGAGTAGAGCCTTCCCCTACACCTTGGTGTAGTAAGCTATCGAAAAGGGAGCCTTTTGATCACCCTCGACTGTGGTAACCAACTTTACTTACTTATAGGGGTAAAACCACCGAAACACGTGTCCTAGGAATGACTCTAAACTTTATTCAATGGCTAGGCTTCAGTCCTTGAGGTTAGAGAATGTGAAGTACCTCTTCATTGTCATCACTCTCAGGACCACTCTGACCCATATTAGTAGTACTTTTTATGGTCTCATCTCTAAGTGGAGTAGATCTGCTCAATCATTTACTGTGTGGAACGATAAAATTGTCGTCCTAAAGAAAACAACAAATAGTAGCTATTGAAAAGGGAGCCTTTTGGTCGCCGACTTACTTACTTACTATCCATACTCCCCAAAGACCCAGTATTACTGGAGCCTCATCATCAGATTATATAGTATCATACCCAGGACACTCGTTGGGGGTGTCTTACCCCTTTGCAGAGATGCAGTCGGTGCATTCTGCCGCCCCCGCCGCCTTGGCTAAGAGGACAGGACGGGAAGAGAAAAGAAATATCAAGATGGTCGTATTGACGTGGGAGAAGAAAAAAGAAATAATGGGAAGGGATAAAGAAATGGAAGGAAGGAGAGAAATGATTTGGAGGAGAGAAAGTAATAAGAGGGTCACTACATATTCCCTAAAGCTCAAGTACTATTTGAGCGAGACCATCATATTCTTTAAGGTAATATTAAGGACACGTCTTGATAGGGAGGTCTTACCTCTCTACAGAGAAGCAGTTAGTGTATTAGACTGGGCTGAAAAGTGGCCGATGTGAATCGAACCTATTTGTAATGAACTGTGGAGTAAGATCTACAAACTATTTTGCTGATGCTAACTGGATTGTGAGAGATACCAAAAAAGACCGTAAAGAATATCGGTTTGAAAGAAACAGAAAGCGTAATGGTTCACGTGCTCAATTGAGCTCGTGAACCATTACGCTTTCTGTTTCTTTCATTACGCTTTCTGTTTATTTTTGTTTAGTTTTATGGCACATTACGCTTTCTGTTTATTTTAGTTTAGTTTTATGGCACATCAACCATTATTGGTTATTTATGCCAAATCCATTTTTATACATTTAAACCGTTCCATTTCAAAGAGTTCAATTCATCATAAGCATGATTTTTTTTTGTTTGGTTTGGTTTATATTTATGGCATATCAACCATTGTAGGTTATTTAAAACCAAATCAGTTTTTATACATATAAACAGTTATCTATCAAACATTTCAGTTTAGTATAAGTATAGTTTTTGTTTGCACTCAGTTAAATATCAAAACATTTCTGTTTCAAACAATTCAGTTTAGCACAATAACGCAGTTTGAATGTCAAAACAGTTATACTTCTAACAATTCAGTTTAGCATAAGTATGCAGTTTAAATATTAAAGCAGTTCTATTTCAATTAACTCAGTTTAGCATAATAAGTGCGCAGTTTGAATGCCAAAACAGTGTTGTATATTACACGTATACATATGCAAACCACACAATACGAAACAAATACACAGGTGGACTCTATCTTTTCAGGTACGAACGGTTTTATTTACTTCTGACTTCGGTTCTCCGACACGAGGAGAGAGACAATTCTTAAAAGTCTTTCGTATCATACAATGCTGACAACACCCCAACGCACGGCACATCTCGTGGTCCAATCTCAATTTCTCAAAACCATGGTCTGAACCCCAACTTCTCAACATCCTTGTCGGACCCCAACTTCTCAACACCATGGTCTGACCCCCAACTTCTCAACATCCTTGTCGGACCACAACTTCTCTACACCAGGGTCAGAACTCAACTTCTCTACACCATGGTTGTAACTCAACTAAACCTTTTTCAAAATCTTCCAAATTCTCAGCCTTTCTCTTCGGGGCATGACGTCATCCACACTCCAGCCCCTTTCCTGTCTGACATTTATTATGACAATTGTGATTATCATATCCTTCGTGCACGAGAGTAAAATTGTACCCAATGTCTGTGCACCTGAACTAAGAACCGAATAGTTCAAAGCCCAACCAAACAGAATGATAAAATATAATTAATGAAAATTGATTAATATAAAAAATCTCTCCTTAATTACATAACAACAGTTCTATTTCAAACAATTCAGTTTAGCATAAGTACGCAGTTTAAAAGTCAAAAAAGTACCATCCCAACCAATTCAGTTTAGGATAATTCCACCGATTAATTCTATTTGACCCATAGATATGACCTTATCAGGTGCTACCATTCCGAGCCAGAGTAGACCTGGGAGCGATGACAATGAAGGAGTACTCTGCATTTTCCAAGGCTCCAGCATTACTGGAACCTCACTATCAGCATTATAATGAGAATCGAACCTATTTGCAATGATCTTTGGAGTAAGATTGCAAACTATTTTGCTGATACTTACTAGAACATGAAAGATACATGCAAAACTGGAAAGAAAGTGGATTTAAAAGAAACAGAAAGCGTAATTGGTCACGTGGTAGAGAGCAATATCGGAGTAAAGAAGAAATGGGTGCAAAATATATCCGGTCGGGAATATGTGATGGAGTGGCTCTGGAGAGCGGCGTTACAGCGTGCGTGACAGCGTGTTTTTCTGATTGCACATATGATGAACAGATTTGCAACTGGGGAAGACTTCAGGGTCTTTAAAAGGAAAGAGGAGAGTTTGTTTTAGTTTTCTTATTGACCTAAGTGAACCTGGGAGCCAGAAGTTTATAAAAACAGGAATATTAATTGAAAGCAGAGAAAAGGAACCCCAAAAGAACCTTTTGTGCCACTCTTAGGAAAAGGTTTTACAGAATTCCTCAAAAAGATTTGTGTTCCGAAAAAATAATTTAAAAAGGAGGAACAACTAGACAGAAAAACGTGAAAATGCAAAATAAAGCATTATATATTTATGGAATAAAATAATTGTTTTAAGGCATATCAACCTTCTTAGGTTATTTAATGCCAAAAATATTTTTCTAGAGGTATTATTTAACATGTCGATAGTAGGATAAAGGAGTGTTATAACTTTCCCAAGGGTATTAGTCCGAAAGTGAATGGCGCGATTGGAGTTCGAACTCGCTTACTACAATTCCGTAGTTTTTCGCTTTACTCATTACACCACGAGGACACATCACTAGTGACGGAGAGTGTATTTGTGTGTGAGGGAGTAAATTAATTTATGCAAATAATTTTTAATTCTTTTCTATGCCAAATAAATAGCGATTACTTCGATTCCGCAGACCAGTCCTTTAACCATTACACCACGGGAGCACCCCCAAGAATAACAGATGGAAACATGTTCGCGTCTTATAAAAAATTAATTGCTGGATTGATTTTAATGGCGTATCAACCCTCTGAGGTTTAATTCATACGTAGAAGTTAGAGAATTGAGTTTATTGTACATTTTTTAGGGACATATCTTCAGTTGTTTCTCTAGAGTGTTTTTGAACACTTTTGAATGCATCATGTCATACCCAGGACACATTGAGAGATAGATTGATTGATTTTAACATTGAATAAGCTCCAACCCCAATGCAGGGATCAAGTATGTCAGCCACTGCCTATATAGCATAACCCTTTCACATCAAACACATATTTCTCCTCGACGCGCAGCTCAGACTGGACCTTTTATCTCAAAATCTCACTCTCTACACGGCTGTCTGAATGGTAAGGCTTTTATAATTCGAAACTGTCCCGAAGGCACAATTTCAGCTGTGGATTATATAGCTTGATATTTCTCAAAGTGTTTTTCCCTCAAACGGTACGCTGTAAAAATCTCTTCTGTTGACGATTGTTCTGAACCAGATAAGTCGGTCCGGAATAACAATAATGCCATTTGAGTAATTATAAACAGTTTAATTAAATTATATCAAGTAAAAACAATCAACTATCATCTTTAATTATACAAAAAAGAATACATTTTTAGTTACACAAAACAGAATGTTGGGTATCACCTACCTTTTCAGCATAATGAGCTTTTCCATCTGCCATATATGGCAGCAACGGAGAAAAGTCTGGGAATAAGCCGACGAGTCAGACCTGAAGAGCCGTCCCTATTGTTGAAGTATATCATTACTCTATCACTAATCCTATGTTCTTATTACTAACAGTCTCTCTCTTGTAAATACTCTTTCCTGTAAATATAGCTATTTTCCTCACATATCGTGGTTTGTCTTATTATTACTACTACTTGTGTTCAATAACCAGAACACAACACAGAAGACAGTGTCTGGATTGGTTATATGTGTGTCGGTCTTAGGTTAAATTTCCCAACTTAATGAAATGCTCGAACCATTTATTCATGACTGCATAAGTACGTGAATTAGTAGACTGCTATTTATCATATTAAGCCAACCCCTCCGCTCAGGCAGGATATGACAAGCGGAGTTTAACAGGTTTGAATTCAGAGTTTTCCTTCTCCTTGACTAGTTACCTCACCAAGACTGAAGAAACCAGTCTGCCCTACTATTTACCCATAGCTGGAGGGAGAGTAATTGGATTCATACCTTTCCTAGGGATATTAGTGCTATGAGAAATGCAATCAGTCTCGTCCAGGATTTGAACTCGTGTCGCCGTGTCCATTTCCTACACCGATAACCATTACACCACGAGCATCTCCAAGACTGCTATCTATACGTTGATAAGGATTTTTGTCTTGGCCGACTGCTCTCAGAATTGTGTGTATGCTCAGTGACTCTCGTAATACAAGTTGCTCCGTTAGCTTCACAATACAAACACCATCTTAAGATATCGAAATCCTGTCATTATATACCTATCTCTTCATAATCCAAATCTACTCACTCGCTGAAAATAAAACACTTATCTGCTATTCTTCAAGATAAGTTAAAGGGTAATTTTCATTGCTAGCAAGAATTCGCTCTCATCACCCCTAAACATTATTTCTAATTCTGTCAACCATATCGGGTTATCAATTCTCATCAGCTTCCGAAGTCAACAACACAGGTTAACCTCTCTCAATACCGGCTAACATCTGTGTCTCCTAACAATCATTATATTCACTGGGAAAATTATAAAAATCTGATTTTTCACATTAACCTTATCCAGACCGCTGAAGAATATAATAACTACGATATTCAATGATCTAGTGGGATGGGACTGTAGAATAAAAAATAAAGTTGTGGACCTTAGTCGAGGGGGACCCGAAGGCTCTATTTTCAGTAGCTACTACACTGAGGTGTAGGGGAGGGTGCTACTCCATTCCCTGGATTGCCCCACTTTACCCTTTTTTCTTACCTCATCATGTTGAGTGTTAAGCAATGAAGCATCGATTACCATTTTCTGAGTCTTTGGTATAACTCGACCTGGGATTGAACCACGGTATCCTAGCCAATTGGCGAACGCTCTATTCATTAAGCCAGTGGCCTGGTAGGCTGTAAAATACACAGACTGCAAATCTGCTGAGGGTAACATTATCCAGTGAGTCCTAGATATTACATTAAATAATCTAATCCTGAGGCTCCCATAATACTGGAGCTTTGAGGAATGCGGAGTGACCCTCTTCTGCAATCGCTCTCAGATCAACCCTGGCAAGAAATGGTTGCACCTGTTAGGGTCGTCAAATAGTACTGTTTGAGATTTTAACTAAGTGCAAATAAATGACTTTTTCTAATTGAATTGTTTGAAATAAAACTGTTTGATCATTTAACTGTGTGTAAACAAATGACTGATGTTTAATTGGGTTGTTATTAATACATGGCCATGCTTGGAATTATACTTAATTGAATGTTTTTTTAATATATATGTAAAAACATGATTTGGCAGTAAATACCCTATAATGGTTGATATGCCAGAAAACAAAGTAAGTAGATCCTTAGAGAGTTTTCTGTGTATACAAGGACTTCTTCATGGTTTCGCTTTGTTTTGTTGTAGATTATTTAATACCACAGCCATCCGTTTAGAAGATGATAGGGTTATATAGAACTAACTGCGTACTTACCCTAAACTGAATTGTTTGAATTAGAACTGTTTGACTATACTGAAGAGCTTGAAATAGAAATGTTTTTGACAATTAAACCGTATTTACTTTTAAACTGCGTGCTTATGCTAAACTGAACATTTTGAAATGGAACTGTTTTTGACATTGAAAATGTACTTACACTAAACTGAATTGTTTAATATGGAACTTTTTTGAGGTTTAACTGTGTGTAGAGAAAATCTGTACTCATACTTAGCTGAATTAGAACTGCTTAACTAAACGGAATAGGTAGAAATAGAAATGTTTTTCACAATTATAACTGTACTTACATTCAAACAGCGAAATTATGCGAAACTGAATTATTTGAAATCGAATTATTTTCATAAAAACGGATTTCGCGTTAAATAACGTACGAAGGTTGATGTGTTATGAAACCCAAACAACCAACCTTTTATAAGAACGGAAGCGGTGTATTTAACCCATAGTTGCGAGGATAAGGGGGATTCATACTTTTCTCGAGGGTATTAGTCCGAAAGTGAACGTAATAGTACGACTGGAGTTCGAACTCGCTTACTAAGACACCGTAGTTAACCGCTTTAAACACCACGAAACATTCGCTATCTTGATGGATTCTTAGTAATAAAAGAAAAAAGGATTTTATGCACTCTTGTATTTGTTTTCACATGCAATTATTACAATTAGAAAAGGTATGAATCCAATTAATTTCCTTCCAATTATGAGTTAATGCATAGACAGACCGCGCTCTTTAAAAAAACAAAGTAAAATAAATATTTTTCAGAATTTTTTTTTTTTTTTTTTTATAAATATGAACTCCGCGTTCTTTTTGCTCATCGACTGCTTCTCTGCAGAGGGGTAAGCCCCATGCTAATGAGTGTCCTGGATATAACACGAAACCTAATTTTTCTGAATGTTTTAAAGGTCCCAACTTATTATAATTAACGACCGCTGGTCGTTAAATTCAGTCAGTCAAGCAATTTCATTTTAAACTTTTAATTAAAAGATATTTGGGAAATCCTCAGATTGTTCTAAATAAGATAATTACATTTTCTTTTTCTGAAATAAAATCACCCTTTTATTCATCATCACTCTCTCTCTTCTTGTATGATAATGAATAGCTAAACTTTCTTATGAGAACTTTTTGTTTCTCTCTCTCTCTCTCTCTCTCTCTCACACACACACACACACACACACACACATTTTTGTGCAAATAGTTAGTTCTATTTCAAAAAATTCAGTTTAGTATGAGTACACAGTTTATATTTCAAAAACATTTCTATTTCCAGTTATTTAGTTTATTCAAACAGTTCAAATTTAGCTAATTAAATTTATTATAAGTTAAGATTTTATTAACACTTAGTTAAATGTCAAAAACAGTTCTATATTGAAAAATTCAGTTTTCGTGTAAGTACAGTTTCAATGTCAAAAACAGTTCCATTTCAAACATTTCAGTTTAGAATAAGCAAGCAGTTTAATTGTTAGTACGGTTTAATTGTCAAAAACATTTCAATTTCAAGCTATTCAGTTTAGTGAAACAGTTCTAATTCAAACAATTCAGTTAAGCATAAGTATGCAGTTAGTTCTATTTAACCTATTGATAGGTCCTTATTAGGTGCCACTATTCTGGGCCAGAGTGAACCTTGGAGCAATGGCAATTAAGGGGTACTCCACATTCCCCAAAGCTCCAGAATTACTGGAACCTCACCATGAGATCATTTAGTGTCATATCCAGGACACTCATTGGATGGGGGTCTTACGCCTCTGCAGAGTTGCAGTCGGTGTATTCTACAGCCCCAGCCGACTGGGCAAATGTTTTGATTTGAGGCGGAGCACATAGAAAAACTTCTTTAATAAATTTTCCCGTTGCATACATACATACATACATACATTCATAGTCAAACAGTTCTAATTCAAACAATTCAGTTTAGCATAAGTACGTAGTTAGTTCTATTTAACCCATAGACAGGGCATTATTAGGTCCCACTATTCTGGGCCAGAGTGGACCTGGGAGCAATGGCAATAAAAGGGTGATCTCCATTCCCCAAGCTCCAGCATTATTGGAACCTCACCCTCAGACTGTTTAGTGTTATATCCAGGATACTCATTAGATGGTGGTCTTACGCTTCTGCGGAGTTGCAGTCGGTGTATTCTACAGTCCCTGCCGACTGGGCAAATGTTTTGATTTGAGGCGGAGCACATAGAAAAACTTCTTTAATAAAATTTCCCGTTGCATACATACATAGTCAAACAGTTTTAATTCAAACAATTCAGTTTAGCATAAGTATGTAGTTAGTTCTATTTAACCCATAGATAGGGCATTATTAGGTGCCACTATTCTGGGCCAGAGTGGACCTGGGAGCAATGGCAATAAATCGATGCTTGGCATTCCCCAAAGCATACATATATATCATGACTGATGTCTTTACCACCAAAAATACAACTCAAATATCCTTAGAAATAATTTATTAAACTTGTAAAAAATATACTAGATGAGAACGATGCTAAGGTAGCAAGTTAGCTGTATGTAATTGATTCGTGCGACATCTACTTATGTGACACTTGTGCTACTTTCTGGATCTACATAGATGCGGCCCATAGACAAACAGAGAACGATAAGGGATACATATGCAATTTTGATAAACAGATTCATTTATTTTTTCTTTGAACACTCCGTGAGTAGGTTTATTGAATGTGACGATAATTATGATTGAAAAAAGTATTTAATATTTCATAAAATTCATGAGACGAAATGTGATTATTAATCATTGCTACCCCCCACCGTGAACTTATTTCCTCAACATTGAATTCTTGGCTGCAATGTTCCGGTTGCTGTACTCTAAGGGCTTCTTTCTATTCATATTTTAGAAAATAGGTATAATGATAATCAGCCATTGCCAAAATGGAACACGTTCTGTTCTTGAGAGAGACAGGAATGTACCAAAAAATATGATAAACTAAAATCATTTACTCCTCTGCAAATAAATGATATCCTGATTATCTAAAACGTTATCTACAAAGTATTCTTTTAAAAATATTTGGTTAGAATATAAGTAAAGTAAAGTTGGCCACCCTAGTCGAAGGCGACCAGAAGGTTCCCTTTTCAATAGCTATTACACCGAAGTGTAAGGGACTATTGGCGAATACTCTACCTACAAATGAGCCGGTAAATACATATATACATATAAACAGTTTTATTTCAAGCAATTCAGTTTAGCATAAGTTCGCAGTTTAGTTCTATTAGACCCATTGATAGGATCCTATCAGGTGCTACCACTCCGGGTCAGAGTGGACCAGAGAGCAATGGCAATTAAGGGGTACTCCACATTCCCCCAAGTTTCAGTATTACTGGAGACATTGATTGAAGAAACTCAATAACTAACCCACTCCTTCTGTATGGTGTCAACAAAATCCATTAAAAAAAAACAAAGAATAGATTTGTATGAATGTCTTTATGGATAACTTTTGTAGCATCTTCTAGATTAATGTTTGTTCGACTTGTATAATACTAAGTTTTTTTTTCCCCCAGTCGGCGGGGACTGTAGAAAACACCGACTGCTTCTCTGAAAAGGGGTAAGGATCCCCCCAACAACGAATGGTGGGGTTCTTGTAATACTGGAGCTTAAGAGAAACCTTAAGTGGTTTGGTATCATATTTGGCATTGGTGCGTAACAGCCATAGAATTACATGTGCAAATGAATGAATAATGTTAAAGATAATTCTTAGTGTTAAATAGCAATACTCAAAAACGTTTACTGTTCTGAGGATCACATTCAAATGCATCTGATGCTGAGGCTCTAGTCCTGAAGCTTAGAGGAATGTGGATGCCCCTTTATTGCCATTGCTCCCTAGTCCACTCTGGCCCGGAGTGGTAGCATCTGATAGGGTTATATCTATGGGTCAAATCGAACTAAAATGTGAACTTATGCTAAACTGAACTGCTTGAAAGTGAACTGTTTTGACATTCAAAGTTCATATTTATGCCAAACTGAATTATTTAAAAAGGAACTGTTTTTGTATGTTGATACTGAATTGATTGAAATAAAACTGCTTTGACGTTTAACTGAGTGTAAACAAAATTCTATACTTACACTAAACTGAATTGTTCGAAATAAACTGTTTACATGTATAAAACAACCCTAGCCGACTGGCCTGTTTTTTGTCAAATATTTCTATTTCGGGGAAAAATCTCTGCACAATTCTGTACAATAATTCGTGTCGGTTTTTCTTTCTTTTTTTTCTCCCATGTACCAATGTCTATAGGACAAGTACTTGTGCCTAAGTTGGACATAGCATAGTTGTTTTGGAAGTCACTCGTGAACAGAACTTTTTCACTCACTCTCTTTCACTCATGCATAATCTATCTATCTATCTATCTATCCAGCCCAGTCGGCTGTGGTTGTAGAATACATCAAGTGTATCTCTGCAGAGGAATAAGACCCCACCCCAACAAGTGTTCTGGATATTACACTAAACCATCTGATAGCAAGGCTCGTGTCCAGGAATTGTAGGGAATATGAAGCACCCCTTTCGTTGTCATTGCTCCCAGGTCCACTCTGAGTGGTTGCACGTGATAGGGTCCTATCGAGGGGTCAAATAGAACAGATTGTGTGTGCAAACAAATGACTGTTGATAAACAGTGACCGTTATATAGCATTACTTGAAACCATTTCAAAGTGCGCAAAAAAATGAGCTCAGGCTCGTTATCTAAAAATGTGTTAACAAATCATATATATGTATATGTACAAAGAGGATTTGGCATTAAATAACGTGCAATGGTTGATATGCCATAAAACCCAACCAAACCAAATCCTATATATTTAATATATATGTATAAAGAGGATTTGGCATTAAATAACCAGCAATGGTTGATATGCCATAAAACCAAACCAAATCAATCTGCATATTTGATACGTCTTTATCGTATCTGGTAAATCAATATCAAAAGATTACCAAAAGTTAAAAAGATTTTTTGAATTTGGGAGAACAAAATGCCAATGTGAATATAAAGTTACTTAAACTAAGAGCCCTGTTCACAGGGATTAGCATACAATGACACTGATGGGGGTCTACACCTCTCTGTAAGAGATCCTCCAACAGAGAAGTAAGACTCCAAACAAAAACGATGTGACACTAAACTACATGTGATAAAATGTTTCAAATAACTAATAATAATAATCCCCATGTAAAAAAAAAGAATTAACAGTTCATTTTCATCTATAATTTACAATCCCTCTGTGTCAGCATGGACCCGGGAGTAATGGCAATGAGGGGGTACCCCACATTTCCCAAAGTTCCAGGAACCTCACCATCAGATGCAGTTTTGAATGTGATACTCAGGACACTAGACGGTTTCGAGTATTACTATCTAACACTAATAATTCTATTCAACTATTCATTCGTTTGCACATGTAATACTATGGCTGGTGCCTGTGGTGTAATGGTTAGCGTCGTAGGTAATGGACACGACGACACGAGTTCAAATCCTGGACGAGACTGAATGCTTATCAAATAGCACTGATACCTCTGGGAAAGGTATGAATCCAATTATTCTCCCTCCAGCTATGGGTAACTTGTAGGACAGACTGGGTTCTTCAGCCTAGGTGAGGGAACTAATCTAGGAGAAGGAAAACTCTGAATTCAAACCTGTTAAACCCCGCTTATAAAACTGACATTGTGCCATATCCTGCCCAATCACTAAAGGTTTCCCTTTTGTCGCAAAGTCCAGGTTTCCTCGTATGAGATTTTCTTAGTTTGAAGCTTGAAATATCCGTACAGTTATTTTTCATCCTATTTCGGTTTCCTAGTTTTGATTTTTATTCTTTTTGTTCTCATGTTATCAGCTATTTTCACGGAATTTCAGAAATAGAGCCTCACCACCGGTTACAGTTTAGTGTTTTACTCGGGACACAAGTCTCATCGTAAAAACTTAGACCATTTTGACTTATTTGATTTGAACATTGTTACTGGAGTTATATAGTTAAGGGAATGATTTTTTATTTTAATAATTTTTCGTTAATTATATTTCATCATTTAGTTTTGTTAGACTTGGAACTATTCGGTGTCTCTTAGTTCAGGTGTTGTAGTCAGATGGTGCACTTTTACGCATGCGCGGAAAATATATGGCAATCATCATCCGTCATAATAACTCCCCAGATAGGAAATAGGGCTGGATGGCTATTGGAGGGAATTGAGTGGCTGGTTGACGTCTTACCCGGAAGAGATGGTCCTGAGAATTTTAGGATTTTGAGGCTCGACCGTTGAAACGCACGGGTTGGGTTTTTCGGTTCTGATCAAAGCAGATCAGTTTGGATCTCGACCGACAGAGATGGGTTGAGATCTTGGACACGACAAGATTCGCCGTGCGTGGTGGCGATGTCAGTATAGAATAGTTTGCATAGGCTTTTATGATTTGTGTCTCTCTCCTCGTGTCGCCAAGAATTGAAGGTAGAAAGAAATTAACAAGTTCGTACGGACTGTATTTATATTATTATTGTTGTTATTGATATCATTATAAAATGAAACGCAGTTTCTTCCAGGCAGCGGTCACATCGATACTGCTATATGGGTGCACTACATGGACGCTAACAAAACGGCTAGAGAAGAAGCTAGACGGCAATTACACAAGAATGCTGCGTGCAATCTTGAACAAGTCCTGGCGGCAACACCTCACAAGACACCAACTGTACGGCCACCTGCCCCCTATCACGAAAACTATTCAAGTTAGACGAACCAGACATGCAGGACACTGCTGGAGAAGCAGGGACGAACTCATAAGAGATGTACTCTTATGAACCCCCACACATGGCCGTGCAAAATCAGGACGACCAGCACGAACAAACATTCACCAGCTATGTGAGGATACGGAATGTTGTCCTGAAGACCTACCTAGGGCGATGAACGATAGGGAGGAGTGGTGAGAGGGGGTCAGGGATATCCGTGCTACCAGCGCGACATGATGATGATGATGATGATGGCTATATAACATTGGTGCCTTTGATCACCTGTGAACATACCTTATAAAAACAATTGATCGTCATCAACTCACACTGACTGCTTGGTTTTCCCTGACTCTTACTCCCCAACTGTCACTATCATCCATTGCCCCTGGCAGGTCTTCCTATTTCCACACTAAGTGGATGTGAATAATTTTTTCTTGGTCGGCCATCTCTAGCAACTCCATGAATAGGGGTCCTTGGAAGAACTTAACTTATCTTTGCTTCTCGAGCTGTGCCCCAGATGCCTTGTTCATCTTATATGCAAGGTTTTAGAGATTGGAAATAATTGGCCGTACAGTTGGTGTTTTGAGGGGTGTTGTCGGAAAAAAAAAACAGCTAAAGAAAGATTACCATTAGGTAATATTTAATATTAAAAAAAAAGCCTGCAGACATGATTGTAGGAAAAATATTACTGATCATTTTTTCATCGATCTGTGGCTTCTAAAATTCTCCAGTACAATCATCGGAATAGCCAACGCCTAATAAATCCATGCACTGATAGTATTACCTTTATCTAACTATTTATTTACACGCTTATATACACAACCTTTTACGCTGGGCTTTTTCAGTGACAATAACGAAATCAGTGCCAGCAGAATCCCGGAAGTGACAAAAACCAAAAGCTTATTTTCCCGCCATAAATCTTATCTAATGGCGTCCATTTTCTTTCGCTGTGACAGCAAACAAAATCGGCCATATTGTTCGTTCCTTTTTTGTTTTTCTTTTGTTTTGTTTTTTTTTTTTGGTTTTTTTTATTCAATCTTTTTTCTTTGTATCGAGCTATAAAACACTCTATTGTCTACCTTACAATTGTCAGTGGCTTGGCCAGCCGGAGAAGGAGGAGGAAGATATAGAAGTTATGGCTGGTCACTATAGATCGACGCACGTCCGTAAGGTGATGATGGATAGTACTGTATGTTCGTTGAGGAGGAGGATGAACGCAAGAATCGCAGTTAAAAATGACCCCTAGAAAACAACATTCTACTTCATCGCCAATAAAATAAAGGCTTTGTAGTATCTGATATTTTTTTTATTTCTTCCTAATTCAACATGAATATTTTCTTTGGTTTTTACAGAGTTCTGCAATAACTGCCGTTACTGCATTTAGCTTCGACGCCTGCGTACGGTTTTTATGTTGTCTGACTGTCACGTTTCACACGATGTTCAGAAAACATTATAACAGTAATACATATTCTATTCTTTTTTTCCTCCATATTTTTTTTTATTTTTATTTCTGATATATTCCTTTGTTTTATCATCATCCGAACAAGAATCCAACCAGAAATGAGTGTATGTGTTAATATCCTTCCGTTTATTCTGTTAATGTTTCTGGCATTTTTTAAAGAGGGGAGTATTATTTTTCTCTTCATTTTATCTATTACTCTTTGCAATATATTAGTTAATATTTTTTAACTTACCCTTTTTTTTATTCTCAATGCAAAGAGCCCAAAAACAAAGTGTTTTAATTTCATGGTGATATCTCTTGTCTCGAAAAGATACGCAAACAATGCCAACACTGGTGGGCCGACTATTTTCTGATAACTTATAACCTGTCTTTACTTATTCAATACATGGTTAAATCTTTCGACGCTGGAATGATGCCTTACTATTTACTAAGCTCAGCTGCGTCTGGCATACAAAGATTGTGTAAATTACAATGCCGTCAGAAAATAAGTGGTTATTCAACTACATAATGTTAAGGCTTTTCTTTTTCTTTTTTAGCAAAAGCAGTTTAGATTCAGTAAAACACCGTTAAGGACACTTGGTGAGGATCTAACTCACAACTCAGAAGTTACTGATTAGTAAAAGGCGGTAAGTAAAATATATATGGTCAAATTTCAATCTCTTGCATAATTCCCAGTGGATCACCTTCATTATGCAGTCGTATTTAGGTTTAGTTTAGTTTCATTCTTTAATGGCATACCAACCTTTGTCGGTTATTTTATGCCAAATCCATCCTTTTTTTTTAAAATGAACAGTAGCAGTATTATTTAACTCATAGCTGGGAGGATAAGAGCGTTTATGCCTTTCCCAAGTGTATTTATCCAAAAGTGAACAAAATAGCGCGATTGAAGATAGAACTCGCTTACTACGAATTTGCAGTCCAGCGCTTTAACGATTCACACCACGTGGGAAGATCCCCTAGCCGTGTTTAGTCTTATACTCTGTTGGCGCTAATTTGCCGCATTTGCTTACTATGTGATTGATCGTTTCTTCTCTATTACTGTATAACCCCTATTTGCTGTTTTGTTACGGCTTATCTGTTTTTTACTTTATTATTCTTAGATTTTTGATTTTACCTTCGGTTTCTTACAATCTGTCATAAAGTCTTTATCCCAGATCTAGTTCGAGAGAAGTTAGAGATTTTATTCACTCCTTTTTATCTTTTTTTTGAAGGAAAGGACTGCTTCAATTAAGTGTTATTTTTTCATTCACATTGAAAGTATTCAACTAAGGAAATGGACAGTCAAGCAAAGAACAATCTTTTGTATTTAATACATTCATGGACTGCCGGTCATCTAATTAATGTGTTTATTTGTGTTATATATACATATAGCGAGAGAAATGACCAATCTGAGAGTTCAAAGCGAGCGTGAACATGTCTTCCGTGCAGGGTGCCAGCAATAAGAAACAAGACCGTTTTTGGAGGTGTAATTATTAAGTCATCTGTCTCGTTCTTGGCGAGACGGGATTTGTAACATATGCAAATTTCAGCCAGCCAGCCAGAATTGACATAAAAGGAATAATGTCAGTAGCAGGGGTATGCGGTTTGGCAGACTGTTAGGTTGACAGTCGGACTGAGTAGCGGACGAGTAAGTTGACACGGTGAGTGAAGAGAAAGATGAAGAAGACAGACGCGTTTGGCTGTTGAAAAAGTGAGCACCAGAGTCCACTTCCATCTATGTTCAAATACCGTACCTATAAACATTAGTGGGTATGTACCATTCCCCATAAATACGTTTGACATTATTGTGAGGGGGGGTTAATATACTGATTAAGTCGGTGGGGATTTAGTCCAGGCTGCCTAACGTGGGTGCCGGGGAAGCCCAGATTTTACGTCACGCGGCCGACCCACCTCAAGCCACTAGGAGGCCGTCCCCTTGGCTCTTATCCTCCTTTAATGAGCTAGGTTTATAGCATGGCGTCTGAGGCGCCCTTTTGGGGGGGATACCGACCAAATCCGAGGCCTTTTAGAGCAAACGGGCGTGTCTCTGCAACGGCCCTACGCCAGAACCCACCTTAAAAATGTTTTGTGCCGTACACGTCCGGTTGGTGGAACGCACAACAAATACCTTAATATGCTCATTAAGTAATACATCACTAGCAGTGGTTTACCTTCTTTTTGTATGTTGTTAATGCTATAAAAATTTCCATTTCGTTCCCAACCGCCGTTTTGGTTATTTCTTATTCATTAACTTTTGTTAGGTTACAACAATCTGTCCCTTTCTTGATCATAACCAGGGCTCCCATCGGTTTCGTTAAACTACCATATGTTTTTTTCAAATTCCTATTTCCTGGTTTTGTATTTGCTTAATTATTTGTATTGTATTATAATCTGTTAGCACTGACCTATCAATTAATCGGCGTGTTTTTCTTTAATAGTTCTTAACCACTGTATCTGGTCAATTGTTCTTTATTTCTCTGTAAGCTTGGATTGAAAATTCTCAGAGATTAGGAGATTCTTTAGTTTTTATTACTGGTTCTGGTTTCAGCTAATACCATTCTTTTAGATTTCAGTATTCCATAGTATCTATTTTATGATTATAATTATTCTACGCCAAGGGAGGTTTTCACATCAGTTAACGTTGATGGTCTCCCACAGAAGTTCGAGTGTCAACAAGACTCCTCGAGTCTCCAGGACTCTTCTCAGTATTCCGGCCGATCTCAACAATTCTGTAGTTTGGATTGTCTCCACTCATCCACGTATTTCCTAGTCTTTTTACCAAATATTAAGTGACTGTACCAAGAGCAACAATGACAATTGTTATAACCGTCACTTTCATGTTCCACTGTATTTTTTTCTATTCCCTAACAAGACCCAATAATTATAAATATTCATGAATTTATTTATTTATTTATTTGTGATTTTTTCACACCAGGATTTCGCGGTATTCTTTCCCTGGTGTCTGAGTTCAAACAAGTCTCATTAGTCTTTTTCGTTTTCTAGCCGATCTTACAGCAGGATACACTGTATCTCTGTGGAGGAGTAAGACTCCCCCAACGAGTGTCCTGCATATGACACTAAACAATTTGATGGTGAGGTTCTAGTAATGCTGGAGCTTTTGAGAACATTGAGAACCCCACCATCGCTCCGAGGACCACTCTGACCCGGAGTAGTAGATACCTGATAGGGTCTTTCCTATGGGTCAAAGAGAACGCTTTTACATTTAAACTGAGTGCAAACAAATGACTTACGATCAAATGAATTGCTTGCAATAGAACTTGACTGTGTAAATAGATTTCAACGGTGTGTAAACAAATGACTGATGTTTAATTGAACTGTTAGTGATACATACAAATACTTGGAACTATTTAATTTTGTTGCCACGGTAAACTGAATTGTTTGAAATAGAGCTGTTTTTATCATTCAACTGAGTGTAAACAAATGACTGATGTTTAATTAAACTGTTTGTGACACATACCAATACTTGCAATTATTTAATTTTGTTGCCATGCTAAACTGAATTGTTTGAAATAGAGCTGTTTTTATCATTTAACTGTGCGTAAACAAATGACTGATATTCATTTGAATTGTTAGTGATACATACCAATACTTGGAACTTTTTAATTTTGTTGCCATGCCAAACTGAATTGTTTGAAATAGAACTGTTTATCATTTAACTCTGAGTAAACAAATGACTGATATTTATTTGAACAGTAAGTGATGCATATCAATACTTGGAACTATTGAATTTTGTTGCCACGCCGAACTGAATTGTTTGAAATAGAGCTGATTTTATCATTCAACTGTTTGTAAACAAATGACTGACATTTAATTGAACTGTTAGTGACACATACCAATACTTGGAACTATTTGATTTTGTTGACATACTAAACTGAATTGTTTGAAATAGAGCTGTTTTTATCATTTAACAGTGCGTAAACAAATGACTGATATTCATTTGAACTGTAAGTGATCCATATCAATACTTGGAACTATTTAATTTTGTTGCCACGCTAAACTGAATTGTTTGAAATAGAACTGTTTTTATCATTTAAGTGTGTTTAAACAAATGACATGTTTAATTGAATTGTTAGTGATACATACCAATACTTTGAAATATTTAACTTAGTTGCTATGCCAAACTGAATTGTTAGAAATAGAACTGTTAAATCATTTAACTGAGTAAACAAATGACTGACATTTAATTGAACTGTAAGTGACACATACCAATACTTGCAACTATTCAATTTTGTTGACATGCTAAACTGCATTGTTTGAAATAGAGCTGTTTTATCATTTATCTGTGCGTAAACAAATGACTGATGTTTAATTAAATTGTTAGTATTAAATTCCAATCCATTCTTGGAATAAACAGGCTCTTGTTTTGAGTAGATAGGGAGAGGCTAAAGCTACCGTCAAACGTATAAGTTTTCATTAATAGATATGAAGTAAACACAAGGGAGGCTACAATCACCATCAAGCGAACCAAATTTCATCAAAAACTTGACCAACAGAAATAGAATATATGAATGAAAAGAAAAAAAATGAAAAATCATTTATAATTATGGAAGAGTGGTGGGAAATAAATGTCTTAGACTTTCTTAATTTCTTTTAAAAATCTGTTTTCAATTTTAATATTATCCTCACTAAAAAATGTCAGTCTGGGGTTTGCCCCGTCGGCTGGGGCTGTACAATACACCAACTGCTTCTCTGCAGAGGGGTAAGCCCCCCGCCCTAACGAGTATCCTGTTTATGACACTAAATAATCTGATGGTGAGGTTCCAGCAGTGCTGGAGCTTTGGGGAATACGGAGTACCCCTTCATTGTCATCGCTCCTAGCTCCACTCTGGCCCAGAGTGGTAGCACCTGATAGGGCCCTATCTATGAGTTAAATAGAACTAATAGCATACTAATGATAAACTGAATTGTTTGAGTAAACTGAATAGCTCCAAATAGAAATGTTTTTGACAATTAAACCGTACTTACATTTAAACTGCGGAACTGAATTATTTCAAATAGAACTGTTTTTCGACATAAAAACTGTATTTACACTAAACTGAATTGTTATATATAACTGCTTGAATAGTTTGAAATAGAGATGTTTTTGACAATTAAACTGTGTACTTATGCTAAACTGAATTGTTTTAAATAGAACAGATTATTTACATAAAAAGTGATTTGGCGTTAAATAACCTATAAAGGTTGATAAGCCATAAAACCCTACAAACCACCCAACCAACCACTCTGGGGCAGCGTTTCCCACCACATTGCCAATTTGTGGTTAGTCAAGACTTTTCTTTATTTATTCTTCGCGTAGCGAATTGACGTTTTAAAGTTTGAGCTGAAACAGATTCCAAAGAGGCAAATATTTCTGCGTCCGAATTTTCAGATTTAAATCTACATTCCGGAACTAACTGGCATCAGAAAAAATAATTAAGTTAGCAGAGGAAATTTAAACATTGGCTACTCATCCTTCTGAGTCAGAACGAGGCTATCGAGTTACAACAGCACCCTCAAAATAAATTGCAAAATTGGTTATTATCGTCAAATAAATGAGATACGAATACCTTTCCAGTGGTCAGTCTTGGAAGACATATATTTAGTGTCTGAACCTGATTTGATTTTCTCTTATATTAACTTCAGATATGAAATCGCGAGCCGAGGTTTTATTAGGATTTATATCCAGGTGCACGACAAAGCGTTTTAAAGAGTTGATTTAACATCAGTTTATTAACGCTTTACCGACTGGCCAGCCAGATCAAACCGGCCAAACATGTGTCTTTGTTTTCAAGCCAATTTTATATAAAGAGACTGAGCAGTCAGTTTATGCTTGAGTAGATTAGTGTTACCTGATTGATAGGTGACACTGTCAACGGTTATGAGTGTCAGTATCGCACAGAAATAAGTTCACCATTATCTAATAAAGGAGAAAGTTTATCATCAAAACTAAAGTTTATGATTTCTTGTTAAACTTGTCTATATTAGCAGGTAAGGGCACCTCTGGTGGTGTAACGGTTAGCAAGCTAGACTAGCAGACCTACACGAGTGAGTTCGAGTCTCATTGGGCGCCCCATTCATTCGGCCTTGTGCCACATCAAAGCAAAGCGCTTTGTAAATTACATATTAGCAGGTAAGTTTACTCTCTCTCTCTCTCTCTTTAATATATATATATATATATATAAATATTTCAAAATAAACGGGTTAACTTAGAGATTTGTATCTTTTTAAGAATTATTCATTTCGTTCATACATCCTAGTATGTTTGCTTTCGTCGGAGAACTTTTAGTAATTGACAACGATTTTTGCTTAAATCGGCACAAGTTAATACGAACAGAGAACCCAATGAGACTCGAACTCACAAGTGCAGGTTTGCTTGTCGAATTTTTCTCTGGTTTTGTGTCGGTTTATATAGAGTTCACTGTTTTGTGTTAGATTTCTTGTAGGGGTTGGTTCTCTCTTCCTTTTCTACCTCCTCTCTTTTCATTCTTCAGAATGCATCTCCGGTTCTCCCTTGTGGGTACATTTCTATTTCTTCGGTGAGTCTTCGATATTTCATATGCAATTAAGTTTTTGGTTGTTTTACATTGACGCGTTGTGTGTGTGTGTGTGTGTGTGTGTGTGTGTGTGATTGAGTTTATTGGTGTTTTTTCTGTTAAAGTTATTTTGTTGTTTCCTTTGTGTGTGTCAGTGTATTTCTCTCTCTCTCTCTCTCTCTTTCTCTCTCTCTCTCTCTCTCTCTCTCTCTCTCTCTCTCTGTGTAGTTGATATCTTATCGAGTTTATTGTCTTTTTGTTTTGTTTTTGTTAAAATTCTTTTGAATTCAACTAAGAGCTACTTTTTAGTTTTTCCTCTGTATGCGTGTATTTCTCTCTCTCTCTCTCTCTCTCTCTCTCTCTCTCTCTCTCTCTCTCTCTCTCTCTCTCTCTCTCTCTCTCTCTCTGTGTAGTTGATATCTTATCGAGTTTATTGTCTTTTTGTTTTGTTTTTGTTAAAATTCTTTTGAATTCAACTAAGAGCTACTTTTTAGTTTTTCCTCTGTATGCGTGTATTTCTCTCTCTCTCTCTCTCTCTCTCTCTCTCTCTCTCTCTCTCTCTCTCTCTCTCTCTCTCTCTCTCTGTGTAGTTGATATCTTATCGAGTTTATTGTCTTTTTGTTTTGTTTTTGTTAAAATTCTTTTGAATTCAACTAAGAGCTACTTTTTAGTTTTTCCTCTCTGTGTGTGTATATTTCTCTCTCTCTCTCTCTCTCACTCTCTCTCTCTCTCTCTCTCTCTCTCTCTCTCTCTGTGTAGTTGATATGTTATCGAGTTTATTGTTTGTTTTGTTTTTGTTAAAATTCTTTTGAATTCAACTAAGAGCTACTTTTTAGTTTTTCCTCTCTGTGTGTGTATATTTCTCTCTCTCTCTCTCTCTCTCTCTCTCTCTCTCTCTCTCTCTCTCTCTCTCTCTCTGTGTGTGTGTGTAGTTGATATGTTAGCGAGTTTGTTTTTTTTTTGTTTTTTTGTTAAAGTTCTTTTGAATTCAACTAAGAGCTGCTTTTTAGTTTTTCCTCTGTGTGGGTGTATTTCTCTCTCTCTCTCTCTCTCTCTCTCTCTCTCTCTCTCTCTCTCTCTCTCTCTCTCTCTCTCTGTGTAGTTGATATGTTAGCGAGTTTGTTTTTTTTTTTCGTTTTTTTGTTAAAGTTCTTTTGAATTCAACTAAGAGCTGCTTTTTAGTTTTTCCTCTCTGTGTGTGTATTTCTCTCTCTCTCTCTCTCTCTCTCTCTCTCTCTCTCTCTCTCTCTCTCTCTCTCTCTCTCTCTGTATCTGTGTATGTAGTTTTGGCTTGATTATTTCTATGAAAATTTTTTCTTTCAAAGCAATGAGTTATAAAGTTTGATTGCCAACTACTTTTTACAATTAATGTTTTTGTGTATTCTGTACACACACAGAAAAAAAGAAATAAAATGGATTCACCAATTACCCACACACACACACAGATAGTGATTTCTTAAATGGCTGCTGATCCTTTAAAAATAAATAACTAAATTAACCCTACGTTAAATGAGGATGTGCCGTTGTGTAATGGCTATCGTCGTAGGGAATTAACACGGCGACTCGAGTTCAAATCTTCGACGGCATTATTTGCATTTCACAAAGTCACTAAAACTCTTGGGAAAGGTATTAATCTAATAATTCCCTTTCCAGCTATGGATAAGCAGTAGGTTAGACTAGGCTCATTTACCTTGGTTAGTCAATCAGTCTAAGATAAAGAATATTCTAATTTCAAACCTGTTAAACCTCACTTAAAAACTGACCTTGTGTCACATACTGCACATGCGTAGAAGTTACTAAATACGCACACTTCACTTAATATGTTCATAACAATCCAAATAAAATAAACAAAGCTGATTCATAAATCACAATCATCGAATCATTAGAAATTTCCTAACAATATATATATATATATATATATAAGGTGCATACGATAAGACTTATTTAATATTGCTCGCAGAATACTTGTGTAGTTGCCGTCAAGCTTTTTCTCCATCCGTTTAGTAAAAGTCCATGTAATGCATCCATATAGTAGTATCGACCCGACCGCTGCTTGGAAGAAACTGCACTTCATTTTATCGATCAGGTCTGACTTCCATATGATCGATAGTCTATTGAGAGCTGTCCATGCCTTTGCTAGTCCTATGTCGATGTCTGTCTCGGTTGATGATACCCTGCTTCTTCGCTAGGTAAACTTGTCAACTAATTTCAGAGAGCTACCGTTTCGTGTGGAGATGTCAGCTGTCTGATTGAAGCACATATATTCCGTCTTGTATGCATTGACAAGGAGGCCGATGCCTACAGTGGCTCGTTCCAGACTATGTTGCAGGGTTTCGGCTTCGGAGGGTACATTTGTCAGACGTGCTATATCATCGGTGTAGTTGGCGTCCGTAATTGTATGATCGGGATATCTTCTGCTTTTTTTTTTTTTTTTGTTAGCTTGAAACCGTTTTCTTTGATTTTATCGATATATATTCTAAGCACGTAGTCTTGACAGATGATAAAGAGGTAACATATATATATATATATATATAGTCATTCATAGACAGATCTGTTTCGTTCTATCAGAACTCATCAGTGTGGCTGGACATACTAGCTTCCCGTAGCCGGGATCGAAACCTGGTTGACTCAAACGCCAAGCTAAGCCTCTAACCCTTCAGCCACGAGGAGCCATTAGCTGCGAAGTAAATTTTGAACTGTTATGAATCACAATTACTATTGTTTACATACATCCGTTTAACAGCTACCGAGATCTCAATTCATATATGAAGAGACTTTCAATAAACGCTAATGGCAGCACGATTACTTAATTCGCAAGAGAACTCAACCCTACGGGGGTAGGGGAGTATAAATATCTATATAGTCATCCACAGACAGATCTGTTTCGTTCTATCAGAACTCATCAGTGTGGCTCGACATACTAGACATACTATATATATATATATATATATATATATATATATATATTACTCTGTTAATCATTATGTAACCGACATTTAAAAAAAGTAATTAAAATAAAAACAACGCTACGTCACTATATTTTAATGTTCAGAAGGAAAAATACCATCAATGACATTAATTCACCTTTTCTAAACTTTTATGGAAACTAGATGACAGAAGTGAGCACAGTTAGTTGGTGGTTAATGCGTCCCAAAAGATATATGATGAAAAAACACGATTAAAACAAAGCAATCAGCCAGTGAAAGATGGACTACACAGACATAATTCTGACAACGACCCCGTCATAATTTCCATTAAAAAATGGCGTCGCTTCCGCAAGTATAGATGTTTACTAATTAGGCTTGAATGGCGAAATCACTGCTGGAGAGTAAATGGGTAGATGATGGTTGGTAGCCGAAAACCCGCTCTATCCAAGAGTGTTATTGTTTTTTCCATTGACTGTTATAGTTTTTGTGCAAATAAATTGGAAACATTTCTTTCAGATATTCCCAAGAAGCTTGTAGATGGATATGAACAGACTAAAATAGATAGATAAATAGAGACAGAGAGACACAGAGAGAGAGAGAGAGAGAGAGAGAGAGAGAGAGATACACAGACGCACACAAAGGAAAAAAACAAAATAACTTTAACAAAAACAAAACAAAAACACACCAATAGACTTAATAACATATCAACCACACACACACACACACACACACACAATGAGCCAGTGTGTAAAACAACAAAACACTTTACAGCATATCAAATATGAGAGAGAGAGAGAGAGAGAGAGAAAGGGAAAAAGAGAGAGATATCAACATATATTGATAGATAAAGAGATTGATATGAAAAAAATTAGATTGATATGAGAAGACTGACATAGATAGATAGATAGATAGATGTGAACAACTTGAGAAAGATAGATAGATAGATAAAAATTGAAAAAAAAGGTTATCCAAAGAGGGGGGGATTTTTTTTCGTAAAATAAAGACGACATTATAACGTTTCAGTTCTAATGAACCTTTCTTTTCTTTCCTTTCTTCTTTCTCCTTTTGATTCATTATTTCTCTCGATGATTCTGTTTGTTCTAAATCATTGGCTTAAACAGTCACGTGTCATATTTTTTAAATACGAACTCTGATTTATTGATTAAACGATTACTCTGATCATTGTATACTTAATTCCTCCCTTGTTTTGAATTTCATTTAAAATCCATCGTTGATTTAACGTCACTCGATTTATCCTTACTCGTCCTGATGATGGTTCATTAGAACCAAAACATTCAACATTGAGTTTCTTTTACATTAAATTCTTCTCTTTGAATTACCTTGTTTTTCAATTCTTCACTGCATTGTCGGATAATTTAGTTCCATATATATATATATACATATATATATATTTCTGATCATGATAAATCTAATATATATATATATATATATATATATATATATATATATATATATATATATATATATATATATGTATATATATGTATAAACAGTCTGAGATAGATATGAATAGGCTTAGATAGATAGACAGATAGATAGATAGATAGATAGATAGATAGATACGAAAAGACTGAGATAGACAGCTAGTTAACGCACTGAGAAAGAAAAAAAGAAAGAAAGAAAGAAAGAAAGAAAGAGATATATAGATAGATATGATTCGACTAAGATCAATAGATATGTATATGTTCATGGCCACAAAGCAATAGCGTGTGATATAACATGTTTTTCTTTTCGAGTTTTTCATTGACGCAAACTTTTAATAACACTTGAAGGATATTGTTTGAATATCCGATTCTTGCTTTCTATTATCATAAAACCAGAGCTTTATTTATTGTCGTTGTTCCATGAAATATCGCATTAGTATCCTCAACGTTATTAATTTTAAAGCAATATTTCAAACGATCTGTTTCATAAACATATACGTGCATAGAAATACAGTATGGGGCAGAAGTAATTGTACAAGAAAGTATTAACATCGATATGGGTGACTTAAGTTTAAAATACTGGTCAGGTCAGATTGCTGAAGTTAAGGCACGATAAGCCAGTTCATTGCTAAGAAGAGTGACCTCTTAGTAAGAGCAAGTAGTTTAAGCAACCTAAGGACTGAGATAGGTAGATAGGTAGGTAGGTAGGTGCCCGTGGTGTAATGGTTATCGTCGTAGGAAATGGACACGGCGACACGAGTTCAAATCCTGGACGAGACTGATTGCATTTCACATAGCACTAATACCCTTGGGAAAGGTATGAATCCAATTATTCTCCCACCAACTATGGGTAAATAGTAGGGCAGACTGGGTTCTTCAACCTTGGCTATGCAACTAGTCTAGGAGAAGGAAAACTCTGAATTGAAACCTCTTAAACTCTTGTGTCATATCCTGCCCGATCGGAGGGGTTGATAAATAACGATTGATAGATATGAATAGACTGACATATATATATATATATATACACACACAAACAGAGAGAGAGAGAGAGAGTTTAATGAGTACTGATAGTTGGTTGGTTTTGTTTGTTTGGGTTTTATGGCTTATCAACCTTTGTAGTTTATTTACTGCCGAATCCATTTTTAAACAAATAATCCGTTTTATTTCAAACAATTCAGTTTAACTTAATTACACAGTTTACTCGTCAAAAACATTGCAATTCCAAGCTATTCAGTTTAATCAAACAGTACTAATTCAAAAAATTCAGTGTAGCGTAAGTATGCAGTTCTATTTAACCCATAGAGAGGACCCTTATCAGGTGCTAGCACTCCGGGCCAGAGGGGACCTGGGAGCGATGGCAATAAAGAGGTACTCCTCATTCTCCATAGCTCCAGATTTGAATTTTTATGAAGAGAGGTTGATAGATACATACATACATATGTATATACATGCATGTAAAGTGACTTGTGTTTTAATGAGGATAGATAGATAGATATCCATGAGTAAAGGCAAACAGATAGAAAGATAAATAAATAGATAGATAAGCCTGCTTATTGCTGAGAAAAGTGACAACGTTTTAATAGTAAGTTGTTTATGCAAACTAAAGACCGTCTTTCAGACAAAGTAAGGCTTTGTTGTACTTGTCTTTAATTGGAATCATTTTGAGATGAGGCTTCTTAATCTGAGAATTAATTTTTATTTATTGCGGACTTTTTGTCCTCATCTTGGTAGTTTTTTGTGTTGTTTCTTCTTTCACTACGTTTCGGCCAGTAATTACGCCTCTATCCGAAGGGACCCGTGGCGCAGCGGATAGAGGCGTTGAGTCTCTACGGTTCCAGGTGATCATTGTCAGAAGATAGCGGTTTCAAATCCTACCCAAGCCGGCCAGAGGTTTACTTGGTCAAAAACGTGGTGCGATAGACAACAATTATGGAAGGCAGTAATTATTGGGGATACGGTTACAAGACTCAGCATTCCTATCCGAGGTCACGGTAAATCACCTGAAGAAGGCCAGAGGTGAACTTTGGCCGAAACGTAGTGAAAGAAGAAACAACACAAAAAACTACCAAGATGAGGACAAAAAGTCTGCAATAAATAAAAATGAATTCTAAGACTTTGTTGATTTATTTGTTTCATAGGATATCAACTCTTTATGGATCATTTAATGCCGACACTTGATTTGTTTCAATATATTTGATTAAAATAATAGCAATAATTCAAATAACAAGGAAAGCATACAATAACACAACACTTGTACTTGGCCATGGTTAATAGAGTGGGAACAGTTTACCCTAGAGGTTCAAATAAATAATTTAGTTCGCGATTACGTGTAGACTGACCAGTTCGACATGGCACACTTGATGAAAGCCGAAGGGCGTATCGGCCGAAACGTTGTCGCAATAACAATAAAGATGATGCCAGTAGACCAAATATTCTATTAACAAAAATTCCAATGTTCTATTGGATTATTCTTTGATTTGCACTTTTTTTTTAAAATTTCACGACCGTTGTTTGCACTTGGTCGCCTGGTTTCATGTATTCCAATCCAATACTAATAAGTTTTATTTGGCACATCTAGGGAACGCTAAAAGCTAAGCTCTTCAAGTTTAAATTCTTGATTTAGATTCTTTGATTAATGGCATATCAATCGTCGCGGGTTGTTTAATTACAAAGCGATCATTGTTGAATAAAAAATATAGTTAAGTTTAACCCATAGCTGGGAAGGGTTAATACTTTTCCCGCTGGTATTGAGCTGAAAGTGATAAAAATAGTCTGGCTGGAGATGAAACTTGCTGGCATCGATGTCGCAGTCTTGCACGTTAACTACTACGCCACAGAGACTTTCCTGCTACTTTGATTTAGTTTGATTTAATGGCATATCAACCATTGTAGGTTATTTTAGGCTAAATCCAATCTTATGCTTGTAAAAAGTTCTATTTCAAACAATTTAGTATGGCATGAGTGTACAGTTTAAATATCGAAACAGTTCTATTTCAAACAATTCATTTTAGTATAAGCACACAGTTTAGTTCTATTTGATTCATAATTAGAACCCTATGAGGTGCCATTACTCAAGGCCTGAGTGGACCTGGGAGCAATGGCAATGAAAGAATACTCCGCATTCCCCAAAGCTCCATCATTACTGGAGCCTCACCATCAGATTGTTTAGTATCATATCCAGGTCGTTCGTTTGGAGGTCTCACTCCTCTGCAGAGATACAGTCGGTGTTTTCTGCAGCTCCATCCAACTTCGCCAGGAACATGTAGGGGAGTTTTACTCCTCTGCAAAGAGGCAGTAGATGTATATTGCAATTGCAACTGACATGCAGTAATGGCAATGAATCGGTATTTCATTCTATGCTGGCAAACCATTTACAGTGAATGCGACTCTCACTGACCAATGTTTATGGCCTTGAGTCAGATTGAGCTAAACGGAGTGCCTGAAAATTTTCTTATCTGTAGCGTTCATTTTGGATCCACTGCTGAATAAAGCCGTTTCCTAATTACTTCCATGGTGAGCTCTTACGTGCATACACCACAATCTAATTAGCGTATCTTTGATGAGATATCTTTTAAGTTGGGGTGACTCTGAAAATATCCCAACAATTGTAGATTATCTCGGTTAGAGGTTGGATAGAGTTGTTGAATATTGTTACGAAGGGTATGCGATCCATCGTTATTTTCGGTCTTAATTTTAGAAAGTCTTCCCAAAAGAGGGAGATAATTTTGGTTGTCTGATTTTCGATTCTCAAGACGAAGACGAAGACCGAAGGTCGAAAGTATTTGAAAAATATGTAAAAATGAATTATCGAAGTAATATTCTTTTTTGCCATATCAATTTTGTTCATTCTTTCAAGAGTGTCTAGAAATAGATGCAACCTATTAATATGGTAATGATTTATTACTGAGAAAGAAACTCCATGACAACTGGTTTGAGTTCATCCTAGATCTGGATTCTGTATAGGGACAGCAGGAGATCCTTCTTTGCAACAATGCACGTGAAAGACGAACTTTTTGGGAATGTCTTTTCCGGACTCCATCCGTCAAAATATCTCAACGCAACCACATTGTCAAGATATCTTGCAGTCAACTTCCTGTTAGATCTGAGATTTTCTGCTTTTTTAAGGTTGCTTACTGACCTCGTGGCTTGAAATTTGTGTACCCAACGATAAATTTAACTTTTCTGGGGATAATTGTTAAAGTTAAACTTCCTGCGAAATTTTGCTTGACCATTTTGAATGATTTTGTCTCCAAATAAATAACCACCCAAAGTATTACTCATCTTTTTGCCCAAGGCATTGTGACCGAGGATCAATTTTTGTTATAATAAACTACTTTAAAATATTTTTTTAAAAATGAACGCAACATTAATATTAGTAGAGTTATTAGCAGCCACAAGGGTCCGATATATATTGAGACACCTAATATATATATATATATATATATATATATATATATATATAAGGGGAAAGTGGATAAATCAAATGCTTACTACGGATTTAGTAGTGATATTTCTTTCTTTATTCAAGAAAAAACTTCTTCAGACTTGAAATAAAAAACGAAATATTACTACCAAACCAGTTGTAAGTGTTTGATCTATTCACTTTTCCACTTATTTTTATCATCTTTTCGGATTAACCAAAATCTACCATGTTCCAATATATATATATATATATATATATATATATATATATATATTAGATATTTTTAAATCCTTTTTATCCTCTATTTTCAAGATGGAGTCCCAATCAGTTTGGGCTGTAGAATACACCCACTGCAGCAGTGCAGAGGGATAATACCACTTACCAAGTACCTTGGGTATGACACTCAAACAGTCCTGGAATCAAGGGGAATGTGGAGTACACATTCATTGTCTGGCCCAGAGTGGTAAAAAGTTTACTAAATTGTTCTATCGGTCAAAGAGAACTATCAAATCATAACTGTAATTGAAACCATTTAACCGTTTGTAAACAAATGACTGATGTTAAAAGGAATCATCAATATAAGATAGCTATAAGGAAAACAACGATTCAAAAACGAATGACTGATGTTTAAAAGATATTATTCATATTAGATAGCTTTATATGAAACCATTTCGCTGTTGGCAAAAGAATGTCTGATGTTTAAGGGAATGATTAATATTAGATAATCTTACGTGAACGTATTTAATCGTTAGCAAACTAATGACTGATATTAAAAGGAATTATTTGTATTAGATAGCAATACCTGAAATCATTTAAGCGTTCGCAAAAGAATGTATGTTATTAAAAGGAACTATACGTATTAGATAGCGATACCTGAAATCATTTAAGCGTTCGCAAAAGAATGTCTGTTATTAAAAGGAACTATACGTATTAGATAGCAATACCTGAAATCATTTAAGCGTTCGCAAAAGAATGTCTGTTATTAAAAGGAACTACACGTATTAGATAGCAATACCTGAAATCATTTAAGCGTTCACAAAAGAATGTCTGTTATTAAAAGGAACAATACGTATTAGATAGCAATACCTGAAATCCTTTAAGCGTTCGCAAAAGAATGTCTGTTATCAAAAGGAACAATGCGTATTAGATAGCGATACCTGAAATCATTTAAGCGTTCGCAAAAGAATGTCTGTTATTAAAAGGAACAATACGTATTAGATAGCAATACCTGAAATCAGTAAAGCGTTCACAAAAGAATGTCTGTTATTAAAAGGAACTATACGTATTAGATAGCAATACCTGAAATCATTTAAGCGTTCGCAAAAGAATGTCTGTTATCAAAAGGAACAATACGTATTAGATAGCGATACCTGAAATCATTTAACCGTTCGCAAAAGAATGTCTGTTATTAAAAGGAACTATACGTATTAGATAGCAATACCTGAAATCATTTAAGCGTTCGCAAAAGAATGTCTGTTATTAAAAGGAACTATACGTATTAGATAGCAATACCTGAAATCATTTAAGCGTTCGCAAAAGAATGTCTGTTATCAAAAGGAACAATACGTATTAGATAGCGATACCTGAAATCATTTAACCGTTCGCAAAAGAATGTCTGTTATTAAAAGGAACTATACGTATTAGATAGCAATACCTGAAATCATTTAAGCGTTCGCAAAAGAATGTCTGTTATTAAAAGGAACTATACGTATTAGATAGCAATACCTGAAATCATTTAAGCGTTCGCAAAAGAATGTCTGTTATCAAAAGGAACAATACGTATTAGATAGCGATACCTGAAATCATTTAACCGTTCGCAAAAGAATGTCTGTTATTAAAAGGAACTATACGTATTAGATAGCACTACCTGAAATCATTTAAGCGTTCGCAAAAGAATGTCTGTTATTAAAAGGAACTATACGTATTAGATAGCAATACCTGAAATCATTTAAGCGTTCGCAAAAGAATGTCTGTTATTAAAAGGAACTATACGTATTAGATAGCAATACCTGAAATCATTTAAGCGTTCGCAAAAGAATGTCTGTTATTAAAAGGAACTATACGTATTAGATAGCAATACCTGAAATCATTTAAGCGTTCGCAAAAGAATGTCTGTTATTAAAAGGAACTATACGTATTAGATAGCAATACCTGAAATCATTAAATCGTTTTTTAAACAAAAGATTGATATTAAAAGAAATTATTTGAATTTGATAGCCTTGCGTGAAACCATTTAACTTTGTGCCAACGAGTGAATAATATAAAATAGAATTATTTGTTCGAATTTTCAAGACGGGCAATTTGAAAATAGAACAGCGATCATATGATTGAGCGAAGTAAATTTTAACACTTCATACTCTAGTTGGCCAGCATCTTAATCAGTTTTCTCTTCAGCATGCGAAGTCTCAAATTAAGTAGAAGCCTCAGTAATTTTATATTTGGCTCTGAGGAAAAGCCACTTCTTAGAGAAAAGGTTACTGAAAGTCTTTAAATGCATATAATAAAACAGATTAATATATAAATGGTCTTACCTTCTTCTATATTCCTTTTTTATTCTTTTCTAAATCATTTGGCGGAGGTTGGTAAATGTCTACCCAAAGTTGAACAAAGAAGTGCAAGGTATGAACATATATATATATATATATATATATATATATATATATATATATATATATATATATATATATATAATTTTATACAAGAACTGTCGTAAAAAATAGCAGTTTCGCTTCCAGTAAAGTCTTCATCCGATGATGACCCTGGGTTCAGGCATATAGAAGGGAGAGCAGCTATATGCATTATTGTACAAAATCATGTGGGCCCAGTGTCACACAGGTGCAAAATGTTTGGAGAGTATGTCAGCCTAGAACGTTCTGGTATAAAAGTACATCATGAAGAAAATAATCAAATGTTTAATGTCGTACATCTCAACAAATTCATTCCATTTTTGGCGAGTAAAGCTTTCTTTGTTTTTGTTTTTGGGTTTTTTTGAGTGGGTACATTTTTTAAATTTTTATCATTCACTGAAGGGAAGAGTTCCTTTGACGAATAAATACAAGAACACATTTAAATGGTTTATGCAGAATTTCAGTTTGTTAATTGTACAAAGAAAAAAAAAAAGAATGAATATTCTTGCAATATTTGGAAATGGTTTTACGAGCAAAATCGAAAAGGAAATATTCAATAGAAACACGTTGCAAGAACTTCCTTACCGAAATTCTTGGAAAAGCTTTCTCGAATGTAAAATGCCTGTTTAATTTGTCTCTTTCATGTGAGGACAATGACTTTACCAAAGAACATATTTATTGCTATTCATTAGGTATAGAAGGGAATCGTAAATAATTAGCATAAATTATTTTCCACTCTCTCACATAAACACATTCTCCGTCTCCGGTGGTGTGTCCTCGTGGTGTAGTGGTTAACTGGATAGACTGCGGAATCGTAGTAAGCGAGTTCAAACTCTAGTCACGCTATAAAGTCTTGGAAAATGTATGAATCCTAGCTATGGGTTAAATAATACTCCGCCTGTTCTTGAAGGATGGGTTTAGCATTAAGTAACCTACAAAGTTTGATATACCATTAAACAATGAAACCCGATCTATCTATCTATCTATCTATCTATGTATCAGACACACACACACACACCCTCTCATACTTCTCTCTCTATAAGTGTATATGTCTCTTTCTTTCTTTCACTCTCTCTCTCTCTCTCTCTCTCTCTCTCTCTCTTGTTCTGTTTTTCCCATCCCTATATTAATTCACTATAGATGCGCTCGTTGTGTAATGGATATTGTCGCAGAAAATGGACACGGTCGCTCGCGTTCAATCCCTGGATCAGTCTGTTACCTTTCCTCATAGCGCTAATGCCTTCAGGAAAGATATAAATCCAAGTTTTCTGCCTCCAATAATTAGTAAATTATGGGGCAGGCTGGGCTCTTTTGCCCTGGTATAGCAACCACTCTAAGAGAAGGAAAACTGTGAATTAAAACTCCGCATAAATATTTGACCGTGTGTCGCATCCTACCCACGCGGAGAAATTGGCAAATTCATAGACTCATTGACTATTTATCAATCTGCTTATCTGGAGGTGACCGTGGTGTAATGGTTATAGGAAATGGACTCGGCGACTCGAGTTCAAACCCTAGACGCGCCTGATTGCATTTCACATAGCACTAATACCTTTGGGAAAGGTATGAATCCAATTATTCTCCTTCCAGCTATGGGTAAATAGTAGGACAGACTAGGTTCTTAAGTCTTGGTGAGGCAACTAGTCTAGGAGAAGGAAAAATCTGAATTCAAACCTTTTAAACTCCGCTTAAGAATTGACCTTGTGTCAT